>CM021768.1:44377331-44466117 GCA_011076525.1 Nettapus auritus | reverse complement strand
TGTGTGTGTGTGTGTGTGTGTGTGTGTGTGTGTGTGTGTGTGTGTGTGTGTGTGTATACATATATATATAAAATCCCAAGCTGGAAAGGGATATTTTTTGCTACTGTCTCCAAAAATAATATGAAGTTCTGAATGACAATTGTTCCTGGAGGTTCTCTCCTCTGGTTTCTTCCTCACAGTAGGAGTCAGATGAAACAAGTTCTTATTGTCCTGTTATTATCCTATTGTCCAGGTGTGACAAATAAATATCCATAAAACATATGCTGCTCAGATACATCCTTCAGCACAGGTGTAGTAGGAAATCTTCAACACCAGCTACAGCACTTGACATCTTTGCCAATACTAGCCCATCCTAGTGTTCTGGTGTCACAACTGAATTGGAGTGATTGTGTCCTACAGCCATACAAATGCAAGAAATACTTCTAGCAACCTTTTAGGAAGTAACTTAAATTAAAATGCATTATTACAGACATAGGTCTTAGGGAAAGGAGAAGAGATTTAAAGCCAATAATCCCAGAAAGCAGATTATGCATGAATGGAATAGAAACAAAGCATGTATTAATAATAATAATAATAATAATAATAATAATAATAATAATAATAAATTGAACAGCAGATAACACTATTAGGTTTAAATGTATGTCTTTGTATTAATATTACCCTAGAAAAATGTGTTAATGGACAAGTTTGGCTGTGGAAGGAGAAGTACTGAAATGAAACATGTTATTAAAAAATTAAGTTTGAGATACTTATGCCCTTTTGAGGCTCTATTTGCTGTTTCTTTAACAGAAGACTGTACTCGGTCTGGCTGGGATGTTAACTTTCCCTGCAGCAGCCCATACAGTGCCTACTCTGCACTTGTAGCTAGAACAGCATTTGATGTGTCAATCACACCAGTGTTGTGTCTGCTGCTGAGAAGTGCTGGCACAGCATCAGGACTTTCTCCAACCCTCCTGGGGGGTGGGCAAAAAAGTGAGAAAGAAACATCACCAGGGCAGATGACCTAAACCAACCAAGGAGATATTCCACACCATATGATGTCACACTCAGCAATAAAAGGTGGAAAAAGGTGGAAGAAGGGAGGGGTGGGCTTTTGTTGTGAAATTGCCTGTCCTCCTCATGAACACCAGCTACGTGCGTTAAGGCCCTGCTTCAAGGACGTGGTCAGGCATCGCTCATTTGTGGGAAGTAGAGAATAATTTCTTTCCTTTGAACTTCCACGTAGCCTTTTTTTGTTTGTTTTGTTGTCTTTTTGTTTTGTTTTGTTGTCCCCTTTCCCCCTCCCTTTCCCCTTTCCTTTTTTTCTCTTTAGTTGAATTGTTAATTAATAATATTTCCTTAATATATATATATATATATTTCCTTTAATTAAATTATCCTTATCTCAACCTGTGAGTTGTTCTTTCCTTCACTTCTTCTGAGGAGGGGGAGTGAGAGAACGGTTGTGGTGTTCAGCTGCCCAGTATGGTAAAACCACTACAAAGACAACACTACCCAGGCCTACCCTATACAGAATGCTTCAGGCACTATACTCAACTGAAAAGAACATGTTGCTACCTACCTCTGAACTTCCATCAGTCTACAACCTTAGGTAATCTTAATAACATTTATGTTCCTACAAATATAGAAACATCAAAGGTCTAAAATGCTTTCAACTACAAGGAGTATGTGAATTATACATTTTTAATGAGCTAAATTATAGGTATGAAGCAGCTTCCTGTCCCTACTGAAATCCATTATTGTGCTTTCTATTCACAGTATGTGTTTATCACAGACAATCAGAGTGGACAAAAGCAGAATTTGTCAGTATAAACCCTGTAGATTCTGCCTTTTCTATTCTTTATAATTAAAATAATTTCCTTATTTTGACAACCTATGGGTTTTTAACATCATTGTCAGTGGAAGGAATATACATTTGTATTTCTGTGGGAAAGGTAGAGGAAATGGAAAATGTTTTTATCACAGAACAACTTCAGATAAACCTTTTGATGATGTTTCAGCTTACTAAGAATATTCATAACAGGAAGAATTTTTTATTTTTATTTTTATTTATTTATTTATTTTCAGAAGTATATCTGTATCTTTTGGAGCAGAATCTTCATGAAAAATCAAATAAAATAACACTTTATTTTCTTTCTTTTTTTCCTTCCTTTCTCAGCATAGTGTGTTATCTGACTGTAGGAATAATTAAATACTGAGGATTTTATTTAGTTAGTTAGTTTTGATGCTTAGTGTCTGTGATCTACTACCACCACAAACAATGCCTTCAGTGTCTGCTTGATTGCATAAGTAAATGTTCTCTTCTGATGAATTCAAATGTTATAAGCTGTGGTAACAACAGTAGGTAGAAAGTTGTCTTCATGTTTCATGACACAAAAATGGAGATCAGAGTATGACTTCTCTTGAGAATGTGATTCACAGCAAGATGCCAAAGATCTCTTAGAGAGTAGCTGGACCAATAAATTGGCTTACAAGACTTTAGCGTTTTTTTTTTTTTAAATCAGTCTTCTGATCATACATAGATGCCATACTTCAGTTGGTCCCCTGATCATTTCCTTTCAGATGAAAATTAACTAGAACACATTCTCCAGGGGAGCACTGAATGTTCTCCAACTAGCAAGGGTCATTTGTTCAAGGGCACCCTGCTGCAACTGGTCTGAAATAAATGTGGAGGAAACGATGTGAGCTTCTCCACGCATTTCATTCTGTATATCTGCCCCCACTGGGACAAGCAGACCTAGCCTCTCTGTTTTACAGCTGATGGACACAAGACTGAATCCTTACTGGATTTTTACAATCTCCCTATCCTTAGTTGTTTTGTAGCATGTTCTGTCCTCTAAACATAAGAGTATTGTCAACAAGTACTATGTGTTTGAAATATGCTACTGTGAATAGTTGGGGCACTTATGTCTAAAAAAATAATAGTTCTTTTTGTGTTTGCTAAGAAATCTGAAAATCCTTCTCGCCAAAGGATATACATACATACATACATACACAGGGAACCTGCAGACGAACTAGATTTTACCAAATACTCATCTAGCCCAAAGCATTCTGCTTAATATTTTGTGTGGACAAACATTTTTACATAGGAATAATAAAAAATGAAACTAGTACAAGTCTCTGATTATTTCATACTGGGAAAATTGACTTCATGATATTCAGGTTATGTCCTGTGTTGTCCTGTTCCAGGCAATATTAAGTTACTTTACTTAACATTATATTGAAAATAATATTTTGGTCCAGCCAAGAAAACAGTAATTTCTCATGCCATAAAATCTTCTTTACTAGCTAGCTCTTGGTTTGTTTATTTTTAATTATTTGTGCTATGACCTGAAATCATTAATTATTTCTCTGCAAAACAAAGTAGACCTCAGTGATTTTCCTCATGACTTTATAAATATCCAGAAGTATGTGAACTATTGCTTAAAAATATCTGTGTGAACATCAGCTTTCTTGCTTCAACAACAAGAAGCATTGCTCTTGCATGCTCTCATCCTGATGGAAGACTTCAACCACCCGGATGTCTGCTGGAAAAATTACACAGCAGGCTGTAAGCAATCCAGAAGAATCCTAGAGTGTACTGAGGATAATTTCCTGGTCCAGGTACTAGACAAACCAACCAGATGAAAAGCATTACTTGATGTGGTATTCACTAATGTGGAAGAGCTTATTAAAGAGGTCAAGAATGGAGGCTGTGTGGGCTGCAGTGACCACACCCTGCTTAAGTTTGTGACCTCAAGGAATACGGGCCTGGCAAAGAGGAATGTCAGGACCCTGAAATTCTGAAGAGCAAACTTCAAGCTATTTAAAGACCTAGTAGATGAGATCTCCTGGAACACTGTCCTTATGGACAAAGGAGCTGAACAGAGCTGGCAACGCTTTAAGGATGTTTTCCTTAGAGCTAGAACTCTCCATCCCCCTGCATAAAACAGCAGGCAGGGAGGGCAGACAACCAGGATGGCTGAGCATGGAGCTGCTGGTAAACTGAGGCACAAGAAGGAAATGCACAGGCAGAGGAAGTGGGGACATGTGGCCTGGGAAGAGTACAGGGATGCACTCCAAATGTGCTGGGATGGGATCAGGAAAGCCAATGCATGGATGAAATTGAGCTTGGCAATGGATGCGAAGAATAACAGGAAGGGATTCTACAGGTACATTGCTCAGAAAAGAAAGGCCAAGGCTAGTGTACCCCGTCTGGTGGATTAGAAGGGTGAATTGGTAATAACAGAAATGGAGAAGGCTGAGGTACTCAACAACTTCTTTGTCTTCACTGCCACTCAGCCTTCTCAAGTCTTTTGTTTCCCTGAACCCATAACCATTCAGTGCATAAGGAACTGGCTTGAAGGTCACACCCAGAAATTGGTGGCCATTGGCTATATGTCCCCGTGGAGGCCTGTGATGAGTGGTGTACCTCAGGGGTCTATCCTGGGACCGTTACTGTTTAATATTTTTATCAACAACACAGACAGTGGAGTCGAGTGCACCCTCAGCAAATTTGTAGATGACACCAAGCTGACTGGTGCAGTTGAAACAGTTAGAAAGGTTGCCATCCAAAGGGACCTGGACAAACTTGGGAAGTGGGCCCACATGAACCTAATGAGGTTCAATGAGTCAAAGCACAAGGTGCTGCGTCTGGACTGGAGCAATCACAGACATGAGAAGAAGAACTCATTGAGAGCAGCCCTGCAGAGAAGAACTTGGGGATTCTGGTGGATGAAAAACTAGACATGAGCTGGCAATGCACGCTTGCAGCCCAGAAAGCCAACTGCATCTCATCCTGGGCTGCATCAAAAGAGGAGTGGCCAGCAGGTTGAGGGAGGTGATTGCCCCCTTCTACTCTGGCCTTGTGAGGCCTGACTTGGAGTACTGTGCCCATGTCTGGAGCCCCCAGCACAAGAATATTGTGGAGTTGTTAGAGTGGGTCCAGAGGAGGGCCACAAGGGGCTGGAGTACCTCTCCTACATAGAAAGGTTGAGAAAGCTGCAGCTGTTCAGCCTACAGAAGAGAAGGCTCCAGGGGGACCTCATTGCAACCTTTCAGTACTTGAAGGGGACTTATAAAAAAGATGGGGAACAACTCTTTGCTCAATCGGATAATGCCAGGATGAGGGGGAATGGTTTTAAACCAAAAGACAGGGGAGATTTAAATTAGAAGTTAAGAAGAAATTCTTCACTCAGAGGGTGGTGAGGCACTGGTGCAGGTTGCCCAGAGAGGTTGTGGATGCCCCATCCCTGGGGGTGTTAAAGACCAGGTAAGATGAGGCTCTGCGCATCCCTGCCTATGGCAGGGGGGTTGGAACTAGATGATCTTTGAGGTTCCTTCCAACCTAAGACATTCTATGATTCTGTGATCAGCCAAAGCTACTTTCTATGGGTAATGACAGGTGGGAGGAATGTTTTCATGCATGTGTGGCATGAGAGAACATGTGGCTCTCTGAGGGTCCTCATTAGAGTGCTTTATAGTGGGCCATTTTAGCTTCAGAAATGGAACAGAACCACTTAAATAATGACTCCTTAGGTATTCACTGAGCCAAATACATTGATAAAGGAAGGTTATGATTTACAGTATCTTTTATTATTATTGTTTTTCACTTAACCAATGACAATCAGACTTTTTATTATCTCTGGATATATATAATCTCTTTTTTCAACTTTACATGAAATATTTCAAGCTAGATCCACAGAAAACAAAGAAAAAAAATAAAGACTTCTAAAAGTAAATTTATTTATTTATTTATTTATTTATTTATTCTTAATGCATAGGCCCAACTTGCAAATAGAAAAGCCAGTTAAAGTTTCCTCTTTTGTTCTAAAGGATATCCACATTTCATAGGGAAACAGTCCAATCTGCTCTACCAGATATGTCGGAATAAGGTACTTTGGATACCTTATTTGACATTTTATGTCTACATAAGAGTTATCTTAACATATTCTGAAACAAGAACAAGAAACTAAGCTTTGTTAGAGACTACAGGGTGACATACATTTTCCTTTTGACTCAATGAATATTTAAATATTTTATAGGCAATTGAAAATCTCCTCGTATAAAGACTGCAACTGCAAAGTGGAACATTCATATTCTGTTAGTAAAATAATTTATACCAAATGTAACAATAGAAGCAAGAGAATGAGATCTTTTTCCTTCAGAACAAATTATCATCTTGCAAACACATCTTTTTTTCATATGTGAGAAATACAGACTCAAATATATCAAACAGAGAATAATGCTTTTACCTGGTCTAAGGGGCTAGCCATAGTCATGGAAAGCAGCCGCTACTGTCTCCTCATGAACCAGATTATGCATTGATTTCAAACTAATGTACTTTACTGAACTTCATCCTAAGTCACAAGTAGCTTTGAACACAAGAAATGTTAATTTTCTAGAAACAGACAATAATAAACTAAAACTGAATGAAAATAATATTATTCATTTCAATGGTAACTAAAATCATAGAATCATAGAATCATAGAATCATAGAATCATGGAATCATAGAATCATAGAATGGCCTGGGTTGAAAATGACCTTAAAGACCATCTAGTTTCAACCCCTCTGCCCTGGGCAGGGTTGCCAACTACTAGAACAGCCTGGCCAGAGCTGTATCTAGCCTGGCCTGGGATGGGGCATCCACAACCTCCCTGGGCAACCCATTCCAGTGCCTCACCACCCTCTGAGTGAAAAACTTTCTCCTAATTTCCAACCTAAATCTCCTCTTAGTTTAAAACCATTCCCCCTTGTCTTATCACTGCCAAGACATGTAAACAGGAGTTCCCCCTCCTGTTTATATGCTCCCTTCAAGTACTGGAAGGCTGCAATGAGGTCCCCCTGGAGCCTTCTCTTCTCCAAGCTGAACAAGCTCAGTTCCGTCAACCTTTCTGCATAGGAGAGGTATACTCTGATCATCATAGTGGCCCTCCTCTGGACCCATTCCAAGAGCTCCACGCTTCTTGTGGTGGGGGCCCCAGGCCTGCATGCAGTATTCCAGGTGGGGTCTCACAAGAGCAGAGTACAGAGGGACTATCACCTCCCTCTCCCTGCTGGCCACTCCTTTTTTAATGCAGCCCAAGACATAGTCGGCCTTACAGGCTGCAAGTACGCACTGCTGGCTCATGTCCAGCTTCTCGTCTATCAGGACCCCCAAGTCCAAGTCCAAGTCCATATATACATATATATGTTTTTATAACTAAGTTCTGCATTAACTGTTATTGTTCATCGTTAATTATTTTCCTGTAAGATACAAAGTATTTTGAAGCTCTGAATTCATGTACTAAGAGGACAGAGATACCTAGGTACCCATTTACTTTGAAATAAACTTTCATGTAAGATGCTCTCACATCATCAATATTTACTAGACAATATGCCATAATATTATTTCCATACTGTCTTGGACTATATCATAGATATTGTGATCAATTTTCTTTCTTCTAGTGAAGTCTTTCTTGTCATAGTGAATTACAGCAAAGTTTTTGGGGTGTGAATTTTTCAGTTTAAGATTTCTCTCTGATTAAACAACAGGCTTACTGACAGGGACTTATTTAGTGGTTAGCTTTTCTTAGTAACATCTTTTCTAAATAAGAACATCTGTTTTGCAGTCACTTTCTACTTCCAGAGTGAACTGCTGTAGTTTAATTTCTAAATGTCAAATTCTCCCAAGAATTCTTACACTCTCTTGAGCAAGATTTGATGAGATGATTTTCCTAATCCCTGGGAGAAGACTCCACCTTTCTTATTTCTATGGATGATTGCCCAGTCCAAAATAGTAAACTGGTATCCTCAGTGTATATGAACACTGCTAGACATATAAACAGCAGAGATTAATGTCCATAAAAATGTCTAAAAGATTTTAACAGTAACTGTGAACTTGTGAAAGCATTTATACAACCTATCAATTCTGTAATCTTCTCTTCAGTGAAAATACTTATGAACTGGGATTGCAAATTAGACATAACAATAATCAGATACACATTTTAAAAGCCAGTGGTATGAAAAGTTTTTGTTAATGTTCTTCTGATGAAATGTAATGAAACACTTATATTGTCTTGTGGATACTTAATTTGAAAATTTGCATACACAAAACAATTAATTTGTATGATAATCTTTCTTCATATAAAGTGTTTCAATAGATTGTAGGGTGCTGATCCAAAAGGGATAGTAGGGTTTGCAAATGAGATTAAGGGATAGCTTCTTGGAAGAACAACATTCTGTCTTCAAAATGCCAGTCAAAATAGTGTCTTCATTTCTTCCTGTGTAATTAGTATCTTTGTCCGTCTAGTTTAGAAATTGTGACACAAAACATGGATAAAAGTGATATAATGAAGCCTGATTTCAAACTCTATGGAGCTGACATCAGGATTTTGGAAAAAGCATATCAAATACTGTGATTGTCCTCTGATTCATAAGATGGCTATGCATTTCTGCTGGTAGACATTTCACAGCTTTGGAACCTTGTTGCTTCTATATAATCAATTTTGGCCCTCAACATGTAACATGTAAGAGAAGGTGTTTCCATGTTGAAGATTCACTTTATTTTGTAATAAGAAATAGTACAAATCTACTGAAACCCAGTGTACTTTTGTTAGTTTTCCAGCTTTTTGTAATTAATACTCAATAATGGCTGAGATTCTTTTACTTACCTCAGTTTTTAAGGCTTCACTCACCAATGAGTTTCAGCAGGTCTTTTTATTAACAATGTATTAACTAACATAGCCTCATAGATACAAACTGGTTAGAGTCTTTGGTTTTGTTAAAATTGTTTTCTTAAAATTGTTTAGGTTTAAAGGAGGGAAGAGTCATAGCTGTGTAGTATACTGACGTAATGTTATAACAGTAACTGTGATTCTGTGATTCTGTGATTCCTATATTATGCAATTTATAATGTTACAGAAGATAGCTTCTGCTTTATAAAGACATATTCCTCAGAAAATGAAAAAATACTGTGACTAAAATGACAGGTATCTATGTTATCTATTTTTTTTTTTGGGGGGGGGGGGGGGAGGGAGGTATGAGTAAAAGTAATCTGCCTATCATTTGTGGCATATAGCACTGGATCACAAAAAGAATTGGTTTATGTCAGAGGAATTACAATTTATCTGGTAGCCACTGATTTATGAAAAATATGTAATATGAAGCAATTATACAGTTACATCTTCAAAGACCCCATGACTGATTCTGCGCTAGATACATCTTTGTATAACAGATCTTTCTATATCACTTAACAAAACCCCCTTGAATGTATAAGTATTATCTAGCTCACTCATTCTTCTTAGAGTGCTGTATTGACTTTGGCCCCAGGCTTAGGTCCTAAGTGCTGTCAGGTCCTGTGCAATTGTGCACAGAATGCTTTTGTAAGTTTTGAAACCCCTGAAACTATGAGTTAATGAAAGTATTGACAGAATCTTAACTAGAGCATCCTAAACATGATGCTGTAACAATAACACTGTGTTCTTCCAGAGGGAGAAATCTAGAATTGGACACCATTAGGATGCAATTTATTTATTTACTAAGAGGAGAGGTGTTAAAATTAACGACGAGAAAATGGGTTTAACTGCCAGTAAATGTGCAAAGAATTCATGAAAATGCCACACAAAGTATCTGTTCTCCTGGACTGAAATTTGAGAGGCAGGTGGCAAGAATAAGTCAAATGAAAGGATATGAAATATCCCAGACCTGCCTGTCTCTGTGTTGTCATGACAGTCTCAAACATTTCTATATGCTAATTCACATATTTTCTCTGATTTTAGCCACTCATACTTTACAGCTGCATTTGTCTAACTTTGTCATTATTTTCAATATTTAATGTGATGTTTCCTTTTGTGAAGGGTGTCACATACCTGTCATTTGAAGACTGTCTAACTTGTAAGGCTTAAACAATGGCTGATACCACCCCACTTACCTGGAAGAATTAGATGTGTCAAAAGAATAGTTTTGTTTCCATACTCAGGTACCCTTTAATCTTTCTGAAATGGTTGCCAAGAATCCAAATAATGATGGAGAATTTTATGACATATTTCTACCTGGAATTTTACACACCTTTCCAATGTATTACTTAGCAAGAAAAAATAACACTCCCAGCCCCAATAAACTCTTAACTCAAACTCTCTAACTTTTCATTTTAATTAAATGGGAACCTTTTTTAATTGTGTGTAGATCTGTTTTCATTAATATTTGCTATTTATTTTTCAGTTCATTCTTTTCTATCCTCTCTTATTTCTAACCACAGAAGGTAAGCAAACAAGAAAACAAATAAACAACCACCCTCCACCAGTTGTCAGTGTTCACTTGGAACATTTTTCAAGTACATTATCCAATTGCATTTCTATGGATTTTGGACTATCTGTGAATCTTTTGGAATATGCATTCTCTGTATTTTAAAGGTATCTTTCATTCTCAAGCTCTTATAGTTTTTTAACCAAACTAATCTTCTGAATCTTGTCTTGATACAAGAATAAAAAATTCCTTTTCTAACATATCCATTTTATATTCCAATAAGAAAAAAATGACAAAGAAAATGATGTCTTCATGAGACACTGATGCATGAGCCTTTTGCCTCTATCTTACGGCACCAATTCTAAACACAAAACAGCAGCAGGTTTTGTAAATGTGGTCTTAGATAATTGCATGCATAGTTCACACAGAAATCAACCTGAAATTTCATAAATCCAGACACATTAACAACTTAGAAAAAATAAGTAAAATACATTCAGTCTACTACTGAATCGCTGGACAAGAGCACATAATAAAATTATAGGGTGAACAGTAGATTTGCCATAACTTTTTACATTTTTAATTAGGTGCAGTAAAAGTAAGGATATTATGATAAATATGGGAAGTTTTAATGAGCTATAAGCAGTTAGGAACTGGCCTTCTACATCAATGAAGAGATGATCTCCAATGTATATAGGGACAATGATTTAGTTTGGGCATACTACATGTACATAACCTTATCCAAAAACAAACAAAAAAAACAAAACCTAACAAACAAAGAAACAAATAGCAACAACTCCAAGAACAGTAAGTGATGAGTGGCCCATACAAGTCCCTTTGCACCATAAAAAACTTTTGGTCTACTACTGTTGTTCCAGTTTAGAAATTCTTGTGCTTCAAGGCATAAATCAGTCATTAAGCCTACAAACACAGTTGGTTTCAACAGTTTTGACAGGTCTAGTTTTAACTGAAATATGAAATCTTGCCAAAATCAACATGTATAAATATTTAGGTCAATTAACTGGAATTTTCTTTTTGAAAGGAAGCTGGAAAAGTGTTCAAGAGTACTTATATGAGGCAGTTATATATTTCTAATATTGCAATTTTTCCTGCTTCCATTTTGTGCAAGTGTGTGCGTGATTTTTTTTTTTATTTATTTTATTTATTTATTTTTTTTTTTTCATCCAAATACCGATTTCCTCTTCAATTCAGGCTTTTGCAATGTACACAAGTATTTTGCCTGGGCATAAATATATGACAAACAAGAAAATATTTTACTTATGCCTACAATGGAAATTCTCTGAGATATCTTTCAAATAATTTGGACCGGGCTAGAAACAGAAACAGGATTACATCAGGAATATCTTGACAAGCTGTAACCCTCTCTTTTGTGCTAGAGAAAGGGACTAGTGATGGTACTCCTCTTTTTCCTACTCTGTTGAGTGGGACTAACCAACAGATTTTTCTATTTGTTTCCAATTACGGTTAAATTATGACTGATAGTTTTTATTTTTATTTTTTATTTTATTTTTATTTTTGTATGTTTGTTTGTTTGCTTGCTTTTTATCTTTGCTTCAAGTGCATAACAATTTATTAGCTGCTCGGTGTCAGAGTACGCAATTTTAAAGACTAGAAAAGATTAAGTAAGAATGGATGGACCTTCCTCCAGGAAATAGTGTGCATCTCTTCTTTACCTCTCACATGCTCTCATTCCCAGTAGAGTGCCACAGCTTCTTTACATCTCTTTCAGTCTGGAAAATGGGGCTGAGGACCTGCTAAGAAGGTGCAGCCGTATGCAGGAGTGTTTGTGGCACAAAGCAGAGAGGTGACAAGGAGCAGGAGAAGAAAAAAGGAAACACCAGCTGCTGTACTTTTTTTTTGCAGTTCTGATTCAACAAATAAACCCAAAAATGGTTCAGTTAAAATTTTGTTTGCTTCCTTTTTTTTTTTTTTTTTTTTTTTCCCTTCTCCCTGCCCCCCCCTTTTTTTCCACAAGTGCAATATTTTAATTCGTATTCAGCATGAATGAATGCCTGATTCCATCTGTTCTTCACCCAGTATTTTATCTATCTTCTTTTTAAGCTAATCTGTTCCCATCTATTCTTCTTTGAAAAACTCTGGCTATAGGACAGACATCTATGAGAATATCTGTGCAGTAAGGACATAATTTTCTGTGCAATCCTATACCTCTGTCATTTTCATATTTAGTATTTTGAGGAATAATGCATACAGTTCAGTGGCATGTCTGGGACATCTACTAGACTATTAACACTTTGATGAAAAGAAACGTATCTCAGTTCTGACCCTGAGTGACCCAGTTCACTCTAAGTGACCTAGATTTGAGCAAGGACTCAGAGTTGGACTAGATAATCTGCAGAGATCTGTTCAAATTTCAGCTCTTCTGTGATTCTGTTGTTTCTCACCAAATTTTATTGTTAGTTCTGTAATGTTTTATTGTCATTAATACGTTGCTTAATTAATGCTGCTGTTTCAAAATTCTATTCTTGAATGTCTAAAATTTGATATTATTACAGAAGGCAACCAGTCATGATGAGCTATATTTCTCCTTTGAACCTCAGACTCAGAGAGGCTATTTCACATGTAAACCATATCAAAAGTAGAACTGGAAGCAAATTTCTGACAGTTTTTTTTTTTTTTTTTTTTTTTTTTTTTTTTTTTTTTTTTTCCAGAGGGGTAAGTTTGCAATATATCAATATATATTTATTTATCGAATAGAAACTGAAATGTGCTGATATTTAGAGAGATTGAGAGATTATTTTTATTTTAATCCATATGATTTACAATAAAGAAGACAAATCATAATCAGAGATCATAATCACAAAACAGCTGGTAAGGAAGAAGTCTAAAATTATCAGTACTTATGCTTACCCCACTTTTTATCTCTCACATAGGTTCTTGTTACAGCTTTTTCTTTGAACACTTGTGGGAAAGGGGAAAGCCAAGCTGCAGTTAGCACTTTAAAAGACCTCCAAAACTGGAGATTTTATTAGTGCCAGAATATGAGTTGTATTTAAACTTCAGTCAATGTTTATAGGCATTAGTGTGATTTCTGAAGTAACTGAATTAAAGTAATGAAATATTGTCATAAAGGTTAAAGAAACTGTATTTCAAGTTGAGAGATCTCAACTTGTCCAGTAATATTTCCTAACTGACCAGTCCTGATCAGTCCAGGATTTTTTTTTTCCACTTAGTTTGAAAAAACACACACTGAAACTTTTTGAATGTAGAGCAAGAGCTCAGCAAAAGAGGACTTAGAACTTTGGCAATAGACCACTAAATCTCTTGAGACAGAAGGTGTTGCATTTATTATGTAAAACAGTATTATTTCGTTCCTTGAATGAAACATCAAGCTTTAGAATTTTCAGCCAATCTGATGTTAATAAAAAATAATTAATATTGTTATTTTTCAGGTCTTCCAAAATGTGTACTTACTAAATGTTTCTTTCAACTTACCTGCAGTTGTGGTGTTTCTATAGAGGATAAGTTATGCTTTTGCCCTAAGAAATAAATGATGCTGAACATTATGTCCCAGGCCTGAATACATTTAGGAAAATGAACATTTTTTTAACAGTGTTAATGCCAAGGAAAAACAAACAAACAAACAAACAACAACAACAAAAAAACATGTCCACAGATAACATACAAGGTACTATTCCAATTCTATTCCCAGCCATGCTTTCAGGCAATGCCAGTGCTTCTCAGAGTTTTTGTGAGACCCGTCCAGGAACAAGAGTTGTTTCAGAAGGCTCAAAGTAAAGGTGACATGTACTCTGGTCTTGCCACTTAAAAGATTTTTTTTTTTTTTTTTTTTTTTTCCCTAACAACACTACCAATTAATGGCATTCATATGTTAAACATAGTAGCTCAAAAGGTAGGACTGTGTTTTCTAGTAAACTTGGAGATATGCCTGATGAGTTAATTAGATGAAGATTTAAGTAGTTTATTTTCAGTGAGAGGAAAAAACACTAATGCCTTCACTAAGCCTGTTTCTTTATTTGCAGTAAGTTGTATGCTCTGACCATTTAATTTGATTATTGCTATCTGTACTGAGCTATTGGTTAATACAATTATAATCTGACTTTACACTGATTTCATTAAAAGTCTACTGCTGATCTACCAGCATTTTCTTTGATCCCTTGTGTTTCAAAAAAAGTTGGTTGGGATTCCTAGATGAGTGCTTAGCTCCAAAGTTACTTAGCTGAGTATTACTTAGCTTAGACACTTAGCTGAGATTTTATAGCCTCAATTCCAATGCTGCCTAACATTTTAGGTCACACTAGTTCTTGATGTTCTTTTTTTTTAGTAACTCAAAATACAGTTTGCAGAAGGCAATACACAGGCTACTAGAGGAGCTGTAGGAAAGTTAAAGAGAAGTTCTTAAATGTCACAATGTCCCCACCATATTTGGGACATTTGAAAAGTCCATTTTCAAAACCAACTTATGCTGTGTCTCCATGATGGATGCAGTTCTACGCGCCACACAGTTTTGTCTCAAGATAAACTTCAAGTACATACTTTTCCTCCATTTTTGTTGTTGTATTAGTTTGGGTGAAGTGACATGCTGTCACAGGTCTACTGCCTCCAATATCCACTTTTTTTTGGAGACTAGTGCATTTGTGGTGCAGACTCTTGAAACCGTAACTAAGACTTGGCTAGAGACTGTTATCCTCATTTTTTATATCAGTAGCTAGTGCATCCTAATACTTTCTTATTCTTTCTGCCCTACACCTCGTTTCATGACAAAGATTTTTGTGTGTTGCTAGGACACTAATGTGTTGGTAAAATGAGAGAGAAAAGTTGGAGCTTGAGTTTCCTCTTATTTGTGGAAACACCTCTAAGACTGAATCTACAGAGTTATTTACTAAACTGCGACCAAGAGGATATTTAAAAAATGTCCCGAAATAGAATTTTGACCCCTAAGAAATGCAAATAGCTTTTTAAATGCAAACTTCCTCAGTTAGTAAAAAGTTTTAAAAAAGGAGAAATATCTGAATATTGTTCAAGGATATTATATTTGCAGGTGGAATACACCATTCAGGAACAGTGAGACTGGCTTAGAAAGAAAAGTAGAGCATATGGGCACCTGTTACAGAAAACTCTACAACACAGTTAAGTTCACAGGTTAAATTTAGGATGCCTTCTTGAAGGATCAAAGTTTTAGTAACTCCTTAATCATTAAAACTCTGCCATTTTTGGCACAGCCTTGGAATAACAGCTTCGTGAATGTTTTGTTCTCAGTTCCAGTGAAAGGTTTTATACACAAATGCAGCAAAGTTATTTCCAAATTTGATTCAAATATCTGCCTCTGAAGAACACAATCCCGAATGCATATTAGAGAGATGTGTGAGAAAAAATGTGGGAGGTGATTAGGAAGACCAGCTAGCTTTTATTATGTCTGTAGACTATAGATACAGGTTATACCTAGGACTAATGGAGGTACAAACACACATACTTCAGTGTGCCATATTTTATGACAAATAAAGTTCAACAAGGTATCACTCCTGTTGTCTTCAGCACAAAAGCTTTCTACTATCAAAGTTTATTGTTGATTTGCTAGCAATTCGGGTAGTCAAAGTTTTTGAAAGCCTGAAGAAGCTTGGCTGTAAAATGAATGGTATGGACTCTAATCAAATTCATATAGAAAAGAAAGGCAAGAGGTGTGATTTTTTTGGTTTATTATTATTATTATTATTAATAATAATAAAAATGATTTAAAAAGACAATGTTATGTTAGAGATCTTTGGGAAGCAAAGGGAAAATTTGTCTTAAAATTCATTAAACTAAAATAAAAAAAAACGGGACAGAATAGTTTAAATGCAAGGAAGTACACTAATATTTATACATATATATATATAAAACTATCATAAAATGAGAGAGATAATCTAATTAATTTTCATAAATATATTTTATGTGAATTGTAACCAGTATAACATACGCAAAACATTATCTTTTAAACAAAAAGCAGTAAAGTTGCCAGATAAACCAATGAAGTTCATAAATAATCTGCATTACAAATTTCTGGAATGCAACAAATCAATATATTTCATTAGTCAACTAAAACCTAAGAACTGCAAAACAGTTCATTGTGTACGTAATTCAAAACAGCCCCCAAGAATGCAATGGTTTGTATTCCTTCCATCTTTGCATTTGGTTGGTATCTGAAATGTAATTGTTTGTACTGTTTAAAAAGGGGGGAAATTCCCAAACAAAAAAAGAATGTGTTTATATATGTTGAAGTGACCTGAAACATATATACACTTACAATATCTGATTTGTACTCTGATTGTATCCAATTTGAAACAACTCTTTCACATAAAGAGGAAATTAAAGAGCAGATTGCTAAACGGGATATAAACACTATTTCACTCAGGCTTGCTAATACATCAGGCTGAAAGCTTACATTCTCCCTTACTTAAAATTATTCTAAACAGTGCATGTCAAATATTTTAGACATTATTGAAAACGGCTGTCACAGAAAATGTGAAAGGACTCTGCATATATTCGGGTGGCCTTATTGTCTGAATGCGTGAATCTCTACACTGACACAAAATTGCTACCCTGTCAGCATGTAAAAGGACGGATCATTTCATCTTTTTAGTGATGAAGTTTCAAATCCACAAAGCACAAGCTATCAGTCCTTTGAGATGATTACGATGCCTCGAACCTGACAGCTTGCGATGACAGCTTTCACAAATTCTGGAAATCACATTGTTCCTGCATCTAACGGAAGAAGGCAGGTGTGCACAAAACAGAAATGGATGAGGCTAAACATGAGAATAGTGTGATCTTTATGTTCAGTATAATGGTTAAAAGTTATACCAGGGAAAATTATAGATTTTGATTTTGAACCTCTTCATGATATACACAGATGAGGGCACCAATAACCCATATGGGTGCAAGGTTTGCCAGGAAATGAATATCAAGATAAACAGATGGCTGTATCATTGCCATATGGCTCCTTGGAAATTGGACAACATTATGGCATGTTGCCACAAGATAGATCTAGTGTTATTTTTGTGCCAATATTTTAAGCAAAGCAGAGAAGGAATACATAACTATCTGCAATTAGCTGTGTTATGTAAATATATATAAAAAAAAACTGTTTTATTGGAAATTTTGTACACTGACACATTTCTGAAATGCAGATAGCAATTCACTGGAAAACTATTCGCCTCAGCTCCTTAGTTTTTGTACTTTTTACTCAGAAAAATGTGTTAAATAAACTAAGTTGCTGCGCTGATGAGGCTTAATTTCAGTTTATCTCCCTGTACCAAACAAAGAAATCCTCTCTAAACACTTACAGTGCTTTTAGTGCTAAAAAAAAAAAAAAAAAAAAAAAAAAAAAAAAAAAAGAGGAAAGAAGAAGCAAAATACAGACCACTCAAAATAGGGACAGTAATTCTAAAATTTGACTTGTCTGGATATCTGCATACATAGCTGAATTATTCAAATATGACCTCATACCCAAGGTCAAAGGTTTTCCATTCTCATAAAGTAAACACTTAATAGGAGTCTCATATGGTTCAAACAGTGTTAGTTGAAAAATGTGTCTCTGCATTTCCATGTAAGCCATAATTAGCAGATTTTTGCACTGGTTCAAACATCCTTAACTTCTGTTCTGACTGGAAATCTTTTAAAGAACAAATGAAATGCTGGCATGAGGCACAGAAACATCACAGAGGATAATACAAAAGGTATTTCCACTTCATGGGAAAGTAAGTTGGCTTCATTTGTTTACAATAACAGTAATAACAGTAAGATTTTCAAAAAGAGTGTATGCAAGAGTTCATCAGTAATGTCAATAACATTATTTTTATACATAAGCCCAAAGCAAAAACCTTACATTTTATTAAGAATTTTCCCTGGAAAGATCATGGTGAAAACTCCACTTACTAGGACTCCAATGACTCACACACACAAAAAAAATATTGTATTAAACAGCACCTAATGTTCAAAATCATCAGTGTGTCTTGAGGACAAAAAACAGAGCCAGAAGGGTAAAAATAAATAAATAAATAAATAAATAAATATTTAACTCATTATTCTTCAGTGATATTTATTTCAGCATTCAGCTAGGAGTTACTCCTCTCCAGCACTACCTCTTTACTGTTTGAATTCCTTGGCTCTAGAAGTACTCAAAGTATGAAGAAATTTCTAAGTATTCTCTCATCTAACTAGCACTCAGCCTGATTCCTTCTGATGTCAAGCCTTTGCCTATAAGCCAAAAGCATAAAACTGGAAACAGGAGAATTAACCAGAAGACAGATTCCGCAATTAACTTGTGGGTTGTCAGTTATGATTTCTTTGGGGGAAGGAAATATATAATCAGTAGCTATAAAAGACACCTAAAAAGTGGAAATATGCCAGAGGAAATTATTGCTGACCATAAATGGTGACTAGCATCTTTACATGTGTCCTGTTACTCTGAGCAGGCTATAGTGCAATCAGTTGCCTTCACAGAAGCTTCAGAAAATCACTCGAGACATTTCTCTTTTGGAATCTATGAGGTTTTCAGAGGACCTCTGCATATTTCCAAATTTCCCTCACTACCGAAGTCATTAAAAAAATGCTGAGCTTCTCAGTGGTCACAGAGTTGTAAAGGCTGAATTCATTTCTTTGCAGCATTTTAGGCTTCAGGGGAAATTTCAGCCATATCTTTGTAACAGAGTTGACCTACTGGAGAAAGCTCTGTCCTGTTTTTTCGCACTCAGCAAAATATTTCTTCATAAACATGCCATCTTTCTCTTTAATGGACTCAAATCCCAACCCACGTTGCATTAGAAGACTGGCTCTACTGGAGAAAATTCAGAAATATGACCCAGGCACATTCATATTTCACTTTTCTATTCCCAGTTACACTGTAAGACCAAGACTTTTGACAAAGAAATAGAAAATTGTCCACATCTTTTGACATGAACAACAGCAGATCATCAAAACCAGCTTCTTCTCCCACCTAATTAATATTACTGTGAGCCACTCTTAAGTTCAATTTCTATAACACTCTATTCAGCTATATCCAGCAGATCATTTCTGCTACATTGGCTCAACAACAGCTCTTGGTCACAGTTTTTTAACACCCTGTTCAAGGGAGGAGAAGTAGGAGGGAAGAGAAAGAAGGCAGAAAATGAGAAGAGGATTGAGGAGAGCAGTAAACTTGGAGGGGTTTTGTAGTTAAATATAATGGTTTGTCTACTCAGTGCAATGAAGATAGTATGCTCTTAAATGAAAATAATGTAGGCATTCTGAAAATCATCTTTCAAAACAAGCTGCTGCATTTATTAGCTGATTAACAGAGATTTATAAGAATCTAATTGTAAATTTTTGCCAGAATTTTCGCTGCTTTAGACCTGAAGGAAGAAAAATAATCCGTTTTCAATACAGTATATGTTTAACTCAACCTCCCCTTTCTGTACATTTTTATTTTATTTTATTTTATTTTATTTTATTTTATTTTATTTTATTTTATTTTATTTTATTTTGTTTTATTAACTATGCTTTTATTGTTAAGACAAATAAAAGTCCCCAAGCTACTGTTTAGCTGGTAGAGGGCTATACCTTTGGTAATATTTTTAGCTCTGCTACCAGAATGGATATTTGCACATAAAATGTTAATGGAACAGTTTTTTTTTTTTTTTTTTTTTTTTTTTTTTTTTTTTTTGTCAATGCAGCTGCCAAAAGGAATCTTGTTCAGAATCTGGATAAAGATGTCAGCTTTTAGAAGTGCTTTCCAGTGGATAGGTTTCAGAAAAATAGTATTAATTGTATAAAAGATTGAAAAAGAAGTACAAAGAATCTTTGTCCTTTTCTAAACATGATTTTGGAGGACCTAAACTTAATTCTTGGATAAATTGTCTCAGATTTCTATTCTATGTAAATATTTATCTGTTTGAATCTCTAAAGGTTCTTGTATAACCAGTTAAGATAAATCCATATGGCTATGTAAATAGTCAAAATTTACATTTATCTTAATTTGCAATGCTTTTATTTACTCTGTGGTAGCATCATAAGCCTAGTCACAACCAGATTCTGGCTTCAGTATATAGTTATAGGCAAAATGCCGATTCCAAAGTTTGTAGGTAGTTGTTTCAATAGAAGTAACAACCATATCCATGACTGTTTCATCCAAACCAGGACTTAGAAAAACTTATTTGTGGCCGGCAACTATTATAGATTTTATTTTGTAAGTCCAGGATCTTAGAGATTTCATTATATCTTCATATTCTTGGATGAATTTGTGTGCCAAATTCAAGAGCCTGATCACTAAATGCATACCTAAATTTCCAAAGTCTGTAGTTCCTAAAGTCCAGTTTTGTTTTGTATGAATAGCTAATAATTTTTAAAGTACAGTCACAGATCACTTGACTTTAGAAAAGATGATTAGCATCCATCATGTATAAAGAAGGTATTAAGGAAACTGAAAACGTTCTGCGGACTGCAGAGGTGTTTTCTTTTCATCATTTTCTTCACTTGTCTGAAATAGGGACTTGCCCTCCGTGACTGAACCTAGGGAAATTGCCATTAATGCCCTAGCAGCACATTACCAGCTGTGGATAATTAAAATCCCCAATTGCAGAAACTCTCAGTTAGGTAAAGAATCCATGAGGATTCTTGGGATGTAGAAAGCTTTGCTATAGATGCCTAAGGACAGACTGTTAGCATACCTAGGGTTTTCAAAAAGGGAGTAGGCTGTATTAGAAAATGTTTGTTTTGTTTTTCAACTTAGGCTATAAAACTCTCTGGGTATTTAAAGGAATGCCTTTTTTTTCCCACTTCTGACAAATGTTTAAAAATTAGTTAAGCATCTGTTTTCTTCTTAGTTTGAAGCAACTTTTCCTTTTAAACAGCTGTTTAGCCTATGATAATAGTCTTCCTCCTGGGAAAGCAGTTCTTTGTTGCCAGTTTCCAACACCTTTAAGATGTCTTTTATTTATTTATTTATTTATTTATTTATTTATAACTTCTGCTGTTTTTTCTAGTACATATTTGTGCCTATGTGACTGTTTCTTTCTCCCTAGCATATTAACACAATTTTTCTTGCTGTGTTTATTAATCACAACTAGAGCTATGTCAGCAATCAGTCTGTTGTTTCAAGGAAGATATGAGATGTGATTGGAGTAGGAAAAAAATGTTTTTATTAATTATTTTTTTTCCTGTTTGGGTATATACTTTATTTACTGTTCCAGCTCTTGTGTTTCTTCTAGAAAAAAAAGGTCATACTGTATTACCAAAAATGTGAGAAAACAAGAGGCTAGGTTTCCTCATCTATTACTAGACGATGCAATGGAGAAATTCTCAAAGCCTCAGAAGTTAAACAGGATGTCCTCCAGATCCTAAGAGAATAAACATTGTAATGAAGGAAGCAGTAATTATTGAGTTTACAGTACTCTCGCTGCTTTTGCATTCCTTAGATTTTTGATTTGGTGAAAATAACGTGGGTTTTGTTGTTGGTGGTGGGTGTTTTTATTTATTTATTTATTTATATTTTTTATAAGCAGCTTTAACAACTCTTAAGAAAACAAATCACTCAAGTTAATCTTCAGATGCTACTTTAGTGCTAGCCTGCACTGTAGACCACAGGTACTGGGAAAATGTTTTGACTCCCAGTTTTTTGGGAAATGCTCTTTATGGTGACAAATGTTTTAGTTCAAAGATGTGAAGACATATGAATACCTTCATTCTACTGCAAAACAGAAAATAGCAAGAACTCAAATATCTATTTAGACATAGGTGGATACATCTTTTCCTGTTCTGTTTTTATTTTGGTTTGGTTTGTTTGTTTGTTTTTCTTAAGACAGCTTAGAAGCTGGAAGCCATTACCTGTTACTCCATTAGGTTTGGCAAAAAAATGTCAAAGACTGTGCTGCAAATCAAATCAAAGATTTACATCAGTTTTGTTCTTTAAAAAAATAAAAAATAAAAAATAAGAAATTGTTCATTATGTTCACTTCTGAACATGTCTCCAAAGTCTCCCCAAAGACACTTCTGTAGGAAAAAGATAATGAAAGGATGGAAGACTTCAACTTGAGAATGAAAACATTGCCATCTCTTAGGATATGAACAAATGTTATGCAGTGTTGCAACCTATGGACCTAAGGTTCAAGTTTCTGCTCTGTTTTGCAATGGGGACACCAGCTTCCAGCTTTCAGGTTTCAACATATTAGGAAAATTGTGTGTTTTAAGTCATTCATATTCACTCTCTTTATTATTATTATTATTATTATTAATTATTTTTATGGTAAACCACAATGTTTCATCATTGGACATATAAGCAATAAGACCACAAGAGAAAAACAGATATCACAAACATATTGTAGACTTGCTGGGAGATTCTTACTGGAAGTTTTGCCAAAACATTAGCTTTATATTGTGGCTGTTTTGGAAGTGAAAATCCATATTTTCCTTGAAGATATTTTGGACAGTATATACTTTTTTACATGTAAAATTTCAAATATCCTCAGGAGAGTACATCAAACACCTTAAATGACTGAGTTGTTTTTTATTTGTATTATTATTATTATTATTATTATTATTATTTCATTTTTATTTTTTATTATGACACCAGAGAGGCTATTTATTTTTGAGGGTTAATGGTAAAAGATACCTGTCACTGTATTTTTTTTTTTCAACTATAGAGTCATATTGATTAAGACTTTGTGGATGAGATTTTCAGAATTGTTCAATGTTAACTTTCTGTTGCTTCCTGAAAAGGAATGGCTTTTGGCAACAAATCTGGAATGAGAGCAAACACCCATGTCTCTCTGTATGAACTCCACTTGAAACATGCTGATCTCCTCCTAACTCTGTGTCCAAGCCTGGGGCCACGACACCTGAAGCCATAAACAGCAGTTGCTCAGTCTTTGTGTTCAAAAAGAATAAAAAATCAGCCTGAAAAAAAGCAATTCTGCATTCACATCTAAATTTTCAAGTAGTTATTAACAGTTAATAAAAACAGAGTTTGTCACAAAATTACAAAAAAAAACAGCCTTACTTTCTATGACCAGAGTAAAGTTTATACAGGTTTTGAAAGGCAGTAGGACAAACCTTAGTTGACATGTACTCTAGAAAGCCATCTAGTTGTGCAGCTACTGAAAATCACATCTTCCAACAGCACATGCCATAAGGCTATTGTCAGTGGTTAGCTATGTCTTTTTGGATTCATCATGCTTACTTTTGGTAATGTTTCCTTAAAGGAATTGGCAAACCTGACCTAAAAAACTCTTAGTCCTCTTCTAATTAGATAATAATGGAAACAAAATATAATATTATTCAATCTGAGGACAAAATTGAGGACTGGAATCTTGCAGATATAGATTTTATTTCTGGCTTCTTCAAAGACAGAATTATGTAAATGTCAATTTGTTTTAATCATTCTTATTATAGCAGTATTTAAGAGCAGTTTAAACCAGTCCTCCATGGTGCTGGGCAATGTAAAAAGTGCATAGCAGTGGATGTTACTACCTTCAAACTTCACTGCACAGAAAAATCCTCATTGCTCAGAAAAAGAGAGATGGGGTTGAAACACAGAAGGAACCACAGGATGACAACAAACATGATTTTAGTGTCTTTTTATTCCTCTTTCTTTAGTAATTTACTTCAGAGGCAATAAATAGGTGGAAAAAATGAAAATAGTCAGAGTAATAAGGCAGAGAGAGAGAGTGTAAAATGGAATTAAGGAGGTCTGAAGAGGCTGTAAGGAAAAGAAAAAAATAACACCAGAACAACCAGTTAGACCAAACAAGACAGGAAAAATCAGTCAAAACTAGAAGGTTAGATGAATGCTCAGGTTACCCTGCCTGGGCCTATTCTGAGCCTACAGCCAGATATTTTCCCATCCCATTGTGTGGCTTTAAGGAAATGCTGCAATCACAAATGGCAATGCTTTTCTAAAAGATCTGGGTGAGAAAAACCCTTTCAGTAGGTTAAAAATCACATATCTGACTTTTGTTTTTCTCATTTAGAATCCTTTGTAATTAATATAAATCCTTTCATCTTCCAAAATAGAGTGCTAACCTAGGGTTTGAACAAGAAATTGCTAATCAAAAATCAATATAAATAGAATAACGTTTATTAACAACACAGAAAAGAGAAATAAACAGCAAAAATCTTGAAAGTCCTGCTTGATTTTTGTACTTTTTTAGCAATAATTGATGCTTTCAATCATGGTGTGTGAACAGTCATATTCTAATGCTGTGAACAACAATATTTTTTTTAAAAAATGTTTATTTTGCTAGCATCATTGTTCTCTAGAGTGCTTCTAGATGTAAAGTACTATATAAAATACACTGTCTATATGTATTCAAATATCCTGTATGCAAAATGCATATGAAACTGCAAGAGGTAATAACGGTAAATGTGGCCAGCCTCCACTGTGCATCTATCCCACAGGCCTTGGAACTTCTGGACTATCAATCAAAGCTGTATCAGAAGGATATATGATTGCTGATAATATCTCTAGTTCTATTTCTTTTATCACTGCTGCTGTCAGTCTTCCGCCAGTGTTACTAGGGGTACTGTCTAGCAAAATTGTATTTGGAAAGCTAAAGTGGATTCTCTCATGGGGTAGAAGGAGCAGGTATCTGGCAACTCTTATGAACAAAAATTATTAAAACAGTTCCTGACTATCCCTCAGAAAATGTTATCCATTAAAGTCAATTCATATATATAACAGCAGAGGAAATGAATAGGGAGCTTTTATACTCCCAAAGTCAGCACACATTTTGACAAAGCATTTTTAATGTTACAGATGTACAGCCTTACACAGATTTGTATCTACCATTCGTTATGCATCATCTGTAATAGCTTGTCCATTTGGTTATCAGGTAGTTTATTATTAATTATTCCAATCTTGTTATTTCATCACAGTTCTTACATTGGGTGCTTTACTCACCATATGAATTTATACTTTCCACATATGAATGACATTTAAAAGTACAATTATTATAACAAATAATAATAATTTGGGCTTATAACATTACTTCACCAAAAGGAAGGGAAGGATTATTCAGTATGCAAAACTATTCAGCTTGCAACAGACTGTCATTCTGCTAACTTTTTTAAATATAAAAGATTGCCTATTTCAGACAGTAGAAAGAAAGGTGGTGGCAGTTTGGTATTCTTGTTCAAATGTTGCTTGTAAGAGAGCGGTTCACTGTATTTTCTTTTACAAATTCTATGTGTTGTTTTAAATAATCCCGAGGAAGTTGTTCAGGTGGAGAGGATTTTTTTTTTTTTTTTTAATTATTATTATTTTTTTTAATGTAGAAACATAATTACTCACACTGTAAGCTGTATATTATTGTTTGCTATTCACATATTGGTTGTTAAAGACATTTTGAAATGTTCAGACACATTTTCCATTGTTAATTGTGATAAATCATGGACTGGAAATATATGAGACCCAAGCGTTTTAATTACTTGCCCAAAGAAGAATAAGCATAGTGTCACACTTTGTTGCTGAATCTGCACTGAGCTCCCCACAGCTGGAAAAGTGCAGCAGATTTTTTTTTTTTTTTTTTTTTTTGCAGCTATTTGAAGTTTGATTCATGTGTTTCATTTGGGAAGTATAGAAAATCTCCTTGATTTTTCATGACTTCACAATAAAGAAAATGTTTGCACCATTAAAACACAAAATTATTTGTATTTTGTACATTTGTTACTGCTTACCCTTGATAAACAGAATCTCCAAGGCTTAAGGTCCATACACCTTCAGCTTAATCTTTGTGTCCAGAGGGTAGACTAGAAGGTGTTTGACCTACCAGAATTAGAGTAGCCTGTGTCCAAATAGCTCCAATTTTTCTCAGATTTCAAGAAGGCTGATAAAAACCTGTTTGGTCTTGATCAGTCTGGCTTCCCAGAAAAATTCCCTTCTGGCTTCTGCTGCCACAGCCACAGGTTATCCAATAGTCTTGTTTTATGACCCTAATCTAGGCAGTGGCTTGCTGCCAAAGCCTCTGGGTTCTGCAATTAAGCAAGTTTTTTCATAGGTGAATGGGGACCTCACCTGACCTGTCATTTTCCCTCTCTGCCTCCCAGGGTGGAAGGAATGCTCCCAGGATCTGCTCACTAACAGCTCATCTCTCTTTTCTGGGCTGGCTAGATTTTTGCCTAGCCAATACTTTAGAAAAGAACAAGAAAGCATAATTCTTGGTGCATTGGTAAAGAGGCCCATTATACAACTCATTTGGGTTAAGAGAGAATCCAAGGTTAATCACATTTTTTAAAACTATGAAAATTTAGCATAGTAAATAGGTCCCTGAAGTCTTTTAGACTAGATGTGGGCGTGGATACCTTTTGTGACATAATTACATTATTTTCATGGACATGCTGGAAAAAGTCCAGGAGAGGGCCACCAAGATAATGAAGGGAATGGAGCACTTCTACGAGGAGATGCTGAGAGCTGGGACTGTTCAGCCTAGAGAAGTGGAGGCTCAAAGGGGATCTTATCAATGTCTATAAATACCTGAAGGGAGGGTGTAAATAGGACAGAACTAGGCTTTCAGTGGTCCACAGGGACAGGACAAGAGAAAATGGGCACAAATGGGAACACAAGGAGTTCCATTTAAACATGAGGAAGCACTTCTTTACTATGCAGCTGACAGAGCACTGGCACAGGTTTCCCAGAGAAGTTGTGGAATCTCCCTCCTTGGAGAACTTCAGGAGTCATCTGGACACAGTCCTCGACAAACATGTCTCGGTGTCCCTGCCTGAGCAGGGTGTTGGACCAGATGACCTTCACAGGTCCCTTCCAACTCCAGTCATTCTGTGATTCTGATTATAAACCCATCATAACATTTTTCTAAAACATCTTAGAACAGGTGAAATGGTCACATTCTGCTACCTCTTGCACAAAATCTGCTACATCTTATGAGCTCTTTTTGGAAATATTCCTGCGCAGTGCTCCTATTTTAAAAACAGTCCCATAAAGTACAATCTACCTTAACCAGACTAGACTGTTTTGCGTTTTGCTAAATGTAAACAAAATTTGAAAGAACACAGCCTACTTAAAACAGATAATGCACATAAACTAAGCCAGAATATTATCTTTATGAAGGTTTTTTTTTTTTTTAAATCCAGAAACACCATAAGTGTATTTCGTACGTTGGTGTTTTTCTCATCATTTTCTACTTGTCCTTCAAAACATGTTTGCAGCTTATAATTAGTGTTTCTTCTATTCATTAAAATAATTTCCCAGATACCTCAAAATTGAGTAAGAAAACGTGTTCCACTCTCCTTTGAAAATAAGAAACTTTTTTCTTTTTTTTTTTTTTTAAGTATTTATACATGTTAGTCATGTACATGTTAGGACAGGATGGTTACTAAAAGTTTGGAGGGTTGCTGCTTGTCTAAGACTGTCTTATGTCACGTGGAGTCTTCTCCCACTACTAAGACTGTTATCCCCCAGCCAGAAGAGCACATTTCTAGGTTTCATGACACGAGCTGATCTGCACACCCACACCCACCCACAAAGGAACAGTGAGAGACAATGGCTGGGTTGGGGAAGCCTGAGCAAACTGTGCTGCTGCTCCTGCCAGGCCCATCACAGAAGTCATCAACCCATCAAAGACCCATTTCCACAAGCCCAGAGGAACACAGAAACACAAGGGCAGACAGGAACCCAAATTAAGGACTCAAAGGGAGGGATGCCCTGCCCAGACCCCTCTCAAGGCTGTCCCAGGAGACTCTTAGCCCAGCCTCCAACTGTAAAACAAGTAAGTTAGTTCTGGAGAAGCACTTTTTGAACTGAGGGGTCACTGTCTAGTGGTATAACATTCATTAAGTAATGTGGGGGAAGAGTAGTTCAGAGAAATTGCACAGAAATTCTTGCAGGATCATTAGTGGAGGAATGTAGTGTAATGACCACATGGACACCAGGGTTCTTTTTAGTGATCAATAGCTTCTACTTCTTTATTGAGGCAATAACTTCAACTCTTTATTGAGGACAGGCTCCTTATACCATTTACTCTACAGCAGTACTTTTCTACTAACTATTCATTGGTTAAAAACTTTGCCCTGCAACAGCAAACGTTTTGCAACTTCCACGTCTTAACTGTTGGAGAACAAGCAGTTTGAGACCAAGCAGTTTGAGACAGCGAGGTGTCTCCTGAATCACCCTTTTTTATTTCTTCTAACTTGTTTACATTCTTCATGACCTCCCCTTTAGGAGACCAGTGTTATCACCAACCATGTGGCTTGTTGACCCCCATGGCAATACTCCCACAGAGGAAAGGAAGGGATCTATGTGATATGGGAAGGACAAAGTATGGGGAAAGAGAGGCATAAAGGTTTAAAAATAATTCATTAAATGTAAATAGCTTGCTGGTTGGTTGCTTATCTGCCCAAGCCCCATACTTGATCACTACAGTCTGTCTTATCTATTACATTTCCTTCTAACTCTTTCCTATGGACAAGACTGTGGGAGGATCTGGCTAAAGGGTAGACCAGGGAAGTCCTGGATAGAGAGACCACAGAATCTGGGGGTCACAAGGGGTGAGACCCACCTGTGTGTGTTAGCTAGAGATGGTCTGTACCAGTAACTGGAGCACAGTGGTGGCCTTGGGGAACTCATATGTCCACATGCCATCAACAAAGCAGACTGGGATCCAGCGGCAGCTACAGGATAGATCGAGTTTCTGAGCCCAGTTGCTGGACAGATCCACAGTGTAGGATGAATCCACAGTGTACATATATAGATAGATATAGATGAGAGAGACAGAGATGATAGAGCGATAGAGATAGAGATAGGGATATATAGATGATAGATTGATCGATCAATCAATCGATCCTCACTAACAGATCTCCACCCTGCTCAGCCAGAAAGAGGATGCCGAGGGGGAATGGGTTAAAGCTGCAGGAGGATGCCGAGGGGGAATGGGTTAAAGCAGGGGAAATTTAGGTTGGATATTAGGAAGAACTTCTTTACTGAAAGGGTTGTTAGGCATTGGAATAGGCTGCCCAGGGAAGTGGTTGAGTCACCGTCCCTGGAGATCTTTAAAAGTGTCCTGGTTTCAGTTAGGACAGGGTTAATTGTCCTCCTAGTAGCTGGTAGAGTGCTGTGTTTTGGATTAGGATGAGAAGAGTGCTGACAACATGCTGATGTTTTGGTTGTTGCAGAGCAGTGCTTGCACCAAGCCAAGGACTTTCAGCTCCTTGCTCTGTCCTGCCAATGGGCAGGCTGGGGGTGCAGCAAGAGCTGGGAGGGGACAGACCCAGGACAGCTGACCCAAACTGGCCAAAGGAGTATTCCATACCATCTGACGTCATGCTAAACAATATATAGGGGTGGCTAGCCAGGATGGGGGGGGCAGCTGTTCGGGATAGACTGGGCATCGGTCAGCAGACCGATATTTGCCTATATTTGCTATTTGTGAGCCACAAAGAGTAATGGGAGAGGAAAAATTACATAAAAAAAAAAAAAAAAAAAAATCAAAAAAATCCCTTTTTTGCCAAAAGGGTATTATAAAAGCAGCACACACAGTTTGAGCATTAGTGATTAGATACTACTTTCAGGCCTACTTGTTTTGAAAAATCTGCTCTTCCTACACAGTACCCTTCAGGATGCAATGTAAATTGAACTGCAGGGCACTCTATAGCAAATCTATAGTCATTATCTCTTAGTTGCTTTTGTCTTGTGTCTCATAACTTTTCAGAAGTACATGTGAAGCTTCTCTCATAAAAGCTATTACTTTGTCTCCATGATACCTGTTGACATGAGAAGATGAAATAAAGATGATTACTCATCCCAGCAGGCACCTGCTTTGACCTTGTTGTGTATAGTTTATCACAAACATTGCTGTGTGGTATTTCAAGTTGAAAATTAGGCAGATGCAATAACATAACATATGCCACTGGGCCATTTAATACCATCTAGCAGCATGCACAAGAAGTTTATAATGCCAAAAAAAATAAAAAATAAAAAATAGCATTATACAGATGATACAGCAAAATTTAAACAAAACCCACTGCTAAAAGTGTACATGAAAATGGGACCTGCCTTCTTAGTTTCTCACTTAAAAGAAATCTTGCAGAGAACGTAGTATAAAACTATGAATAAAATAGACAAAGTGCAAATATATGTTTTTAAATAAATCCAAAAAGTTAAGATATGTTGGTCAATGTTAACACACACAGTTTATATTACTTTTCAAATATTATTTCAATATTTTGACGGAAAATAATCTTTTTTTTTCTTTTTCCAAAAAAAAAAAAAAAAAAAAAAAAAGCATTTTTCAATTAAGATTCTTTCAATTTTGTATGTGCAAAGCAAAGTAGGTAAAAAGGTAATAAAGACCATCTTGGTCAAATATGATTTTAAATACTAAAATAAAAAAAATAATAAGATCTATTATAGTAAGATCTATATATTATCTATAATATATATAATCTATTATAATAAGATCTTTTCTGAAAACAGTTTTTTAGAGCTTCCTCCCCTGATTGGTAATGTTTGACATTGCTCTTTAGAGCAGCTAAATAAACTCACCTGAGGAAACAAGGGCAAAAGGGCTAGTAAAATAAGACTTGTAACTTCTGTGCATCATTTCAAAACACAGCTGTATTTTACAAGCCCGTTTTGCTTCTAAACTCTAAGCTTATGGAGGAAGTTTTACCTTTTGTTCTTTTTGTCATTAACTGAACTATTACTTACTTCAGTACAAGTATGTTATTAAAGTCCATCAAAATCTATTTTTTTTTTATGAGTTCAGATCAGGTTCCAATCATATCTGTGTGGAGCTCATATATGAAGTTTCCTAATCTTGAACTTTATATTATTTTAAAAATATCAGAAATCAGTGGAAAGTAATTGGATTTTGATTTCTACTGAGTATTCAGAGTGAAGGAAATTGTAGGTTGAAAATACTGCAGCCACGTTTGAGTTCCCTAAGAATGTGGAGTCATCATCTTTAAATTGAGGTGATTATTTTTAAAAGATTATTTAGATAATTTAGCTTTAAAATATAAACATTTATTATTTATATTAAAATATAAATAAACATTTTTATGTATAAAATATACATTTTGATAAAAACTGAGTTGACAGTGTTACCTAAACAAATCCGCACAGGGACATGTAAAGCCTTTAAGTACGATAATTTTTCAGGATTATGTTTTTCAACGGAATGAAATGTTTTTATCAGAAATTCTGTGATGACTCTGTAAGTCTGAGGCATATCATTTCTAAGAATACCTGTTCTCTAACATTGGCCTGGACTTAATATATAAACTAATTTGTGAAGGAAAGTTGAGATTATTTTCTCTGAAATATTTTTCCATTGATGATATGTCATTTGTAGCATTCTCAAGGTAAATCCTTTTCTTTCTGTTCTAGGATTTTTGTTTATTTGTTTTTTTTTGCTTGTTTTTGTTTGTAATTGATCTGTAAAAATATTTTGTAGCTGTAAGAAAACATCAGTATAAAAACACTATATGCCTTGACCTGAAATGGTTTTCCTTAAAAGGCAAACAAACAAAATACTCAAAGGCATTTTTTTTTTTTCCCTGATAAAATACATTATGACACATGGTTCATGTGTAAGAAGAGGTGATTTATATTTGATCATTTTCCTGTGTTAGAAATGGCAACACAACTGAATTAAGCTAGTGTGAAAGAATTAGAAACTGCAACTCTCAGAGAAGTAAAATTGAATTATTTCCACTAACTTTAATAGAAACTACAGAAGGTTGCAAAAGACAGTTAATGCCATTCTCATAGCAGGCAGAGAAGGAGGAGATATACTAAAAGTATTTTTGTCTGAATCATACAGTTCACTTCTTCAAAAATAACACTGAGTGGAAAGTTGCCTTTCTATATCCTGAAATAACAGAATTTCTTGAAAAACAGTCTGATGCATATGGAAACAGCAGAAGAGGTGAAAATGAATTAAGATATTTAGGCATTCATATGAATGTTGAAAAGTATTATTTGCTGCACAAACAGAAAAATAAATGTTTTAATAAATGATTTTCATTCTCACTTTCTTTTTGATTAACATATTCAAAACATATTCAAAACTGTTAGGATGTAACTAAAAAAAATGTTTAAAATAAGCCATTGCAATCCCTTTAGCGGCTGTATTTTTCAACTAGAAGAACATCTGACAAATCACAATCCATATTTACATCCATTGTAAGTCATTGACATAAATCAAAGTGCCCTGAGAAAATTCAAACGTGTTCACCAAACTGTGACAAAAATGAAACTTAGATTTGAATTAACTTAAAATTGCTAAATGTTCCATGCTTCACCATAAAGCTGCTACTCAAAAGCCAAACAAAACCAACCAACCAACCAACCAAAAACATAAAACCAAACACACACACACACACAAACAAAAACAACCAAAAAAAAAAAAAAAACAACCAACAAAAAAAACACCAAAAAACAAACCAAAACAAAACAAAACATAAAACCACGAAAAACTCCCTTGTTGTATAATTCTATATGGTTCTGGTGTGTTGCATGAATAAAAATCTTGCATTTCTTTAACATTATAATATAAGCAATTTAGGACCACATATCCGATTAACTTTCAATGACATTCTTCTTCCTGGATCATTCATGTGGAAATCCTGAGATTCAGTTTAAACTGTATATGGAGGTCTATAAATGCCTTGCCTCCAAAAAAACCTAACCAACCAAAATAAATAAATAAATAAATAAATAAAAAGAACAAACCGAAACTTTAAAATTTGTAAAGCACACTTTAGGTTTTCCTAATTTTATCATATCAAATATCCTCTGTCCAGGCTTAACTGTTCACCTCTCTGCATTCTGTTTGCATGGAAACTAGAGATACAGGTCATTTTCAAAGCTCAATTAATGTCATCCTAAAATAAGTTTCTGAGACAGTATACACAAATCTGATTCATATCTACTTCTAATTCACAGCCAAAATCTATCAGAAAAAGTGACCTGAAATGTATGGAAAGTTTAACTCTATAGTTTGCTGAAATAGCAGCATTAGAAACTACAATTCTACATTGAAACAGGTTGCCCAGGGAACCGGTGGAGCACCATTCCTGGGGGTTTTCAAGTAAAGGTTGGACCTGGTGCTTACAGACATGGTTTAGTGCGTGACATTGGTAGTAGGGTGATGACTGGACCAGATGAACTTGAAGGTGTTTTCCAACCTTTATGATTTTATGATTCTATGACTCTACTTTAAGGTCCGGCCCTTGACTACAAGCACATGAAAAAATAGCAATTGATCTCAATGGGATTTACAAAATGTAGGGCTGAAAGATCAGATTCATGGATAATGACAAAAGAACCTTTAATGTTTTCAATAGCTAACTTTTAAATAGATTCTTTTGAAAAGATTCTATTTTTTAATTTTATTTTTTTATTTTTTTTTAAAGCAAAGAGAACCCTTGTGGATGTTCTGGACCAGATTCTATTACCCCTGCTCATAATGTGTACTGACATAGTTCATGTGTGAAAACTGTTTAATGAAAACATTAAGAGGCATCTTATTGGCCGAGAAGCAGTGTTTTTGATTGTGAAGTCAATAACAAAATATTGAAAGCAGCAAAAAGGATCAAATAGCAATTTAATCTCTCATCTTTTGCACTTGTTTGTACAGAAAGTGGCCTCCAGTTTGGGGCATTTCTATTAATGCATTATTGGTAGGTAGCCATTTTGTCAGTTCCCGGAACTGTGGATATTGAAAATTAATCTGGTTTTATCATTAGTAATTCTAAATTTTGCCATAGAATTTAACTTTTTGTTTTGTTTTATTCTTATTCATAATACAAATATAAATAAGGAATAAGAATTTTAGTGCCATGGAGATCTGTGTACATTTCTGTCTTCAGTACTATACACTTTATAGTGAGAAATACTACCAAAGAATAGTCAAATAATCCTTATGATTTCACATCCTAATTACAGATTTGAAGAGACAGAAAAGCAAGCAGGAAAAAAGATCTACCTGAAACAACGACGGACTGACCAGTGAAGATGTATTTTTGAGTGGATATCTAGATTTACAGAAATTGATTTTTATAGGGAAGGTTTAAATACTTCTCAATACTAAATCAATTTATATAGGGATGATCAACTTTTATTTAAAATAAAATTTAAAACCTTAAAAACAGAAGCAAGACTACTAAAAATTGGTGAATTAAGTCAGCTGAAGATAAGGTTAAAGAAACATCAGGAAGCAGATGTCATAATAAATAGGACCCCATGCTACACAGACATGCACAGTATCTTATATACTAAATAGTTTAGCTTAAGCTAACTCAACAAACACTGACTGATATAAGAAGCCACAGTGCCATGAATAGGATGGTCCAAAAAAGAAGCACTGCATCATGCTAAATGAACCATAGGCTCTGGATCTAATTCTGCCAGGCTGACTGCAGTCAGAATGTTAGATTTACGTGCCGCATGGCACTGAAACATGTTTTAGCCTTCTCAAGTTTTAATTTGATTAGAGGGAAGCTGGATAGATAATTAAAGCAACAAAACTCTGTTACCCCAGTTCATGCTGTGGAAATAGTGCCCTTCTTAAAATCAACATTGTTAGCTATTTCTTTGTTTACTGCAACACTTTTATTTAAAAGAGGACTCTCTCACAACCCTTGGCTCATCATTTACTTTCCTTAAGTATTGGTTTTGCTTAGAGTTTTGTTTTCAGACTTCTCCACAGGAATTTGTATTCCAAATCATTTTCCTAATTGGTCCCTCAAACCATTAAAATTATCAAACAGAAGGAATGTCCACACTTCTCGGCTGAATTCCAAGCAAAATCTAAGTTACAGGATAAAGGTAGAGTAGTGAGATGTAGCAGGAGCTAAGCAGTATTAGTAAATGCTGTTGCTTATCTGTGTATTGATTGGGAAATATTAATGGAGCAACACATCTCTGCTTTCAGAAAAAAAAAAAAAAAAAAAAAAAAAAAAAAGGTATGTAAAATAAATAATATTTAGAGAGAACAAAGTTTCAGACTTCTATAATTGTTTGCATTAGTTTTTGCCTTCATTTTTAAAATCTTATACTTCTTTGTTCCATGAACAATCACATCAACTACATTAAGCGAAGGTGAAAGTAAAAAGTGACAGACCTTGTCATTAATGAAAATATAGGAAAGATTTTAAGGAAGTAAAAATGTGTTAACTATTATACAGAGTTTTCCATTCCAATTAAAGTGCAGGGAGAAATAGCCATGACTACCACACTACCCTGTGCTACCAAATACTGACATTTTGGTAGCAACTGGAGAGTATACTGTGAATATTTTAAACAAAACAGCTGACAAAAATTGTTTGGTGTGTTCAGTAAGTAAGAATACTGTGTTGCTAGAATAGTCATAAAACACAGATGTCTTGTCCCCAAGACTAGTACAGAAGACAAGAATATAGAGGGGTAGTTAATATGTAGAAGATTGTGAATAATGTCATTGTTTTCTCAAAGAATTAATTTAGTTCCTATCTAAGGGAACTAATAATAAAAAGAAGTACAGAAATAAAACTAAGACTTTAAATGGAAATATATATATATATATGAAATCAAAGTCAGGAATTATATGCCTGTTTACATCAGCCAGTGATTCACCACAGTATGCTTACTGCTGAAAAGGCAAAGTTGCTTTAGGGAACAGAGTATCTGTAGTAAGGTATTCTCCTTTTAAGAGCTGATATATAACTCACTTAACACATTTTCCCCTTTCACCTTCACATTCCACATAAATTCAAAGTATTCTTTACCTGGAAATATCATGTCACATTTGACAAAAATCAGAAAATACTTGGAAAAGCAGTAACCTTTATTTTAGAGGCTGCATTTATGTGCATTCACGTATGTTCTATGTTCCCAGGTGGTTCAACCCAAATACCTTAAACATTAGAGTTATCACGAGGAAAACAGAGCTGCAATGGTTATTGAGAAAAGCGAGGCAGTTTTAATTCAGAGAAGTATCCCAACATTTAAGTTCTGTTCTTTGACCTACACATCAAGGCCCTGCTTTCACAATGTACACAAGCATTTTTAAATCAGCCTTTATTCAAAAGGTACTTTGTTCTGCTTATACTATTGGAAAGACTTGTTCTTCTGTTGCACTTGAGCCCTAATCCCTGACTGTCCAAAACAGATACATGTCTGCATACTCATTTGTATGCATGAAGTGTCTCTCTTCCTAAGGACACTTGAGCCTGGGGTAGGAAAAACCCCAAGCTCTCTTTCAGAGCCAAAATTTCACAAAGGTGAGAGCAAAGTGATGGCATTCTTCTTATCTACCACATGATCCAAGAAGCAAGGGAGTACAGCAAGGCAAGAAGGGAATACAGAAAAGAACTTGCTTTCACTAAAATTAGAAGAGTAATTCACTAATATCACAAGATATCAGAGATTATTGTTCTGCAACAATGGTCTTTACATATTGCATGGATTGCAGTGGGGTGGGGAAAATCACTGGGCATGTCAGGTGCAAATAAGTGTTTGAAAAGATGAGATGGGACGTTGTGATATAAGCAGTCATACACTAAGTTCATTCCTGATTAGGGACAATATGATAACAAACAGAACTAGTTCATAGATGGTTAAAGCCTGTAGCCTTGTGTTATTAGCACATTCTTCTGGGTTCAGCAAACTGAATTTGAAATTTTGTACAGATATCAAAACCATTGCAGTCATACAAACCTAGGTGAAATTCACACTATCCCATCTATAAAATTAAATAGTACAGAATAAATGTACCTTGATTGGAAATATAGTGATTTACTCACTGTAAATGCTTTCTGGAATTAATTCTCTTCCCAATCAAGAATTATTAACCTAAAGTCTACATTGACCTCCATAGGTATGGATTAGAGTGGAAAGAGCACAAACACAAATTGAAGAATAAGAGAGTTTAGAAAGACATCAGGCAATGAATCCACAGGATTGCATCTGCAGTCTTGGTTGGGTAGCAGTGTCTGTAGTTCAGATTGTTCAGTTCTGAAGTTTTTGAAACCCTTTCATATCGTTACTCAGTACAGGGTACATGAAATGTGATGGTGAGCCTGAGAACCACAAGAGAGAAAAGAATATAAAATATAGTAGCAGCATATAGGAGAAAAAAAATAAAAAAAAATAAAAAAAAAAATAATAATAATAATAATAAAGAGGCGTGAAGGAATTGAAGATGGAAACAAAATTTTAGGAAGGAAAAACATTTTGCTTGAGTTTGGAAGGCAAGAACATACAGAGCAGAACCTGGAGAATAAATACAACAGATTAAAAAAAAAAAAAAAAAGACACAAAAACAAACAAAAAACCCTGTTGCTATATTATACAGTAGAGTAACAGAGAACACAGTGATTCTTGTTAACTGAATGAATGATAAAAACATATGAACTTTGAAATCACAGGCAAAAGGACACCAGTGAAAAAGTTAAATACAAATCAAGATGAGAACATAGAAAGCTTGAATAGTGGGACAGAGAATCCCAGAAAGCGTATGTAATTATGAATAAACTAATAATCCAGTTAAGCAGAAGATGATCCATGACATTTACTGGTAGAACTGGTGTTCCCCCTCTACCAGGGAACAGCCATTCAGGACTTTAGTATAACATTGAGACCATTCCTCAGTAGGTAATGGAGTGGAATAATTAGATTGAATGCAGAGTGAGAATAATAAATTTTGAGAGACAACAATTAGGTTGTAAATTCAATAAGAAAGTGCTCTGGAAAAAGAAAACCCCAAGGATTTTGCTTTGTGTTTAGCCCCTCCATGATACTAAATCTAATACTGGACTTCAGATAAGATAGCTAAAGAGAGAAGCTCCTTCTACATGAATTTCACAGAAACACAGAATCACAGAACTGTATGGGTTGGAAGGGACCTCAAGAGATCATCGGGTCCAACCCCACTGCCAAAGCAGGTTCCTCAGAGAAGGTTGTCCAGGTACGCATCCAGACAGGCCTTGAATATCTCCAGAGAAGGATACTCCACAACCTCCCTGGGCAGCCTGTTCCAGTGCTCCGTCACCCTCGACGTGAAGTTCTTTTGCATGTTGATGCAGAACTTCCTGTGCTCCATTTTTTGGCCATTGCCCCTTGTCCTATCCCCACAAACCACAGAAAAGAGGTTGATCAAATCCCACTGTCTTCCACACCTAAGATATTTGTAAACATTAATAAGACCCCCTTCTCAGTCTTCTCTTCTCAAGGCTGAACAGATCCAGGTCTCTCAGCCTTTCCTTATAGGGAAGATGATCCAGGCGCTGTTTCATCTTTGTGGCCTTCTGCTGGACTGCTTTCAGAAGAACCCCAACTTTTTTGTACCAGGGAGCCCAGAACTGGACACAGTACTCCAGGTGAGGACTGACTAGGGCAGAGTAGAGGGGGAGGATCACCTCCCTTGACATACTGGCCACACTCCTTTTTATGTAGGCCAGGATGCCATTGATCTTGGCCACCAGGGCACGCTGCTGGCTCATGTCAACCTGTCGTGTCCACCAGGACCACCAGGTCCTTCTCCTCAGAGCTCCTCTCCAGCAGGTCGTCCCCGAGCCTGTACTGATACATGCAGAAACCTCATGTATCATATATTTAATGAGGCCCTAGTGTGGATCGGCTGCAGTGTGGGCTCCTGGCAGGGAGACGGACATATCCAGCCCTTAACGACCCCTAATAACGTGGCGCAGAGACGTTTGGTCAGAGCCGCAACCGCGACCGTCACCTCCGCCCCGCGCAGGCAGGAACTGTGCTTGTGACGCCGCGGGCGCCGACGTGCTGAGGGCGGAGCCAGGGATGACAGCAGCCAACCAACCCCTGACGGTATAAAGGCAGTCCCTAGGGAGCGCCATGACCCAGGAGCGCCCCCAACAGGACAGGCACTAACAGGACCGGCTTGGCAGTTAGCGCAGGCAGTTTAGGCGTGGCAGTTCACGCGGGGCAGGGAGGAGCATGGGGAGGATCCCTTCCTGCCTTTCACACCTCCCGTTTTCTTCCACTCTTCTCCTCTCTACCTTTTATGATTTACAGGGAGCTCTACCTTTTATAACTTACAATTCACCATGGTGGGCACCGGTCGCAGTGGACGGGCCGAGGCGGCAAACCAAGCTGAGGGGACACGGCCTCTCTGGGCTCATGTGGGCAGCCAAATGGATCCCCTCAGGGGAAAAGTGGCAGTCCAGACTGGTGACTGGGGAAAGCTCTGGAATCTGGAGGCCCCCCTGGGTCCTGAGGGAAGGGCTGTCCTGGGTGCAGGTGTGCCCTGCTCAGGGAACTGTTTGGGAAGATGGCACGGGCTGCAGCAAGAAATCGGCAGCATTAGTGTCTCTTGGGAGACTCTGAGGGAAACAGATAGGAAGTGTCAACCTGCCCCTACTGAGGCCCAACAGCCCCCTCCTAAGACCCTGCACGGGGTAGTAGCTGATCCAGCTACTTACCTGCAAGACAGAGGGCTCGACCACCCATGAGAGGAAAGGGGCTGGATCCTTATCTAACCTTGAAGCAGAAGGAGGCCTCTGCTCCCAGCACCCACGGAGCCACCAACACCCATGGTGTTCCTGGGTAATAGATTCGAGGCTCTTGGGCAGGAAAAGGAATTTGTTCTACTATCAGCAGTCTGACAGAGGAAAAAACACATTCTAAAGAAATGAGTGGCCTTTTCTAGAATCCTAAGGAAAAAGAAAGTTCAAACAAAAACAAAAACAAAACAAAACAAAACAAAAAGATAAAATAAATCAAATCCACAAAGATTAGTGTCCTTTCCTTACTTCATCTTAGCAAGCAGCAGTCCAACACAGTATTTCTGTGTAAGCCACAGTTACTGTTACATATGAATCTTGCCAACTCTCCCCTCAGGGAACTCTGCTGACTAAAGTTGAATGAGCACATCTGTCCTTTTCTATCACTTGTCCAAAAACCTGGGAATTAAAACCCTGAATTCCTTGGAGCACTGTCTGTTGATCTGAGCTTGTCCCTTTCAAAGTGTTCCTAAGTCTTGCTAATGCCTTGCAGGTGTGAGAGACATGACAACTTGGGTTCATACCAATTATTTTACACCTTTTTGCTTTTTCTGAAGTTTGTATATTACCATGTGATGTATAGTGACAGCCACGTCACTTTGCAGAACCTGTAGCCACTTCCTAGAATACTGCAAATCCTTAGAATAGATCACACTGGGAACCGTCAATGTAGGAAGAGAACCAACAAATAAAGTTATGATTCAAAATTATTAAATGAAACACTTATACTAAGTACTACAAGAGTATTCAGCAGAATACTAATGATACACTGTGATGTTTCAGAAATATGATTCAAATAAATACTGTAAAAACAAACAAACAAACAAACATGCAAACACATTGCATTTACTGATTTCAAAATATCTGCATTCAGGAAAAAAAGTACTATTAGCTTATTCAGTGAAACTGATAAAAATCTCTTGTGCAGCTTTAAGTAGAAAATTAACTAATAACTGCTAATCACAGACTATTACTGAACTACTAGAGGAGCTCATATATGCGGTTACAGATTTTTGAAAACCTCATGCTGAGAAGCATGATTTGGAAAATCATAATGGTGGCAATATGCCAAACAAAGGCCAATACTACTCCAGGAAAATAATAATAATAATTATTAAAAAAAAAAAAAAAAAAGAGAGAGAGAGAGACAAATAACATTACACTACATTCAGATCACCTCTTGATCCAGCAGAACAGCAGAAAGACAAATGGAATGCAGCATGGAAGATAGTAGATTGATGCCTCCTTCAGCTAGGCTTCAATACCCTTTTACTCTTTTTTTCACAGAGGAGTTTTTTTGTTTGTTTGTTTTGTTTTTGTTTTTTTTTAATATAAAAAAAAATAGATTTCATTTTTAGAGGACTAAGCTGACACTGTGAGATAGATAAAACCTTTTTTATTTAGATAGGGACAGGATGAGATGACCTAGAAAATTACTTACTATCCAGTAACAAAGTAAAAAATGGAAGAAAATGGGCTGTACCAGAATTTTATGAGTAGAAGCAGCAGATTACATAACATCCTGAGATGCCCTTGTAACAGACAGACCTGTGCAAATTTGACTGTTTCCAAAAGATTAAGACATATTTTGGAAAAGGGAGATCTGCATTTCAAGTCTGAATTCTGATCTGTAAGTGGAATCAAAGAATAACAAATATTAAGTTACACTTACCCTCTGACCTGAGCACAAGTCATATTCTAGGTAGCAACAAAGCAAGAAAGCAACACATATTAAAAGATTTTATTTACTTATTTATGGAAGGAAAATATACCTAACAAATCAGTGAAATAATGTTACTGTGTTATATAAGACTATATAAGAATTAAAATGTGTTCTTCGCATTTTATGTATTCCATCCAATAAGGAATATTACAAGTTTCTGGAGAAAACAAGAAAATAAAACAAAAGCTTTCCACAAAAGAAATACAAGTTGAGAGAAGGTCTTAGCAGAATATTCTTATATAAAGGTTGGGGCAGTGATAAAATTTCACTGTGAAAGCCCATGCAGAAAGTGACAACTGGTTCTAAAACAGTGGAAAGAGAGATGTCCTAGGACAGCAACAGAAAGAAAGAAGAGAGAAAGAGAGGAGAAAAAGAGAATTAATATATATATATATATACACACTTTTTAGGTATGTGAGACAGGGTATTGTATAAATGTGTGCTGATCAGCTTAATTGTCATTATTTTCCAACATAAATATTCTTTAGACAGTGGAAGCAAAGGAAGAATAGACAAAGGAATGCACATACATGAAGCAGCTTGAAGTATGCACTACAGCAACAATAATGTCTAGCACACAGCATATATCCTGTTCTTAACTACCCTTTTATAATTGAAAACTTCGGTGTATATAAATAATCTCTCACGGCGTAAGATGAAGAAAAGAATATCCCCCCCCCCCAAAAAAAAAATCCCAGAATTTTCACAGATAAATAATAACATGAAGAATTAAAATACATAAAAATACATTGTCTCCAAATGTTTAGCTTGAAAAAGAAATGCAGGAGACTTTTTTTTTTTTTTAATCAAGCCACCAATTTTATATTCAATAATAATGATTTATGTGTCCTATTTGATGACTAGCACTAACTCTTTCTCACAAGTAGTTACACAGCAGGAGGGGCATATGGTTATCTCTATAATAAGCAAGAAGATACTTATAAAACAATAATCAAATCAATATATATCACAGCCTCAAGTTCACTTCCACTTCAGACAAATTTGAAAAACTGGTGCTCTAGGCTTCAAAGTATTCACCTGATAAATCACATATAATCTGCCAAGTTAGTAGTAAACTGTCCATGTAACAAAGATGAGTAATGTCCTGTACAGAGTTTATAAAAATGTTCTTAGGAATGTCCCTAAATAAAAGTCATGGCAAACATAAACAAAGTTCATATTAATTCTGGGAGCATACTGCTGCATGGTGACCATAAATGATGTACTGTGTGTGGTGAAAATGAATATGAAATACTGAAGAAAAAGCCTGATGGAGTGCTTTTTCTGTTTGCCTAGATGTGGGAAGCATACCTGCTGTTGCTCCTTAAATTCACTTCATCTTAGTACTGAATCTGTAATGACATGTCATGTCTTGTCTTTGTTTATATATATAATGACCAGAGTAGTAAGCCTTTTTGGTAGGAACTTCTAGCCCTTTTAACTGTACAAAGAAATACAAGAAGAAAAGAAGAATGTGAATTTTCTGAATTCAATAGTTTACTTCTGTTTTCATATACACTTGTGGTAGTCTTGAAATTTCTGCTGCATTGAGCAGAGGTGATTGGTATATTACTCCTGAAATAAGGAACAGAAAAATATTTGTATCAGAAAGGAAAACACTTTAGAGAAGAAGAACACTTTTTATAGAAGAAAGAATTTAAAATAATTAATTAGCCAGGTGTCTTAGATTATTAATTGAGATGGCAAAAAGAAAACATGCATGTCTGTAGCATGGACATGCATGTAATGGTTTCCCATTTTTTTTTCCATTTATAATTTATACTCCCGTGAATAATTTATTCATCCTTACCTGAATAAAAAAGAAGTGTATGAACCTGCCAGTTGATATTTAATAAGTATATCGAAAATGTATTGAATATAACAGTGGACACATTTAAGACATGCTTTTAAAATGCCAGGTTGAAAATGTTTTTATAGTGACAGACTTTAAGAATAACTTCTATCTTGTATAAGGAAATGAGAGCTGACCAGAAAAAGAAGAGTGACGTAGAGAAACATTTAATATAATAACAACAACAACAAAAAAGAGAAGGTTAATTCATCAACTTGACACTCAAAAACCTTTGCAAGTCTGAAGTAATGAGTGGGAATAGTGAATATGCTTCATATCTGAAGGGGTGGGAGAATAAGAAGAATAATGAAGATAAGAAGCTCCATATGTTGCTATAATTAGTTCCTGAGGTTTAGTTCCATATTGGGCTCCAAACTGTTAACTAAATTTAAACTGTAGAAAATGTAAGCCTACATGTCAATACAAAAACAAGTTGATATATATTGCACATGCAACAGATACCCAATAGGATAAATAATTGTCAGCAGCCAACTTCATTTGTTGCTTCTTAGTGCATCCTTTTACCTCCTTCCCACCATAAAACATTCTTTGGTAAGTTTCAGAAAGTTAGTGTTCATTTTGAAAGGCAGAATGTACAATCTTATTCCTCTGAGTAGGCTCAGTTTTATAACTTTTATCTTCTCAGTGACTACTGCATTTCTGCAGACCTGTTCTCTGTAACAGCAGAAAAGACAGACCATTTCCTGGAATCCATACACAAGTTTTGTGATAGAGAAAACCAGGGAAAGAAGTATGTGGATTCTGGTATCACCATGTGTTGTGTCTCTCTCAAAGACTGTATTTTTCTGTAGTTGCACTTCTAGCTTTTTTCCTTTATTTATCTTCCATGACGAATGATAATACTTTATGAGCAATCAAATGATTCCACCCATCTAAGAAAGATATATTAGTTTTTGAACTTATCCTCCAGTAGTGACACTGAAGTATATCAGGATATTCTTTATGTGTCAGAAAAGATACCTAGTTTTCATTTCAATACTAACAGAGACATTGATCCTATTATATTTTGAGACACTTATACCACACCCATTACAGTGACACTGAGAACAATATTCTCTGCTCTCTGATTATAGTGGAAACTATACTCATTTTTTTTTATTGCACTGTGAGTTACACGTAGTAGGTCTGATTCTGGAATGAACTGACACAGTGAAGCTGATTTCAACATAAGTAACACAGTGAGAAAACCAAGCCACAGTTAAAAGCTGTGTTCAGTGCTGTCTGTATATATTTCACATTTCAGTGATACTTCCAAGTGATCCTGATTTTCCTCTCCTCCCACCTTGTGTGCCAATAAGACCAGTTACACAAAAGATGCAGAACACTGACATATCACAGGCCTGGAATTTCTAGCTATCTTTTTCCTTATGTGTGTTGAAAATGTGACAGAGATCTGGTTAACGTCCCATCACCAGTACCGTGAAGGCCACATTGACTGTATTAGGTAATTTAAAATGGAAGTAATGTAGTCTAATAAAATAAGGTTACAGCTGTGATCCTAGAGAGCTGCCAAAATTGTGTGCTTTCCCCCAAGAAGGATCGCTGTTGCTAGGAGAAATCACATATTTATATCAACTACTGGTTCTACTTATTATAAAAATATATAGTAGGTCATGTATTCTGTAAAGTAGAAGCAAAAGATCTGCCTGTTTCCTCCAGAAAATCTCAATAATACTACTTCATCTCACTTGATTTCTGTTTCCTAAAAGTCCTGTTCCTATGTCTTCTATGAATCACAAGTCCTTGCCTGGATGTTCTGCTTTCATTTCCTGCCATATGTCCTTTTCAATAGCCATATTCTATTTACTACTTATATGCTCAATCTCTTAGATGATTCACTCTCTGTTTTAACAGATATTTATATTGTGCCTGACACATGCTGTCTAGAATGCCTGATGGCATTAACGAACTCTGGGATTGATTTTGGATCAAAGATTTTCTTGGTATCAGATATTGTCAGCTGTCAATGTGTTCTAGAATAAGCCACCTTTTTAAAGCAAGGATTTTCATATAAGCATCTGTATGTAAGATTTACAAAGCTGCTACCTTTTAATATTTAAAATGCATTTTGCACAATTGACATATCTTGTTACCTCTATAGCTTTAATTTCTGAGATGTTCATATTTTCTTAAAGTGATCATTTCATCATATCACTGTAAGGTAGCAAGGTATCATTATGCTTATTTCAGAGACTGAGGAATGAAAAAACAGAAATTTAAAGTCTAGGAGACATATTCTAATTCAGACATCTAAAATTGTTTTAGGATGTCTATCATTGAGTCATCTCAACAGATGACTAATATCTGGCATTTGCAATTAGTCAGTAAATTAAATATCTGGGATGTATGCCTCTTGTACAGGGTGTCTTGAAATTATAGGTGTCTGACCAACTACCCATGCAGCTGTTTATCTCACTGTGCATCTCTCTCACTCTCACCTCTCCTCTTTCTGTGTGTCTCTCTCACAAATAAATTTCTCTTACCCACAAATGTCTGCTTTTCATTGAACCAGTTTGCAAGCTTGTAGGTTTCACAGCTAAAACTCCAGCATATTTGTTTGTAATCTTTCTTTTTTTTGTTAATTTATAAATTCTCAAAAAGGGGCTTTTAGAAGAAGTATCATCTCTCTCATATACTATGATTTTCTAAAATTGTTAATTATCTTATGTCTTCTTTTAAAATTGTTGTATATGTCAAAGGAGCACAGATTTCTCCCCTTTTCCCTGCTTCCACTTCATCATGCCCATAACTACACACCGCAATTCTACTACAAATGATTTTCTATTATATATATAGCATTGCATAACATTAGCCATGTAGCAAAAGTTTCTGTCATTGCTCAGGATACAGAAGAAACTTTAAGTCCCTTTGATGCATTATAGCTCACATATCACTATGAGCTATACAAAGCCACATGTTGACAGGAGCAGACATAACAAGACACAGTGCATCAAATCTCTTTAGTCTTATACTCAAGGTGCAAAGACAAATGTTATCACAGAAGCTTCTAAGGCTGCTTTATAAAACTCATCACCAGCAATCAGTATATCTTGTGGCAGTGCTGCTCTTTAAGTGCTTCTGTTGAACACTAATATGTTGCTTGATAGCACAATGGCAGTACAAACTTACTGATGTGGTGGAATTAAGTGTTGCTAAACATAAAAACGCAACACAGTAAATAAATCCAGTGGTACAATTGTGCTGTAAGGAACAACATCAGTGAAATGCAGTATTTTACCAGCACCTTATCTTCCTTCCTACTGATTTTTCTGTTTACATCCCTGTTAACTAACAACGCATTTAGAGTACATGCTATTTTCACAGCACTCCCTAAGCTAGGCACGTCCAAGAACAGACCATCTGTTCACTTCTGAAAACCTTGTAAAAGAGGATGGTTCTTGTTTGTCCAAAGCTTCAGACTCCTTCTAAGGATCTTCCAGTCTCAAAGTCTGTCCCTCCCATCATTTATTAGTAAAATATTATGGTGCTGTACTAGGATTAGGTTGCCCTACTGGAGTACTTTCAAGTCTTTGAAAAATGACAGGCAACATTGGTGTGGTGGTTTTACTCAGGTGGGCAGCTGATCTCCACCACAACCACTCTCTCACTCCCTCTCCTAAAAGGAAAAGGGGGAGAAAATATGATGAAAAGGGCTCAAGGGTTGAGATAAGGATAGGGACAGATCACTCAACAGCTATTGTGACAGGCAAAACGGCCTCAGTGTAGGGAGATTAGAGAAACTTATTCACTATTACTAACAAGATAGCGAAGTGAGAAACAAAGAAAAGAAACTAAAAACACCTTCCCAATATCCACCCTCTTCCACCTCCTGCCCTCCAGAGAAGCATAGAGGAACAGGGGAATGAGGGTTGTGGTCTCTTTATAGCAATTCATCTCCACTGCTCCTTCATTGTCACTCTCTTGCCCTGCTCCAATGTGGGGTCCCTCTCATGGGATGCCGTCCTTCCCAAACTGATCCTGTGTGGGCTTCTCACAGGCTTGCCAGGCAGTTTCTCTCTTTCATAAATATGCTCTCACATAGGTGCAAACAAGATTGCTTATTGGCTTGGCTCTGACCAGCGACAGGTCCCTTTGGAGCTGGCTGAAACTGGCCCTTATCTAACATGGAGCTATAATTGGTTAACTATATTTTTATGGGGCACATTGTTCAACTGTTGTGCATGATCTGCAACAGTAAATCTAAAGGACAATAGTCTTGTATCATTCTTTATTGGTTGATTTCTTATTGATAATGATGTGTTCTTGTTACAGAGAAAGGTGGTGAAACATTACTGTATTTTTAAAGCTATTATGAAATTACTTACATGGGTAAGTACTAAATATGATACATATATTTTCTCTAGAATTTGATCATTAAGTTGTATCACTTTAAAACATCAGTTAAAATGTTTATGTACAAATATTTATCTTATAAGAATGGAAATTTTATGTTAGTTGAACAGTCCACTTGAATACAGAAAGCAAGTAAAAAGGGAAGTATGAATGACTTTTAAGGGCTTTTATTTTAAGAAAAAAATAGTGAATCAGATGAGAACATTTGAGAGCAGTTAGGAAGATGTCATAGGGATGGAAGGAAATAGTTTTCTAGTCTTCACTCGTCATCACTTGATTTACCTGTACTTCCTTACCCAATGAAATAAGAGAGAAAGAAAAAGGAAGGAAGGAAGGCAGGCAGTCAGGAAGGAAGGAAGAAAAAAAAAGAAAAAGAAAGAAAGAAAGAAAGAGAGAGAGAAAGAAAGAAGAGAAAGAATCTAATTTTAATTACCAATCAACTAGTTAGCAAAAAAACATTGAAATATAAGTTTCATAGTTCAGAAACCTCTCAGAAAGGGAATATTAACTTAAATCTAATGTAGTTTGAGAAAATACATACACTTAAAGGACCACTAAAAAAAAAAAAAAAAAAAAAAAAAAAGTTGATTCTCCAAGAGCAAAAATACAGCTTTACTAGTATCCACCTAATGCAGTAAGTAGGAAACAGAATAGGTTTCTCTGGTTGTCTCAGGACAGGCAATTTCATATTTTAACATTAAAAAGTCCATCCTCTAAGTTTGTTGTAAGCACCTATTGTACAAGGTGCCAAAAAGCAAAGGGTTGTCTTTCACTCGAGTTTAAAAACTGGGCTCCCGTTCTTAAAATATAACAATGCAAGTTAAGAATAAACACATCTTCCTTTGTAGGATGCTTATTGAAAAGAGGACCTTTTAAAAAGCTTTCATCAAAAAGCAAGTTCAAAAATTGTATATTGATTCAAAAACCTACAACAGCATTTGAAAATTAGAGTTTTAGAAGGATGTGGCACTTTTTAGAACTAAGCTTTATTCTTTGTCATCTTTTGCAATCGTACTTTTACAGGGCCCTTTCTGCATGAATAAAAAAATCTTTTTTTCAAAGCTGTAATTCCTTGTGTATTTCCATTGTCTTCTCATAAATAAACACTGAGGAGAAAAAAAAAAAAAAAAAAAAAAAAAAAAAAAAAAAAAAAAGAGAACAAAGAAAAACAACAAATGAGTCTCAGTAGTCTTTTAGTTCCTGGCACTTTGGGAACTAAAGACCATGGAAGAGCAGAGGCAGCAGCTGAGCATTAAGACCTCTTCAAAGCCTGGTTAGAAGAATTTTGTTTATGCAGCAGCATCCACCCAGAATGAGGATTATTGAAATAATAACACTTTTGCTCAAAATTAAGAGATTATGAAAGTATTTATGCTCAAGAATAAGATTAAGGAGACTCCAGGGAGGAAAAAGTCAACCTTTGAAGTAGCCTTGCAGAGCTGTAATGATCTTAGGGTTTAAATTAGCACAAAGATCTCTGTAAACAAAAATGAAACCTGAACTACAACATTTGGATACAAATCTTGGAAATGCACAATGGAAGACAGATGCTTGTATATTTATGTCTGTGCCTATATGCATGTGTCTATGTATACATGTATTAAGCTAGTTTTGTTATCCTTTATAATGTTGAATTAAGGAATTAACTATATATCAAAAGTATAATATACTATTACATAGTGGTTAAATGAAAAGTTTTTATAAGAAAAATGTCAGAAGCACCAAAGAAATTAAGGAACATGAGCTGTCAGTGAAGATTAATAATAGAATGTGCTCCTAAAAATTAAGTAGATGTATATAAAAGTTTACCCTTTTAGTGACAGAAGGAATAGAAAAGAAAATAAGAAAGCAGAAAATCATGAAAAAGAAAAATCATGGCACTATGTTCTAAAAAGATTTCCATAAATATATCTATTTTAAGTTATGCACTTCTAACTATGAAACAGGAAAAGAGGGAAAAAAATGGAGTATTTCTGGGAGTTTTCCAACCATGTGGCTTGGTATCCAAACCCAGAATATAGAACTCCTCTTAGAAGACCCTCCTCCAGCAATTTTTGTTTGTATACTTGTTTGTTTGTTAAATATAGTAGTTTCAGTTCAAACACCCCTAATATTGTCAGCTCAGGCACAGGAAGAGAGATGTCTCTATACTTTTCACAGTCTTTGGGGTCTAACATCAAAATTTTGGAATGTACTTGAAAATCTATGGACTAGTTCTCAAACTAGTAGTCCAGTGACTTATTACACAAGATCACAATTTGTACAACACAGAATTCTGCTGGAGATCTGGAGTTTCTGAAATCCTATAATGTGACACCAGATTGAATTTGTCTTTTCTGAAACAACTGCAGGGACAGGTAAAATGAGGTCTGCATAGAAAAATAAATATTTTGGAGGAATGAAGCATCTTCCCAGTTTTGAAGTAATTAAGAAAATGCTTTTCACTTTTTTCTATCTGGCCAAAACAACGAGAACAACAAAAAAACAGAAAGAGGATTTGATAAGTTATAAAGTCTTGAAACAAAGAACTTTCCCCATGACCTTTTTTTTTTTTTTTTTTTTTTTTTTTTTTTCTCCCACTGGTTAGAGACTTACTCAGTAGTTGAAATCCTCTGTTTTAAGACTGAAGAGATTATAAGACCAACCAAATTGCCTTTTAATGATATATTTCTTAAACATTGAATTATGCTTTACTTTCCATAAATCTAAAGATTTTAACTTAAAAAGTGAGGCATTAATTCTTAACTTAATTATTTGATAAGATTGGAAATAAATTATTAATCTGAATCTCAAATAAATCTCTATTTCTTCATAGATTGAAAACAGCATTTTCCTGTGCAAGTGGAAGGAAAAAGGTGGTAGGCTAACAGTCTACAACACATCTTTGATGACAAGGAAAATCCATTTCAGATATACTTCTTCATGTCTGAGACATTGCTCCATAAATTCTTATTCTTTTCCACTCTCTAGCTCCCATGTGAAAGTGTCTTTTTCTGACCAATAAAAGACATGAACAGAAGAGCTAATTAGCATTGTTCCTTTGGTTAGCACATAAGTAATGGTAGATATCGGAGGCCAGTACAGCACAATCTTTTCCTCTCTCACCATACTGCCTACTGAATAGTTCCAATGCTAGCTTAGTCCTTGTTGTGTGGGGGACATGAACAAGTGGTAAGTGCTGGCATCAGCTATACGCTGCAAGGTGTAGTCTTTTTCTCTGCCAGTACAGGAAAGGTGAAGGGAATACATAGTAAGAGAAAAAAAACCCAGCCCTTGAAAATCAGACCAAAGTGAATAAACATCAACACAGAGCAGAGCAACACATCTCACCAAAAGCATAGTGTAAATATTTATCGACATCTGTCGGGAGGGCATAACTAGATGAATGTGTTCAAGAATGAGAACAAATTGTTGGTCAAGGAAAGGAAAAAGTGGCTTACTGGGACTAGTTAAGAAAACAGTAGATTTTCATACTATTCATCTACCTAAAACACGTAGTTACAATGTATTTTAAATCACTAGTATGATGGTATTCATTCAGCTCTGCGATGCTCACTCAATAAGGCAACCTCCTTTATTACACTGGTTTAGACTCAGCTTTTTATCATCTCAAAACATAGAGGGAAGAGAGATTCAAAGCAGAAGGGAAGAGTTCAAAGCAGACCTAAATTATGCTTAGATATCCTATTGACAGAAAGAAATCAAGGTAAAGAGTAAAGAAGGGCTGAAGAACATGAAACAAGCTTCAAATAAAATCTAAGCGCGTTCACCCCATATATTACGTGCAAACAAATGGAAAAACACTTGTCTTTATGAATAGCATAAATCAATAGTTGTGCTGCTGAAAGACATCTGTTTCTGCCCCCTGGCAATGGCTTTCAGAAAAAACAAACAAACAAAAACAAACAAACAAACAAAAAACACTGAACTTTGTATTCCTAGTTTAATAAACATCACAAAACAGTCAGATGCTTATGAAGGCTTGTAAAGTATATAATAGAGAAGGTTAGTTTTCTTTGTACTTCTGTGTTTTTTTGTTAATTTATTTTTTATTATTCAATTTATAACTCTCAGAAACATCCCAGACTAACAAATATTGTCATTTCTGACAAAGGAAAAAAGAAAAAAAAAAAAAAAAAAAAAAAAAAGAAAGAAAGAAAGGAAGAAAGAAAGAAAGAAAGAAAGAAAGAAAGAAAGAAAGAAAGAAAGAAAGAAAGCTGTTGTTTAGATACAGAAGACTCAATTATTGGTTTGCCTATCACTTTAACAAGAGTCTCACTTTGTGAATTGTTTTGTATGATTATTGCAATAGAATTACAGAAGTGTGCATCATTGTCTTCATACACAAGAGACCTTCGAATAGTAATGCCCTTTGTTTATAGTTAACTTGAGATAAATTTAAAGCAATAGTTGAAATCTGAAAATTTCTACTTTATCTTTGGAAACACGTAGAAGTTCAGTTCCCTTTTCCTTGGATATCAATAAGTCTTACAAAAAGAGCTTCCATTATAAATACATCTCCATATGCTGTTTGCACAAGATGGACCCCTGGAATCACATAGAAGGGTACGTTGCATCTAAAGAGGCACAGGAATTGCACAAAGAGAAGAATTTAACCCTTATAGAGCAGATGTTTGTATGACTCATTCTGCCATACTGGGAGGCATTCCTAAAAGCCAAATGTCATCTATATATATCACAAACATAGAAATATGGTTTATTTATTTAATTATTATTATTTTATTTGGATGGGCCTGCACTTTTCTAGTCACAGAGTGCGTCAATCAACCCTGCTGATGAAAGATTGTCAGAGAAGGGCGTATTACCTTTCCACCTTTCCACCTGTATTTGACCATCTGACCTTTTGATGGGTGAATCGAAATAATGAATGAAAAATTAGGTTATTTAGCTTTTCTTGTTCATAACAACATATGACAGTACTGTAAGTATGACTACTTCTTAAACACATTCAGTTCATGGGCAGGCTTCCTGTGCTATGAGAGTGTATTTCATACAATAAATTAAGATAGTTGAAATGCACTTTGTTCTACCTGTAGATTAAAATTGTTGAATGCCATCTCAGTTTCTTTTTACAAACAGTATACCTGACAGTGTATATAGGTTAAATGTAGGTTCCAAAAGCACTCAAACTGACCTTAGATATCTTTTAAAACATCTGAATATACTGGTTATATCCTTCAATTTTAATATAAAATATATTTTTGTCATTTCTTGTAATTTCAGCAAATCTATACAACTTTTTATAATGTTTTATTTAATGAACAATGCAAATATTTCAGCATTTTTTTTTTCTTCCCTGTATTTCCATCTCCTTTCAAAAAGCAATTGTAATCCAATTACTTCAATTGAACTATTTTAAGTATTAATTTACTTGTCAGGGGAATTATGTAGGTTTTAAGTTAACCTGGGAATTTATTAATTTTCCACCAAAATTATTCAAAACTCTGATTTGAACAACATTTTGCAATAAAAGTGTTGAAATAAGTGTGTGGTTATGTTATATTGTGTTTAGAAGCTTTGTGACTATTGCATTAAAAAAAAAAAAAAAAAAAAAAGTTCATAAATTATAGTTTAACTCTTAAGATAAATACCGTCCTTACTCCTAAATACTGATCAGTAAGTTAAACACACATATTTCAGTAATTTCTATTAAAGTTTTAAGAAGGATACGTTAACAAACAAAAGACACGTACCAATCAAGAGTGATATATAGTAAAAATCACCTCAAAATTCCTGACTTGAAATTACATGGCTACTTCGGCTGTTCACTTATGGCTTTTTGACCTCCTATACCTCTTCAGAGTCTGAAACAACTGAAGTTATCTGGAAATTCTGGACAAATAGGAACTGAGATCATGTCATGATATGGATGCAGTTAAATCTACTATGCAGTAGGCACAAAAACAATCCAGTCATATCTTTTAAATCTAATGTATTCTGGATGAGTCATATTTCTGTGTATTTGCAGATCAACGGCAGAAAAGAAGCAGAGAAAGGAAAAATCAGGAAAGCATTTACTTTTATCTCACACAGATTTGTTAACCTTTCTGTTCATGCCTGCTGTTAATCCCATACATGATTTTGCTGGCTTTAAGATGATGACTAATTTTCAATGTTTGTGGGATGATTGGCTAATTTTCCAGTTTTCTGGTTACCTCATTACTTTCCCCGATGTTATCTCTCTCACTGATGAATTCCATCCACCTCATAAATAACTGACATAATCCACTGATTCTTCTTGCATTGATTTAAACTTCTCATTTTGTTTGAAACTGATAGATTCATTTCCTTCTAGCATTCAGTATTTGTCATTTTGAAATTCTCTAGTGATTTTAATTCAGTTTTCCTATGCATATGTGAAATTTTAAGCCAGGGAGCAACGTTGCTTCCATTAGACTTGATTTTCAAGCTCATCCAGCCCTATGCTTACATGTTCAAATGAAAGAAATTACTGAGAGGCATGAACATCAATACTTGATCTTGGAGTTCTCTGCAGCAACTTAAAAAATAAAACAACATTTATTTTAGTTTTCCCATGAATGAAAACTAACATTTCCATTTTTGTTTTGGTTATTCAGGAATTGCTTTTTTTTTTGTAACATAGAAAATGGCTGGTTTAAATCTCTCTACAGACTGGTTTGAGAGATAAAAAGGAGCTGAATGGGAATATAGCAAGAAGACAAAGTAAAATGTAATATGAGAAAAGAATGGGAAAAAAAAAAAAAAAAAAAAAAAAAAAAAAACGGGAAAATTAAGAAATATCCATCTTTATGGAATGGCGATTCAGGAATAGAACTGAAAAAAGTATCCTTCATGTGTGATGTCCTGCAGTCCTGCAGTAACCCATATGAACTGGTAGGAGAAAAGACACTTAAAAAGTTTAATGCAAGTGAAAGAAATGTAGAAATGGAAAGGATCTCAAAATAACTTGCACTGAGTCTTGAATATCTCAAGAACATTATGCCTAGGTCCACAGATATAAAGGTGAATGTATGAGCAGAGTAATGTTAGGAATAACAGCACACTCATAAAAATCAGAAATCAATCTACTTATCGATATGTGCTTCCTTACTTCAGTATAAATAACAGCATTCAAACTTAAAAGGTTTAGTACATGCTATTTAACTGTAAGAAAAGTGAAGTACCAGTAACAGTTTCAGAAATGAAAGCAAATTTCTGCAAAAACTCAGCAGCATGCTTCTTCTGTTTTCTGGAAAAAATTAAACGTCATAGGTTTGTTATTTTTGTTTGTTTTGCTAATTTTTAACTTTTAGTAAGTAAATACTTCTGTGTATCATTGCAGGAATGTCCTGATAAACTCTACATATATTCTTTCAAGCAGTTTGTCATTCTGTTTTGTTGCATGAGTGTCAAGAGCTTCTACTTTGCAGAAGCTGGTAACTCTACGAAACTTGATTACAGCTCCTGTATTACAGTAAATTAATCATTAAGACTATTTTTCTCAGTCATGTGCAATATGTTAACATGGCAACATCACAATATAGTCTGGCCATGATGATAAATCCCCCATTTTAGAGACATGGGTAACTCTGATTCTGATTATTCTGCCAACACAGTAATGTTAGTGGTGCTTAGAAAGAGACTAATACTGGGACAATAAATGGGATATTTGTTCCTACTATTTATTCCTAACAGAAACAAATGCATCACTACACTGTGACTGAGACCTAATAATTCTTGATAATTTTTGAAGTATTATTCATCATTTGAAAATCTTTGCAGAGACGGTAGAAGGCCTTGTTAGCTTTGGCAATAGTATCTAAGGTATTTTCTTCACTATCTGGGAATAAAAGAAATAACAATCATGTGGTAATTTAATTTGTCCATCTTCTGAAATACAAATTCATAAAATCAGAAATATCAGAAAAGATTTTTTTTTCCCCCATATGTTTCTGAAACAACTATATATAGTGAAAGGATCTCATTTCAGTAATTCCATTGAAGTCATATGGAGAATAGATATCAAGATAAGGATCTTGGGAAAGTAACAGCATCAAGTACCTGTAAGAAAATTAGTCTTTCTCTAAGGAATGCAATATTGATTACACTAAGCAATAAAAACACTATGCATTAATATAGAAATGATTTAATATGCCTTTTCATGGCAATAGTTTAAGTCATTGGAACTGCAATTTGAATGTCCCAATACAATGCTGCTGAACAGTAATTCTGTAGAGGGTTCCAAGGTCTTTTCTCACACCTTCTCAGACTTCTCTGCTAGGCTGCAGTCTCTGTATTCTATTTTTATTATTTTTATTTTCATGTTTTTTATTATTATTTTTCTCTTTGGCATTTTATTAGGCCCTTTTGCTACTGAATATGAGCTTGATTGAGCTCTGTGGTGTCAGAAAAGAGTCCTTAATTCTTCTTAGAGCCCTGAAATGCAAATGTATTGCACTTCAGTTAGTCATAAAACTGAGCAAATACTAACATGAAAAAAAATAATAATTTTATAAGTGAGTTTAAATATTAATGCTCAGTATGCCTTATTAAAATTATGAGAATTAAATAAAAGTATGTGATATTTCCCAAACTTTTTTTTTTTTTTTTTTTTTAATGCAAGAGGAAAATAAAGCACACTTGAGTTATAAAGAAAAAAAATGGTTCACTAAACAGAAGACCATATAATTTGGAATTTTGTTCTGCATGTTTTGGGGAATACTGCTTAGATATAAGCCCTATGGCAAGAGGTTCCAGTAGAAAAATAATTCTTTCTTCTCTTTTTTAACAAAGAAAAAAGGATTCCACAGGAAATTTAATTTTCATAAATCAGTTATTTCTGAACAATTCTTCACTTGGCACCTGAGATATCACTATCATAATCTGAAATGTGATTTTAGTAGCTCCTTAACAGACAACTCTTCAAGAAAACAGTTTACTTCTCAATAGTGAGTTTTAATTTACTGTAACTTCTCTCATCTATTTGTCTCTGTGAGAATATTACTGACTGAGAAATAGAGCTGAGGACAGCCAAAATTGAACTATATCCACTGAGTTATTATGTTCTTAGTACCTCAGTAAAGCCAAAACCCTAACATCATTTAAGTAATCAAACCTCCAAATAAGAGTTAGGTGACAGCCTTGCAACTTTGGACCTTGAAGCTGACAGGCACAAAAATATTCCCAGCAATAACTTCAATGCAGACTCTAATTGAGACGGGAAAACAGTACACTATCAGTAAGAAGGGCAAATAAATTGACAATACACATTATAAGTACACATAAAAGTGTTAGATTATGAGATTAAAGGCTAATCATAATAAACACAAAGACTGATGGAAGTTACATTATCAGTGAAAATGGTACACGCTGAATTGACTACTCCTAAAATTATCAGAGGAGAATGATTTGCCTATTGTCCCATGTAGGAAACCAACCACCAAGAGTAGTCAGTGAAAGACAGTCTCCCTGAACATTGTGCAAATCAGAGGGTGTGATTTTCTAGAAGAGCATAGGACTTATTATGGGTTGCAGGGGGAAAAAAAAATGTACAACTCATTGTGAGATTTAGCAGAAGGACCAAAGGCAAGAAAAAGATGGGGAAACATCCAGGAGTAGAAAGCATGGGTGAATGTAACACTGTGTGTTTTCATTGCTAGTACCTGTGAAGGCACTACTTTCTGTATTGACCTGTGTGACTGATCAAGTGCATATATGGCTGAGTACATGCATGCAAGTGTAGGTAAGAGTGCACACATCTGCCTATTGTGAATACCTGATCAGCCTAATCATTGACTAGACCTGGGAGTACAACACTGCAGCAGCATCACATCTATTGGCCTGGAATCCACCTGCAGTTTGAAACCCACTGGACTGGGCTGCATCTAATGGTAAGACTTCCTATGTAATATTTGTACTTGTAAATTCTATTTAAGTTCCTTCTTTCTGAAAAAAAATTTCCTTCTTTGGGCATAGCTTTGCCCTATGCATATGTACTATAAGAAAGTAAGTGGGAATACGTAAAGAGAGACAGAGGTGTGTGGAAGTTCTGCCTATGAAGGATATGATTTTCTTAGGTTTTGAACAATTTGTATGTATGAGATCTTGTGCCAACATACTTAATTGCCCAAAGGTATCCTTCATTTATCTGCGTTATCTTTGTTAGCTGATGGTATGTCATGGTAGAAAGGTTTTATAATAAATGCTAATATTCACCCACATGCCACAATAAGAAAGACCATAAAGGCAAGACTCACCTTTTAAATGAACAATACTACTCTCTGTAAAACATCACAATAGTAAGTATGGAATTAAATGCGCCTTTAACAGCATCAGGTAACAGCATGCAGTGTATTTGTCTGACAAATTTACTGACTAGTAACTGCTATTTCTACCCTAAAAAATTTATTGCTGCTCAGATTAGTTCCTCTTACCCTTGTGTTTGCTATCTTTATTCAGTCCCACCCATGTTTGTATCAGTAATTTCTCCTGACAAAACATGCGTTATACTTTCATTGCACATAGGTACTCTAAATCTAAATCCATACCTGCAATCAGCATTCCACTCCTTTGAACATTAATTAACTGTATGTGTAGTTTCTAAATGTGAGCAGAAGTCCATAGTAAATTGAATCAGACAGCAGCTTCTGCATTGTGTTGGCCACATGGATTTGCAAACTATGCTCATCTCATCAAAACCATTATGTGCAAAAACCTGAAGAATAACAAACAGAACACTGTATTTACAGAGTAACATACTGATCATCAGCTGGTTCCTCTGATTATCAGTACTTATATAAATATTTTAGTATTTATTATGCTTTTGAACAGCCATAAATCCATTTGAAGTGACCCCAAAAATAGCACATAAAGGTGGATAGTTAAATATGTGTTTGGTAGGAAAAAATTAATTAGACTCTACTTTCTTCACCACAGGTAGATAAACACACACACACGGTTGACGCTTTACACTTTGCAGACACATGGTTGAGAGTTTATAGATCTATTTTAGTTTCATCTTCTGTATCCCAGTTTGCACCAGGAATCAGAATATCCATTCCTTCAAATGTAAAAAAAAGGTGTTCAAAAAAAAACCAGAAACTTTTAGTGCAGTGTAATGAATTTATAATAAATGTCTAAAGATGTGTAGTTCAAGCAAATGTGCTTTGTTCCTGAATTCTGACTTTATCCTTTGTAGAAATGGAACCAACATTTGCACAAATATAATCCAATCTTTGGGTTAGTTCCCAGCATTCATCGGTCTTGCAGTGAAATAGTGGTGAAGCACTGAAGCATCTAATATTGATATTAGAATTTTCATATCCAACATATCAGGCATTGCTTAGCTTTTTGAAACTGAATCAGTTTTCCCATTTGAGTTCTACATTCTGATTTGCTGCAAGTAACCTACTGTAATAATGTTTTAAGTTTTTCAATTATTTCAATTATTATAGTATTTCCTTTGCTCAGTCCATTGCAAAATAAGACCTACAGAGTAGGCAGATCAAAATGTCTCCTTCTAAGAGTAGCACTAGATCATAACTATAGACCCTTATTCAGGGAATCAGTTCATGATTAAGACACTTTTAGACACATCTAAACATCTCCATATGAGCTACATGTCTAAGCTCCCATTAAATACTCAGCGCCAGCTTTGGGTTTTCTGCCTAGACACAAATATCTTTTTGAAATTCCTTAGATTATTCTGCATGGCTTCTACCTATCATTTGAAAATGGCACAAGCTTCTGGTAGGTCCTATATTGTATTCCCAACTTGGTGTGGCTGTCTTGGATACACTGGCCTATCTTGGGTTGAACAGAAACCATGTTTAGACAACTGAATCAACCTGGTGGTGAATACACTGAAAAGACTCATCTAACACTGAAACAGGAATATGGGGTAGGATTTGCACATAACACACAATTTTATCATAAATACAGCTTCCTAATGCCATTTTATGCAAACATATCTCCATTTTAGTAAATGATCAGCTGAACAGCTCCCTAAATTGCAGACTTCTTGTGTAGATCTCCATTGATTATGGATTTATGTCCAGTTGACAGAGAGATTATCATTGATATTTCCCTGATGTAAATATTTCTGATTTGTTATTAATTAAAAAGGAATGCATTATATTAAAACATAATACCTACAACACTGAACCAACTTAAAAATATATTTTATTTACCACATTGCCATAAAATCTACTTCCATTTGTTGGGCAAAATCTGATTTTACAGTATTGATCTATGATTTGTGCCATGTGTTTCATAGTATTTGTGCCATAGTTTCAAATATATTTATTATAAACAAAACAAACCGCTGCAATCTGCAGTTTAACTTTTACAAGAAATGCATATTTCAAGTGCAAAATAAGCTATGAATATGCTTATATTGCTTAACTCAGATTCTGCCATGTAATAGATTTAAAAATACATAGAACAACTGTATAGCAAAAGCTACCAAATAACTGCAGAGATTCATCTAAAATGAATCTCTTATGCACAAAGAAAATGCATACAGGAAACAGAAAATGAATAGCTACTGCAAAACATGTTTTGCCACATAATTACTTTTGGAAGTAAGAAACCACAACATATAGTCCAAAAACAGAGCTTGTGCTAGAAATTCATGTTAAATTGAATACTTCACACCTTAAAATGTGAGCTGAGATGGAAATTTTAAGACAATATTAGAAACACACATCAAAAATTAATTATTTTGTAAGCACTAGGTAGACAAACCACTTTTCATAGAGCTCTGTAGTTTTAAATATTTAAAAAAACTGAGGAATGCAATATCACAGAATATGATGAGCAATTACTTTGGAAAAGAATGGTGAAGATAGTTGTATGGACATTTTCTTGATGCAACATACATGTAATATATAGTATTCTGTATAGTAATCACAGTTAATGTCCCTCTGAGTTAGGAGAATAACCCTTTTTTCAGTGAGGCACACTGAAAATTAAGAAAATATATGGTCAGAATGAATTGGGATTTATATTTTTTTTCTCTACAAAAAAAAACAGAAATATTGTTTGTGTGATCACCAGAAGTGCAAAATGAATGTACTACTGGATGTTCAAGTTGCAATCTACAAATGCAAGACTGTTCAATGTTTCTTGTTATTTAGCATTTTTAAAGTTCTCTCTTGCTTAGTAGAACACTGATGCTTGGTTCCTTCCACTGCTTATAGACAGTTGATGTTACTTCCTAGGACGTTCCTTTGTAGCCAGTTATCTTGCTTTATTCTAGGCCTGTCTTGTGCTTATCAGGATGGTAACAAGAGCCAGTAGGCACAGCTGAGCTTCTAAGAGGATGAAGCCCCGGGATTTCTCTCTACCATGAAACCATGTTTAGCTGGACATAGATTAACACATGACCTGAGGAATTAATAAATCCTTTTTTTTTTTTTTTTTTTTTTTTTTTTTTTTCTGTAATTCAACAGACCAGTTCAAGATTTAGAGCTTCGTCAATAGCTCATTACCTACCACCTAAATAGCTAGGTTGTAGAAGTATACTGTCAGTCTTCTATGAGGGTCTTTCTCTTTACATAGGTAGACATGCATTCAGCAGAGCAGGACTTGAAAACGTGATGTCCTTCTTTCTATGTAAGTCCCTTAACCGGGAGACTAAAAAGTGATTTTCACTGTTTTGTGTTGGTTTTAAAGAGTGTTAAGCATATTAATCAAAATAGAATAATTCCAAAAGAGTGTTTACAGTCACTCACTTCAAAGTAAGGTCTAAAACTAAGAAATCCTTCTTTCTTTTCTGTTTTTGTCCTTCTACCTCCACCTCCCACCCCAGGAAATTAATTTCTGGTTCAGTGTCAAGAAAATCAAAATATCTTTACATTGACTGTGGTTTGCAAATTCTGAAACAACTGAGTAAAATTACTGCTTTCCTTTCTAATGTCACCATTACTAACTCACTACAGGGATTCACTCCATGGTGCCTCATCCTCACATGGCTACACCAGTTCCCACACAGCTCACTTAGTCCTTGCTTGTGGAATCTCCAATTGTTCCCAGCTCTGCAGCACAACAGATACAACATCAGGCAGGATAATTCAGGGTTCCCCATAGTTTAACAAACCTAGAAGAGAGAAAAATACTCAGATTAATGAGCAGATTTTACAAATTCTGTCTCCTTGGACAACTTTCAGACACTGTCTAGGACATTTTTAAAGCCATACCACTGTGTGGTATTTCTTAATATGATCAATTGTCATTACAGATTTTGGTGACAGTTTGTAAGGTAACAGAGCTCTATATATAACCTGAGTGTAACTACCAAACTCTGATCACACAAATGCTGCACCTAGACAGTTGAAATACCAGAAATTTTATTCTGTTTGTCTATGTAGTGGAAGTAAGCTATCTGGCAAGAAGTCTCCCTTACAATTGTAGTGGCATTTCATCTTCCTTGTTTGTACTGCCACCTCCTTCTTCCTTCTCAGGGGAGCTGAAGCATTCTGTAAGGGAATAGATTCAGTCTGTCTTTCTGTAACGGAGAGGGTCATCTGATGACTCTTTTGCCCACAAATACGATGGATGGCTCTCATATTCAGGCAGCTGTCAACAGTGTGTGTAACCTGGTAGATACCAAAGTACTTCTTCATAATAATTGCATCTGAGCCATTTATATTTTAATCCAGCTCTGAATAGCAGTTTAATTTAACTATGTTTTTTCTCCCTTCATTTGGCTAAGTCCCTTTGTTCTTGGAATAAGGTTGTTCAGGCATTTTCACAGGATATATTGGAAGAATTTTTCAGTTATTAAAGGTTATTAAAGTGGTATATGCCTCCTCTGTATGTTTTTGTTTTGTTTTGCTTTTTTTTTTTTTTTTTTTTTTTTTTTTTCATCTGGAAATAGAGAGTGCTTTCCCTTATTGCAATTTCATCACATCCTTACAGGTCATATACTCTTTGCTTTGACACTGAAGTATCTGAAGTATTTAAATACAATTGGATTACCATGGATTTGTCTCCCCAACATTTTCTGTTGAAGAACACTTCTTTCTAGTAAAAGGAAAATCAAAAGGGCTAAATTCACCAATTCCAATAAAAAGGGCTCTAAATTATATTTTCATATGGCAGGACTGAACCCCTGCACCTCTGCAGAGAAATCCATATCATCAGTGTAGAGGTAGTGCTACTGCCACCTGCCCTCCCTTTGGGTTTCTTCCAAGAAGGAACAGCTTGTTATTGATGCAAGTCTCATACTCTGTTCGGGATTTTCATTCCAGACAGAGCAGCTTTTTCAGTGGCAATGTTGGCTCCAGTCCTTAAAAAAGAAGGGGATTGTGACTGCTCTCCAAAAGACTCTGCTACTGAGGGCTAATAGCAGCCTTACTATAAAAGATACCGTAATCTGGTACTGCATGAATCTGGCCTAAATTTCGAAAAGATTTAAACACATACATACAGAGAAGAAAACAATTAATTTTAAAACTTGATATTGTCCTGTCCATTTAATATTATTTAGACTCCTTGGGAAAAAAAAAAAAAAAAAAAAAATAATAATAATAATAATATATATATATTATATTGTAGTGGGTTTACATGGCAAGGTTTTGGTAGCAGGGGGCCATAGGGGTGGCTTCTGTGAGAAGGATCTAGAAGCTGCCCAATGTTTGGTAAAGGCCCCACTGCTGACCAGAGCTGAGACAATAAGCGATGTTGTTTTGCACCTCTGTGAGAGCATATTTAAGACCGGCAAAAAAAATGCTGTGCCACTCAGCAGCTGGGAGGGTGAGAGGAGTGAGAAACAGCCTTGCAGGCGCCAAGGTCAGTGAAGAAGGAGGGGGAGAGGTGCTCCAGGTGCTGGAGCAGAAGTCCCCTGCGGCCTGTGGTGAGGACCATGGTGAAGCAGGATGTCCCCCTGCAGCCCATGGAGTACCACGGTGGAGCAGGGTTCCACGCTGCAGCCCGTGGAGGAGACCACGGTGGAGCCTGTGCCCCGAAGGAGACTGCAGCCTGTGGAAGACCCCTGCCGGAGCAGATTCCAGGCTGGACCTGCAGCCCGTGGAGGGGAGACCACGCAGGAGCTGCTGCCCGTGGGGGACCCAGGTTGGAGCAGTTTGCTCCCAAGGGATGGACCCTGTGGTACGGACCCATATAAGGAGCAGTTCTTGAAGAGCTGCTGCCTGTGGACAGCCCACGCCGGATCAGTTCGGCAAGGACTGCATCCCATGGGTGGGACCCCACAGCACAGGGGACGAGAGTGACCGAGAAGGAGCGGCAGAGAAGAAGTGCTGTAGACTGACCATAAGCCCCCATTCCCCCGTTCCCCTGCGCCGCTCGGGGGGAGGAGGTGGAAGAGGGAGGATGGGGGGGGGAAGGTGCTTTCGGTTTCTTTCCTTTGTTTCTCATTTCTCTAGCTTGTTAGTAATAAGCAATAAATCTTACTATCTCTCTATGCTGAGACTCTTTTGCCCATCACAATAATTATTGCGCGATCTCCTCGTCCTTATCTCAACCCTTGAGCCCCTTTCATTGTATTTTCTCCTCGCTCCTCTTTGAGGAGGGGGAGTGAGAGAGCAGTTGTGGTGGAACTTGGCCGCCCACCCAAGTAAAACCATCACATATATATATGTTTATTAGGAACTTAGCATATTGTCAATGATTTTTATTCATTTGATTTCGTATCACTGATGTTCTTACTCCATTAAATTCTACTATGCCATATAAATCTCCACAGTTATGATTACTCTATGATAACTGCATACCCTGTTGAGCCTTATTGCCTAATTGGTAGTTTACAAGGATATGTCTATGCTGGTTTTAAGGTTAGCATCCTATTTCTTTCCTGACACACCCAGAGTTGTTAATATTGGTGTGCCTCCTTACACAAAATGTGAGTGTAAAAATATCTTGTTCAGAAAGGTAGTAGAAGAAAAAAAAAAAACAAAAAAAGACATTTGCAAGATGATTGTTTTCTAAGAGCTCAGAGAAGATTTTGAAACTCTGTCTTCATTTTCAACAGGTAAATCAAGCATATCTCTGTTGATTTGCAAAGTTAAAAGTCAGCACAGAATCTGGACTGCTAGGTAGGCTGTTACTGAAGAAACCTCTATTAGACATCATTTAAATATCACATGAAGAAATATTCTTGCCATGTTGGTTAGAAACTCTTCAAAGTGGATATCCCATACTAGCATTTTTGAAGAACACAGACTGAACGGAACATCTTGGATGTCTCAGAACACATGCAAACAGCTAATGAGTAGAACTGATCTCCCCTAAACCAGCTGTCCAGAGAGTATTTAGATGATTTGGGAATTTTGCCAATTGTTTTCATCATTCTCCAAGTAGAAAGCTGAAACCTCTCATTCTTAACAATCCTTCAGGCCTTGGGGCAGGTTTTAGGTCATACAGCTGTCACACATATTCCTATATTCACACCCCAGAGAAAAAAGTAGGCTTCAGTAACATGACAGAAAATCTCTCAGCAATATTTCAAATCATGCCAAAACTTACCTACAAGAGTTTCCAAACGCAGGACATCAACAATTTTATTGATCTGAAAATATGCAAAACTTACCTACTGATGATTTCTTCTGCTTAGGGAAGTACTTCATCAGACAAAGCAGGAGTCTTTCATAGAAGACCTGATCATGGAAAAGCCGTGTTCTGGAGGATGGGTCAAACCGATACAGAGGGATATCTGTGTTTGCACATTTTTTACAGTTTTTTTTTTTTTTTTTTTCCAGACAATCTTCTCTTTTCTAGCTCTTTTCTAGCTTCCCTATAAACCCTTTCTTGTCCCTCAGATCCACCTCTCTTCATCCAGGGATCAGTTCTGGTAGAAGCTTGGTCCTGGTCCCTGTCAGAAATGAACTCAGCCACTCACAAAATACCACCTCTATTATGTGCAACTAAGTGGCTAGATCCAGAGGTTATTCACCTTGTGTATCTGTAGGTAGTTTTTTCTTATCTAATCTAGAGGTTAAATGGTCAATCCTGAGGTGCAATCAACAGTTTCCTGGATACATACATAATAACAGGTACATAGGCTACTGTGTTTATGCAGGTTAAAGAACCAAGAGAAGTTGGACAGAGACATGTCCTAAGGCTTAGCTGTCCAAAAATGTCTTCCATAGTGGCTAGAGAAAGACATCCCTTCTTCAGGGAAATGGGAGAAAAACAAACAAACAAACAAACAACAACAACAACAAACCACAAGCAAATAAATAAATAATACATGTCACAGTAACTGATGGAAATTACAGACACAAGAGGTATTCAAGAAAGCCTGAAGGAACAGATGAAATTCCCAAGGTGTTCTAACGACAATATGAAGCCTAAAGGAGTACTGATCTACATAACTCCATGAGCTGCATTTCTAGAGCACTGAATAAAAGACATAAATCATGGTCTTTTGCTTTTCTCCTGCTTTATACCTGAGTTTCTCTTCAAAAGCTACAGCAAAATTTTCATTGACTGCACAAGTATGACTGCTCAGTATGGGCACAGATTCACCTGATTGTCCCACTTTTACATAATATAAAGAGATCAGATTTAGAAACAATGTCAGTTTCTCCTCCTTCCCACCAGGACAATGGATATCCATTGCCCATGAAAATTAATGAAAAATCATCTTAAGGGATAGTGCCTGTGTTAAAATTCAAAGAAAATTTTCTGTAGACACCAGGATTAACTTCCACTTCCTTCCATCTCTTATTTAATCACTTCAACTTCTTTTCAGCAGTTTTGCAGGTGTCTTTTTTCTTCCTTTTTTTTTTTTTTTTTTTTTTTTTTTTTCCCTGCTTTTATGCTTTGCACTTCACTATTTTTCTGCATTTATAAAGTTAGATTCCTCTTTAAATGTTCCCCAGCCTCTTACTCTCCTCTATTTCTCCAGGAAAGGGTTTCCTTGAGAAAAAACAGCTGTGACCGTGCCCCAAACCATCTCATACCCTCTCTCACAGAATATTCACAGACTCCCAGGATAAGTGACCATTGTCATTAGAATTAGGGACCTGAGTCACAACTTAGTCTTTCCAGAGCATGAGCCTGAGCAAGGACTAGCACCTCAGACCAGAGTAGCTAGCTATCATGCTGCAACTAAAGAAGGATACCTTGGAAGTCCTGATACAGAATTATCACCAACCATTTTCAGAAGCAAGGTAGTTCATACATGTGAAGAGGAAAGATAAATGTGCTCCCAGATTGTGTCTCAGAAGGCATTCTTGTGCCCCTTCTTTCTCACTTATATTTGTTTCCATTTCCTGGATACTCAGCTGTTCCTCCTAGTCCCTCATGACCTCTTTCTCCTAGACTCACATTTTTCAATGTTAAGACTGCTGTAACAATGCTGTTGACTCCTAAAGGACTTTTTGAATAGAACTTCATGGTTTGGTGGCTTAAAGATACTGAACAAAGCAATCCTTGACATAGGTCTGAGTGAACTCCTCCTCTGCACAGGTTTTTCTCTTCTTTTTGAGCATAGAACATGAAGTGGGAATTGAGGTGGTAGATGTAGTCCTTATATCCAGAGTCTGCAGAGTCAATATTTAAAAATTATATTGTATCATATTCTCTATGGGAAAACAGTAGAGAAAGATCCAAATGAGTGGTTGATTGTTAAATATCAAAAGCCAGAAAGATGATCATCAATGTTTAAGCAAAAATATTTTGCTAAGGGAAGCACATTTATTCCTCAAGTATCAGTATAATATGTCCTTTAACTATACTGTAAGTATAGTTACACAGCAGAATCCACCAAGCATTCAATAAGCTAATATGGGTACCAGTAAGGGCACAGTCTTAGACCCCTCCTACTTCTATTACTTTTTCTACTACAATCTTCTACACATTTACTATAGTGAACAATATCTCTCTCTGCAGGCTAGTGTTCTCACAGTTGATTTGTTGCCACTATCCTCAATTTCTTCACTCAGTGCAAACACTATACTATGCACATCCAACTCCTCTCTTCCCAGAGTCTTGTTCCCCAGTGTTGGATCATTTCTGGACCATGGGTACATTGCATGGTGTCTTATTACATATTTATCACCCTACTGAGTATGGAAATTTAATAGAAAGTAATGGCACTCTTAGCTTTAGGTGCAATAAATTTTACTTTCCAGGTGAACAAATTATCCTGAGATAAGGCAAAGCCTGAAAAACTCAGCTGAATCCTACAAAGAACATAATGACAGTTGCTTCTCATGAAGGTTTCTTTTAATTTAAAATTGACTATCACAGAAAAGTATTTCTTAATTCTTTTAGCTTGAGTCTGCAAAGCTACTCGTACTGTTTCCAGTAAGACAAGAGTCATCACAGTTTCCAGAAAGAGGAAGATTCATTTTGAGACAGTTTGCTTTGTCCACATCACTTTATTTTAATCTTGTTCATTTGTCACTGACAACACCACCTGCTGAGCTAAAATGTTTTTCAGACTGAAGCTGGAGAATGGGCAACCAGGATTAATGGTCCACAAGTCACATGTTAGCAAATGATTTTCTTTGACCAGCTCTGAATCCTCATTTACGTTATTGTTGGATAGTGCTAGGAAATGGTAGTTGAAAAACAGTACGTATTTTCCCTTTACAATATTTCATTTTAAGTCAACTGACCCCCCAAAGTTGTCAGATTCATCACTTACAGACACCATCTGCTGACCTGTCATGGAGGGTGGTCAGAGCTGTCACAGAGGAACATTTTTTCTCACTCAGATTTGTGTATAAAAGCAGCAGCAGAAGAAAAGTGCTTATTTAAAATACAGACCTACACTTATTTATTTTGTTTGGAGGATTCTATACATTCTGAACATTTGCCAAGACAGCAAATAGATGCAGAAGGAAACTAAAATCTCTGTGTTGCATGGGAGAAGGCTCTTGTATCAAATGTGAACTTTTAACTGTTTTTGCTGTTCCACTACAGCAGCTAATTTGCCATCTCTGCTAGAGATACACATCTCATTACTGTTTCACTGGGATTTTATTGAAATAACTGAATGCAGTAGAGTGTGGGCAGATATTCTTTTTTTTTTTTCTTCCCATTCCATACTTTCAAAACTTCTGGATTGCTGTGTGTTCATGTTGGAAAGAAATATGACTTCAAAGCAGAGAAAAGCAAAGAACATAAGACTTCATGTGCACTTAAACATTTCTGTTGCAACGGTTTTCAGTCATAGCAGCACAGATCCACTGACAATTTATGTTAGATATTCCAGAGATGTGTCCTTCAAATGTTACCTGTTTTGCCAAGTATTCCAGCAGCAAATATCCAGGCTCCCTACCGATACAAGAAATATATTTCTGAAACCTCATACAGATTTTCTTAGGTCACTAAGTATTTTGCCTTGTAACCCAAATATTTCTCTTGTGTTGCTTTTATGCACCAAGGCTATGTTTGAAACCCAGAAAACTTTATTAAGGGCATAAAACGCATGGCTACATCTATGTAAACTACAGCCTTGATTTAACTATAAATGAATGGTAAACACAACCTTAATTTTGGCTGCAGTCATTTATCATGGTAATCATGGATGCAGATATCCAATGGATGAATGTCTTAGTTCCATGAAAGCTCCTTCTTCCCTACCTACAAAATTACATTCATCTTGTATCCAGAAAGAGATAAGCTGTGCTCAGGCAAGGCTGTCTTTCATCCCTGAGGAAGTATTTCCTATTGCTGTCCTCAGGATGTATCATATAATGAGATTATAATGAGATTTAACAATTTCAGATTATTTTATTAGGTAGGTAAGAAGACAGGGACCATGAGGTTCAGCTGCTTCACCCTGTGAGTCAGCATAGGCCTCTTCCTCCATGACAGCCAACAGGGAAAATAATAATAATAATAATAATAATAATAATAATAACTACGGTAAAATACCTTATATCATTATCTTTTCAACAATATTGTCAATAAAGCAGAATCTATATGAATGGAAATAGGACTCACAGTAGGGTTTGAATGTCCTTCCCAAGTGGAAAGATTTTTTGTTCTTCTATAAATCTGTTATATAAACTGTTCTAAGTTTCTAGAAAATTATAGTGACTCCCAGATATCTTCCCAAAGACCATTACATAAATAATTCCTTTGTGTCTGAAATATTCTTTGCTCATCAATGGACAGGAGCAAAGGACTCCTTCCCTTTGAAGTTCTTATTCATCTAGAGTTCTAAAGAACATATGGAAATACAGTGGCTCTGTTTTTGTTTGTTTGTTTATTTGTTTGTTTCCCCCCTCTATTCATCATCAAGGAGCAAAACTCCTTAAGATCTGGAAGGTCAAACCATAGGAATCATGTGTACTTATATAAAATAAATACTCACTAGGCTAGCTGTAGTAAATATAATATTGTATTTCCAATGAGGCATAAATGATCCCTGTGCATTAAGACTGACCTTCAAAGTATTTCCATCTGTGCCCTGATTATCTCAGAAAGAAGATGAAGAAGGGAGAGTCAGGGTTTTAAATGGCCAAATCTTATAATTTATAATTTTAGCATGTGTATAAATCTGAGAATGTTAACATAATCAGATTAGATTTCTCTGAGCATCCCTTCTTCCCTTCAAAAACTTTACCTTTGTGACACTGCTCTAAGCATTAGTTTAAGTGAGCCACTGCTACAAAGAACAGTACAATACAACTGGAGCTGTTACAGAACAGACAAATAAAATATTGAAAACTTCCACTGACACTTTCTTCCCTGTCTTCTGCACTTTAACCAGGTTAGCATTATACACCATAATTTTCAAACAGTAACTGCACAAGGAACCATTAGGGTTACAGTTTTGTTACCTTCCTAGTGCAAGGGGAACAATGGAAATTTGAGAAAACTCTGCCTCCCCCACACACACTGGGCAGCTCCTCTAGGTCAGCCACACAGGAGAACAAAGTGAAGACAGGGGCTTAAACCTTTACACACTCTTGCTCTTACTTTCCTCCCTTTACTCAACAAATCTCTTTCACCATATTATGCCCTTTTGTCAGCATGTTGGCATCAAAGTTTCTTAAGTCTCTCAAATGACAGGCACATGTCAAACTTTCAGTACCCATTAAACTGCTGAAGGTTGCAGCATAGATTCTTTCCAGAAATCGTGAATTAATCTCCTGGTTGCAGTCATTTTTCTTAGACATATTTTTAATAGAATTTTGGGACTGGTTCAATTCAGTATTTGCTTTCAATTTCTCTTTTTTTTTTTTTTTTTTTTTTTTTTTTTTCTTCCCTCAATATATTGATAAGCATGATAACTATTGCTGTTTCATCACTAACACATGGTAATCAAAAACTGTTTAAAGAAATCAAACAAATGTTCCAGCATGATTCATTGAGTGAAACTAAGAACTGATGTTGTCCTGATGTACATCATCTCTTTAATAATTACCTACAGATTTCTTTTCAACTTCAACAATGCTAATTGTATAAGTAGGATTTATGGCTAAAATACTATATCTATATTTAGTTCTGAGTGGAAAAAAAATAGCACATTTGGACTTACTATGATATTTGTTTTTCTTGTTTATTGGAAAGGAATTGGTTTTGCAATAGTTCATTATTTTGCATTTTTTAAAGAACTGTCTTTGAAAACATACACATATACACACTACATTTTATTCCCCTTTATTCCTTTTTTTTTTTTTTTTTTTTTTTTAATTACATCAGCTACTTTACACGTATTTACATATCTGTTACCAAGATGATATACTTGGCTTTCCTGGACATTAATTGGGACGTGTTATTCTTGTTTCTGTACTAGACTAGTGTAATGGCAGCTCATAATCCTCTTACATGTGGGGATGTCAGGAATAATTCAATGTCATGTGACATATTTTCTCTGGCATATGAAACTGGCCTTCACAAGCATGCATGTTACCTGAAAAGCTCTTGTATTCAGACATTTCTTAGTTTAATACCCACCAGATTCTTATGCATAAGGCCATGTACCTGCATGATTCAAAATATAAAGCCTTCTCAGGAATAGTACCATATACACAAAAACTTACTAGCCACCATGTGTTTTTACACTGTGATTTTACACTATCTCAGTAACACTATAAAAGTCTGGAGAGAGTTGGGCATGTAAAATATCTGAGTTTGAGTGGTGGCAGAATTGCAGCTGCTGGAATTAAGACAGCTCTTTTTAGCCAGTTTATAGTAAAAATATGTCCTTCCCATTGAATTCATATATAGTAGTGGCCTTCTTGCTGTAGGTATAGCTTCAGAAAAACAGCTAGAAAATTATTTTATGAAAGTGTTTTGTGATCCAGATCTAAAATTAGGTTCTGGTTTTAGGTCTTTTTTGAATATTATACATCACCAGGCATGCCATTGTACTATACCGGAGTGAAAATTCCCACTGTACTATGTTAGGTCCTCAAACACTGTCTGCATAACAGATAATATTGGTGTACAGCCTGCTTGTGAGTTGTTCAGAACCAGCCATGAGAAAACATTGCAAAATGAGTTTGACATCTAACTAATTTTAGAAACTGTCATAAATATCAAGGTTAAGCATGTAATGGCTTCCAAAAGTATTCTTAATTACTGTTATATAGTGTAACATGTTCAAAGAGGGTGTTCCGTAATGACATTTAGGTAGAGATCTTTTTTGGGTCACTGAGCAAAAAGAAACAAACATAGAAGAACATAGGCTTAGGACTGGGGAGCCACTACTACATAATTAGTGATAAAATAAACGTAGCAAAAATACTCTGCCTTTCCCCAAGCATGTGGAAAAGAAATCCAGTTGATTCGTAGGTTGTCTAAAAGGAGCAAGTGGTAAAAGAATTTAAATTTGCCTATGAGAGTTCATCGTAAGCTTAATGTGAGAAGAAAGAATAATTGGCCAAAAGAGAGATGACCTTGGTTTACAGTGAGATTCTCACAATCATGGAAAACCACAGCTGAGGGTATTTTGGTTCCCACAGCAGTTATCAACACTAATCTGCACTTCTGTAAATCAATTTAAGAGAACTACTTGCTTGCGAATATAGGAAATTAGTGTGTTGCTAAGGAGCCTGAATAATAAACCTGGTGTCAACAACATCTCAATTTCCTTGCTAAGTAGAAAAAAGACTTTATGTAACACTGTCCTCTGTGTTTCTCTTCAAAGATTTATGCATGTTGAAATTCAAGGCAGCGTTACAATGAAGTAGACTTTGGCTATGTATCTAGTACAGTATTCTGTAATCTTGTCTATAGAACCCAGTCATATTCTTCTCTTTGGTGCTGGGAGACCAACATAATATATCTTCCTAATACAAATGACTATTTTATTTTAAAAAATGTATGAACTTTTAAATCTCTCCTCCACCCACCCAACTATTCACCCCTTCCTCCCCCCCCCCCCCCCACCGGGGAGGGGGGAGTGTATAGTTAGAAGTTCCTTCTTTTAAAGTATCTTTTGATAGCTAGAAACTTAGTTAAAAGTGGTTGGTCTTGACAGAATGCCCTATAATCAAGAAAAAGACTGCCACTGAATCAATGAACAAATTATGCCATTCTTTAAACACATCAGACAACAAATATAACTTTATGCATTGTCTTAAATTTTCTGTTACAACACTGATGAACTTTACTGTTCCCACAATATTATGGGAACGATATCAACCAATACTATGGGAGCTGGTAGAGCCAGCTGTAAAATTGTAACTTCCAATCATTCAATTCATGTTTCGACATGTCATATTTATCTGGAAGTTAAAATATTTTTTTCTTGTATGTTTGCTACATTTTGAGCTTTTGTGACTGTATATGCAAAACACTTAGAAAAATACTGAGAGAGAAAAGATTAACTTATACCTATAATCAACTTACACCTCTCCATGTATTTTGCTTTCAGGCAATTAAGATATTCATTACCAAGAAATCTTGATTTTAGAAAGCAAAGGAAAATAGTGAACAACAGCATTACTGAAATATTGCTTTTTTAATATTAAAAAATAAAGATAAAGTTCTACATTTGTTGGATGTAATCAACTTCAGTTATGCACCAAAGTCTGAACTGATTATAAGACAGTTTGACAGTATTATAAAAATCTGAGCTTTGCAAAAGAATGACAGGGATACATTATATGAATCTGAAAAGAAAACCTTTGGGAGACGATCTAATGGTAGCAATTATACAATACATAGCAGGATAAAGGTTGAACAGCGTAAATATTGATGGCAATTAGTTAAGAATTAAATGAACAGTTAAAAAGGTAAGTGACATATGAGAATTGAATGCTTCAGCAGAAATCTTGTTTGGAAAATACAAGGACATTATTTCAAAAACTTGTGCTGTAACATAAACACATCATTACTAAAGGTTTTTGATTAGGTGGAAGAGATTAAATTTGTTTCTCTGAAACTTAAAAGACTTGCGTAAGCATACAGAATGAGAAGTGGCATAGAATTCGAGTTCAGCAGCAAAGGAGGCTGGGTTTTATTCCTAAAAGAACAATACAGTAAATAACACCAAATATCTATCTCCCCACTTGATAAACAACATGTTTCATCTCCGTGATATTTGTATATGTATTGCTTAGATATTTGTATATCTGTTAATACAAGGATTGATATAATAAATGTGTCAGCTAATAATGTAGCTTCATATTGATGTCTGCATACTGATGCCACAGTTTCCTAGTCAGTCCAGGCAGAAATTGGCACTGCTGCTGAACTAACTTATCCACCATCTGTCTCCAGCCCTGGCTGCATCATCCTATCCCTATGCCTCTGCCTCCTCCATGTTGGCACAACCTGCTGTAACTGCAGTTTTAGTTTTATTCTGGACTCTTTGACTCAAACCAGATTTTGTGTAAGCACATAGGTGGTGTCAAGGTGAGGATGGGTAGATGTGATGGGGCTTAATTTATATTTCAGCAGCAAAGCTTTGATTGTGGAACACTGTCACCAAAGAGAAAATTGAGATGATATGTATTATTCCTCACTGAGATGAGGACTGATCTGTGAAATTCAGGACATGACAGTCTAGCAACAGCTGTTTTTCCTAGAAAGAGAAGCAATGTTTATTTCATATGGGGAGTGACAAGACTTGCTCCTGAATAAGAAATGCATTTCAGGGGAGAAGATAGCAGAAAAACTTACAGGGTATGTAAAAGTATTCTTGGTGAATCATCAGCCATTCCTCTATATCTTCTGATGGAGAAAAAGTTTCAGCAACATGGTAAGGGGAAATGTGTTTGTAAACATGGGCTTATTTATTTTCCCTTTGGAATCATGAAAGGTAGGCAGATACTAACCCACAGGTGAAAAGGACAGTTGACAAAGAACAAGTGATGCTACAGAAGATGTAGTAAAAGCACAGTTAGTATAACAACAACAACAAACAAACAAAAAAACAAACCAAACCAACCAACCAAACAACTAACAAACAAACAAAATCACACTAAGGTAGGAAGTTTCCTACCTTATGTTAATATGTTAAATGTTGGTTCCAAAATATTTGTATAATTACCAGACACAATCTCTGGTCTAGATATATTGAAAGACCTGGAAGATAAATGGCTAACCTGTTCCTCTAGGAAGGTATTTTTGCTAATGAATGCAAAATAAAACAAGTGTGGGCTGAGAGACAGAATCCTTGACAAATGGTGACCTTCTACAGATGGATACAGACCTTTCATTTTCAAACTCAGTGCAAAAGCAGCATGTCTTTTATTTTATTTCTTTACTCAAATCTTTTTTAAGCATTTGTCTACTTTGTATGCTGAAAATAAGTACTTATATTTGCATTCAGGTTAGCATCTTTAAAGAGTGAAGCTAATTCTTTTTAAAAATTATAATAGGAGCTGATTCCCATGACCTTGTTTAAGATGAGCAACAGCTTACTTGAAACCAGATATTGCTTAACATCATCATTTTATAGTCAGATAATATGCTGAGTAATCTACTCAGCATATATTTATGAATGTCTATATTTATTCAAATTATTCAAATTTATATCAATGTTATTTGCAGTGTTAAGCTAAACACATAATTTCAGATATGTTGAAAAAGTTTGTCCTATCTCACCGCTTTTATTCCCAGCTTTTACCAAATCCTAGATCGGCTCTCACTCTTAGTTTTTTTGATGATACAGGCCTGTTGTCACCTAAATTTTCTCACAGAGCAATAATTTTATCCTCTTTAGATGGTGTTAAAAGTCCTTAAGCTTTTATAATCAGCCTTTATTATCAGCCTTATGAATTTACTGAGTCTGATTTTTCCACTGCTTTGCACAGTACAGAGTCACTCACACCTGAAAAAAGTGAGTTCTAGGTGACTGTGTTCATTAACTGTTCACTTAATCAGGAAAATTATTTGACTGCTATTTAGCACTTACTTTACGCTGATATAAATAACAGAATATATAAGGCTGTAGAAAAAATGCCTAAGGTGCCTCAGTTGCTCTTTATCAGCTACTTTTGTTGTTGCCATAAGCAAAGGAATTTTTTACTTGTGAAACATATTCCATTCCCTTTGTTGACGTTGGTGCTTTTAAAATTCAAAGCTATGAGAAGAAATTATGGCACCAGGAGAAAAAAGCACTTGTCATTAGATTGTGTAAGTACAAAAATTGTCTCTTTCCAAACACCTCAGATGAGAGAAATTGAAAATAAGGTAGTTGTGCAAATAATGACATAAGGTATTTTTTCCATGACAGCTGGAATAATTATCTTCATACCTAATAATTCACATTGGAGGCTGCAAAGATGAAGTAAAATACATATACACATACATATGCATATGAAAAATAGATGTGCATGTATATATATATGTATATAAATATGCGTAAATATATGTGTTTAAAGACTAATATATTTAAAGAGCAACAGTCCTGAGGAGATTCCTCTTTCAGAGCAATGAGTGAGACTCAAATCCTGTGTATCCCTGAAAAAATGAACTCTCTAAACTGAGTACTGGCTAGGAGTGGTGAGCTAGAATACAAAGAACAGAAAAATTTTAATCTGAGGCTGTAGTATGGAATAAGATACTAACTATTCAGATTTTACTATAAGTGATGAGATACAAACTCTGAATTTTACCATTTGTGGTCTGGAGGAAAACTTTTTTTTGTCTAGTGATTTTAGAAGTAGCTACTATTTACTTATGTCCCAGCCTTGACAGCATCTTAAATAGTCCTATTAAATTAAGTGGGACAATTTCATGTGCAAAAAACTAAGCGCATATGTGTATGAAGGACTGAAGTTTGAGAAGATAAATTACTTGATCTGTGGGTGCTCTCAGGCAGCTAGACTTCTTAATGGGCAATATTATGGATGAACCCACTGCAGATAAAAATAACACCCACAGCTTTCAAAAGCTGTGTTAGAAATGAGAGCCACCAAATAAATTACCATGTACCAATTTACATAAATGGAAATATGAAAGTATCATTCTTCAGACTTTCTGAAGGACTCTAGAACAAATGATGATTTACTTGAAACCTAAAATGGGATATTACTGGATTCAGAAAACCACTTTAAAGCTTACTAGAACAATAGAAAATAACTACAGAAGTCCAGCACTCTCTTGAAAGTTTAACCAAAAGACTTTAAACGAATAACAATGATATTCAAACACTAGTTTGCCAAAGTTTTATTGATATCTCTGGTAACAAATGCAATAAAATAATTTTGTGTGATGAAAGAAAAATGCAAAAAAAAAAATAAATAAATATAACAGAAAAATATCTAAAGTAACTAACAGACAATTTAATTAATTAACTTCACCCTAGATTCTCAGCAAGATTAGCCAAATGTTACTGATTAAGATATAATTTCTTTCAGAACAGTATTTAGTAAACTAGATACAGGAGGATCTGCTTCAATAAAAGTCTAGAAGATAAATAAAAGTTGCAACTGAAATTATTATTCATTTTTTCTGGGTATAGTAACTATTCTTTTCTAGTAATCACCAAAATGTTTAATTTCCCAACAACAAATCTATGGGTAATAAGGTCTGAGGGTGCAATAGCCACATCATTAGAACTGCTGAATGCCATATAGATTTTCCTGGTAGAAACATGTTGCAGGAAAATTCTTAAAGTTTCTTCAGTGTCTTTAGCCCCATTTTCTACAGGTCTCAACACTATAATCAACAAAACATTAGAACTGGCCAAGGGATCTGAACCTATCTGTGCTTCAGACAGTAAAAGCAGTGACAGATGTAGATCTGATGATAAACTATTACCAGACTTAAGAGTTTAAATAGTTGTGTCTTTAAAAATGAATGAGAAAGGAAAATAAAAATAACATGGTTAACTGACAAATAGAAGGGATTGACCAAACCAGGAAGAAACTGAAATCCAATTATGGTAAGCAGAGAGGAAAAATAAATTATGTCAGATAAAACATAAATTAAGAGACTTCAAGGCAATCTGAAGTGCAAACGCTGAGAGTTTACAGAGGGATCAGGAAAATAGTCACACAAAAACAAGGGGAAAGAGCTAGTCAGGTAAAAATACATATGTATTTTCATTATTTTTTCCAGCTGATTCATGTTATCAAAATAGAATCAATTTTATGCCTAGAAATTTGCAACGAATCCCAGATTTCTGTTTTCCTTCTGTAGCATGTGCTTACTTTCTACAGCTTAGCTGTCAGACTGTTCTTTGGCTTAGATAGCTATATTTTGCTGAATATGATCCATTCTGTGATATAGATTCAAGTTCCTACAAAGCTAGGTTACTTGGAAAAAAAAAAAAAAAAAAAAAAAAAAAAAAAAAAAAAAAGACTTCCCGGGTCCCAGATGTTGTTAAAAAGTTCATAACCTTAATATCTCAGGGAAAGACCAAGAAGCTATGGATGGATTAGTGTTACTAGACTACTACTAGACTACTAAGGAAACCACTGAGGGATGTCTGACTATCTGCTTGGTAAGAAAAAGATTTGCTAAAAACTTTGCCTTTAGCAAGCAGACACACTGGAATTAGCTGTACCTAAATTAACAAGTAGTGTGGCACAACTGTGCATTACATAGTTTCATGGTAGTTTACAGAACAGACTAGTTCTGCTCCGCTCCTGGTAACAGAATGTCTGTTAAGTCTGTTACGTTTTGAACAGTACTGATATACCCAGATGATATTTCCTAGGAAGTTTAGTCTGAAAGGAACTTTTTTTTTGTGTGTGTGTGTGTGTGTGTGTGTTTTGATACTGCTTTGTGAAGCAAACCAAAAAGCAGAAAACGGTGACTATCATGACATTTATTTCAAAAATGCACTTTTGATCTTCAGTAAAATACTGATGCAGACTCACTCACTGATGATTAACTTGAAGAGAATCATCTGGTCAGGTTCAGAATGTTTTTGTGGGAAGTGATTAAATTATTTTTGATATGTTTAAAACAAGGAGGCGAAGGTCTGAGCATGTGGAGTTATTTCTGCTTTCTTTCTTGACAAGTTTTAATTAAAGAACCAATTTTAAACTGGGTTGTCAAGGATTAAAAAGACCCGTCCTTCTTCTTCAATACCACAGAAAAGTTAAATGAGTTCTTTCCATCATTCTCTACCACACTTGCCAGACATACACCTGCCCTAGAGCTATTCTTCACAAGTAATGAAGATGAAGCACTGTCAAAGATCAAGATGACAAAAGAGGGGATGCCAGAACAAAGTGATAATTTAAATCAAAATAACTTGCCAGAACTGGATAGTAGAAATGGAATGAATGAAATAGCTGAAATGCTAACAATTATTATATTTTTAAAAATTTGATTTGTATTAGACATTTGGAAAGTCAGTCATTTTTGCTTACCATTTTGAGAGATGATGTTGTGAGCTGCAAATCACTGATGTTCACAAGTAAATTAACAAAAAACAAACAAACCAAAAAAAAACAGATATTACATAGAACATGAAAAATAACATTAAATCCTCATGTATTCTGTGCAAGGCAATCATTCTGCTTCAGTTAGCTGAAGTGTTTTACAATATTTAAAAATGGCAAATAAATTAATTTCTGATGTAGAATTTTTATGGTATGTCACATTGTTTTTTATGATTTGTCAGTTAAAAAAAATATAAATAAATAAATAAATAAAATGCTGTTATTTTCTTGCTTTGGCTATTAAACTTGCTGGTTGTAAGTCCAATTCTGCTGTAGATTAGACACCAATAGTGGGGCCAGGGAAGAAGTGTAAACATAAATTACTTCTATATGGGTGGAAGTTAAAAGTGAGTGCCTGGCTAGGCAGTGTCTTATTACTCAATAGGGACATCTGGGTGTAGGGTGAAACCACTGGGGAATCTTATGCATCTTTAATGCATAAGACTGCACAAAGGAGGCAATTCTTAAATTTGTGCAACCCCTGACTTTCACAAGCATTACTTAGATTGTGAACTACAGTTTAAATGATGAATATGTTTTTGTTTGTTTGAATAAGGCAAAGGAGAATTAGATTGTTTTTCCTCCACAGGTTGAAATTTTTGCACTTTTGTTGAAACTTTCCTGATTATTTCTGGGCAGGGCAGGTTCTTTTCAGGGCAGGTTTAATTCTAAGTATTGTGTGAGATGAAAGAGCTATGAAAAATGTTCTGTTAAAATATATTATAAACAACAAAATGTGAACATGTTAAAATATGTGGTAGAAAAGAGTAGAAAACATGGGGACAATTTCCTTCTGATATTTCTTAATCTCTAGGACTGGGCATCCTTAATATGGTGCATGCACAATTTTTATAAGCCAATCATTACTGCCCAAGTAGCTGTCATAAAATACAATTGAGACAAAGATCTGTAGGGTTCATAAATAAATAAATAAATAAATGTGTACAAACAATAGAACTACAATTACCTTGCCAAGGATTAAAAAACATACTTGGTTTGTCATTCATGCTTCATGACATAGATCTTCACAGTGACTACCTGGGGTTAGGTAGATATGTCCCTTTTTTTTTTTTTTTAAGGGGATCTCAGACCAGCTCTGAACTCCTTCATATTGTACTGTTTGGTATCACCACAAGAATATCGTGTTAGATATACCATTATTCTGATTCAGCATGTCAGCCTCTGTGTTCTCTGTCTCTGTGTCATGTATCCAAGGCAGAAACTTTGCTTTACTACCTAGTATAAAGAAATTCTGAATTCTAATAATTGTGACTTAAAGGAAACTTGCCATGACAGAGCATGCCAGCTCTTGATTAGTAAAAACATGCAATTTTCCTTCCATGCCTCTAAGCAGAGAAATTGGCAGCTATGTATTGTTGTTATGATATAAGAAACACACTATGTATTAGGAAACTATACAGGAATGAGATGTGAAAACTTCTGGAGAACTGGAGCGTTATCACAGAACATATTGAAAGCAATAGGACAATCAACAAAGTTGTATTTAGAAGATAACAAGGTAAAGAAAGAACATAGAAGTCACAGTATTGAAAATAAAATAATAATAATAATAATAAACAAAACACAAGCAAACAGATGAAGAACTGAGCTTATTGTATCAACTATACAGAAGAAGATCAATAAATATTTGCCAGAGTCAACCTTTAGAGAAATAACTTCAGTTAGCATAAGAAACCAGATCTGATTCAAATATCTAAAATGTTTTACTCTATACTTTTGGCATGAGTAGATAATTAAGACTTTATCTTGCAATGTGACAACATTGCAAAAATAAAATCATTGTCATCTCCACTCCAAAATGTCACTGATATATGTAAAAAAATTATTTGAATCTCCATAGTTAAGTGAATGTTCAAAATAGTGTTATTGCTTATTGTCTATGTTAAAATCTTCAGAATCAGTGAACAAAATGGCAATGCTGACTCTGGAAAACGAATGTTTTAGCATTTTTAAACAGTTTCAAAAGCACAGTGGTTACAGATATCCCCATCTGCTCACTGTTTTGCTATTCTGAACGGGCACAGAAAGGGTGATGGATCATCCTTTACAGCATCTAGCTCTAAGGATTGTCTTTCTACGCTTGTTAGGTATACAGACCTTGTTTGGATTCCTCTCTGGAGCCTGACAGCTAAAAATAACTACCTTTTAGGTGAAAAATTCTACTTTTATGTTAGCTCTGAGATTCTTTTCCTTTCAGTTCCCTGGATGAGATATGGTTTGGATTGACTCTCTTACCTTGCTCTTGGTCTACCTACCCAGCATCCAGTCTAGGACTGTTCATTCAAGAGCTGAACAAGACTCAGTCATTTCTGTGTGTGTTTTCTTAAATGGTAGCTGGTAATACCAGCTCTGGTTATATGACAGTTCTGGTTCATGCAAATTTTTTTACTTTTGTAGCTCAAAACCTGTGAAAAATAATTTCTCTAGGTGCAAAAAGAGGAAAAAAAAGTTTGTTATGCAACACAGCATTTTTACCTCCTGATAAGTTTTTGTTTTTCTCCCAGAATAAGATGCAAGGGTCACAAATTGCACCTTAATTAATCATGCAAGTGCTGCCAAATATTGAGATGAGTTCATGTACTTAAGAGTTTTGAAACTGTACATAGCTCTTTATGGGAGCAAATATATCCCAAAAGAGTGTTCCTGTGATTGTGTGAAGCTACCTAAAGACCAAAAGCTTTTCATAGAATCATAGAATGGCTTGGGTTGCAAGGGACCTTAAAGATCATCTAGTTCCAACCCACCTGCCATGGGCAGGAACACCCACCACTAGACCAGCTTTCTCAAAAACCTGGTTTTTAATGCCTCCAGGGATGGGACATCCACAGATTCTCTTGGCTGTTTCAGTGACTCACTACCCTCATAGTAAATAATTATTCCTTATATCTAATCTAATTCCATTTTCTTTTAGTTTAAAACTGTTCCCCCTTGTCCTGTTCCCCCCAGGTCAATGGGGCCAGATGGGATCCACCCGAGGGTACTGAGAGAACTGGCGGAAGAGCTGGCCAAGCCGCTTTCCATCATTTATCGGCAGTCCTGGCTATCAGGGGAGGTCCCACTTGGCTGGCGGATAGCAAACGTGACTCCCATCTACAAGAAGGGCCGGAGGGTAGACCCGGGGAACTACAGGCCTGTTAGTTTAACATCAGTGCCAGGGAAGCTCATGGAGCAGATTATCCTGGGCGTCATCATGCAGCAGTTGCAGGGTAAGCAGGCAATCAGGCCGCGTCAGCATGGGTTTATGAAGGGTAAGTCCTGCTTGACGAACCTGATCTCCTTCTCTGACAAGGTGACATGCTTAGTGGATGAGGGAAAGGCTGTGGATGTGGTCTACCTTGACTTCAGTAAGGCATTTGACACCATTCCCCACAGCATTCTCCTCAGGAAACTGGCTGCTCATGGCTTGGACTGGCGCACGCTTTGTTGGGTTAAGAACTGGCTGGATGGCCGGGCCCAGAGAGTTGTGGTGAATGGAGTCAAATCCAGTTGGAGGCCAGTCACTAGTGGAGTCCCCCAGGGCTCGGTACTGGGACCAGTCCTCTTTAACATCTTCATCGATGATCTGGATGAAGGGATCGAGTGCACCCACAGTAAGTTTGCAGACGACACCAAGTTAGGTGTGTGTGTCAACCTGCTCGAGGGTAGGAAGGCTCTGCAGGAAGATCTGGATAGGATGGACCGATGGGCCGAGGCCAACGGTATGAAGTTCAACAAGGCCAAGTGCCGGGTCCTGCACCTGGGGCACAACAACCCCAAGCAGAGCTACAGGCTGGGAGATGTGTGGATAGAAAGCTGCCTGTCAGAGAAGGACCTGGGAGTATTGGTTGACAGTCGGCTGGCTATGAGCCAGCAGTGTGCTCAGGCAGCCAAGAAGGCCAACAGCATCCTGGCTTGCATAAGAAACAGTGTGGCCAGCATGTCCAGGGAAGTGATTGTCCCCTGTACTCAGCTCTGGTGAGGCCGCACCTCGAGTACTGTGTTCAGTTTTGGGCCCCTCACTACAAGAAGGACATGGAGGTGCTTGAGCGAGTCCAGAGAAGGGCTACGGAGCTGGTGAAGGGTCTGGAGAACAAGCCTTACAAGGAGTGGCTGAGGGAACTGGGACTATTTAGCCTGGAGAAGAGGAGGCTCAGGGGTGACTTTATCGCAATCTACAGATATCTGAATGAGGCTGTAGTGAGGTGGCGGTTGGTCTATTCTCCCACGTGCCTGGTGACAGGACGAGGGGGAATGGGCTACAGTTGCACCAGGGAAGGTTTAGGTTGGATATTAGGAAAAATGTCTTTACGAAGTGAGTTGTTTACTGAACGAGTTGTTAGTCACTGTAATAGGCTGCCCAGGGAAGTGGTTGAGTCCCCATCCCTGGAGGTCTTTAAAAGACATTTAGATGTAGAGCTTAGGGATATGGTTTAGTGGAAGATTTGTTAGTATTAGGTCAGAGGCTGGACTCGGTGATCTTGGAGGTCTCTTCCAACCTAGACTATTCTGTGATAATGTGTTTCTCTGATTCTGTAATAAGTTGCTCTCTTTCTTTTTATAAGTCCCCTTTAAGTACTGAAAGGCTGCAATAAGGCCTTTCTGGAGCCTTCTCTTCAGGCTGAACCACCCCTTGCTCTCTCATCCTTTCTTCATAGGAGAGTTGCTCCATCCCTCTGATCATCTTCATGGTCTTCCTCTGGACCCCGTCTAACAGACCAACATCCTTCTGATGCTGGGGCTCCCAGCCCTGGATGCAGCACTCCAGGTGGGGCTTCATAAGGGCAGAGCAGAGGGGGACAATCACCTCCCTCAATCTGTTGGACACCCCTCTGTTAATGCAACTCTGGATGTAGTTGGCCTTCTGGGCTGTAAGTGTGCACTGCTGGTAAGAGTGGAATATAAAAGTGGAATTTCCCCTCTTTAAAAAGTCACTTTAAATGAATGTTTTACATACTGATGAGCACCTATGCTCTAAAAATCAGAACGTCTGTAATGTTTTTTGTTGAATCACTAAAAAAAAATAATAATAGTACCAAAAAACTTCTTTTTTGGTACTATTATTAAAAAAAAAAAAAAAAAAAAAAAATTAAAAAACAATTTAGTCATAATTTTGATTTTTAATTTGTCATAGACCTCTTAACCTTCTATAACACATTGTGCTTGAGGATTAAGGACATTAGTCTAATAACTATAATTAGTCTAATTATCCTGATAAGGGATATTAGTTAATGAAATTTCATTTCAATATCCTTAATAATTAATGCAATATTTATGTCAGCTTGAAAAACAGACATTTTGCAATGGACCTAATTTTTAATGACTTACCAAAGAAGTATTAATTTAATAAAAGTTGACAAAATATATACAATTTCTGAATATGTCATAAATTCACCTTTTACGAGTCAAAGTAACATGAAAGAATATGAAAACCTTTATACCTCCTTCCTTTACTTTTGCTGCAAAGTATTTTTAAACATCTGTGGCTTTTCCGATGGTTCATTTTTCTTCTCAACTTCTTGATTTTATTACTACCCTAACAAGAGATTCAAATGTTATTCAGTCACTAGTGTCCTTCCCTCACTTATGATCTTTTCTGGGAGAAGGCCAATAAAACAAGCTGAAAATTTCCAAAACAAGAAGGTGATGACAATAAGGAAAGAACACCTATGTGATATTGCCTCTCAACAGCTCTGGACTCAGGGAATTTATGTAATAAAGACTTAAAAGATACTAGCACTTGTTGATTTCTAAGTGCTAATTGAATGTTTATGTTGATTTTATCACAGAAAAACACAAAGATTTTAAAAATACTTTTGTTTACTGGTTTCAAAGACCTTATGCTGATATAATCAGGCTTACCATTTAAATCTATTAAATTCTTTGTTCTATTTTATGCAGAGGCTTACCTTTACTACTGTTTTCACAACTCAGGGCCTAAAGCAAAGTACAAAACCTGCTTTGGATTTACAAAAATATCCTTACCTGTGAGCAGATGCAGTTTTAACAATGGGGGACCATTCTCACCAGCATTTAATAAACCTCAGTAAAATCTTTTAAAGTCTTACTCCCCATCTATGCCAATCATGATGATGTCCATACCAAGCCTGACACCACAGCACATTAGCACTGGAAATATAACTTGCATATGGAGCAGCCCTCAAAAGGAGATCTGCAGCAGCTAAAAGGATTTAGAGTCCTATGTTTAAGCATAAACAAAAGTTTTAAAAAGTGATAGAATCTCCAGGAAAAATATATATATATATTTCAGAGGGATAGGGAGTTTTCATTGTTCTGAGTACCAGATTGAAGGCTCTTGTGAGCTTTGCTTTCTCCCTGAAGACAGAGAAAAATTGATAGGAGTCTTTCATCCTTTCAGCCTCACTGCCAAAGAGCCACGGATGCTTACTCTGCCTGTCCCTGCTGAAAGCAGCAAATGGTCCAGGAACTTGGACCATTCATGTAAAAACTGAAACTGATAGCAGTCTTCTAGGTGAGCAACCAGGGACCCATCATTTTCACTCTTCCCACTAGAAAAAAACGTTCCTTAGAAAAAAAAAGATATTTCCTATCAGACATTTGATCTAACAGAAAAAAATATCAGCTACCTATAAGCTTTTAACACCTGTGCATGAACTTTGAACTAAATCAATTTAAATGTTAACATTTGTTAACTAATTTGTTTTTGTCTGTAGATTACACTGTTCAGGATAAAATTTTCAAGAACACCTAAGTGTTTTTGGAAACTTCCAAAAACACCTAAGCCAAAGTGTTTTCAGCAATGACTTAAGCTTTTATGATTTAGATTCTTTGGAAATACATAGTTTTCAAATCTTTGATGGTAAAAATAAAATTCAAAAATGAAAAAATAAAAAACAACCAGGAGCTGAGATTGCTAAACTTTCTAGAAAAAAAGGTTATGTAGAAAAAGGTTTTTTTTAAGAGACTGACTTTTCCATTTGAGTGGAAAAGTTGATCTTGTCTTGCAGCAGATCTTTTGCTTTCTTTGTGATTGTTTTATATCGTGAGAAAACTGCTAAAGTGAAGCTGGTAGGCATGTAGTTTCTTCTCCCCAGTCATACATTCCCACCCATTCCCTTAAGCCAGCTTTTGAGGTCACGTGGTTGTATCATTAGTTAAATAAGGAGCTGATGCATTGAAAGTTAATCTTTGGTTGCTTCTTTTTTTCTCTGGTTCATTTGCAGCTGTCATCTCATTGAGGACATGGAACTGAATCTGTGTCATGATGAGGAGTGTGAAACTGCCCCACCTGCTCCATTTTCATGCACTAGAAATAAAATGTGTCAGGGAAAGAAATGGAAAGCTACTAAAATTCAGATTCAAAATTCACATCTGGCTTCTTTTTCTACTCTATACTACTGCAAATTTTCCCATCTTAAGATTTGGAAGATTTGGTCTGTCCAAAGAAGCAGAAGGCTCAGTTTGATGTAAATCATGCTTATAAATCATTGTTTTTAGTATCTATTACATGTTTTATTTATTTATTTAGTTTACCCTATATGATTACAATTCACTGTAGGTTAAAGAATCAGGAATTAAGTCTCTAAACTGCTTCATCCCTTCAGAAGACTTCCTTTTTGTAAGCAATACGTATCTAAATTCAAAGGTGATTAATAAGGTGGTATAAGTAGATGTAAAGCTACATGAAGCTATAATGAACATGTTGGAGAGCCATAATTAATTTTTTTAAAAAATACATTTTCATAAGAGTTCCTTTGAAGAAGGTTAAACATCATAGTGTTATACACCTTATTAAAAATTAAAAGTTCCAGTGGGTTTTCAACAGAATGGATTCTTTGCTATATATTTTGACATTTTTTTATATATATGTGTATATATATTTTTTTTTTACTGAATGACTAAATATAGTTACTCAGAATTCACAAAGGCATTCTTAAACTTTCTTAACCTATCACAAAGCTAACAACAATATGCACTAAAGATCTGTTCCAGCTACCAGGCAGTAATTCAGGAAAAATAATTTTGGTTTGGACACATTTCTTTGTGTTTCTTTCTTGCATGCTATTACCCTGGGGAGAAAGCAATCTCAAAGTTAATGTATGTACAAAGTATCCTAACCCCATTTTGAGACTCTCAGCAGGACTTCAGGAGCATTTAAGGCTGGGCATTGAGAAGAAAACCCTACCCAAAGGGAAGTTTTTAGTAATTATTGTCATCCTAGAATTTTAAAAAACAATACATGATAATGAAGAAGGCTTTAAAATATTGCCCTAATCATTGTTAATTCCTCTGGTATTTATGGTAATAATGCTACTTATGATGAACTCATTTCTCACTAATTTGAATGCTTCTTGAACACCACATTAGTTTGTAACACTATATTAAAGTGTTATTCAAAAAGGATACTATACATTATGATTTTAAAGGTTTGCAAACTCTTTAAGAACAAAGACCTCGGGAAAAAAAAATTCAAAATATTATTTATTTTTGATTAAACCCATAGTTTCTGCAGAGATTTAACTGTGATGAAAACTGACAAGATTGAAGGGAGTAAGCTGAGGCTCTTGTCACAGGGAATACGTTCACAGAGAGAAGGAAAACCTTGTACTCTTCAAATGTGTTTGCTTAAATTATTTTTGCTTTTGTTTACCCCTAGTGACAGCTGCCAGATTAATGCCACAGGAATTTAAAAATTATGAGTTTATTCAGTACATATAGAGTGTCAGGTTCTGTTAATGTTGACTGTATCTGATTGAAACACTGATTTATGAGAGTTGGGCAATACAATTTGTGTATCTTTTGGTGTACCTCTGATGCTGCATCAGTTTATGGAATCATCACTGTACCATCTTTACTAATGATCACAGTGTTAGAGATGTCTGTTACATTCACAGCATATAAGTTTTGGGGAAACAAATACTTAAACCATAACCCTTCAAACTCGTTAAATTAGCTGTGTGATTTGTTTCTTTTTCCTGCTTCAACTGCCTGTTGCATCTAGGCCTGAGCATCTTCCATGCAGGTGAAAGGCCAAATCCAAAGCAGATATGTGGTTTCAATTCTTCTTTCAAAGTTCTGGCAAGTGCTAAGAACTTCTGTTCACACCTCGTCAGCACGGGACTATTGCTGTGTATTATTTCCCCTGGCAGCAAGGCTGATGCAAATGGCTTCAGTATCCTGCCACTCATTCTCCCTTCAGAACTGCCTGGTGAATTTATATTACTTGAAGCACATTTTTGCAGTGTTATTATCAGCACAGCTGATGGGAAGTCACAGGAATGAAAATCATCAGCAAGAGGAGAAAGGAAGGTGCTTAAGTCAACTTTGCTGCCCAGGAAAAATTGAAAGACTGGTCTTAAGTTTATGTGCCAGTTAAATTTATAGAGGGCTCAAACAAAATGGAATTTAAGTTGTGCAGAGAC
>CM021768.1:44350777-44376931 GCA_011076525.1 Nettapus auritus | reverse complement strand
CCCGGATTTCCTGACTGTTGCTATGTGCTTCTGAATTGTGGATATTAGACTCTCTCCTCTGAGCAACAGGCAAACAGACATGGCTCAGTGTAAGCCTAAATGCTGCCAGCGTCACATGGCTGCAAAAGGGAACTTTAACTCTCTTTGTTTTGCAACCCTTTCTTCAAACACTGCCTGCTTAACCAGAGACAGCTGGGGTTACCTATCACATTAATGGGATTGGGTGCAGAAAGGAGACATAAGATGCAGGGGAAATAAAATGGTGAGATGAATGATTCCTTGCAAAAAGGAAGATTCCTTCATATCTTGCATGTGTTTCATGGTTCTAAAATATTTCCCTGTAGAGGAAAACTTTATATCGACCAGTAAGCATATACTTCAAAAAAGACGAAAGAAGCAACAGAAAATCTTTAACCTGACAGACAACTGCCTAGGAACAACCATATGAAAACACCCTCACAAAGCAGAAAGTGAAAAAAAGCTGGTAAGCATATCTCAGAGGGCAGCTCTCCTGAATTGCCTGTTTCCTACACAGGTATGTCACCAGCTCTACAGCAAAACTTCCAGGAGGAAAGGAAACTTTTAACATAACTTTCCAAAATGAACGTGACTATTACTTACTATTTCAAGAGATGTTTTCAATGTCCGTAATGATGCTGAGATTTTTTTATTTTCGTATTCCTTCCCCATTTCCCCACAACTACTTCAGTGAGGTATTAACTCTTTCCCTCCAGGTTTTTATTCTTTGTATAGTTTGATAAGCTTTACATTTCAGCATTTATTGCATTTGTATTGTAATTTTTTGTTTGTAAACAAAATGGATTTTACAGTATTTTGCATTTTAATTTAAAATACCATGATTACCTATCAAACTTTTAAAATTTGCTTTGAAAGTATGTTGAAATTAGCATTTGTATTTAACACTTCACTGTGCTGGTAATAATCAGTGGAACAAAATTGTAAACCACAGAAATTCATCTTTTATGGCTGGATAATTCCATCAAGAGGGAACAAAATTAGGCTGTTCTCATCTTTAATAGATTTTGAAATGCATCTGTCTTACAATAGACATCAAACCTCACCAGCCATATTAAAAATTATTTATATTGTCATGAGTTAGTTCTTCGAAATATTGCTTTTAGAGACCATATTTTTTTTTTTTTTTTTCTTCATTACAGGAAATTTTCAGCCTTAACAGACTGCATAGGATATGGTTTAAATATTGGAAATGCCAAGATAAATTTGTAATAATTAGTTTCATTAATTCAGGTAAATGTTATCGTTGTAAGTTTAGAAGGAAAATAGGGGAGGTAATTCTAATAATAATAATGTATGAAGTAGTATAAATAGATTTATACTATCTGAATTTTACTAAACCAGAGCATGAGGAGAGTGTGGGACTGTATTTCACCTTTATGAACACTGTATTATTTCTGCAATTCATAGATGTTCTAAAGCTGAGTATTAATAGTGAATAAGATTCAGAAAATATTTCTTATCTCAGTGTGAAACATTTTTAGCCCAGAAATGCTATCTTTTGTAAAGATCAGTATATGTAAACTCAGCATTATGTACCAACATCTTTGGAATAACCGTATAGCTAAATATTGATTATGGCTCTAGATCCCATCTTTGAAATGAATGTCTTGATATAGAACAATAAGTGAAGTCAGAGGTCAAAAATGCATCTTCTCTTGTATTTTTTCATTTGAGAAATTAGAGCATGGAAAGAAAAGGAGAATGTCAGGGACAGAGGGCAGAAACAAAATTGTTGCTTCTATAGAAAATACATGGGAGGTATGTAGTATGCATAAAGAGCTATTGAACAGCCTCACTCAGCTCCTCATAAAGTCCCATGACCACACCAGATTGAGTTAGAGATGGGATGAAATTGAAGATAATCTAACCAATGTACTTGTTGATTCATTACTATTATGAGTGACTTTTTATATTTATCTTTAAACGCTAGATCACACAGAATCACAGAATAGTCTAGGTTGGAAGAGACCTCCAAGATCACTGAGTCCAACCTCTGACCTAATGCTAACAGGTCTTCCACTCAACCATATCCCTAAGCTCTACATCTAAATGTCTTTTAAAGATCTCCAGGGATGGTGACTCAACCACTTCCATAGGCAGCCTATTCCAGTGCCTAACAACCCTTTCGGTAAAGAAGTTCTTCCTAATATCCAACCTAAACCTCCCCTGGCACAACTTTAGTCTGGGATCCCCCTTCCCCCCCGCCTCGCGCCCTCGCTGCACATTTGGCTTTTTCCTGGTTCAGGTTCACCTGCAGAGCCAATGAGGAAATAAGGCGGCGTCACACGCGCCGTCCCGACAGTTGGCTCCAGCGAATGTGGCCGGATGACTGTAATTTTCCATTTCTGTCCATGACACTTTTCTAAAATTATTTTTCTCATCTCTGATGTTTCTTTTTAAAATATCACCTGACTGTTCATAGTTGTATATTGTCTCTTTTAAGCATATAGTAAATCCAAGTCATCTTTCAAATTGGATATAATTGCAAAGGTTTTTCCTTTCATGCTTTTAAAAATAGTTTTTTTCTGTATAATTCTTAGTCTGTAATTATAATATATAAATTTTTTTTAATATTCTGTTTCAACTCCCAAACTGAAATTATTAATAGAAATATTAAATATCACTAATTAATTCAACAGCCCAACAAGATTACAGCTTCAGAAAGACCAGAATTCAGTACAGAATGAGCATTTGTTTGTTTTCTCAAAACCTTGGTAATGCTGGCTTTCAATACTGCAAGACCTGATCCCCTATTGGCACTTGTATCACCACAAAATGAATAACATACCATCAAATTCAACCTGAATTGGCAATCTTACTAGTGAATTTCCTATGCTGTAACATGGCACATGTTTCATATACATATAGTAACGTGGCACAGGATTTGGCATTGAAGACCTGAGCCTCAAACTAGGGCTTTGTGTGAGGCTAAAGAAAAGGGACTGCTTTCTCAGAAAGGCCTTAGCCTAGTGATTACTCAACCAAGCTACATGAGCTCTGTCAGTTGATGGAGACTGGGAAGTGAATTTCTCTCCTACACTGTTGATCCAGGCTAAATATGGATTGGCTTTGTCATGAAATGCAAAAAAATAACAGTTACTGACAACACAGGGCTATGTCAAGTAAATCTCCTATTCTTCTGCCTTTTTGTCTTCCTCTTTTTCCTTCTCGTCACACAGCTTATGCCAGCAGAGATGGTTTTGTGAGTCTTTAAATTGTTTGGTTGGATCGCTTCTTTGCAAACCTATTCCAGGCACTTGTCTGATGACAGTCATGAAGTGTTGACTGTGAAATGGTTTAATCTCTAAACATAGCCTCTCTAGAACTGCTGGTTTTGGAAATGATTTTTAGTACAACAGATGACTAGGGAAGATAAGAGCAAAGTTCTCCTTTATTACACACCTCTTAAATATTTTTTCTCAAATATTACGTATGATGCCAAGTCGTCTATGACACTTCGTTGCTGCTGTACAAGAGAGATATTGTTATAGCTGAAATCAAATGGAAGGAAATCAAACGGAAGGAAAAAGATATCTGTTAGTTATTTGAAAGAAGAAGGAAAAAAAAATCCTCTGAAATGAAATAATTCATTTCTAGCTTGAGAGGGAAATTTTAATATTTTGTTTGTTAGTTTGATTGATTTTTTTCATCTATGAGAGGTAAGGAAACAAGGTATGTAAAAGTCAATAGCAGCTTCCTTGGAGACTTCAGTATTTTCCAGGTACAATAGATTATTTTCTAAATTGAATGCTTTTCATCACATTAGAAAGATCAGTCAACAATACAGAATTGAGACTATACTGTAGGATTGAGACTGTAGGGAACCATTTTAGAAAAATGTCCAGAAAAACAGTTAATGTATGAATCTGAGAGTTGGTAATGCATGTTTTGAAGGAGATCTAACATCAAGTTTTTAGATACATGTGGCCAGCCAAGAACTCAGGTACAGTGTGGGGCCCATTTCTAGTACTGAACTCATGATTATGAAATATATATTTTTCTATATATTTTGAAAATATTAAAACATAAAATATGGAGAGGGGGATTGTCTGTTTTTTGTTGTTGTTGTTTGTTTGTTTGTTTACATTTGAATAACTGCTTACTCCTTATAAGATTCCAAGAGACTTATGCTTGATATATGGGCTTGTTTAATACCACTGAGATGTGCTCATAATAAACTCAATGACTTTTTAAAAAATTGTTAGTAATTTTTGATGCCTTGTCTGAGCTCCTTAAGAGAAATTAATTTCTTTAGAGAGAAGTATATGTTTCCTTCTTCACAGAAAATTAGATCTTTATTGAAAAACCTAATTTAGAAAAAAAAAATTTCTTAAGCATAAAATGTTGATATTGCAAACCCATTGTATTCTATGTACTTTATAAATCTAGTGAAACATATGATTTAGGTATATTTTTTTAGATAGAAGGATACATTTTCCATAATAACAGCTGTTTGAGATCACAGCTTCTACCATAATACAGAAACAATCTAAATATAACTTGTATGAAGAGCCATAGCTTCTACTATTGTCAATAGTCTTTGTAATTAAATATTGCTTTTATATTGAAAGGTTAATATTATTTTTTTTTTTAAGTTGCTTCTTAATTTTAGGATTATTTTGATGCGGCTTGCTGCACTTAGCTGTTAAAATCAAGGGAACGTGGTGAACTGTACAACAAATAAGGAAAAAAAAAAAAAAGATCACCTTGTGAACTTAAACCATGCATCAATATTCTACTGAATCAAAAAGTAAATGTGATTGCTGTTTTCAGATTCAGAAACTCCTTTGACTCCATGACCAATCCAAATATGACTAGTAAATAAATTCATGGGAAATTTACTTGTTAGAAGAAATCACTGCAATGTGGCTTTGATTCATAAGATTAAATGTTAATAAATGTTAATATTTCCAATTAAAAATAAGTGGAAAACATTTGTTGCATTTAATTTAGCATTTCAGAGTGTGTTGCAACTGCTGATACTTGTTTAAATCGACTTTCAGATAATGGCATTAGAAAACTACTTAATTCTGATTACAAAATGAGAAACTTTACAGTCTAATGAATTTTTAATAAAGCTTCTGTGTATGGACTTGCTCCTTAACACATGAGATGGAGATAACATTCCATTTGTTTCCTTGTTTCAGGGAAATGATAATAAATCATCCAAGTATTTACATTTCCACATTACTCTCCTAAGCTCTTGAACATGTAGGGCCAAATTCTTCTCTTAGACCTCTATATTTGAAAATTTGATTCATGATGTCTTTGCTCTTCAGAAAAACATATTCATTTCCTAAACCACAGGCATAAAATGTCAGAGTACTAAATAGTTAGAGTGGACTTAGATGTCTCAACATCACCTGTCTAAAAGATAGGTATGTAGTAATTTATTTTAGTTGACTGAAAACAATGAAACAATGAAAACTATATTTCCTTATATTAACAATGAAAGATAAAGAACAATTAATCTGTTAAATATACATGTATATTTGCATATATTTTATATACCACTTCTAACTCACTTGGTATGTTTTGAATTGCATTAAAAATCAGGGTATCTATTTCTAGGTATTGGAAGTAAGAGGAGTAGGATACTGTGAGCTATGAAAAAAAAGAAATAAGTAAAGCTCCGTATCTTCTCCCTACTCAAGTACCCATGGTGAAACCAGTTAAAATATATTGCTCTAGGGGGACTTTTTAGAAAAGTATAGAGAATGCATATTTGATATTTGACTTCATTATTTTACTCAGGTCTGTTTCAGAAGGTAAAATATTGTTACTGTTACTGATAACGCTAACAGTCACAAGTATTGAATTACAAAGCTGTACCTTTATGATATTGTTCTGGGGAAGTTGTCTGTTTATTACCTAATCCTGTTATTGTTTGTGATATAACCACAAGGAAACCATAATGTCTGCTTAATATTTACTTAAAGAGGATAAAGCTATTGTTTTGCTCTTGCTTTATGGTTTCTGGGCCCTTGCATTTCTATTCCAAAACTGTTTTAAATGTGAAAGTACTCAATGCTTAGCAAAGAAAATTAAATAGAAGGAACGTAAATATAGCTAAGGTTTTTTCTTCCTTTTGTTATCTTGTCCTACTGAATTTTTGTCTTGCCTGTATTTCCAGATGCTGACTGTGACGGCTGTGAACTGTGGTGTTTGATAACCGAGAGAATTCTGGTTGATGTTATGGAGTTATTTTTATGAAAGTTTTTCTTTCTGTTAATGTCAATCTAATAGAAATGTTTTAAGTGTAACAGGATGGTGCAAGATCTTATTTTCTGTTGCTCAGAGAATATAGTAGGAGAAAGAAATACCTGAAGACTGTTTTTGCCTTATGCCCGCAGTAAAGGAGATCAGAATAATAATAAAATTATGTAAAGAAATCGGACACCAGAAAAGGGGCATTAGAGAGGGGGTCAGAAAGGCACAGAGGAAGGTTTAGGAAGAAAACAAGAAAAATACAGAATGACTTTCCTAGTAGTGTAGTTGAGGGTGATCTAAAATCAGAAAAAGTATATCAAGGGTTATTCAACATCTGTACACAATATTCTTCTATAACTGAAAATAACGCAGGACTCATACCTAGAACCAGAATTAAGAGAAAAATGAAACAAGATAATGTATGGAGAATTAATTCTACGCAGGTGTACTTCTTGAACTACCACATAAAGAAGAATGAAGATTTAAAATCTGCAGTTTATGCTATATTATATGTTGTACCTCTCAAATATCTCTTAAAAACTAACGTTAGGCCCAGATCTAGAATTCTGCCAAAATGTGTTTAGAGGTCTGTTAGTGGTCATTATTAATTCTGGCTGCTAAGGGTTGCATTTCCATTAAGAAGTAACACACAGGGCATCTGTGCCTGGGAGTGTGTCACAGAAGACAAAGAGTGAAACCCTACTGATGCCTACTGCTCAAGGTGTGGCAAGGCATTCATGGTATGTCTCAGGTGGGGAGCATCTATATAGACTAGTTTTGCCACCTACCAGGTAAAGATACTGTATGACCCATCACCTTCAGGGGAAGTTGTCTATACAGTCTATGTCAAACTCATAAAAAATTAATGAGAAACTTGGTGCAAAAGTGAAAATGGAAGGAAAAAAAAAAAAAAAAAGTAAAAACTCTTCTGTGTTTTTTAGGTTGGGTAGTGCTACAATGCTATCTTTCTGGAGACATCAGCACCCAAAGGTGATAAGCACTTTGAGGAATTTCTTCTCTATTTCTTCTCCATCCCTCAATAGAGAAAGACAGGAAAGATGAGAGGTTGACCTCAACTACAAAATTATCCACTTCAGTCTTTTCAAGTGGAGCCTTATTAAATTCTGTCAGCAGGAATCAGGTACTTGGCATAGCAGGTAATTTTTTTCTCCAAGTCCTAAAAGAGATAGCATGCCCTATTACCATTGAAATGGGACTTCACCTAGATATGTGTCCAGTGATTAATGTTGCTCAGCTTAAGCCTGTGCTGACATTGGTCAGCCTGCTGCGCTTCATAGTAAAACCTGTAGGAAAACAGAATACATTTTATTGCCATGCAGATATATATGGTGAAAAAAAAATCAGAATTATTCAGTGCGTACTAGTCTTTCAACTTTGGAATAGAAATTTCCAACCTCTAAACAGCAGCTATTCTTATAAATACAGTTTGAGAACAAAAACTCTGAATTTAACTTGACCACATTAATCAGAGCTAATCTGAAAACAAATTATTGGTAGACTGGTAGGAAGAAGCAATAAAATGGTTAGCTTTTGTGGAACCTGGAGAGATTCTCTTTTGACTGGGAAAAATTATAATATGTCATAAAACTGATATTTCCACTGGTGTCAATAGTTTTTAATGTAGAGTGAGTTATGAATGTTAGTTCCTGGACTTGTCTTCTGAGCTACTTCTGTAGATCTCCCTTGAGACTTCTGGACTGAGAAGTCAAAGATAAAACATTGTTTGTGAAAAATGTTCTTCAAGTAGTAACTGGACATCTCTGCAGTTTACTGATTGTGTGTTTCTAATTTGGTATATTACGTTTGAATTATTTAATCCCTCTAATTTCTAGGGAGGCCTTTAATGAACCAGATTAAAATACATTGCATTTTGGAATGTGTAGTGTAGGATTCATGTATTTTCATCCACCAGTTTCTTCAAGGTTGTTTTTTGGTCCTCAGCAAGATTTTCTTTCTGCTGGTGAGATTAACAAGGCTGGGAGTTGTGAAGAGGTTGGGAAAGTATGGCTTGTAACTGCTCAGATGTTTTTTCTGTGCAGGTTTCAGTAACAATAGTAATAAGGTCTGCATAATTTTGAATATAAGTATAAATTTAATGTTGAAAAAATGCTCAAGCTACTTTATCACTACAATTTTTTTGAGGTATAGTTGCTATAACAACTGCTACTAGATTGTAACAATGCACACTAACACCAAAAATCAATTCAAAATCTAAGGGAGATACTTTATTTAGTGTTAAAAGCTTTGGAAATGTCAAGAAAAAGTTTGTCTATCTGAGAAGTGATGCTTCAAAGACACCCCATTTGACTTTAGTATTAATGAGCATGTTTTCATGAGCTTTCTTGGTTTCTGTTATATGATGTTGCATCTCTGGCATTTTAATTTTCATACTAGTTTTCAGAAACTATCTGAAAACATGAGAAATGAATGACATTTATTTTACCATTAATGTTCAGATGACTTCCTGTGGAGTCACCATTTTCCCTGTTAACGTATTTCCAGAAAAATATTATATCCTGTTTATGGTAGCTGTCTGCACCAAACATAGTATTTTAGCAGGTGTTGCTACAGTATTAGTGTTTTTATGCTTTCAAATTCAAGTTAACGGTTGTGCACTCAGCATATGATTTTCACAAAGTGCTGACAAAACTCCCTTCCCAGTAAAGGAAATAGTATTTCTGAAAACTTCAGCAAAAGCAAACTAAGACTATGCAGTAGCTAAGGTGCTATACTTAACAAATGAAAAGCCATGAGTGCTACCCATGTCTTACCCATCTGACAGCTGTTCTGTGTCTTAGAACAATGAAGTCATTTTCTTCCTCAAGTTGTTTTCAGTAAAAATTAGGATACCAGTGAAAACAAGTGCTATAATTGTTGACAGTGTAGTTGCCAAGACGTAAGAACTTGTCAGAGAAGGGATGAGGTAGTAAAACAGTCTGTAGGTATAGAGATCTATACCAGCACTCCACAATAAACACTAAGAATGGCAGTGTTTGTATAGAAATATGGAGTTAAGAGGGAGGCACTCGTTTAGTTAATAAATTCTATTTGCTGTTCAGTTCGTTATGCAAAACTGAAAATAATTTAGTGAGGATACATCTAGTATTCCTATCATTTTCTCTAGTTCTTCTAGAAATCTCTGCAGCTGCTTAAGTAATACTAAGTAGGAAAAGACAGGCTCTGCATGATTGGCACACAGTCTGTAAGAATTGCCTGGACAAGGCACTGCTGAGAAATCTTTTGTCCATGCTCTTTTTAGCCAGTATCACTCCTTGTCCTCTCTTCTGAAGAAATTAGGTCTGCTGCCACTTCTTTTCTCCTCCTTTTCGTCTTCATTCTTGTGTCATAGAGGTGAACCCACCTTTTGCTGCTAAATACTGTTTCTGCTTCACTTCATTCTCTTCATTTTAAAATATTTTTTTTGACTACAACTGAGCAGAAAAAGTCCTCTGTATTTCTCATGGTCTGTGTTTCCTTTATAATATGATCTCATACTAATAATATATGTAAAGTTTATTTAAAATATCAACACATCTACTAGAAAAAGAAAGCAGCAGCTCCAAACATTTCCCCAGCTGAAAATGGGAATTAAACTACAGCAATAAACCTCATGAAAATAATTCTCACAGGTCAAGGGAGGTATTCACAAGGCAGAGGCTAATCAGGCCTCAGTATCATAACAGAGACAATAACTGCCTAATTTTCAGTGTCGCAGGGCACCTGCACCTCCTACTGAAGTATACGTTACTGGCAGAGGAACAACATAATAAGAATGTATGGTGTACTTTTCCTATAGGATGTGGTATATTTGAAAGCAAGGAAAAAATGTACAGCAATAGATAACACTGACAGAAATACTTTATTCCCTATACATTTTTTTTTTGCCATTTTATTTTAATTCCTGTTTGTAAAATAGTTTAAAATTCATAATGTTCAATGACCAAGACTTTGTCAGAACAATGAGCTCAGTAAAACTATGCTGAAATTGAAGACAAAACCTATGTGAGTTACCAGTCATATATGAAGAAATGTCAACCAATCCAGCTCAGATTTTGAAAATACCCTGTGGTAAACTGCATGAAAATTTCCATGGAAACACAGATATTTGGCTTTTTAATAAGTAATCTGTATTTTGAAATACTAGATTATTATTATTTTTTAAATAGAAAGTGAATGAAAATTCATTTCGTTTGTGTACAACAAAATAAAATTGGCCTTGATTCCACAGGCAAATCATCTGCTGCAAATAATTCATCTGTTCTTTTTTTTTTTTTTTTTTTTCCCTCTTTACTATAATCTCTATAATTATTTTCCAAGTCATTTCAGTGAAGTTCAGAAATTGTTCATTTTCATGTCTTTTCGGTGTGATAGATAAACAAATATTAAATATTTCTATTTAAATATTTTAATTAAAAACATATAATATTTTTATTACTTATGCAGCAAGTTGTGGCTTAGCTTGTTGGATACCTTTAAAAGTAAGTATATTTCACACAAATGAAAAGTAATACTCAGTCCAGTTACAGTGTTTAAACAGTTTTACTGTTGGAATTATAATAAAATTAAGAAGTTGTTAGATTAAAATTCTGAGTTACATTGGGTTAATTTACAGACACATGAATGATGCCAAAACCTGTTGAAGAATATATAAGGAAAAAAAAAATCAAAACATAAAAAAATCTACTACTTCTTACATCCTCCCACCTTTCCCCCAGTTAGTATTTATGTATTATGTGTTTATGTTCTATCTGGATGTGCTAAAATTCATTACATTTACAAAAATAATATTATGTTTTAAATGATAACTCTAGGTAAGAGCTCAAATATTAAACCACTATTTATTTGTTATTAAGCCTCCTCGGGGAATTCTGATATTTTTGTTTCCTTTTCTTCCCAAGATGCTATTCAGGATCAGAACATCACTGAACTAGTTGCTGTACACCTCAAAAACAATTTTCCGAAGGGAAGGGAGTTTACATTTCAACCCAAAGTACTGACCTTGTCCTAATCTACTAACCATTAAATTATTTTAGTTTTATTCAAGATTATAGCTGATCAAGATTATAGTATTTGAAAATATTTGGTTTGGCAGTCCTCAATTTAAAAATAGGTAAGAATTAAAAGGTCTTAGATTACATCTTATCTACGTTCCTCAGAACACTGAGATCTTACAGGGGAGAAACCAAAGACATTAGAAAGGGTGAGCTATGACTGAACTTATATCATTCCTTCAAAAGACTGCAAAATCACTTATATCACCTTTGCAAAAATAAATAAATAAATAAATAAATCTGCCTTTTCTCCCCACAGAGGTAGGTGGAAATGGTCCAGAAGTGAATGTGGAATGACTTTGCCCCTTCTGTGCTGCAGAATTTACTGGAAGTGCTCTACAGACTTGTTGCAGTTTATCCCATCCAAAACCATCACACAACCACAGACAGAATATCCATTCCTACACAGTAGATCACAAAATCACTCTCTGTTTACTTACAGTTGAAATGCAGATAACTTTATAAGGAGAGGCTATGAAACTGGTTAAAAAGAAGTTGAATAAAACACAGATGTTTGCTGAAAGGCAAACCTGTAGGTAACCTGAAAAAGCCCTTAGTGAGAAGTAACATAGGTTACTTACAATATCCTACACACAGAGGATAGAAATGAAAATAAATAAATAAATAAAATTCATACTGCAAACTCCATATAGTCACTTCTAATTCAGAAATGTGTGTATTCTAATTTATGGCTTTGTAGTAAAGAATTCTTGCATCTGGAATGATAGCAAATAGCTCTCAGTTCCAAAAAGCTGTCATAAGGTGGTAGGGAGTCAAAAGAAAATATCTTCCTTTAGTATCTGCATAAAAAGTAATATACAAAAAGAGCTAAAGGTTATGAAGTTACTATTCCTTTTATATATATAATGGTTACTTTTTTTTTTTTTTTTTTTTTAAATGTCTGAAAACATAGTCTGCTATAAAGCAAGAAAAGTCATTTACAGGGCAAAAGAAATTTACCTGTTTCTCCCTAGTTACAGCCCACAGGTGGATGTACTTATCACATTCTCAGGCAAGTTATCCTAGTAACTTAGAGGTTTGTTTGTACACAAGTACTCACATGATCCCTGAGGCACAGGACAGGGCTTTTTTTTTTTTTTTTTCTTTCTTTCTTTCTTTGAAAATATATAATATAAACTTCTGTGTATTACAAATCTGTTCTTGTTATAAAAAAAAAAAAAAAAAAAAAAAAAAACTATATTTTCAGATCTTTGTTACTTGGTCTAAAGATGTATTTCAAGCTTAAAGAACATAATTTTTGAATGGGGTTCATTTTATGCTTATACAAAATAAACTGTTATTTCTCTATCTAGGTTCACAACCTTATGCTATTATTTTCCCTTAAGCTTCATTTTTAATTTAATTTTATTGCACTTGATTAATACATAAGGACTAATTGCTTAATGTCTTTTGAGGAAAACATATTAGAAAAGAAGTTGGCTCTAGTCATTCAGAACTGGAGGTATGAGTTAATTGTAGGAGAGACCACTCTAAGGGTCCCAGAGGGACTATTTGGCTATTGTCTGCTAATAGTGCTGTGATTGTACTGCAGCTCCCACTCCATGAGGGAATAAGAAAATGAAGCTGAGAGCATCTTATCTTAATCACTTTTTCTGTTCCCTACCTACGTTCCCAGACTTTGGAGGTAGGGTAATCCACTGACTAAAAAGAGGGGCGTCCCACGAGAACAAGGCTTGCTCTCACCACACCAGTGCCAATTGTCAACATATCTCAAGCAGAAGATGTACAGGACTTGCACTCTACAAAATAGTGCAGACTTTTCCCTTTTTTCACATTTTACAGTCCATACACTTCTAGTCCTGACAGTCAATGCTGTAATTCTACCTCTGCTTGCATTCCTGGAAGAAGAAAACTTTTTAGTTTACCTATTCTCTAATGTATAGTCTTCAGCAAAGCTCTGAGTAGTAGAATTCCATTCATTTTCACAGAAAATATGAACAATTACTGTAAATTAACATAAAGTAACACCTTTATATACAAATTATAAAAACTGCACAACCTTCAACAAAATAGCATACAAAAATGCTTTGCAGAAGCTCACAGTACTATACAACATGTTTGCTGTAACTGTAGCAGAAACAGCTACATGACCTTCCATTATTGCTTTTAAGTCATCAGTAGAATTGGCTTGGCCAACTTGCCTTACCTAGCTAGAAAAATAAATGTTTTAGGTCTAAGGTTTAATTTTTCTTGTAACTGAGACATTCAGTGTGATGTAAACACAAAGTTTATTGCTTTCACCCATCCTGTCCAAGTGGTTAATTTTTGGACTCTATCCTGGCTTACTGGACTGGTTTATTAGAAGTGTCCTGGGTAAGTAAATCAGAAGCTTTGCAAGGAAATCTCACTAAACAGACCAGGAATGCCTTAGTACAAATGAATCATACTATTAAAATTAAATGATATATGTTTATTAGACCTGTCAGTGACCATCAGACCAGATTTTTTTTTTTTTCCTAGAAAGAAAGCAGAAACAGCTTCCTGTTATATATTTTTGCTTATTTAATAGAAGAGTTGTCCAAATAGAAAAACATCCAGTTTCTGTTCTACTGGCCTTTAGACATGCAGAGTTCAAAAACAAATCTACACTTGAGATTTCCCCAAAACACCAGACTCCTTGCAGCTCAGGCAGTGAGAGAAATGGAAAATTGGAAAAATACTTTCTGTGTTTCTAGTTAGCATTGCTCCACTGTACAGAAAAAAAGATTTGAGTTAAAGATAACATATACAAGCAAGATCATAGCTTTTATCTGAATGATGCGTTCTGATGTCTGCTTCTGCAAATTTTCTCTATTTCAGAAAGCCATCAAATACTCCATTATGTTACATCATCACATTATCTAACAGGTATTAATAGATTTATTTTTCTAAAATTTCTGTGTAGAAATGCATTGTATCTTCTTTTTACAGGGGGATAACTGAGGCTAATTAAAGCAAAACAAAGGAAAGCAAAACTAAATAAAATGTTCACTATTTTGAAATACTTGTTTTGTGATATGTGGCCAAATTTCTCAGTATAATTAAGGGCTCCTCTATCAAGGTCTCATGTCTGGCACTCAAATAATGAAGAATATAAAACCATTGAAAAGTATATATTATTATCATATTATTGTGCTCAGTTTCTTAAAGGCAAAGTACTCCAATTAAGTTTTATTTAATTTTTATTTTTTGAAATGCAGGTTAAATCAAAGCATTTTGGATGTGACTTACTAGTAAAACTACTGGGAACTTTATCCTCAATATCAACTAAAACAAAATTCCATTTATTTCCAGGACGAAATCTATAGGTCTATAAAACATCATGGTAAGTAGACTTGTCACTATCTTCCTGTGACAAAAGTCTCATTAACATTTGGAATAATTGCTTTGGATTTCATTACTTATAAATGTGGCCTACTACCCCTTTTCAACCACAGAGCAGAAAGAATTAAGTTTATACTGTGAGTTTTAGTTTCAGTCTTTAATTTAATCTTAAATGTCATAGTCAATTAATACAATTTTTTAAAACTGAAGTTTATATGAATTATTACTTTTCCCAGCACAGAATACATTACAAATAACTCTAGTCTCCAGGCAAATATTTCTTGAATATCAGAAACAGTTTCCTGAAGAAATTTCCCTTAATTTTTGTAGGATGATAAGTGCAATACCCTTAACTTAAGCTCTTCTTTTCAGCTTGGCTCTGTCAGAAAGAATTATTGACATTCTTGTAGACTGGCAATATTCACAGAATATGCAGTAGTGTTTACTTTAAAAAATGAAACTGTTCAATCAAAGAAGGTAGACAGCTAGGACTTTCATCTAAGCCAAAGTGATCTGAATGGGAACTTTCCTGCCGTGCAATGCTCCATATTCCAAATTGTTACCATGCTGTGCCTGTCTTCTTATTTTTAGGTAACAGATGCAGCTCATTGCTTGGAATACAATTTACAGATTTTTATAATAGAGGTATGAATTATTAATCTGCTTTTCAGTTGTAACTTTTTGTGTACTGTATCTTAGTAAATAATGATCAGGAAGAAATCAACAAGCACACTATGGTATTCTTCCTAAAAGCAAACAGGTATGAGAACAGAGTTAATGAAGATAGTGCCTAGATGGAGCATAGGTTTAGTGACCAAAGAAAATATATCCATTTGGTACCTCTTAAGAGCAAGGTGTTTTTCTGAGAAAAAAAAAATAAAAATAATAAAATAAAATAAATAAATTAAAATAAAATAAAATAAAAAATCTAAAAGTCTTTAATATCTCCAGAAGAATCAACATAATTCAAGCAGTTCATATCACAATTCTTATGTAGGATTCACATTAAATAAATAAATAATTAAATAAATGGAAATCATACACTCATAACCATTTGAGCAGATGTAATCAGGAAAGATTTAAAATTATATATATAAATGTATATATGTATATATATATAGGTCCCCATATGTTTCAAGATAATACTTACTCAGATACTGAAGAACTTCAAATAACATTTTCATTATTTTCAGTCAATATCATTTGTATAGAATATCACGTGTTATCATTTTTTTAATTTTTCTGGCCTGATAAAAATATATTAGTTTAAGGCCTTATCCTTGTTCCTAAAATATTTGTCATGAATTTGTATAAATTTGGATTGTGATAATTTATCTGTAATACCTAAATATTATTAAATAATATTGTCACATACTCTGAAATAATGATGTTTTTTAGTATTACACATGCAAAGTTCATTGTGTATGTGCACACAGACATGCAAATACTGTTTTATTTATTTATTTATTTTGGTACAGGCACATTCTAAAAGGAAGAACTCCCTCATAATATGAGGTCATTAATTACATGTCATTAAAGATATTCTGAAAATTAAAAAAAAAAAAAAAAAAATCAACCCTAAACAAAATTAAAACAAAACATTGGAATATATGGCAAAGAAACATAACAAGATTTTCTTGACACCACAAGTAAATTACAAAAACAATGAGATGGAAGAAACATAGAGTTTTCAAAGATTTTCTCTAAGCATCTAAGATATCCCTATAAAATAATCATAATTAAATATATTTGTTACATAATTGTAGCTAATATAACTTATGTTTACCATTTGTTCCATATCACTCCTGGATTCACCATGGTGTAAGTGTGACATTTGAAATACATTATTTTCCATTGATCTGTTCCATTGACAGCAGTGTATAAGATCAAAATGTCAAAACAAACAAAACAAACAAACAAAAACCTGTAATTGACCTTACTGTCATAGAAACAAAGTACTGGTCCCACTAGTTTGATCATCACAAATATAATCAGCATTTTTTATCTTCTATGAAGTTATATAATATCCTTTATTACATTATTTATTATCTCCTAGCATTATTATTTTGTGTTATTTTTACAGACTGTGATATATAGCATAGACAGATATATGATGCATCTTCTGTGCAATTCAATGAACACACTTCAGTTCTATACGTACATATGATGCTTTAACTTCAGTTGACAACATTGTAATAGAGATTATGATCAAAATTGCATTTTATTCATTTCACACCAACTGCATCTGATTATCTGTTCCATTATTTGGGGTTAGGAGTGCTTGAATACTCCCATGAGCTTTGAATTCAGATGTGTATACCAGAGTCTGGGTACAAAGTTTTCATACAATACCTTCTGGGAGTTTGTATGAATTTCATTGTGCTAGATAGGTTCAGAGAAAGTTATGGATTTTCTGCATGAAGCTTTCTGTCTTCCTCTTGCAAATCTCTACCAGCAAAATTGTTATCCTTATTAAGCACTAGCAGTATCAAACTATGGAATTAGATAAATGAATGTAATGATTGTGGCAGAAGACATACTGAAAGCCTTGAAGTCTCTGTCTTTCATACTTAGTATTTTCTCGAGTTGGTATTAGCTTAAGATTTCCTCTCAGCCGAGGATGTTCTCAGCTTCTTCAACAGTTACAGATCTGTGAAGCATAGCAGCACTCGGCCCTCACCAATTTCCTTTGGCAGATTGTACCACATGACTTGATATAAATTGCATGAAGTCTAGGCAGAGCTGCTCATTTCAGCTCTCCTTCCTGGAGGTCCATCTATGTGAAAGAGCAGTCCACAACCACTTTTTACTTACATCTTCAGCTGGCCACTCTCTGAAATTTGTTTTGTGACCATGAAATGCTATAAGGTAGATTTAATGAATAAGAACTCATAGAAGTTCTCTCATTAGTCACAAACAGGCATTGCTTTCCTATAGATGCCACAAGTCTCTGAGTAAAAGAAAGATGCTAGACTGTCTTTTATGACATGGAAGTAGCTTCTAGCTGGGCTGTTGAGAATCTAAACTTATGCTATGATTTCAATTAAGTGCTTCTTTCATTTCAAAATCATAGCAAGCAGCAGAAGCAGCAATGCAGACTTTCTTCTGATAGGCTATTGGCTTCATAAGCTCAGGAAAATATTGTGAAATTATAGCAACATCTATCTATCTATCTATCTATCTATCTATCTATCTATCTTTCCTTCCTTCCTTCCTTCCCTCCTTCCTTCCTATTTATTTATTTATTTGCCTGGCTTATGTTGTTTCAATACAATGCAGTACCTGTCATGAAATGTAGAAATTACTAACCAAGCAAAAGAGCCCTAAGACCTTTCTAATTAATATTTAACAGTTGCCTTTAGCTCAGAAAGAAAGAGCTCTTCAATTTATGTATTGGTCTACAGAATAAATAAATAAATAATTTTCCTTAATAATCTGTTTCATTGGAATTAATTGTCTGTTAACCTCACCAAGATTCTCTGCAAGATTTTGTGATTTTTGCACAGGGATGTGACAATAATAGTTCCCCAACTAGTTATTTCATTAAAAATACACATGAAATCTAAACAAAAATTGCACTAAAAGCTGTGCAAAGAAAGGTATAAAATGATGTAGAGGAGCTTCTAATTACTAACACATTCAAGAGCCTGCAGATGGAAAAAACAGCAGACTTTGTTCATGATGCATAGCTGCTCTGTTCCTTCCCTTTCCTCTGAGAAAAACTTAGCTCTCCTAATGAATATACCAGACAACCAAGTACATACCAAATATTGCTTTTTTAGACCAGCTTTTTTCCTTTCTTAATTGTCCACAATATTTCACCTATCAATACCCTAAATTTCCTCAGAGATAAAAAGAAACCATCTAGACAGTATGCTTCCCCCAAAGTAAAAATAGTTACCGCGCTATACCATTAGAGCAACCAGAGACCTATTTATTCATTTCACACTTGGTTTCTGGAAGAGACTGGTTTGTTTCTGTCCCTGGAGGAAGTGCCTGGTATGAGGTTTGAAACATCAGGGATAATTAAGACAAACTGTGTTTTTTTTTACCCCAACAAAAGAAATATATCTCTTAAAATAACTCCCTACTGAAATCTCTGAACAAAAAATAGCCCAGCATTGTTGAGGTAGCTTACAATGCTAAATCAATTGTCAGCATTAGCAAGGCTCTGAACTGGAGCATCTTACAGTTTCATTGCCATCCAGCAGCTACCGTGCTACCAGCAGGTACAACTACAGATAGAATGCTGAATACTCAGATGTGAAAGCACCAGTATGGGGATCAAATAAAAAGATATACAGCAAAGATGTTTATGTCTCAGAAGCTGCAAGTATAATTACTGTAAGGCCAAAGTTTAAAGCTCAGAGGCATTCAACATCATGTCTCATTCAGCCATTGTAATGTCAGTAGGTTTAAGCAGTGTTTGAGTTCATGTCCACTTAAGAATTGTGCAAATTACTGTACCTTCTGTACAGTCAGTTCCCAGCAGCATCATAAAAACATCTCTAAGAAACACTGAGCAACATTCTATGCCAAACTGAATTGTTATCAGACCTTGGCTTCATGTCTGTCCATCAAGTTTTAAGACAGGAAAATAACAGGAAAATAACAATTTTTCCCCATATAGTTGCTCATTAAACCATCTTCAAGTCACTGAACAAACTAAAACATCTGATTGTTATTATTATTTTTTTTAATAATAAGTTTCTCATCACACTGGGTTATAACACTGGTTTGAGTTTCAATCTGGCATTGCTCAGTCCTCCAGCAATAATAAACAGAACTTGGATTCTGGGCTTTATAGTCTTCTCTGAATTAACGATGTGATGTTAATCCCCTTATGAAGTTTTCTTCAGTGCAAATAGTATTTGCATCTAGTTTTGTGGGTATTTTTCCTTAATGCTTAAACATTTCCATGAATCAATATTTTGTATTGAACATATTTTTCTTTATATTTTAGGTATATTTTCAAATTTTCACAGTCAACATTTCTTCTTGCTTTTATACCTATTCTTTTGGACTGTTATTAAATCTGAACAAGGTTTAGGGACACATTGATAATGATGATATAGAGTTTTATTTATATTTATTTTAAAATAGCTTTTCTGTGAATGCAATTTTTTAGAACAAGAAAGACATAGTTTCAAAAGATTAGAATAACAAGTTTGATTTGCAGTCCTTCCAAGGAGTAAATATGGAAGAATAACTGTTGTGATTTAACCCCAGCAGGTAGCTCAGCACCACCCAGCTGCTCGCTCACTCTCCCCAGCTGGGGCAGGGGAGAGTACTGGAAGTGTAAAAGTGCAAGAAAAATGGGTTGAGATAAAGACAGTTTATTAAGCAAAGCACAAGCCATGAATCTAAGCAAAGCAAAAAAAAGGAATTAATTTGCTATTTACCATTGGCAGATGTTCAGCTGCTCCCAGGAAACTGAGGATCATAATGCTTTACAATTTCTTGGGAAGACAAAAAGCTCTGAAGATGCCCCCCTTCCTTCTCCTTTGCCCCAGCTGTTATTACTGAGCATGATGCCAGGTCGTATGGGGCATCCCTTTGGTCAGTCTGGGTCAGATGGCCTGTTTGTGTCCCCTCCCAGCTCCTGGTGCAGCCCCAGCCTCCTCACTAGCATGGTAACATCATGAGCTTAAAAGTCCTTGGCTCTGTGTAAACACTCCTCCGCAACAAGTGAAAATATTAATGTGTTGTCCTGGTTTTGTCTGGGATAGAGTTAATTTCCTTCACACAGTCTTGTACAATGCTGTATTTTTGATTTTTGATGCAAAGAGTGGTGATAACACACAAATTTTTTAGTTGCAGTAAAATCATACAGAGGATGTTAAAAACCTATTACTATCATATGAGCAGTAGATTTGTTTATAGTTTTAAGAGATGTGTTATCAGAACACTTCTATGCAAAAGGAATGAAAACTGGATGAAAACCACTAAAGTTATTATGGCAAAACTGTGAAAACATGTTTTGTAATGGTGCTGGCATAAAGGACTCTTGGAAGGATATTCACAGTGAACTTAGGTTCAAAATTTGGAAGTACTCAAAAACTGTTGAATACTTCCTTCATGATCTTCAGTTACAGTGTAATCCTCAGTGCTGTTGTGGGTGACAAGACTCCCTCTGAGATGCAGAGACTCAGCGATTTAGACCAGGAATCACAGTAATAATTATACTGTGTTCAGAGCTCATCTAAGAATGCTGGTAGGAAAATGTTGAAAAGAGGTCTGGCCCCTCTTTGGTTGTCCCTTTTCTCTCCTTATGATATAGGTGTTTCTGCCAGGGAAAGTGGCAGTGCTGTCCTTTCCCCTCTTTTGATAGTACAATAGTTCTAGAAAGGTGGTGAAGAGTGAGAGAGCTGATCCTGATTCTTCACATCCTGTCAGACTGCTTTACAGCAGTCTTTACAGACTGCCTTTATAGAAAAATTGGGGCATGACCACCACCATTATTTTTCTCTTCAACATTTGTATTCTTAGAAAAATAAGGGATCTGTTTATCTGACAGTTCTCTCAGGCTAGACATGCTCTGAGGATACCAGCTGGAATAGGTTCTTACTCTAACAAAGAAACTACCAAATTATGTATCCTAGAGAAATTTAGACGTGCTCAATATTGAACTGTTCAATTATGTCAAGCCTTAGGCACTTCAGGGCTTCTCCTAAAATAGAACTGTAGGACATGAAACACCTGAAGGTCTAACACAGACATGTCTTAGGACATTAATTCCCTACAGCAAGATGGCAGCTGAATGAGAGTTTTGAGGCTTACAATTTGCATTTGAAAGCCTAATATCACATGAGACATCTCAGTCTGGCCCCCAGTAGCTTTTGGTTTGATGTCTCCAATCCTTAAACAATAGTCTTGCAACAACTGCTGGCATCACAGCAGTTTATTGTGAAGATAAAGACTGTAAAGCACACTAGTACCAGGGTAACAAGGATTACTTTAGGTAAAGTAAGATCTGAAACTGTCTTAAGTGCTCTTAGGTTTCTTGAGGCTTCATAGTATTTACCTGCTTTCCTCATGAGAAGTGCTTCTAATTCATGTCATGTTTAAGAAATTAGAACCGTGACAGCTCTACTAATTCATATTAATGCTTTCCCTTGAAATATGTACAATGCCATTAGTAGATATAGTGGCATACCCACACATACCTCAGTAGTTGTTTTAGGATGGGTCAAATATCACTGAGTGTGGGAAAAGTAAAAAAGCATATTAAATTTACAAGGGTTTCTTTCATGTCTGACCATCATCATTTTTGTGTATGTAAGCATCTACAGACGGTGCTGGAATAATCTGGAATCTGACTCTATGAAGAATAGCAATACTCATCTGAGATGTAAAGTCTGGCTTTAGTGCTCATGTCAGCATTAGCAATAAATAACCTTTTCAGCAATATGAAGAATGAAAGCATTAACACAGTCCTGGGAACTGTAAGCTGTGGAACCATGACAAGGTCTTTCCCCCATGCCTGCTGAAGACAGCACATAATTGCCAGCTGTGTGTAAAAAGAAAGAAGTAAGACAGAAGGAAAAAGAGGGAGGGAGGGAGGGAGGGAGGAAGCTGGAGAAAGAAAGTTAAGAAAAGTACAGAAAGAAATAAAGTTGCAGAAAGAAAGAAAGCTGCAGATGCAGAAATATCTTTACAAAGGAAGATATTTTGTAATATTGTCTTATGTAGCAAAATTAACAAATAACATCTTTGGACCGGATATTTATAAGCAAAAGCTGAAAACATCAGCTAACCTGTACCTGGTACTGACAGACTAATAATAACAGTGTGACATCGTGAGAGCATCTGATGATTCTGAGGGAGGGATGATAATATTAGCCAAGGAATTCAATTAATCTGTCTTCTGGAAAAAGAAAATTAATAAAACAAAGCTGACATGAAAGGTTTAGACATATTACAGTGGGGGTGACTGGGAAGAAATAAGACAGATGACCATAGGAAAAAATAAAAATAAAAAGCTGATGTTCAGACTATATAGCTCGCCACAGATTTAAGGACAGAATTGTTCCTTTCTGGCTAAGAAAGGAAAAAAACAATGGTAAAAGAAAGGACTAATTGACACATGACCGTATTCAGAATGGCCATGATCCAAGTAGCAGGCATATAACACTGCTCTTCAAAGAGCACAGCAGGAGGAAAACAATGATTCAAATGGAGAGATGTCCCTGTGGGGAAGCCAGCAATTCTTTGAACTTGTCAGACTTACCTTGCAAGCTCTAGAAGGATTCAGATGAAGCTAGGAATGCACCAGTGCTTGATGGATAATTCTAGGATACCACTGTTCTCTTTGCCAATGCATATTCTTTAATGTCTTGGCAGCTTGCAATGGCTCGTTCTAGCAAGTCCTGCCACATACAGTTCAGCCTGAAAAATCCTTATGAAAGTTTACTTGCCAAAGTACAAAATATATTTTTTCCAGTATTATCATAACTTTTGAGTACAGATAATCTGAAACTGTCACTGGAACTATTCCGCCCAGCAGAGAACATTGTTCCAAATTTACTCAATGACAAAAGTCTTATCAAAAGTGTTATGGCTGAAATTATCTATCCCTTACTTAAGAATACATAAGTTATGAGGATGTTGCCATTATTCTGAAATCAAACATTATGAACCCAGAACAGCTGGATTTAAGACTAAACTTAAAATAATCTATTGTAAGTGATGCAGTTATGGTAGCTGAACAATGCTAATTTTTAAATAATCACTGTATTGATTTATTTATTCTTAATACAGTATTTCTATATTTTGGGGCTCAGGATTCTCATATACAGTTCCTGCTATATCAAAGGACTTGGTCTCCTAACAAAAATATAAAAGTGTAAAAGTATTTTTAAGGTCAAAGGTTTGGTATTTAATGGCCTGCAAGTTCTTTTATGCAATGAGGATAAAGAAACATATGGTTTAGTTCAAAGCCTCACTGTAGTTTAATTGTTGATAGTTTTTGTCTTTTAATAAAGTGAATGAAGAATGAAAAAGTTGGTGTATCTTTTGAGGCCAAAGAGAATTCACTGAAAGAGTAGAGGACAACTAAACACTTTGCAGACCTCACTTACATAAAATAAACGTGTATTGAGCTTCTATTTGGGGACACAATTAAGGACTCCAGGTAGAATTTATAACACTCTTAGTTGTAGTTCTTACCATTGGCAAGCTAATCCTGACAGCAATTCATTACCTGCTTGATATGTTCTACCTGTGTACATTTGCACATTTTTTATTAGTAAAGATAAGGAATGTAATTTGTGAACAGTCAGGAGAAGACACTCTATTTTAAAAAGGAAGGTGTTCAGAAAAATGTAATTTTGCTATCTGAAAAGCAGTATCCAATATCTAATTCAAAAAAAAAAAAAAAAGTAGATAAAAGATTATTCAATTATTCATATTCTGAAAAGTTTGGACATATGAGCAAGTGATCCTGTCCATTAGATTTTAGCCTATATCTGGAGGTCATTAAGGGAGAAAAAATAATCATCCTGTTAGTGAACATTCTCATGGTTTGCATATTTAAATGTACTCTTAATGAATATCCATCTTTTTTTCAGAAACACTAAGGTTGGAGTTACTATAAGCAGATGGGTATAAAATTGAGGTGAAATCAGACACCAGTACAGCATTCTGAATTTATTTTGGATTCAAATGGTCTTTAGTATGCGCAAATCATTAAAGTCTCAATCTATGCCTGAGGTCTATAAGACTTGCTTCAATATTTTATAGTAGGGATTTTGATCTATGATTTATCAGTCAACAGACAGCACTCAGCACATTTTTTTTTTTTTTTTTTTCAAATCAATTATCCTCTTGGTAGATTTTTTTTTTTTTTTAATTATTATTTCTATTTCCATTTCTGCCATTGGAAAAAAAAAAGTTTTATATGCCTGTCAGCTTGAGTACCATATAAGTAATATAAAATGTAGGTTTTCTTCTGAATTGAATAAAATATTTGTACAGCATTAACGATTGGATATATTTATTATTATTATTATTTTTTGATTTTCAGGTACTGTTCAATCCTAGCACTTATCTGACTTTCTCTGTTTTCCTCCCCTCTGCCATTTAATGCTGCTTCTTCATTATTTTTCCTGAAACTTTTTAATTACTTAGGCAAATATTTGACAAGCCCAACAGTTTTCCATTCTTGGTACTTGCAGCTGGAAAGGTGTAACAAGTCTCTAAAGTCAGTATATACTTTTTCTTCTGCAGCTATATCTAACTGGAAAAAAATAAATAAATAAAAATAAAAAATTAGAAGTGAGCATTCTTACTATTGTTATATAAACAAAAAGTTTATAAACATCAGTGCACTGGTATGCATTTTTAGAAAACAAAAGCAGGTTTTGTGGGTGCCGTGATATATGTATGCTGCTGTTGCTAGCTTTGCACTTTGAATGTTGTTCCCTTGGCTCACATAAAATTAGCTTTCATTTAGTTCCCAATCCATTTTTGTTAATTACAAACACTTCCATGTAGAAGTATTTGAATGTAAAGAATGAGGAAACATAAGGGTAGTTTTGCAAAATTTCTATGGAACACATTCCTAAAGCTTTCATGAACCCCAGATGTGTATTTACATGTTTGCAATTTATCTTCTGGATGCATCATGAGAGATGGTAGGAAAATATTCTTCGTCTTCAGAGAAATACAGTTATATAGTTCTACTGTTTTTTCACAAGATCACTATGAGCAACATTCAAAACTGAATAAGTAAAACTAAGTCTGGAGCTGCATTAGCAAAGGATAATTCACGTGTCCCTAGCTGAAGGTATGAATAAACTCACATCCTTCAAATGTATTCTCATACGACTTGTGATTTGCCAGCACCATTTCTTGATGTAGATAACAATTTACTTATGTACATAGAAAAAAAAAAAAAAAAAAGATAAATGAAAAGGGAATTATAAAGAAAATTAGTCTCACTTTCTTACGGAAAACACACATTTGCAATGAATCCACCCCCTGTGGGCTGAAGGTATGCTATGGCTGCAAAGATTTCTAGCACTCCTCTCTGGAGCCTGAGGGAGATTCAAGCACAGCACCTGCTCGTCTCTTTGATTAGGCATCACCAGCAGTCCCCATGCCTTTAGGCTGCATCTCTGTGATTGCCGCAGTACACCTGGAAACTTTGTGGTAAGAGAGGATGTTTGTGTTTGGGAGTATGTTTAGTTTTCTCACCCACAGCTTGATTCATCCTTAGTAGCTTCATTCTTTTGATGGCTTTCTGTACTTTCATATTCTCAGTTTTCCCATTGTAGAATCCCATAATTTTATAATGCCATTCATCTTCTTCAATATCAGTGTTTCAGTCAGCTCTGTAAAACATGGTGTAGCACAAGGTTAAATGTAGGAATGTGCTTCACTCAATTAAAAAATGATTAAAATACTTCTGAATTTGAAACCTAAAGAGTCTCTAGACTGCTCTTTAGGACTTTGTATATACATTTGTATACTGAAAAAAAAAAAAAAAAAAAAAAAAAAAAAAAAATTA
>CM021768.1:44182303-44350677 GCA_011076525.1 Nettapus auritus | reverse complement strand
AAAAAAAAAAAAAAAAAAAAAAAAAAAAAAGGATGTACCTCTAGAAAAGATTTTCACAGAATCACAGAATCACAGAATTTCTAGGTTGGAAGAGACCTCAAGATCATCGAGTCCAACCTCTGACCTAACACTAACAGTCCCCACTAAACCATATCCCTAAGCTCTACATCTAAACGTCTTTTAAAGACCTCCAGGGATGGGGACTCCACCACTTCCCTGGGCAGCGCGCTCCAATGTCTAACAACCCTTTCGGTAAAGAAGTTCTTCCTAAGATCCAACCTAAAACTCCCCTGGCGCAACTGTAGCCCATTCCCCCTCGTCCTGTCACCAGGCACGTGGGAGAACAGATCAACCGCCACCTCGCTACAGCCTCCTTTCAGGTACCTGTAGAGAGCGATAAGGTCGCCCCTGAGCCTCCTTTTCTCCAGGCTGAACAATCCCAGCTCCCTCAGCCACTCCTCGTAGGACTTGTTCTCCAGGCCCCTCACCAGCTTCGTCGCCCTTCTCTGGACTTGCTCAAGCACCTCCATGTCCTTCTTGTAGTGAGGGGCCCAAAACTGAACACAGTACTCGAGGTGCGGCCTCACCAGAGCCGAGTACAGGGGACAATCACTTCCCTGGACATGCTGGCCACACTGTTTCTTATACAGGCCAGGATGCTGTTGGCCTTCTTGGCTGCCTGAGCACACTGCTGGCTCATATTCAGCCGACTATCAACCATCACTCCCAGGTCCTTCTCTGCCTGGCAGCTCTCCAACCACTCATCTCCCAGCCTGCTTGGGGTTATTGCGCCCCAGGTGGAGGACCGGCACTTGGCCTTGCTGAACTTCATGCAGTTGACCTCAGCCCATCGGTGCAGCCTATCCAGATCTTCCTGCAGAGCCTTCCTACCCTCGAGCAGATCGACACATGCACCTAACTTGGTGTCATCTGCAAACTTAATGAGGGTGCACTCAATGCCCTCGTCCAGATCATCGATGAAGATATTAAAGAGGACCGGCCCCAGCACCGAGCCCTGGGGAACGCCACTAGTGACCGGCCTCCAACTGGATTTGACTCCATTTACCATGACTCTCTGGGCCCGGCTATCCAGCCAGTTTCTAACCCAACGAAGTGTGCGCCAGTCCAAGCCAAGAGCAGCCAGTTTCCTGAGGAGAATGCTGTGGGAAACGGTGTCAAAAGCCTTGCTGAAGTCAAGATAGACCACATCCACAGCCTTTCCCTCATCCATCCAGTGCGTCACTTTGTCAGAGAAGGAGATCAGGTTTGTCAAGCAGGACCTGCCCTTCATAAAGCCATGCTGACTGGGCCTGATTGCCTGCTTGCCCTGCAAGTGCTGCGTGATGACTCTCAAGATAATCTGCTCCATGAGCTTCCCTGGCACTGAGGTCAAACTGACAGGCCTGTAGTTTCCCGGGTCAGTCCTCCGGCCCTTCTTGTAGATGGGCGTCACGTTTGCTAGCCACCAGTGAACTGGGATCTCCCCCGATAGCCAGGACTGTTGATAAATGATGGTAAGCGACTTGGCCAGCTCCTCTGCCAGTTCTCTCAGTACCCTCGGGTGGATCCCGTCCGGCCCCATCAACTTGTGCACTTCCAAGTGCCGTACCAGGTCACCAACCATTTCTTCGTGGATAGTGAGGGCCACATCCTGCTCCCCATCCCCTTCCACCAGTTCAGGGAACTGGGTATCCAGAGAACAACCGGTATTGCCACTAAAGACTGAGGCGAAGAAGGCATTAAGCACCTCCACCTTTTCCTCGTCTCTTGTAACTAAGTTTCCCCCCGCATCCAGTAAAGGATGGAGATTCTCCTTAGTCCTCCTTTTTGTATTGATGTATTTATAAAAACATTTTCTGTTATCTTTAACGGCAGTAGCCAGATTGAGCTCCAGTTGAGCTTTGGCTTTTCTAATTTTGTCCCTGAACAGCTTCGCAACATCCTTATAGTCCTCCTTAGTGGCCTGCCCACTTTAGCTCTGGTGTTAAATGTCAATTAAATATGGCAAAAATATACACAAAGTTGCATTTGTGTTTATGTTGTCCTTAAAGCTTTATTGTCATGAATGTTTTAACCTATTCCATTGGAAACCTTTACCGAATGGAAACCACAATACATTAGAAGGTTCAACATCTCTAATAGATTTCCAATGATTTTTTGTTTTATATATGTAAGTGCCATTTTATGTAACAAAAAGCTTCTGTGCCCTCCTAAGAAAACCATCTTCATCTATAGGGACAATTATGGTTCATAACATTTGAATACTTTCATAATAAACTTTCAAATTACGTTAAGTGTGCTTGCCCAGACACTTCAGCCACAAATAATACACTACCTCCTTCAGATAAATAAGTGGTATGCATAATGACTACTTGGGGACAACAACATTTACTGACTACAAAAATTATATCTCATCTGCTATTTTATGGTTTCAGGAACCAGAAAATGACCTAACATCAACCAGATGTTTGAAAAACACATTATTTTAAAAGCAGTCGTGCTATGACAGATATTTTGCAAATATAATTAGTGGACAGAAGTAGTATTTGAGAAATTATTATATAATCATACCAGGATAAAGAGGAGAAAAAAGTTGCGATAAAACTATACCTGACTGCTTAGGGTGCAATAAAATACAGAAAATATCATTTTCTAATATATAAGTTACTAACAGATGGAAAGTAAAAATAGGGAAAGAAATAACATGTACTTAGTAGCTTATATAATATTCTGTTGCCTGGGATCTCTAGATCCATGACTAATTTTTATCTCCCAGTAGATCTGCAAGTTTCAGTATGATTAAAGAGGGCTTTGTCTTTGAACAAACTTATTATATGAACAAACTAAAAAACTGGTACCTGTTGTTGTGGTGCAAATACAGGGTAAGGAGCAGGAAGATGTAAAGTATATTATTAAGGAGAACAGTAATTCCACACTTGTAAAAACAGGATCAAAGGGTTGGATAATGTCTGTGTCATTTTACACTATGATATTTTCTTAAACTACAAGGATGAGATTTTTCGGGTTAGGTAATTGTTCTCTGTAGAGATTCATCCCTGTCTTTCCCTTTCCCCTTTCCCTTTCCCTTTTCCTCTTCCTCTTCCTCTTTTTTCCTTTTTCATTTTCCCCTTTTCCTTTTCCTTCATAGTTCTGTGAAGTTTTGCATCCACATTTGGTTGTGATTCATTTTTGACTGAAAACACAGATGGACCCACAAGCCCAAAATAAAGCCAATGAAAAACTTTAGTTTCAGTGGTTGTCATAGTTTAGGACCAAATGGACAGTGAGAAGGCTAAATGGACTTGAAAGCCAAACCAGGTTCAATGTTACATCATTAATGTTGTGCAGCTTTCTGTCCTGTTATCCTAGTCTTTTTCTGTCCAATTACTCTGTCTCATGACTAGCAGTTATCTATTGCCACTAATGCTTCCCATTGACTACTTTGTAGGGTACGCTGACCTGAACCATGCAATGGAATTTTCATGCCATCCGTGTTGCAAGGCGTAATCCTTCTCTTAATCCCTTGTATATCTAATAGTCTTTCAAAACTTCTTTTCTCAATCTCGCTCAGATGTCACTTTTATGCAGGTGCAAGGATTTAAGTTCCTTTCACTGTTCAGAGTATAGAGGCTTCTCCTTAATCTCATCACCTTTTTTTTTTGTTTGTTTGTTTTCTTTTCCTTCGACACAATTTGAAGGGGCTTGGTAACCCTAAAGCAAATGGTACTTAATGTTTCTAGATGCCATGCTGACCAAGGGTTAGCAAAATAGGTAACAAGTTCATAAAAAGAGATGGACAGATCATACGCCTGGCAGAAATATTTTGCTAAAAGAATTGAATCATCATTTTTGTTTGTTTGTTTGTTTTTTGTTGTTTGTTTGTTTGTTTGTTTTTTGTTTGTTTTTTAATAGAATTATACATAGTTTTAGAAGCATTAAATGAGAGTTAAATAATTCACCTATCATTTTTCCCCCCCTGTAGATATGTAGAAACAGACAACATTTTTCCTCTAGTAATTTGGTACAAGCCCCTGGAAATTTGTGCCATGAAAAGTTAATCATTGAAAATAACAGAAATGTTGAATTGATTCCTCCTGTATTTATGAAGATACATGTAAAAAACACATGTAAGAAATAATCATTCTAATCTCACTTTTTAATATCTCATTTTATGTTGATACTCAATTTTTAATGTACACCCTACGCATTGAAACTAGTATAAAAGTTTATATATATTTTTGGAACTCTATGAATACTTTTGAAATGTTATAATGAATCAGTAAATACAGTAATGTTTCTTCTACTCTAGATGTGCTCTATAATGTACAAATATTCTTTATACTAATATTCTAATGTTCTTTATATAGATTTCTCCACTTGTATTCTCTTATTTAAAGTCTAAATGCATAGTTTTGGCTTTAGTAATATGACAAGGATGGCACACGTACTGTGAGACACATGAATACTTCTAGAGTGCTTTTTAAATTCCTACTGCAACAGTATTATGTAGCACCCATCACATGGACACTTCTGAGAAGAATGGCAGCATATCACTTCTTTTCTAAACATTTCTGAGCTATTTCAGGAAGTTAACATTCTGAGGTTTTCAGCAGCTAGTAGAAATCTAGCCCTTCAGATAATATTTAACTTGCCTCAGTTGCCACCAAATAAAGAACCAGTAGCTTATATAGAGTAAGCATTTGAGAAGTCTCTTCACTGGATTTTTCTGAGGTTCTCACTTCAGAAGACATAATTATTCCTATGTGCTTGGCAAAGTCAATTAAGAATGCATTCCTTTCTTCCACTGATCTCTCCCTATGAGAGGCCAAATGCCTCTACAACTAGTTGTAGATAAAAGAGTTCTGCAAACTACAGGGGAAGTGGGGTAAACCTAGCTCTTCTTCTTACAAATTGTAAACACATCACTGTGGAAAAATAATTTTAATATGGAAAATTTCTGTAAAGAATAAAGATGATTAATACCATAAAGATTGATAGTACATTCCTGTTTCTAAAGCATCACAAGTGCTTAATCCAACTTTTACTATTGCCACCTTGCTTGATCCTGCTGAGTGTGCAGAGCTACCCTTCATTACCCATGCTCAAGATGTTATTTCATTGCTCTTAAGTAGCAAATATCTGTGGGATAAACGTATTTCCTGTTTGTGTACAGGAACCCTTGTCTATATAGCGTAAACAATATGCGTTTCACAAGGCAAATTCCATAATTACTACAAACTACTTTTGAATGTTCTTGAAATAAATTACTCTACTCTGTATGCTGTATAAATAAGACAGAGACAGAATATTAGACATTAAATTCTAGTCTTAAATACACATAATTGTGTCTCCATTTATACAGGCAAATTAAGTAAATAACATCATATGGGTTAGAAACATAGCAGTTGACTACACCAGCAACAAAAATGTTTGCAGCAGCCCTGGGACATTTACAACCATTCACTGGAAAAGTTCTGAGCTTAAATAAAACATTGCAGAATCAATACTTAGTTTAATATTAAGGAAAGGTTATCAGTATTTTGAAGATAGAGATTAGCAACAGTGATTTAATGGCATTATTGCTTTAGTAACTTTTTTCTTTTTCCTGTTTCTTCCTTCTATTCTACTTTCACTTGTCTCAAAACTCAGTACAGTCATTTGCCATGACTCCTACAGGAATGAACAAATATAACAAATAGAACCTCTTCTGAACATATTTTGAATATTCATTGCATACATTTGACCTGACTGTATGCAAACTGCTTTTATGTTTGTCTTCTTTTGTATCGCTCCTCTGTTCTGGCTGATCAATAATTGCATACTCTTGTCTCTCTGTAAAACTATGATTTTTTTGAAAATAAAACCATCTCTTATTTGTTGTTCCTAAACGTCTTGTCTTGCCTATATCAAAAGCTTGTCTGTAAAGTTATTACTATAACATATGATGTGGTATATAATACTAAAAGCCTGCAACTATAGCATATAATACTATAACACATAAAGAACCTCTGTCCACCCCAGAAGACCCATCTGCTTTCTTTTCTCCTCTCTTTCTAACAATGTTTTTCCTCTCTTCTCTCCACCATCCTCTTCCTCTTTTGTGTCATCTTCCTTCTCCATTCCCAATACATTTTTTTTCTATTAGCTTTCATTTCTTTTGTCATCTTCAAGTCATGTTTTCACTACTTTAAATAAAAAATCATGTGAAAATAAGGGTCCTTTATCTTTCACTTCATGCATATGCAGACTACCTGGGATAAGGTCTGTCTCTTGCATTTTATTATTCATTTATGCTGCTGGGGTATCCTAGTAAAAAACTACCTGAACAAAGCTGGTGCCCTAAGGCATCTTAGGGAAAGTTTGCTTACTGATTTGTTTGTTCATTTAATTGTATTTTTATTTGGCATGGATTAACATCCTGACATGCACATTTATTTGGCTGTACCTGAGGGGTCTGATATAATTACCTGACTTAATATGGGACTTCAAGGCTGATGGCCTAGAGTTTTTCTAAAGAAAACCATTCTTTCTGTCTTCTCAAAAACACAGTTTTCTAAAATTGTATGTTAGTCTGACGCTCTAAGCTTTTTTGCAGCAAGGGCACCTTGTCTGCTGAAACTTAAGGAACTAAAGTGATGCTTGCAGATATTATTTGAGTTGCATGGCCTTGGGGCTTCCTAAGGCTAAGATGGCTGGAAAAAAAATAAAAATAAATAAATAAATAAATAAATTTATGTACCAAAGACATGTTATTTGTTTATTTTTTATTTTTATTTTTTATTTTTTCTGTTGGACAAACTAATGCCCTCATACAACAGACTTATACATGGACCTTGAAAGAGAGAAAGAGAATTTCTTTAATACCAGATGCCCTTGGAACTGCATTTCTCCTGATATAAAATGATGCCCCAAAGACATTAGGTATATCTTACACTACCCAATTCCATAAAAGTAGCAAAAAAAAAAAAAGAGTTTCTCTGCACTTGGATAATATAAAGTTATAAATTTTGTATTTAGGCATATATATATTTTGAAATAATGCTTATTAATGTTATTCTTTTTACCTCTAGAAAACAAAAACAAAAAAGGAGGACGGGGCTGGAAGGAGGGAACTCCAAAGCCCCAAACCCATTGCATTTAGTATTCCTTCCCTGCAATTAGAAGGCACCATCCAAGGATAAAGGTTTGGTGATTTTGGACTTTCTATTTTCAAAGAATGTAAATGTTGAGGGGCAGAATCTTACAAAAATTCTAGATAAGGAGAAAGAATGTTGACAAATGGGAGTTTCTTCAATGTACTACTGTTATGGGTTTAAGGAAATCATTCTTTGTCAATTGCCCTTTCACTATTTTACTGAGCAATTCTACAGCTATTCCCTTCATTTTTTTTTTTTCTCTTGAAAAAAAAAAAAACAAAAAAAAAAAAGAATGAGATATGAATCTCAGTTTGAAACAGAAGGAAAATATTTTGTAAAACAGCTGTTAATGAATTATATAACTAATAAATCTTTGCAATTCAATGTGTACTTGAAATGTATCAATGTAGTTTAACTTTTTTTAACAGAAGTCCATTTATACTGCATATGTTCGGGTCTATGCAAAAGGGACTTGATTTAACTGGTCTGACCAAAACGAGTGTGAAGCTTTCTGGGCTTTGTTCTTTCTTCTGGAAACATAAATTTTGAGTGATAAAGCATTCAGAGAAACGTAAATGGTCCTAGGGTAGGTACTTCTATTTTTATATATTTTAGAAAGAGCCTTTCATATCTCGTTATGACCTCAGATTGGCTTTACACTGCTGTAAATTTATTTTATGGACAACTCTTCATGTGATAAATATTAATTGTAGCAAGTCCAACCTATTTATCTGTAAGTGAGAAGAGAGATATTTCTTAAGGTTTATAGCTGATGGTTCACAAGTACTTTTTTCTTCTTTAATGTCCACACCATTAGGACTCTAGAATATTTAAAAATGATTTCAATGAAATTATTACATATCATTAAATAGCAATTGATCTCATATGCTTGAAACTTTAATTGATATATTTTGTTAAATTTGTGCAAACAGTATTGGTGGCTTTCTAATACTCTGTAGTCTTATATATAACCAGTCCTGAGGTTTCATTTCTCTTCTTGAAAAATGAGTCAAGAAAATGCTTCTAAAGCTAATACAGAAAGCCTGGTGTAGCCAGTTGAGGTTATTTTGTTGTTGCTGTTCATTTTTTTGTTTGTTTGTTTTGTTTTGTTGTTGTTTGTTTGTTTTCTGAATATATATATATATACTGATAATTTTTTGTTTATTTGTTTTCTGCTAAGAAAAAGCATATGTAAATTACATTTGCTATACAAATTATAACAGATCAATATATTTTGTGCCTTCTACATTTCTGGATATGATTTTGGCATCCAGCTGAAAAAGAAATGTGCATGTATTCATATTACATTTGCAAATATTTTTATAGTCCATCTAATATATTTGGGTACTCTAAATAGTAATTAATAGGTTGTTTAATAAGTCATCTATAAATTAAGTATCATATTTTTTTACCCTTTATATAAATACCAGACATAAGAACTGGAAAGTTAAATTCATATGAAAGGTATGTTTAGTATAGAAATGTATTACCGGTCACACTATATAAGCACTAACATGCCTGAGAGTTAGGTGACACTGAAAGAGACTGCTTTTTACCAAAACTCCCTACATAAAATATGTCTTATTATCTACCAACTAAAGTACATAGACTGGTGATATTCAATGAAGATTTTGCAATTTCTGTATGTATAAAGTCATATAAATTTATTGTTATTAGCTCTGCAGTTTAATAATAACAAAATCCACTGAAAATATTAAAAGTACACACACATACATGTTTATGTGCATATATAAAAAAAGTGTGTGTGTAAATCTACACATTTTGCTCCTCTTTCCTCAAATATTTTAGACTTGGTAAAGACTCAATATTCCAGTATATTAAGTTCAAATATATCTGTGTTCTGCATTATTTTTTCCCCCATGTATTTGAACAAATTGAGCTAGAAGAGAAATACTCGAAAATTCTTTGAATCTTACAGGGCAATATTTCATTAAATGCAATAATTTGGAATTTCTTTCTTTCTTTCTTTCTTTCTTTCTTTCTTTCTTTCTCTCTCTCTCTCTCTCTCTTTCTCTCTTTCTTTCATCACCTCACAAAACTTTTCTAGTAATTACATTTTCAGGGTCTAGTCACAAAGACATGTTATCTAAGCCCTCCTAGAAGACTAAAATTTAGATGTCCATGTTCAGATCTGAGGTTTCAAGGTCAATAGTGCTTACAAGTCATCTCCTGGAGGAATTGAAAATGTATACATCAAAAAAGCAAAGGTTTGGCTTTGCTTTTAATCTTTAATTTAGGCTTTAAGAGCTATGGTTATTTGCTCACTTGGAAGTTTTTAAGCCTTTACTGGACTCATATGCAAAAATAGTCATGATTCAGTAGCTGGACATTTTTTCCATCCTTTTCACTCTGAGAAAATTCACCTGGAATGAGAGCATTCATACTGAAACCTGTTTCTTTCTTTCTTGTACAATATCCCTTCCTCTTCCTCTCCATTAGCTTGATCCAAGATTTGCACATTCATCCAGAGTATGGGAAATCTAGGTACAATTTAACCTTTTCCTGAGTTCCTGAGTTTCCTGAAATCCATATCTCCCACTGAAATGTTTTATCCTGTAAGTATAGGCAATTTTCAGTGTTTTCTGCTAAATATGTTCCATTATGCAAAAGCATTCCCTATTTATTGGGCCAGAAAAAAAGGATAAGATAGAAGGTTTCATTTTCTGTACTTTTAAAGTAAATTGTTAGAAAGGGAAAGCCTAATTTTTCATCATCCACTCTGCAAGAACTGTATTTATTTTTTCTTGTAAAGAAGTCATCAGAAAATGTATATACACAGTGAATGGGGATAAAGGAAAAGTATTTAATGTAGTGCTTAGTAAGGAACACTAGGAAGGCTGGATTTGGGTGTACTTTTTATTAGCTGCTCAGTCTTGCCAGGACTGACTTCTGTCATTTAAGTGATAACATTGTGTATATTTTGAACTCTCTGGATTCTGGATCCCAGTTTGAATTTAAGTACCATGACTGTTCAGGCTTTATGGAGCCTGAATGTCTTATGTTTACTTCCATGTAATTTTAAATAACAAGCAAGGCCAAATCCATTAACCAGTTCAAAATATATAGAACCAAACCAGAACAGCTGAATACAAGTGAAAAGATGTTTCCACACTTTCATACTAGAAACAGCCATGTGAAATTACTTACCACAAAGTTCATGACAGGAAGCAGTTGCCCATCATGTTGCAAAATGATGGGCAACAGATCTGACATGTTACAGTCTAAAGGGAGGAGTGAGTTTTGCAATCCCACAGAAAATGTTAAACTGACAAGTTAAAATGGTGAAAATATTTTTAACATGTAATATGAAAAAATATGCTGTTTTTCAAACTCAAGACATTCTGCAGTGTTTTATTGATTTTTATGAAGATTTTTGTAAAGAGATTTTGACATTTCACCAGATTGTTTCTGACCAGAAGGACTGACTTAGAATCTGAGCATCAAGTGACCCATTTCTGTTTCACTCAAAATAACATGAAAGCTTTGTTTTCTTTCCAAAATAAAACAAGTAACCTTTAAAGCTGTTAAAGAGGCATAAAAACTGTAGTTGTGTTATGACAGACATTTGTCTTTTTGTCTTTGAGTCTTTTGTGCAGGTAGATCCCATTTAATATCTGTATCAGTGGCATAAGCAGTGGGATTGAATGCACCCTCAGCAAGTTTGCAGATGACACCAAGATGAGTGGTGCAGTTGATAGTACAGAAGAAAGAGATGCTATCAAAAGGGTAAGCTTGAGAAACAGACCCGCATAAAACTAATGAACATTCAACAAGTCCAAGTGCAAGGTGCTACACCTGTGTTGGGGTAATCCCAGACATGAGTAGACTGGGAGAAGAACTCATTGAGAGCAGCCCTGCAGATAAGGACTTGGGGCTTCTGGTGGATGAAAAGCTTGACAGTATGTGCTTGCAGCCCACAAAGACAGCTACATCCTGAGTTGCATTAACAGAGGGGTGGCTGGCAGGCTGATGTTAAGTGATTGTCCCTCTATTTTGCCGTTGTGAGGCCTGACCTGGAGTGCTGCATCCAGGTCTGGGGCCCCCGCCAAAAGAAGGGTGAGGGTCTGTTAAAGCAGGTTCAGAGGAGGGCTACAAAGTTGTTCAGAAGGCTAGAGAATGTCTCCTATAAAGAAAGGCTGAGAGAGCTGGGGCTGTTCAAACTAAAAAAGATGGAGAGCAACTTTTACTGAGTCAGACAAAGACAGGACAAGGGAGAATTGCTTTAAATTAAAAGAGGAGAGATATAGGTTAGATCTTAGGGGGAAATTCTTCACTCAGATCATGGTGAGGCGCTGGCACAGGTTGTCCGGAGAACCTGTGGCTGCCCCATCCCTGGAGGTGTTCAAGGCCAAGTTGGATGGGGCCCTGGGCAACCTGATTAGTGGGTGGCATCCCTGCCCATGGCAGCAGTTGGGTCGAACTAGGTGATCTCTAAGGTCTCTTCCAACCCAAGCCATTCTGTGATTCTATGAGGGATTAAGGCCAAACAGTAGTTTTGGAACATCCAGCTATGTTCTGTGTTTAAAGAAAAATATTCGACCTGATAAATAGCATTTTTTTTTCAGCATTACTTTCAAAGATAATCCTGTATTGCATACTCTTGATTTCTTCTTTTCTATGCTTTACCTTTCTTGTCTCTGCCTCATTATCTCTTCCCTGTTTATTACTTTTCTTCTTTCCTCTGTAATTTACCACAGTCACTTCCTCAGTGTCTCCACTAATTCTTTCTCTGCTTCTCTCCCTCTTCATTTTTACAGCCCTAATTTCTTATTTACATTCTTGGTTAAAGTATGATCTTTTAATATTCTGAGAATTTTTCTCTTAATCAAAAAAATCTAACAAGGTTTTTAGTATAATAAGAAAAAAATAAATAAATAAATCAGTCCTTAAAGTCAGTCTGTGCACTTCTAACACACTTCAAATTTCTTTACACTCGATGTTTAAAACCTTTTTACAGCCAATTTCTAAAACAGGAAGCCCTCTGCAAATTTCAGGGCCTTCTGAAAAGTATTAGCCACCATTAAAAATAAAAAGTCATTTGGATTCAGAAAAGCCTAAAAAACTTTGTTCTAAATGTTTTGTAGAAAATTATAAATATCTTAAATAGGTGTTAAATTAGAACAACTTCTCAACTATAACTATAACTTAGTCAGAGCAAAGCTATAAAAATGCAAAAAAAAAAAAAATTATTCGATTGTATTGAAATATTTATAGACGTGTGTATTACTACAGCTATTATTAATATATATGTTTATTCCTATAATTGAATTTAAAAAAATTACAGTGCTTCATGAGTTATAAAACTGGTAGTTTTATTAAACTCTTGCTTAGTGAAATTTCTTCAAAAAATCTATACACATAAAAATGACAACATAGACAGAAATAATGAACATATGAAGCATCTTTATCTCCATGCAGTTGAAGAAATGTATGTTCTTATCCTTGATTTAACATTCACAGAAACTCAAACAACTTAAAGAGTAATATGAAAAAATACTTGTATCAGCACTTTTAGAGTAATCATGTATTTCAATATAGCAGTACACTCTTTAATGAGAATGCCTTCAAAATAAATCAAAGCACTAGTGTTATTTTTGAAAGGGTTGCTCATCAGTGAAACGTTCCAAAGAAAAGTAATTCCCAACAAACAGTATATGGATCTTCAAAGAATTAAATGTGAACAGAGGAAGCTTTATGTAGTGTTTCTGCTTAATAATACATTTACAATTAGTGATATGTACACAGTCAATACATTCTAGGCTGAAGCACAAGTTCAGAACCTGAAATCCGTTAACAGTAAACAAAACAGCTTTTGATTTACTACTTGGTTGAAACAGATTGTTCTAAACAATCTACAGTGTCCAAGGTTATTTATCTTTTTTTTTTTCTTTATTTATTTGTAATTTTGTTTTTATATTTATGAAGGAATCCAATTCTCAGAAAATAAAAATGAATGGAAAACAAATATTGCAAGACTCATCTGGGAATAGTATGTTATCTTCATCTCCCAACTTCTTTCTCAGATTTATTTGCGTTTTGGGGGCTGCTGCTTTCTTATTTTCTTTAATACATGCATTGACTAGTGCAATTTCTCTCCCCCTCAGATGTGGCAGGAAATTTTGTGTGTTTTGATAATAAGTGAGTAGACACCCTGGCTCAAATCCCCAACAGCTTACTTCTGACAATCTTTAATATTACTATGATTTATCAAGGATTTCCACAGTTCCCTCCTGACTCTTTTAAAAGATATTTTAAATGGTTTTACAATAAATCTGTTTAGTGGCTGTCTAATTTGACACACATTTTGACATAGTCAATTGTCGCATGTGCTTAACACATTGCATGACAACAAAAGAAGCTTATGAGCTATTAGAACTTTGCTTTGAAAAGATACAATGTTATTGTATTTTTTATTGTATGTTCAGGACTAGGATTAAGCAATGATTAAATGATTAAAGAATCCAATTTATACTTAATTATCTTTTAAATACTGCTATACTATCTTAAAAAACACTTATATTTCTGTCTAAAATTCACTACCAGACTAAAGATCCTCTTATTGCATAGTTTATTTTGTTTAAAAGAATCTAAAATTGTACTGAATATTTAGAATATGTTATTTGATTCATAAATATATTCTGAAAATAGCTGAAGGACATATTATATAGTACATTGAAAATATTAAATTAAAATAAAATATTTAGAGAATGTTGCTCTATGAGCAACATATCTAGGAAGGTGTTACCTACTAACTTCATGCTCCACTGATCTGAATTTTAACTGAGAATTTTTAGAGCTGGGTTTAAAAATTATCATTTAATGAGACTTTAAAACTAATTTGCATAATCCTCAAAGAAAATAGTGTTCAACATTCCAACGAACTATCAGTATTCTTTTTGAAAACTCATATTAATTTCAGCTTCAAAAAAGAAGATGTTTATGACACCAAGATAAGAAAACAAAAATACAGTTGTTAATCACTGTGTAATTACAGAAAGTCTTTTCTTAAAGTCATAGCAGAAATACCTCACAAGTGCTTATTTCACATTCATCTACAAACTTTAATCTTTCCTGTTTAACTGCTGCTCAGGAAATTTATAAGATTAGTCCACACAAAATAAACCTTATGTGATTGAAGAAAATTTTGTGAAAGTAAAATCTCTGCCCTCTTAAGGAAGTATTGCTGAAGGTAATTTGTATTTGTTCTATAACATGATTTGGTGATGTGTAGTAATTCTTTCTAAGATCTTTTCCCAAATAAATCCCAGACTCTGAGTACAGCCTTGTGAATGCAGTCACATGCATGCAAATGCATAAACTAAAAGTGAATCTAATGACAAATGTGATATTTAAGTTAAATGTTATTTTTGTGTAAAAAAGGTGGGATTTTATTATTATTATTATTATATTCAATTATTATATATTTTATTATTATTAATAATAATGATAACAATAAATAATTTTACATGAAAGCAAGGTACTTCTATCAAACACTGAATGCTGTTTTGCTGTATTGCCTTCCTGTCTCATGACTTATTATGTGGGACATGGCCCTGAACCTTGAAACTGCAACTTCAGAACCTCAGGAGAGATCTGAAGAGCAACAATTAATTTTCAATACTTTTTTTTTTTTTTCTTTTTTGACCTTCATCAGTAGAAGTCAAAAAGAGAAGTTCCTTCTCCCAGCTAGAGCCAGCGTTCACAAAGGAGTCTCACACGAGTGTGGTGTAAAGGAGATCAGTTCCTGAAAATCCTTCCGAAAGTCCCTAAGACCATTTTTATTTTTCTCATACACCATAAGCATTTGCAAGTATGCAGAGGTAGCACATTGATAATGATGCCTTGCCTCTGAACATGGTGCATCAAAGAGCAGTATCATTCACTAACACCTCTACACTCTGTTCAGAGTTCTTGGATGCCATTGAAGCAGTCTGTTAACTTTCTTCCAGAAATGGAGGTACTCTGGTAAGGAATGTATACACCTCTGTGATGAAGTAGAAAATCCAGATTGTTCTGCATCCCCCTGGACTGTTGTGAGTAAAACAGCATCAGGCTGGGCTTATTCACTATTTTGTCAGAGAGCTCACAAAGATGCCCAGATGTAAACATTATTCTCCTACTACTAAGGTGCCAAGTCTAGGCTTCCACACCAGTCAGCTTAAGCTAATAAGCTAGAAAAATGTAGAGCAGTGTGTCCTGAGAGCTCACCTCATTCACAGAGCACAGTCTCCTTTTTCCTCCTTCTATTACTATGATTAGTGGAGCTCTTTCTGCAAGATACAGAACTGTAATTTCAAGTTTAATTCATAACATTTCTATCACTGAGACACGTGTGACTTAGACTCTTGAATTCCTAACATTTCTGCTGGAGTGCTTTGCTACTCTGTCCAGAGCAAAGGAGAAAAAAACTTCAAAGGGATGAAGTTGCTGAAGGATACAGATAGCGAGTTACAAAGTTACAACACTGGCTTGATACAAAGCAGGATAGAAAAGAAATTTTCCTTCTTTCCCCTTTCCCTTTCTCTTTCCTTTTTTTTAAATTTTTATTTATTTATTTATTTATTTATTTTTTGAGTGGTCTATTTTAAGACTAGAAACCTGTGTGTATTTATTATTGAAATGCAGTCTTTTCAAAGCCTAAATGGCTCTTCTCAATTAGATAAACATCATTGAATTTCTTGAATACAGAAGGCCACATGTTGGCATAGAAGTGACCCTAGAACATTAATTTCAGGGAGTCCTGAATGAGTAAAGTAGTTTTATATTGCTTCTTTTTTCAATTTCATTCTGTCATGTAATGCACTTGTTGGCATTCATTTTCTTATTGCTTAGTGCTAGCCATATGTTGAAATGCTGATGAAAGAACAACCTTTTGAAGATTTCTTACTATTCAGATTCTTCTGAGAGACTTCACATTTTTATTTCCCCTGGCTGAAAATGTACTGTGGCTTCCTGTGAGGGCAAGTCCAGAACTGAGAGATTTTATGGGCAGCATAAGTTACATTCCGAGATGTGAGGGACATCTTTTGTGACAAGGAGGAAGAGTACATGGGACGGTTATTAAGAACGTGAAAAACTATTTTGAGAGGCAGCTGATGATCACTGATGCGTGATCTGGGCATCGTATGACCCGGCTTGGTGTTTGTCCACAGGCTGAATTTAGGTGAGATAGGTCAGGAAAGGGAATGAGACCACTCCTTGAAAGATCTGAAAAGAGAACATAATCCACGCTGTATGCAAAGCAGGTCAGAACAAATTAAGGACTACTGTGTCAAAGTCTGGGACCCTCAGCACAAGAAGGGTGTGGGTCTGTGAAAGCATGTTCAGAGGAGGGCTACGAAGTTGTTCAGAGGGCTAGAGAATGTCTCCTATAAAGAAAGGCTGAGAGAGCTGGGGCTGTTTAAACTACAGAATAGATGGCTCTGTTGAGATTTCATTGCAGCCTTTCAGTACTTAAATGGAGCTTATATGTTACCACAGTCACTTCCTCAGTGTCTCCACTAATTCTTTCTCTGCTTCTCTCCCTCTTCATTTTTACAGCCCTAATTTCTTGTTTATGTTCTTGGTTAAAGTATTTTAAGGTCTCTTCCAACCCAAGCCATTCCATGATTCTATGATTTTATGGAAGATTTATTGGGAGGAATAATATTCCCAGCAATAGCAATTTTAGTGCATGATGCAGCTTGACGAGTTGGCAATGCAAATGCAAATTAGAGACACCCCTTTTACTTTAAGTTCAGCCCACTAAAATATTTTTGTAAAAAAATGACATCCAAAATTCTTTCTCCAACTGGTAAATCTTTCTTATATCCTCACTGAAAATAGTAAATATACTGGTATACTGCAATGAACTCATAATTTTCAGTTAAGTATACAAAATCCTGTACAAGATTTAACATTATGAACTTGTGACCATCCTAAAATAGTCTGATAACAAATTTTTTAGAATCACTGCTCTTCAGACATGGACACATGAGGCAAGGTAAGAGAAAGTGAGATGCATGTGCAGTCTGGTACCTGCTTAGTACTAGAAAGCTGTGCTAGACTGGATTAACAAAGTATGTACTCCCAGTACTGCAAGTGATAAGCTTGTCTGGTACTGCTTTGTAATAGAGTGCTATATTTTGCTGCCTATAAATTTACTAAGTCTCTTAAACAGCAGATTAGAATATAAATGATGCCTATGACCATAATGCCACAGGAAAAATAGCAAGCACAGTCACTGGTATTTTTGTCAATGGTTCTGAAGTTTAGCACATGAATAGGAGCGTGACTGACCATGCTGCAGACTGAACTCTAGATCCCAGTGCAAAACATCAAAGGTGTAATTTCCATATCAAAAACCTATTACTGCTGGTTGTATCAAATATGGAAGATATGTCATCTCATAAAACAGTGCAGCTCTTCTCCAGAACACAGACAAGCTGTAGCCACAGAAAGCTCTGTACCATCCCATGCACATAGGAAACAGTAACTGCCTTGCTAACGGGGCTTCAACATCCTTCCATGAATTTAGAAGAGAGTGTGGCTGAATGTTTTTTGTGTGTTTCCAGTGTGTGACTGTGTGTGTGTTCAGTTCTGCCTCCAATTACAGAAAACACTCACTAAAACATCCAGAATGTTTTCGTTAGCCTCATCAGTCCCACTGCAGCAGATACCATTTCTATGTGGATTCTCAGATAAAAAGGTTTCTCTTCACATGTAGCATACTGTAGGGGTTTCTCTTCACATGTAACATACTGTAGGTTTAATGAGTAAGGTCAGGTACATACATTAATTAGTGGGAGAAAAGGATTTAGGGATACTTGGCAAGTCCAAGTTCTTTCGTGCTGAGATGTGGTGTGGATGCAATCAGGAGTCACGTGTACATGGTGGTATGGAGCAGAGCTCCTACTGGCACAAACTTTGGCTCAGACAATATGAACCTAAACTCAAGCACATTTATCAAAGTCAGCACAGAATCACAGACTGGGATCTTTGTTTGTTTTAAGATATAATAATATTTTTCAAAGTAAAGCTCAAAGAATAATGTGGCTGTGATTAAAAAGAACAGCTAGACAATTATATTTTCATTGAAGAAGCTGTGTCAGTTTGAAATACCTAAAAGAAATAATTGAAATTTATGTATTTTGTTAGAGGTCAGACAAGTTATAATCTCTGCCTTTATTATTATTGCACTTTAGGTTGTTTTGTCACACAAACTATACTTCATTTTACCTGAAACCATTATATTTAGTTATTACAGTTAACTGCCTGAATTTCTATCCTCTCATGACAAAACTTTTTGATTTCTTAATATAAGGTTATTATTTGTCTATATTTTAAAAACTAGTTAGTTTCAGAAATATATGACTATTTCAGCAATACATGACCAATGTATTCATATAATTCTAGTTTCAATATTATATGTTATTTACAATAGTTTGAAAGAGCTATATGTATACATATACATATATGTATACATACACATACTTTTTTGTTTTAATTTATAAAGTTGCAAATAGTAATATTAGTGAATAAAAGAACATCAAAAACAGTATCCAAAAACTATAGCGTCTGCAGGTCACTGTGTTAGATTGTCATTGTAAATTTTAAATAATCACAATTAATTATGTCAAATTACAAGAATTTTCTGGTCCTTGGCCAGTCAATGGAGAAAAACTGGTAGCTATGATGTTTAAATTGTATTACAGATTTACAAAAGAACTTGTATGCTATGATAATAGTCTTATCAAAATAATATGTCTTGAACTGTTAGAATAAATCCTCTTATTATTTCCAGGTGAATTATTGGGAATAGAACTTGAGCTCTTTCAACTTTTTAAGCTCATTAACTTTTAAGATGTGTATTTTGAGATATTATTTGATTTTAAATTTACCTGTCACACTTTCCTGTCTTTTGCAGGTGTTATCCAAGATGCATTACACAATCAGTATGTACAGTATACTATACCTGTCACCTCCAGAGATATATTTGACAAAGAATTATGCACCAGTTACATGCTATTTTTCACAGAGGTATTTCATGAAAAGTCCTGAAAGTGCCATTGGTGAATAAATGTCTTAGGTTTAAATTTTAGCAAAGCAAATATCTCAACAAACAAACAAGTCCATCATGTTCTAGAGAGATATATGCTAAAAGGAAAAGAATCAGCAAAAAACAGTTCCAGATTTTACCAGACACCAAAAATAATTTTCCATGCTAAGAGGAAAGAAATGCCATATAACCAAACCAACTTAAATATTTTGTTGTTGTTGTTTGATTGATTTCCTGTAAAGTGTGTACAAAATTCAGTTAGGATTTCACACAAGGCATACATATATTTGCTCAAAAAGTAGTTTGCTTGAAAACTATCTGTTAACATCACCCCTTTGGCTATCTTTCAAAACTTAACGTAATTTTCTTCTTACTGTAGTGCTCAAACTGACTCTTGATGCATAACTTGCTTTAGAAATAAATGCTGATACAGGTGATGAAATTAAAAAGCCCATATCTCGGAGTTAGGAATATAAAAGAGGAAAATAATGGAACGATTGACATTGCTTACATTTGTTTTCTGTAACAGAATATAACACGTTAATTAACCAGGAAGAAAAACAAATAATATAAACGTAGAGAGCTTTCCATGGAAATGTAAGCTAAATTGAGTTGACAGAAATCACTAGGAGTAGCCACCTTGTTCCATTGTGTAATAGGACAAAAGGTATTAACTTCATAAAAATAATATTTTCCTATAATTGCTAAAATGCCAGAAGCACTGTGGCACTCTGGTAGTTCCTTTTTCAAATGAATCTTAGCTTTATTTTTTGCTACAGATGAATGAACAGTATGGCAACTTAGCTGGCAATTTTGTGTGATTCTTTTATTTACTACTGAAAATTGTACTTGGGCTGTTTTTTTGCTTTAACAGAGAAAGAATTATTCACATGTTAGTAGATATGCACAATATAGGAATATCATTCTTTTTGCCATTTGTACCTAGTAAATTACTTCTGAGAATGCTAAAGCTCTCTCTTACTAATTCGCCCCTTATTGATCTGTTTGAAGAATAGAAAGATAAGAATTTTGAACTTTAGAGAACTAATGTTATATAGGGATTACAATTTCTTCCCCTATGTTCTTGAAGTTGTACCAAAGACTACATACATCTTTCTATAAGAAATGTATATTTGTATTGTTTTTTCTTTCTTTTTGAAGCTTCAGAGGAGTCATATGTTCTCATTTTCCAAATTATTTCAAAATTTACAAAATATGTCTAATATACAGCTGCTTTTTTCCATTTGTAGCAATGAATTCTAAGGATTTTTGATGCATTACTTTAAAAAGTGTTTTCTACTGCCTGTTTAAACTTAATTTAATTTCTGTTTAAGTAGATGTTTTTAAGCCGTGATGAGAGGTTAAATAGTACAAAAAAAATCTATTTTTCTTAGTCCTTATTATATACTTATGGCTTCCATTACTTATATAGTGTCTAATTCAAATTGTTCCAATCATTTTATTTTTTCCTCACAGGAAAATTTTTATTCCTTTAACATGTCTTCTGATTATTCCCTGAATGTTTGTTTTTATTTTATTTGTATTTTGTTTTTAATTTAATTTTATTTTTATTTTATTTTATTTTATTTTATTTTTTGACAGGCATCGGTATTTCATTAATAATATGAAATGAAAAGGACAGGAAAAGACATCTTCATTGGTCATATCATGAGGCCAGAATTACACACTGAGAAGTTTGGCTTACCTGGAAAGGTCCTCACTGCCCATCCCCTGTTGAGGTTTTGGTAATATAAACAGCTTCAGTTCTTTCTAAACCTTATTTCTTTTCCTTCACTTCCACCCATCACTCTATAGCCAACACTGATCAGAGCTTAACTACCTTTTATATCTTCACTTTTTGCTAAGAGGAGTTTCAGTATAGTTAATACAGGTGTTTGCAAGGATTATGCTTATACAGCTGTCCCCATTACTATTATTGAGAGAAATATATATGCAAAAGAGAGGAAGATTTAGCAAAAAAAAATAATAAGACAAAGCAGGAAAGAGAGGAGATAGGGAGGGAAAGGAAGAAAGGAAAGAAGGAAGGAAAGGAAGGAAAGAAAGAAGGAAGGGAAGGAAGGAAGCCTATGCACAGGTTTTAAAAAGCAGGAATTCTCTTAACTATACAAAAGTTACTGTATTGGGTGGAGGGAGTTTCAACCCTTGATGCAGTACCACAACCTACATAGCCATTTGCAGATTTTAGCAATTTGGATTCCAGATCAAAATATTTGACATGATCACTGGACTGTACTGTGTCTAGGAGAAACAGTGTCTATAAAACAAATATTGATAGAAGCTGGCAGTACTTAAAACAATGTAGAAAGTCAACAAAGCTGATGTGAGAGTTCAGATCCAATAAAATATCTATCTGGTTGGCAAAAAATGGTCTGTTGCAATTAGCATAGTACAATAGCTCAACAGAGCCTGTGCCAAATTTCCTTCAGGTAGACACATCTACTCGTATCAGGAAAATTCATGCACAGCTATTTCAGAGACATCTGGCCACGTGTTTTCAGTTCTTTGAATTTATAAGCTTGTCTCCTGGGTAGTGGAGCATAATCCTATGCTCCATTTCTCTGTTGATATAGTTGTTCAGTGAATGCTGTTTTTTCCAGTATGTTATTCCTTTTCTTTCTGGCCCTTCTGTCTCTCTCTACCTGTAGCTATATATAGACTGAATAAAATAAACTAACAACCATTCTGGTAATTAGTGCTTCTGAGTCTTCTGGATAGAATGAAAAACTAAGAGAAAATCTACCTAATGATGACACACTTCAGTTTCCAAACATTCAATTACACATACATATTGCATATTGGCTTCCTTTGAGATTACCTTCCAAACTATATGTAAGTTGGTTCTTCTGAAGTAACTGTTGGCTTACAGGGAACTATACTACTACTCTTCATGAGTTTACCTGGTTTCTGTGCAAGTAGCACCAACACTGAATATGACGCTAAATGTGGTGGACATGAATGTGAGAGCAGTTCTTAGGCTTTGGGATCTTCTCACGACATGTGTTTTACTAATATTAGGACTAATTTTGAATTAAAATTGTACATTTTATCTAAATCATGGTGTTTTTGTTTTTCCAAAATATTAAAATAGCCCAGTATAAAGAAAACAAAAACCATATAACCACACTGATCATCAAAATATATACATATATACATACATATATATATACGTATGTGGGCAGTTAACTTGCAACTCTGCAAGTGACATTGAGCATATTAGAGTGGATGTTTAAATTCCCTTGTTAATGACTGGCCAAAGTTAGGTAACTCAGAATAGCATTCACCACAACTTTTATGCTTGGAATAAGGTAACTCAAATAAATAATGTGAAATGTCTAAGAGAGAAGCTGTTCTAACATCTTTTCAGTCTCCTGAACTTTTGCTGTTAAGTAGCAGCCCGAATTATGTATCTCTTCTCAAAGTTTCTTTCTTTGATTATGTGTAGAAATGTTTCTTTCCTAATTTTCTTTGAAATGAATCCAAAAGAAAGGAGATGAGCATGCCTAATTTTATGTTATCCAGAGTGTTAATAAATTCCAGATTTGCTTTCCTTCTACTTCCAGATCACTATTTCTTATCTGTTCTTGATTCCTGGACAGAGAAATATAAATGAGAATTTCCTAATCCATCCTCTACATATGTGTATATATATGTATGTATATAAATATAAATTTGGGTAGACCTGTGTGGTGCCAGGATTTAGACTCAATGATACTTATGGGTGCCTTCCAACTTGGGATATTCTATGATAAATATATGTGTGCACATGTGTATACTGACTACATTTCATGATACAGATAGTGTTCTGGGGAATACTAGATATTTAATTTTATAATTTGTTCATCTTATAAAGTCTATCACCAGGCTCAAACAAAAGGAGTGAAGTGGTCAGATTGAATATAAATTATCTATGACAAGTTGTTAAATTATGGTATATAGTAAGCTCAGATTCTCACCTTCAGTCCTGTTGCTTGAAAACAAGACTCAAAGGCTTGCCAAAAGTTGTCTCTTTAACACATTGCCATTCTGTTCTACTTTTTCTTGTCTGGACCCCTCCTACTTAATGATAGCTTGCTTCATAGCATCAAATGGGTGTCACTTCTACCTGGTTCACACACTGATAATAGCTTTTCTCTGATCTTATAAACTGATAAAGTAATACGTAAATTATGTACACTAACATCATCAAATATAATTTACTTGAGAATAATAAATATTTTTCTAGAAGGTCTTCATATTGCATTGAAAAGAATGTCCCTGTCTTCTTATTTTGCTTTTCTGGTTTGAACAGAGCAATAAGTGTGAGTGAAAGTTCATGTAGAAGGAAGAAGGTAGCCTGAAATGATATAGCCATTTTCCATAAACAGACAGAGATTTACCCAGTTCACGGGCAAGTTAGATCAGCTTTTTTACCTTCTAGGAGCCTTTTATTTCAGTGTCTAAGCATGTTTCCTGAAGAAAGTACTCAGACAACACTGTGCAGTTTTGAACTGATTAGTGCCATTTTAATTAGCAGGTTTCACAGGCCTCTGCTTTGGCTGTAATACCATCTCCTCAGTCAGCCTGTTCTCCATTATGCCCCAACAGTGGTTATGTGATTTGAGTATGGGAACAGGCCTACTTTAGAACCCTTATTCCTGATGTATGGAAATTAGAAACATTACCTGAAGAAGAAATGTAGTTTAGAATGTTTAAGACCTTTTTTTTTCAGACATTTACATGGCACATTTTAGATATAAAGAACAATTCAACATAGAATATTTTGTGATAAAACTGGCCAAAACATATTTCCCAGCTTGTCAAGCTTATCATTTACTATAATCTTTAGGCATAGCATAAATATAAAAGATTTTTCTCTTTAAGCTTGCTTAAAGTCTCTTAATGAAAGTCCAATAATTCCAGTGTAAAACAGTATGTTTATTTGGTTTAAAAAATAAAATAAGCTGCACTGTGTATAGGTGAATTTACACTAGAGATTGTATGAGTATAATTATTTAATCAAAAAATCACATACTATCTAATTATTATTCTACTACAGAACATTTTCTATACAGATCAGACTTAATTCAGTTTATTGGCAAGTGGAGTAAAGGAATCAGCTCCCACTGTTGCTATAGATTCATGGATTGCAGCCAGAAAAGGCCATTCAATCATCCAGCTTGTTTTTCTGTGTAACATAAGACTATAAATTAATTCCTACTTGAGCTAGAGCAGCATGGGGGAACAAACTTACATTTAAGAATTTAAGAGCAAATGCTGATCTCTTGTTCAAAATGTGTCTTCTGCTATTTTTATAATGTTTCCCTCATTTCTAATTTGAATGCATCTATCTGCAACTACAAGCCCCCAGGTGTTAGTGTTTTATATATACATATATATGTTTCTGATAGATTGAAGAAACTTCTCTTTCCAAACATCTGTCTTATCTACAAATCTTAGTTACAAGCAACATAAGCCATATACTAACATCTTGGGAGGGTTCTCAAATTATTTCCTTAATGGGGAAGTTTTCCAATCTTTTATTTCTGCTTTTCTTCATTTAACCTATTCCATTTTATCCACATCTGATGTGAACCCTGAAACTAGTTACTGACTTAAAATTACACCACTTAAAAAACAGGCTAAGGAAGTATTGATGTTCTCCTAACTTATTAGATCACTTTTTTTTTTTTTTTAATGTATTTTAAATGTATTTTTAATGTATTTTTTAATGCACAGTTTACATCAATTCTGAGTTACAGCATCACAGTGAAAGTTTATTCTTAACTGATTATCTAATTTACTCCCTGAGCCCTTCACACACTGCTTCACATGACAGTGTCCATCATGGTGCAAATACAGCTTATATTTTCATTCATAGGTTTGTGACCTTTGACTTAGGTGAATTTAACATTTTTCATTAGATTGAACCAAATTTATTAATAAAAAATAAGACTTTAAAATATCAATAAAAAGACTTATTTTAGCACATGACAAAAGACATAAGTCAATTATTTCAGCCATTTTTTAATCTACATACTAAAGGGACCTGACAGACTTAAATAGCAAAGAGCAAAATGCAAACAAATAAAAATAAATAATAATACTAATAAATCCAGCAGGGTCCTACTAGAACCTTATCTGTTACATGATGTTTTTTAATTCACAGATAATTTTGAAACCTTCCAGTTTTTCATCTATGTAGAATGTGCAACACTGACTTTGTGTCTTCCTTCTTTATTAGATAAATGTGGTAGAATATCAAGACAAAAGCTTTTGATGCAATGGGTGTATTTCATCAATCTCATTTTAATTATCAACAAGCTTGTAGTGTTGTTGAAAAAAAGTTTGATGAGATTTATTTTCCATAAGCTTGTTTTGATTGGCATTAATTGTATTTACCTCCTTTACTTCTTTATTAATCAAGTGTTCTATCAGCCTCTTTCCATTACTTTGCCTGAGATCAATGTCAGATTGACAGGCCTAACATCACCCAGGTCCTTAAACTCACCCTTCTTGAATATTATCACAACATCATCTTTCTTTCAGTCTCTGGAGAACTGCCCTAGTGTTCCAAGAATTACAGAAAATCAATGTTAATAGTGCAGAATGCTCATTGGTGAGATATTTTGTCAGAAATTATGTAGAGGCTTTCATTAAAAAATGCCAAACTTCAGCACGTGCTACACAACATTCATCCAGTTTTCAAGGAGGAAAGAATTTCCAGTTTTATCAAATAATCTAAATACACCATCTGATATTTTCATAAATATAGAACATATATACTTAAATGGTACAATTAATGGGTAAAATTTATTTTTAGAATTTCTCTTGTTCCCGACACACTCAAAAACTTAGCTTGGCTACATTTCTCCATGTATACTCCTGGTTTCCTCATTAGTTTTCTGAAAATCCTAATTTCTGATTTGTCTTCTTCCATTTGTTCATTATTTAGCCACTTTCATTTTATCTTTAAACCAAATTAGGGGATTTTTTTTTTCTTTTTTTTTTCTTTTTTTAATTTTAGTGAGGTATTTCTTGATTTATGACTATGAGTTTTGTCATGTGCTAAAATATCTTTGTCACCTCCCTTATTATTTTGTCACCTCACTTATTATAATGTGATTCTGAAAAAATATCTCGCCTCCTGCCAACTACATTCTGCTTGCTTTGCCTTCAGGTCTTCTAAAAGCATTAATATAGGAGTTTGTTAGATTAATTTGTTCCTACTTACTAACAAACTAATCATTTGCTCAGTAACCACTGTTTTTTAGGTATTGTTATTTGTAGTTTGTGATCAATGTCACAACTTTTTGTCTCTTAACATAAACCAGCAGAGTGTCCTTGTCACAGCTTGAGGGTGGTGATCCTTTCCCTCTGTTCAGCACATGATCCTTTCCCTCTCTTCATGTGAGGACACATCTGAAGTAATGGGTCCAATTCTGGGGTGCAATACTGCAGTTACTGCACTCTTGTACTGCACTCTTGGTACTCCAGTTCCAAGAGAAAGACAAAAGAGACATGGACATACTGGAGAGAGTCCAGTAAAGGACCATGAAGGTGATGAAGCAACTGGAGCACCTCTCCTGTGAGGAAGGGCTGAGAGCTGGGACTGTTCAAAATAGAGAAGGGAAGGAAGGTTCAGGAGGTGGGGGAGGAGGAGAGGGGATACGACATGGATCTTATCAATGTATAGAAATACCTGAAGGGAAAGTGTAAAGAAGAGGGAGACAGGCTCTTTTCAGTGGTGCCCAGTGCCACAACAAAAGGCAATGGGTACAAACTGGAACACATTCAGTTCTGTCTGAAAACCAGGTAACACGTTTTTATGTTGAAAGTGATGGAACACTGGCACAGGTTGCACAGAGTGGTTGTAGAGTCTGCCTCCTTCAGTATGTTCAAAAGACATCTATCTATAGTTGGCTGTGTTGGACCAGAAGACCCCCAGTGGTCTCATCCAATGTCAACCATCCTGTGATTGTGTGACTATATGAAGATAAGATCCAATAAATTTTCCTGTGCCAAATCTATCAATTTTTGAGTGAGAAAGTTGTCATTCATATTTTTTCCAGTTTCTATGAATATTTTAGTTTGATTTTTGTGTTATCCCCAGTATTTGTAAGCTGAATTGAATTCCCGTTGCACAGGGAAGTTTTCACTCAAATTCTGTAAATTAGCAGTTACAGACTCAGACACCTTCCTCACTACAGTGATTAGATGATCTATGTCAGATAATCATCAGTTCCAAACTGGTTGACTAAATCCATTTAACATAGTTGGTTCTGAGTTGGATACTTTTCAAAAGTGTTCTCCTTTTCTTTCTGCCTACTCAGTTTTTCAGAAATTTAAGTAATAAAAAGCTGGCTCGAGTTGTGCTTATGGCAATGGACTTTAACCTTCATGATTATAATAAGTTATAAATTCATCTAATAATTTATACTTTATAAATTCAATTTTCTGCTTTAATGCAAAAAAAAAATATATATATATATAATACTTATATGTGGTGTGGGATTTGGTTCCTGATTAAGACACTATTGTTAGGCATATAGATTTCTACTTCTCTGCTGAATATATAGCTTTATTCTGCCAAAACGGACCAACAGGCTGATGTCTGTTCTCTCCAACATTCTTCAGAATATCCACAACATCCATATAGGTCTAGCATGGGACTTAGAGGAGACCTGTGACCTTCTGGAAAAAAAAATAAATAAATAAAATAAAATAAAAAAATAAATAAAAGATATGCCCACATTCTCAAATGGCATGAACCACTTATACTCAGTAAAAGCTTCCCTGACTAAAAAGTCAGGGAAGTGTAGAGAAGATTCAGCTACTATTCAACAACTGAGGCTTGTTTCAACTGCCTGGGTGCCCAGTGCCATCTGAGATGCTCCAAGCTATCTCTTACTCAGAATTTGTTTGCAAGTCATGGTCCTTAATTGCAGATGAATGGAAACTGGAATTACTGTTTTAATCATCAGGCCAGAAAGTGGGTGTTCTGATTTTTCTGCATTATTGTTCCTCCACATATCTAGCACTTTTAAACAGAAAGAACACTAGCTTTTCTTAATTTAAACTTCCACTGGCATGCATTTATATATAAATATTTCTATTAAGCAATTATAACAATTTCTATGCAGTTATCAACTCCTTGTTAGTAAAATATATAACTTCTCTTAGTAAAATATATAACACTGGTATTCTACCATTTAAACTGTATGTGTTGTTTCCACTGCTGTGATCAGCACACTTTCCCAGTACCTGGAAAATAATAATAATAATAATAATAATAATAATAAAAAAATAAAAAGTGGAAGGAAACTGTGCATGTTGACTGTATTTTTTCCTTAATAGTTATGTACTTGCAGAAGTTATTTATGTACTTGCATTTCCAAATACAAGTTCAATAATGTAGCAAAGTCTTAGAAGCAGCAGTTCAAGATTAATTTCTGATTTCAGCTTCCTGGAGAGGTTACTTTTTTAGATAATGAAAGCTATCTTTTCTTATTATATGTCAACAGGATTTTTTTCATATTATAATTTTGGTATTTCAAATTTAGAATTTTCTTCATGTCTTCATGTTTGCATTTTAATTGTGTGACACTATCCAGCAGATTTGCAGAAAAATGCTAATTTGTACTTCTAACCTTTTTATTTAAAAACTCTGAAGAACCACATGACTTTGGCATTACTGTGGTGGTGTTGTTTTTCTGCAGAACCCAAACAGAGTGCATTTATGGCTATCTGAGTGTTGGATAAATACTACAGGAAAATTGCTATATAAGCAAAGTATAAATACAGTCAAGCAATTTATTTCTCATTTGCTAAAAAGCAATTTGATAAGGAAATGTTTGCAGAATTAAGTGAATGGCTGCACTATACACGTTAGTAAACAGATCAAATTATTTCCTTCTTTCTCCTTGTGATAAGCAACTTTCCACTTCCCTAGGTGTGACTTTATTGGTGAATTAATAATTCAGCATTTTGAACTAACTTATCTCGAGGAGTACTATCCAATATTTTTTTCTTTCCCTTTTCTGCTTAGCTCTTTGACATATCCTCTTTATGAAGTAAATTGCTGCAACATAGACAAAAGGGAGATAAAAATTCCTCAATGCACAGTAAGTGAAACAAAGGAATATTCATTTTGCAGAAATTATTCTTGTTTTATTTGTGACAATTGTAATTGAATTAGATTACTAGGGAAATACCAAATAGTGTTTACAGTTGAAAAGCACCTTTTGACAACTTTCTGTAGCTTTAACACATTCCATGAGTAATTCAGTAATATATGAATGGACATAATATTACCCAATTCACTAGTTAAGGTTGACTTTCATGTTTGTTAGATATGCAAAATTCTGATTGAAATTATAAATATAAGCAATGGTTATTGATGAAAATTCAGTGACAGAGCACCACAGAAAAATCTGGAGCACAGTACACCCATGAAAATGTTTTTGAATTGATCTACTTAGTGTTATGAAATGAAAATTCAGGTCAGAATGCATGCATACAAAAGAAAGCAAAAAACAGAAAAAGTTAGGAATCATTCATTTGTACCTAAAAGATAATATTTAAATTTTACATCATTAATTTTTATTTTGATGAGAAGAACGTTAGTCTTTTCTTTTTTTTTTTTTTTTTTAAAAAAAGATTAATAAAATGTAAACCAAAAAGTCAGTAAGTCTCACAGAGCTATTACACACCCATTATATTAAAATAACATTATATTAAAATAACATTATTATATAATCTAATAATATATCAATTATATATAATATATAAATTATAAATAATATAATATATATATTGTTATATATATAATAAATTATATATAATTTAAGTGGAAATAAAGAGTTCCACTGCTCATGTGCCTCAGCTCATGACTTTAAAATGTGTACTTCAGGACTCCTAGATCTGGACATCTTAAGAAGCAGACTGTTTTTTATAAGTTTTTAGATAACTGCTGTATGTACATGTCTTCATTTGAGTTTAAGACTTCAATTTGCATTGGAATCAACATATTCATTAGTTATACCTCTGAAGAATAAATTACTTTTTCTGGGGGCCACAATAAAACAGTGTCCACTCATTTGAAAGATCATTTTCCTAGTTATGTCTGTTATCTTGTTCTATTCTGGCACCAGAATGACTTTATAGGAAAAAAAAATAAATCAGAATTCCTTAAATTCCAGAATTCCAAGGCCTATGTTATATTAAAGTCTGACGGTACATTGTTTTGGCTAATTTTATACAATAACTTGATATATATTAAATCATATTTAAAATCAAATAAAAACATTCTTCAGCACAGACTCTCTAAAATCTTTGAACATGTTCACACATACATTTATTGCTTCTTCTTGCATATTTCAGCAGCTTAAAAGTTGACCTTATGGAAAGCTTTTGGGGTAAAATATGTGAATGTTAATATTTTTTAAAATATATATTTACATTATAAGCTGTTAAAGCTTCAAAAGAACTGTCACAGGCTCCTCTCCCAAACATTGCAGTCCCATGTCCATTCATCATTTTCTTTTATCATGCAAATTCTCATACAAAGAGAAAATTCTGGGCTGAATGAAAGACACTGGTACTTGGAACATGTGGGCTTTTTCCAGTGAGTTACACTCTTTAACTTCAGTCTTTTAACCATAATACTGACATTTCAACCATAATCAAATTCTACAAACAAGCAAAGAAACAAACACCATGAACTAAAAGTGAGTCGTGTAAAGTTAATCAATATTAGTATGATATATTATGATACAGTCTTGCCAGGGATTTCAATTAGAAGGGAATCTTAGCAGTGTTTTGCATAGAGTAGTAGACATTGTCTGTAATGAAGAGTTTATAATCCAATTTAGAACATGAAACTGCAAGTGAGTATAACATTGTAACAGAATAGTGGCAAAAAAAAAAAAATAATAAATAAAACAAAATCATGTTGCTGAAAACTATTAATCAGAATATTTTTTGTTTGCATTCATTATTAATTTGCCACTTTATGATTATAGTAGTATCAGTATACAGTACTTACTCCTACTGCTAAAAGATGTAATTAATAGTTTAAATGTGTGATTGGCATTTGTGTTATTTTTTTTAAAATTTTCAGCTCTTAATTGGATTATCTATCTTTTTCGATTAAGATAACTGCTGTTTGTAGAACGCCAGATAACTTCTTTAAACATAAATAAAAATTGTTCTGCTCTAGAAAACAAGATAAGCTTTCCAGGTACTGATCAGAGGCATGGATGTTTCAACTAGCTTATATCAGTACAAAATCATTTTTCAGGATATTGGAAATGATGCCAGGGTTGCAGTGGCTTGCATTTTTAAGATTTTAGACCCAAACATTAAAAGGCACAAAGTTGTACCAAAAGCCCACAAAAATTCTACTTGCCTTTCTTCACATCTGTACAGATCCTAGAAACTTCTCATAGTTCAGGTACTTTTCAGAAACATTTCAACAGAAAATAAATAAAGGAGATAATAATAAAAAAAATAAAATAAAAAAATAATTAAAAAAAAAAAAAAAAAATCCTAAGGAAGAACATGCCAGATGTTCTACCCTTCTTGTCCCATTTTCTTCATATTCTCACACCAGAGAAGCATACTGTTTTATTAGACAGTTCAAAATTAAGCAAAATCAAAAAAAAAAAAAAAAAAAATAATCAAAAATCATTATCCTAACAGTAGCATGCACTGCATAAGAACTTGTGATATTCGGTAGAAATCCCAGAGAAATAGCCGAGTCATATTATGCAACAAGAAATAAAAAAGGAGCAGAATTTGGTTCTACATTCATAAGGTTTCATAAAGGATTTTCAAATGAAGACATAACTCATATAATACATCTACTGAAAAAGCATTATGAAGGGAAATATTTTCTGGAAATACTATTTTACAGTGAAACAGTCTCATCATAGAAATATGGCTATGATTTCAGGCTAAGTAAATTTAAGATGATGGGTTAAAAATAAAGATAAATAAATGAAAGCACTCTGCTTTTGGTCTGCAAGTTCCTTGCAAACATGTACTCATAAACCTCATGGCATATGGAACATTCTTCAGTCTATTTGTTCTGACTAAGCGCGTAGATACATATCTCATATAGGTATGTATGTATGTGTCTTGCATAGATACGTATCTCATAGATATGTATTTCTCGCTACAAGAAGACATGGAGGTGCTCGAGCAAGTCCAGAGAAGGGCTACGAAGCTGGTGAGGGGTCTGGGGAACAAGTCTTACGAGGAGCGGCTGAGGGAGATGGGACTGTTCAGCCTGGAGAAAAGGAGGCTCAGGGGCGACCTTATCGCACTCTACAGGTACCTGAAAGGAGGCTGTAGCGAGGTGGGGGTTGGTCTGTTCTCCCACGTGCCTGGTGACAGGACGAGGGGGAATGGGCTTAAGTGGCGCCAGGGGAGATTTAGGTTGGATATTAGGAAGAACTTCTTTACTGAAAGGGTTGTTAGTCACTAGAATAGGCTGCCCAGGGAAGTGGTTGAGTCACCATCCCTGGAGGTTTTTATAAGACATTTAGATGTAGAGCTTAGGGATATGGCTTAGTGGAGGACTTGTTAGTGTTAGGTCAGAGGTTGGACTCGGTGATCTTGGAGGTCTCTTCCAACCTAGACGATTCTGTGATTCTCTATTTGCTATAGGCAAGTCTCATTGGAGTGGATTAGAGTAATTATGTTGAAATTCGTGACAGGGAAAAAATAGTATGACAATTACGAGCCGGCTTGGAAGAAGACCGGCCTGGCTGAACAGAGAGCTGTGGCTCGAGCTTAGGAGAAAAAAGAGGGTTTATAATCTTTGGAAAAGAGGGCGGGCCACTCAAGGGGACTACAAGGATGTTGCGAGGCGGTGCAGGGACAAAATTAGAAAGGCCAAAGCTCATCTGGAGCTCAATCTGGCTACTGCCGTTAAAGATAACAAAAATGTTTTTATAAATACATCAATACAAAAAGGAGGACTAAGGAGAACCTCCACCCTTTACTGGATGTGGGGGGAAACTTAGTTACCAGAGATGAGGAAAAAGCTGAGGTGCTTAACGTCTTCTTTGCCTCGGTCTTTAGCAGCAAAACCAGTTGTTCTCTGGACGCCCAGTGCCCTGAGCTGGTGGAAGGGGATGAGGAGCAGAATGTGGCCCCCACAATCCACGAGGAAATGGTTGGCGACCTGCTACAGCATTTGGACGTATGCAAGTCGAGGGGGCTGGATGGGATCCACCCGAGGGTACTGAGAGAACTGGCAGAAGAGCTGGCCAAGCTGCTTTCCATCATTTATCGGCAGTCCTGGCTATCAAGGGAGGTCCCACTTGACTGGTGGATAGCAAACGTGACTCCCATCTACAAGAAGGGCCGGAGGGTAGACCCGGGGAACTACAGGCCTGTTAGTTTGACCTCAGTGCCAGGGAAGCTCATGGAGCAGATTATCTTGGGCATCATCATGTGGTAGTTGCAGGGCAAGCAGGTGATCAGGCCTAGTCAGCATGGGTTTATGAAGGGCAGGTCCTGCTTGACAAACCTGATCTCCTTCTATGACAAGGTAACACGCTTAGTGGATAAGGCTGTGGACGTGGTCTACCTTGACTTCAGTAAGGCATTTGACACCATTCCCCACAGCATTCTCCTCAGGAAACTGGCTGCTCATGGCTTGGACTGGAGCATGCTTCATTAGGTTAAGAGCTGGCTGGATGGCCAGGTCCAGAGAGTCTTAGTGAATGGAGTCAAATCCAGTTGGAGGCCGGTCACTAGTGGAGTCCCCCAGGGCTCGGTACTGGGGCCAATCCTCTTTAACAACTCCCTAGACTATTCTGTGATTCTGTAATTATGTTGAACATCATTTTCTTTATGATATATACATTTATGATATATACATATATAACTGAATACTCTGATTTAGAACATTTTAGGTATATAATGTTGATCCACTTTCAAATAACCTGAGAAAAAAAAATGTTAAACTGGTGACACCAGCCGTGTCATGGCAAGTAATCACTTTTTATGAAATTTGATTTGCAGAGCTGCAGCATGCATTCTGAAGTCCAAAATCAAAGAAAAATCTTGTGCTCGGGAGCTCATCCAGAGTCTGACTTGGCCTGACCACTGAATAAGGAAAATGGATAGTTTTAGAATGGGCAAAGCTAACTATATGGTAATATTTACATGTATTGACCATTGTTCTTTTCATGGGACACTACATTGGTGTTGATTAATGAGGCTTGTTGTTAAGTATTCTATTAGTAACAGATATTTAGTGAAGTTCTTCATAGTTCTTCTGTGCCTCTGTGTTCTCCATTCATTCTTTTTTGAATGATCCTTAATTTAGCCCTGACTTCCAAACCAGCTGCCACAGTCATTCTAAATTTACGTTTCCCATAATACATGTGTATTCATCAGATTTTAGATATGGTGCATCCTATTGCCAATTGTTTTAGTTTTGAAAAGTATTTTGAGATCAATGAGCCATACTCTGTGTTGATGAGGCATGTTAGAACATATTTGATGGGTAAATTAAACATTTTTGTCACATAACTGAATGTGAAATATGAGTTCTGAATAGTTTCTTTGTCTTTCCTGCAGCGTATATTTCCCCAGTAAAGCAACCTGTAATATTTGCTTTTAATTTAAGTGTTATAATGAGAGATATGGAAACAGGTCTTATTCAAAGGATTAAATAAAATTCCACATTGCAATCTGAGCTCCACCTGTGCAGTTAGTATGGCACCAGACAGAAGAGTGACAGTGATGGAAAACACTACAATGAGTAGAACTGGAAAAAGATCTAAATTCCTGAGAAGCCTTGCTCTAGTCCCAGGAGTAAAAGCTAGATCAAGGGGAATACTACACTAGCTTAAACTTCAGAATATGATGCTGATCTTGTAAGGTAGATCCCTTCCCACTTGTTTTGTTGTTGTATCACCTTTTTTCTAATGAAACCTACAAAATGCTTGTTTAATGCTCATGGAGACCTGGACAGCCACATCCAGTTGACTTCCCACATAATTATTTGTTGTATTATTATTTAAGGCATTAAGCAGTTTTCCAGCAAGACTATTCAATGTCTATGTTTGATTCTGTAATCACAATCAGGTAAAGGAATCATGAAGACAAAATACACTGGAAAAATAAATAAATAAATAAATAAATAAATGATTTTTTATCTCAGATGGTTTAGCCTGAAAAATATTGTGAATTCTTGATAAAATGCAATTTTATGCAGCAGTTGGTGACAAAATGTCAGGATATATCTTAAGAAAGTTAACACATGAAAACAGTCTCTTCATAGCATGTAATTTAAAAATTCTTTCCACAGGACTTGGACTTGAGGTAATGATATTTGAATTGAATGTGGGAAAAAAACAGTGGAAAAACAATGACTGATAGAGAAAGATTGTATACACACTTATCAGTAGTGTGGCACACATCATATTAAGGCTTTTAAAAACTGACTGTATAGAATGGCAATTGTTAAAGGGTTTCACAACGCACTGACAACTTTTTGTAGCCCATTTAACTGATTTTGAATCAATGTAATTATGTAGCAATTATCAAAGTAATAGTAAATTTAGCTCAATTTTATAATTTATTCTCTCTCCCCAAGTCATTTTTGGTTAGGTTGATGATAACAAAGTAAATGAAATTTAGAAATAAAGTTACTATAAAAAAAAAAAAAAAAACATAAATGATAAATATTCCTACCAGTGTTTCCATATTTGAAAAATCTGGAGCACACAAAATATCTGAGGCGTTTTTAGCCAAAGATTGACTTTCAGAACTAATTGGTTTGCTATTTAAGTTAGAATTTTAAATGAATGTTAAAGCTCCCCAGTAAAACATATCCAGCTTTCAAAGTTGCACAGGTTCAGCTAGTTTCTATAAATGTGAGAGCTCTTGTAAGTCCCAAAAGCTCTGCAGTTCTTTTGCTTGATTCATGTCATGCCTATCCCTTAGTTATGTCTTCACTGCCCTTGGGAATCCAGCTGCTTGAGTTCAACCTCAGGTTGTCAAACCCAGGCACCTCAGTTTAGCCAAAGTGTCTGGAGAGTGTGAACATAAATTTTCCTACATAGTTGGCTACCTCTCTCTCTCTCCAACTCAGAGAATACTCTGAAAAACAAAACAAAACAGCAACAACAACAACAACAACAACAACAAAACAGCCTAGAAGACCACACATGGGCTATGGACCTCAGATGTGACCCCTCATTAAGTCCTGAGTCCTGTCCTTAGATAGCACAGAATCACTGATAATGTCAGTTAGAAAATAACTTCAAGATCAGCAAGTCCAACCATCAACCTGACATACTGAGTCTCATCACTAAACTATATCCCTTAGTACCATGTCCACATGTCTCTTAAATGCAATACCTCCAGGGATGGGCCTCCACCACTTCCTTGGGCAGCAACATGGAGATACAGACACAGATAATCTCACAACTGAACAGAAAAATGTCAGACAAACAGAACCTTTTACAGCAATATATACATATATATAAAAATTTCCATGGAGGTTAGAGTCTTACAAGTTTTACTTGTTTATTTTGATTCCTCAGCTTCCAGATTCTGCAGACAGCAAAAGATTGAAAATGGTATAAAATGGCAAATACTGAGTAAAATTGTGTAGTGGGTTTACGTGGAAAGGTTTTGGTAGTGGGGGGCTGCAGGCACGGTCTCTGTGAGAAGAAACCAGAAGCTTCCCCATGTTAGAAAATGGCCAGTTTCAGCCAGCTTCAAAGCTACCTGCTGCTGGTCAGAGCTGAGGCAGTAAGCGATGTTGTGTCTTTGTGAGAGCAGATTTAAGAAAGGGAAAATAGAATATGCTGAGCAACAGCAGCTAGGAGATTGTGGAGTGAGAAACAACCCTGCAGACACCAAGTTCAGTGGAGAAGGAGGAGGAGGAGGTACAGGAGCTGAAGTTCCCCTGCAGAGTATAGAGAGGCCCCTGGTGGAGCAGGGGGTCCCCCTGCAGCCCATGGGTCCCATGGTGGTGCAGAACTCCACACTGCAACCCATGGAGGAGCCCCCAGTAGCACAGGTGGATCTGCACGGAAGGAGGCTGCGGCCCATGGAGAGCGCCCACAGGAACAGGCCCCAGGACAGAGCTGCAGCCCGTGGAGAGGAGCCCACACAGGAGCAGGGGGTCTGGGGGAAGCTGCTGCCTGTGAGGGACACATGCTGGAGCAGTTTGCTCCTGGGGGATGGAACCCATGGTACAGAGCCATATTTCAAGCAGTTCTTGAAGAGCTTCTGCCTGTAGGAAGACCTCACAGGATCAGTTCAGGAAAGATGGCATCCTGTGGGAGGTCCCCACATGAAGCAGGGGCGGAGAGCAACTGTGAAGGAGTGGAGAAGGTGACCCACTGTAGACTGGCCGCAACCTTCATTCCCCTGTTACTCTGTGCCACTCAGGGTGAGGAAGTGGAAGAGGGTGGATGAGAAGAAGGTGTTTTTAGTTTGTTGTAGTTGTTGTTATTTGTTTGTTTGTTTGTTTCTCACTTCTCTAGCTTGTTAGTAATAGGCAATGCATTTCTCTAATCTCCCTACACTGAGTCTGTTCTGCCATGATGATAATTGTTGAATGATCTCCCTGTTTTTGTCTCAACCCTTGAGCTCTTTGCATTGTATTTTCTCCCCCTTTTTCTTTTAGGAGGGGGAGTGAGAGAACAGTTGTGGTGGAGATCAGCTGCCCAGCTGAGTAAAACCACCACAAATCGTAAGAAATGTTGTGCTTGAGAAATGGTGGTTGGATAGGGATAGCTTTTTTGTTCCAGATTGGTCCGCTTGTCCTCTTCATTAAAGTGTTGAAGATGTGTTGTGAAAATTCATATCCTAATTCTACAACTGATATACTCAGACTTCTGGGTGAAAACCTTCATCAGTTTATTCCTATGTCAGTACCTGATAAATGAGCTTGTACATTTCTTCTTTGATTCATTATTTATATGGGTTATTTAAAGGCACTAACAGTACTGGCTCAAGAGACTTTAATAATATACCACGCTCACCTTCAAGTTATCATTCCACTGCTGTCTTCATAAAGGAAATTTTGAAAATTCTGTGGAAAAAAAAAAAAAAAGAAAAAAAAGAAAAAGAAAAACAAGACAAAACAAAACAAACACTCAAAACACCACAGTGGGGCAGCAGAATGAGTAGTTAACATGGCAAACTGCTGTGAGGAAAAAAAAAAAAAAAAAAAAAAAAAAAAAAAAAGAAAAGAAAAGAAAAGAAAAAAGAATAAAGAAAGGGAAAGAAGGGAAATATTAGTCAATGATCCTTATTCAGATGCAGATTATCAAACTCAGTTGAGGTTGTCTGGAATGTAATGGTCTGTGATATACAATATAACAGACTAGATGATGGAATGATGCCTTGCATAATTTGAATAAATAAACTTAAAGCTGAAAAAATTGCAGCTCCACAGTGATGCTAATATGAGCTTCCTAACTTATGGTATTCAAAATTATTGAGCTCCTTATTTCAAATACAATGTGAAAAAGTCAGTTTACATTGGGAATAATATAAACCATAAGGTCCTAACATTAAGGAAATAATATATCATACTTAGCATGTGAACTAATCTTTTAATTAGTTCCTTGTATATTCAATGAAGAGAATTCAGAATTCTTAGGGATCAGTTCATCTGACATTGCTTGAGGATCAAGATGTGTGTTTCTTTTTACTAACTATAAAGGAAATCTGAATGACTAGCTTTTATGGCTATTATCCAAGAAATAGAGTGCTCTTTGAAAAATGTGCTTCATCTAAATGCAGATGTAAGAAAAAAGTCTGCATTATATTTTTAAAATGCAGTTTTGGTTAGCAAATTTACAGGATTAAATGGGTGATTGGAAGTCTTGTCTGGACTTTACATACATATGTATAGTATATACATATACATATGTATAGTATATACATGATTCTGCTAATTACAGAGAAGATAAGTAAAGGAGTTCAACAACATATGTAACATTTCAAGGAAGGGGAAAGGGGTAATAGTTATTGATGTTAGGGAAACTGGAAAGCTGGAGAAAGATTAATAGCAGAATTTTTTGAAGGATCAGGTGGGAAAGTGATCTTGCTTTGTATTTCCATTGGCAATGGTGACACAGAAAGTAGAGGAACACTGATGATAAAATTTTGAGGTCCCTTTAGTACAGGTAATAATGGGTTTCATGCAAAAGAAAAGGATGACACATGAAACTGGAGAACAAATAACAGGATAATTAATAATATTAAAAAATGAAGAAAAATAATTTAAAAAAAGTCCTGAGATAATGGTTTAAACTGGAAAAAGTAAAGGGACAAGCTACTAACATCACAAGAAAAACAGAGATCCAATGTTATATGAGTAAAATGGATGAGTAACTTGTGAGACTGTCACAGAGAAGTCAAGAGGAAGACAGAGTGGGAAGAAGAGAGGAGAATAAATACATCAGAGAGAAGAAAAACAATTATTTAAACGAAGTGCAATGTCAGCAAGTGACTATGAACTTATTCTGAATATATTTCCACAGTGAATTAAGGAGGGTTTGCTAAACATCACAAGTAAATTCTGAAGCAGCACACAAACTGGATAAGATGTGCAAAAGATTATCTTTAAGGCCCCTTCCAACCCAAACCATTCTGTGATTCTGTGATTATTTTTAATGACTGCATTCATGATGTTTAGAGCTTGCAGTATAAAAAAATATATGAACCATTGAGAAATCTCTGCCCAGAATCCTTTTCACTTGACACTTAACCTCTCCCACTATTGTTTGAAGACAAAGTCATGAAAGGTGAAAATAAAACTTACTTTCATCTGTCCTTCAATCCAGCTAGTATCATTAATTCACATCCCTCTGCATTCTGTTGGGCATCTGATATTCATGTCCTAAGGATTCTTGGTTGGATTACATTTAAATCACTATCTAATGTAGCTCTATAAACATTAAAATTTTATAGAAACATATATTGTAGATTTGTGAAGTTTTAACAAACTTCAGTATCTTGTCAGTATTTTGTAGACTCAGCTTTGTTAGCAATGTTGTTCTTCTCATATCTTTTTAATTTTCACCAAAGGTAACTAACCTCTCTGTGTGGTGACAGTTTTGAAAAATGCTGAAGTTATTAATGACCGTCAGGAACCTATTAGAAATGCAAAAGATCAAATTCAGTAAGAAAATTTAATCAGAACAGAAAAGGTAAAATGCTAAGCTTGATTTTCTTAGTATTTCCTGAAAATAGATACATAAAGAATTTGGAAGAACAATAGAATAACCTTTATCAAAATTCTGTGAGAACATTCCTGTGTTCCTAGAATATACTGCAATACAAAACCTTACCAATAAATACAATCTGCTTAGGCATACAGGGAAAATATCTTGACAGTTGTCTGTTCCCATTTAGAATCAGAATCATAGAATGGTTTGGGTTGGAAGGGACCTTAAAGATCATCTACTTCCAACCCCCCTGCTATTGGCAGGGACACCTGCCACTAGACCAGGTTGCTCAAGGCCCCATCCAGCCTGTCATTAAACAATTCCAGGGATGGGACATCTACAGTCTCTGGAAAACCTGGTCCAGTGCCTTACCACCCTCACAGTAAAGAATTTCTTCCTTATATGTAATCTAAATCTACCCTCTTTTGGCTTAAAACCATTACTCCTTGTCCTATCACTACACTCCCTGACAAAGATTCCTTCCCCAGCTTTCCTGTAGGCTCCCTTTAGGCACTGGAAGGCTCCCCAGAGCCTTCTCTTCTCTAGGCTGAACAGCCCCAGCTTTCTCAGCTTGTCTTCGTAGGAGGGGTGCTCCAGCCCTTTGATTATCTTCATAACCCTCCTCTGGACTTGTTCAAATAGAATCATAAAAGTTGGAAAAGACCTCCAAGACCATTTTTTCCAACTATCCACTGAATCATGTCCCTAAGCACCACGTCCAGCCTTTCCTTAAACATCCCCAGGGACAGTGACTCCACGACCTCCCTGAGCAACTCATTCCAATGCCTAGAATAGGTATATATATTTCTTGAACTAGGGGCCCCAAAGCTGAATGGAGTACTCCCAGTGAGTCGCTACAAGAGTTGGTAGGGGAGAATCACCTCCCTTGATCTGCTAACCATGTTTCTTTTGATGAAGTCCAAGGTAGGGTTGGCTTTCTGGGCTGTAAGTGCACATTGCTAGCTCATGTCGAGCTTTTCATCAGCCAACAGCTCCAATGTCATTCTCATCAGGGCTGCTCTCAATCCATTCTCTACCCGGACTGTATTTGTGCATAGGATTGCCCTGGCCCGAATGCAGAACCTTGTGCTTGGCCTTCTTATAACTTCATAAGGTTTGTAGAGGCCCATCTCTCAAGACTATCTAGGTCCTTCTGGATGGCATCCAGCATGTCAACCACACCACACAGCTTCGTGTCATCAGCAAACTTGCTGAGGGAACACTCAGTCTCACTGTCCATGTCACCAACTAAGATGTTAAACAGTGCCCGTTCCAATACTGGCCCCTGAGGAACAGCCCTTATTACTGATTTCCACTTGGATTTTGAGCCATTGACTGCAAATGAGTGCAACCATACAGCCAATTCCTTACCTACCAAGTTGCCCATCCATCAAATCCACATCTTTCCAATTTAGAGACAAGGATATCATGGGAGACAGTGTCAAATGCTTTGCACAAGTCCAGGTGGATGTCAGTTTCTCTTTCCCCAATCCACCAATGCTGTAAGTCCATTTAGTTGAAAGCATTAAGATATCCAGCAAGAACATAGAAGTAAAAACTCTTAAAAAAAATAAATAAATAAAATAAAAAAAAATGTATGTATATGTATTTTACTAGTGTATTTTTTTGATAGAAGTATTGCAATCAACTGTTTTATTTTTCTATGTTTGAATCAGCAAAACCTGACAGACTGTTCTAGTCTGAAGTTGCCTCAAAGAGAAGTATCATTCCAGAAAAGCAATAATGTCTGTTTGTCTCACTCATGTTACTCAAGTCTGTGCTTCTCTACATAAAGATCATATCACCCATCTGAGTTCAGGAAACACAAATAAAGGCAAGATACATAAACAATATTCACACTAGCCACCCATAGATGGATTATATGGCTTTGGGATTGCCATACTTCATTTACAACTTTAAATTCTGCTATGGGGTGGAAGTGACTTGCTAATGGAAAATTCAGTTAACTGTAATGGAACCATATATATAACTATATAACGGAAAATTTAGATAACTATATCACAAGTTTATGACTCTCAAGGCTCTTTTATTATTGTCTAATATTGCATCTCTCCTATCATATTCAAAACCAAGTGATGGTTTCCTTCCATGATTAGACAAGATAGAGAGCACTCTGTAGGTCTGATCCTGTTGGAGTTCTTACTCATAACCCATCTGCCATACTGCTACACTCTCTTGATTAATTAATTAATTCATGTTATTTAACAGTGCACCCAAAGCTTACAGCATTCTCAACCTATAAAGCCATACTCTTTTGTTTAGTATGTAGTATAATCTAAATACAGGAAATATAAGTGTTATTATATTCAACTGTATATTCTTTAATTCCATACCATCAAAAATACATTAATTAGTATAAAAAAAAAAATTTGCAAGTAACGATAAATCAATAGAAATATTCAGCAGAATAATTTTAAATATTGCTGATTTTATTACTTGTCAGTAAAACTAATCAGGGAAAATAGGGAGACAAACAGAAACTATTTTAATTTTTTAATAACCATTTTTGATAGGCAAACACACAAATAATTTTAATTCAGGAGCTTTGAAAAAAAGGAAGAGATTCTAGGTATGTTAAACTAATTCTGGTAAATGGTTCTACATTTGATAGACCGCAAATGTTTTTAATGTATTATCTTTAAATCTTCTTTGCAACTTCACAAATCATTTGGTACTGAATTTATACACTAATCAACTTTCACCATGATATTTTGAGAGCAACAGTTTTGAATGTGAAAAGTTCTCCTACAACCTGGTTTGATCTGTCCAAGGAGGTGTACCTATGAGAGGAATGTAAATTAAGCAGTATTTAAAAGGGAATGAGGCCCCTTAAAAGCTTTTATTAATTTTGTGCCTAAATTGTCACCTAGTATAATATTTTTAATTTGCATTAAGCAGCTTCAACACTCCTTTAACAAAATCTAAGTAATACATAAAATATCAAGGATTTAAAAGACAAGTTATGTTAGTCTTCTTAGAGTTCAGTTAAGATTGTGATGACTACCATTGTTTATTTTAAATCTATAAAGAAAAGTCTCCAGTGAGCTATTTAGTCTTATAATGTTCACATTCACACATACAACATGAAATGATTCTTGAAAGAACCTTTCGGAAGGGTGTTCAACTTCTGTCATGCAAGGAAATAGTACATCAAATGTAAACAGCTGGGTACATTTACATTGCAAAAGCATGCACCAAAAAGAGCTCTGAATTCTGGGTTCTGAAAGAAGTCACAAAGAAACTAGCTCGCGTCCTCCACACAGCTTTGGTTCTGTGATGGTGCAGAGCTAGGCTGGTAGCAGAAGGTCTGGGGATCTCCAGAACACTTGAGTTCTCTGCTAGCATAAATGTTGCCAAAAAGGTACCCTGCCACCTTGCTCACTCTTTTTCATCAAGTATTAATCTGAATAGATTTGCTAGGCTGCAGCTTGATGAGAGAGTGGAAAGCTTTTTCAAATATTACAACTATACTTAATAAAAGCTATTACTTAAAAATTTTGCTTCACATACATCTTCAAGCTACAGCAGTTAGGGTATTATTACTGTTCTTAGAAGTCATTGCCTGGTTGCCTGACAGACATACTTGGGGTACCTTTAATCAAGCTAGCTTTGGCTCATATCTATATCGAAAAAATATATAAAAATATAAAGCACAGCATGGACTTCCATCATACCTCCTGTGCTAAGAGGTTTTCATTCAGGCTGGTTTGCATGAAACATGCATCAGAGTGACTGTGAAGTTGTCTAGAACCTCAATTCCTGGGCTTAAAACAGAGGCAGGTGTATGTACATGCAATGAATGTTGATCACACTGTACTTAAGGCTACTGTGGTGCAGCTGCACACGTAGGTGTCAGACTGTGTCAAGGTATGGGTGCCACATAGTGTTTTCTTTGGTTCAATCTCACAAGGACTTTTCAAGTACTGCAAGTGATGCATTTATTGTAATTTGAGGTAAACAATCAGAAGCCCTTCCCCTCTTCTGATCTGCTCCATGTTGCATCTCTGACTATTACTGTGTGTGAATATTTCCACCTTTAAATGTTTTAAAGGAATGAGGAATAAGTTTCTGACATTTCTGGGTGTTTTTTGCTGGATGGAGAGGTGGTGGCTGGAGGTAAAGGGTCAGCTGAGGGTCCTCTGAGTATGATCAGGTAGGGGACCCTACAGCTAAAGAGGTAAATATCAGAGACAGCCTTTGTCTTTGACTTGTCAGAAAAATATTAGATTCCTCTTGAAAACATCACATCAAGTTTAGTGGCTATGTTACCAGTGACTGAGCAATATCTAGGGAATGAATTGCAGTGTTAACTGTTAATATGAGAAGGATATTCCACATGAAGGGAAAACAAACAAACAAGCAAGCAAAAACCTAACCTGCTACTACACAGCCTTCTGAGAGCATATGCCAAAAAGGGCAGTGACTATTTAGGAGTAAGCGTCATCCCTTTAGTTTAGTTTGCTTAATTTATTTACTATAAAACAGCACAGTTCTCACTTTTATATACTTAAATATACTTTTATCTTTAGTCTCTTCTTGATACTGACTTTAAGCTGAAGCACCCTCCACATCCCTATGGCTCCCAGGCCACTCCACCTGCTCCCCGGCTTGTCTGGCTTGATCTTCACTAGCAATCTCACTGGCACTTGATCCAGTTGCTGCACCATGGACACAGGGACACTCTGACTCATGGTCTGACTTCAGCTGATGGCACTCAGATCCCCATACACACATGTGAACACAGAACAGAGAGCCCCTCACTAAGGAAAGAGTTAGGAAGGAATTTAATTAGATGATAGGACAGACTGCAATGATCAGGTGCAAGGCACAGCCAGGCCACTGTGCTGACCAGCCAACTGTTTACACATGACTGACCCTTCACCTCTCTCTTTTCCTCCTCAGATTACATAAATCATTCCCTTTGCACCTTTGGTTCCTTCCCTATATAAGTCCTATGCAATACTGTACTGTTTTTCCCCTCTATCCCACATGACCCACACCCACAACCAGTGACTGCCGTGGTCCAAAAGATGATCTAAAGAGCTTCTCACCGTGACTTGCCTTGATTGGTGTCACACTTGGACAAGGGCTGAAGCTCTACTGAGACAGTCCTTGGAAAGTCCAGATAAAGTGTCTGTTTTTCTGGAGTCCTTAACTTGAGTTTCTGCCTGCCATTTTGTGTCCTTGCTCTCCTCTGGGTTTATGGAAATGGAAAGGCTCCTGTGATGGGCATGGGGAATAAACCCAAGGGTGTTATTTAGGCTTCCTCTTCCCTCATTGTTTCTATGTGCTTCTTTGTGGATGCCTGGACAGGCTTTTATCACATAACTTAACAAACACTATGACAGATTCAGAGCTGCATACTAGAATCATTTAAATTGGTTTGGATATTGGCATCTTTACTGTATAACTAAATAATAAATGTTTGATTTAATAAGACACCGTTGCAGAAGAAAAGCTGGAAGAAAAAAGTATGGCTCAAAACAAACTGCTTTTAAAAATATTTAACTTGTCAAGAAAAAAAAAAAAAAAAGAAAAAGAAAAAAAGAAAAAAAAAAAAGGATGGATAAATGGAGATTTGGAAGTTTTTTCCTTACATATTTCATGTAAGAAAGATTAAATATATGAATTAACTACTCTAAATAAAAGACACAGTGTTGATACAATAAGACTTTTCAATATGCATTTGCACTCGATTAGGGACATTAATAAAATGAAAATGTTGCAAAAGGCCACCAGATGCATTGAGGCAAATAAAAATCCCAAATGCCATCTTCACAGATGAAACAACAGCTTCAATGTTATATGCTTCCTATGGAAAGAAAAAGGTCCTTGAAGCTGTGACCTATACACTCCATGTAAACTCATGTGTCAAAAGAGTTTGAAAAGAGTGAAATGTTAAATTAATATATTTGAATATGGACTGACTTGCTCTGTGGTTTGCATTATGCTTATAACTCTTTGCAGCCCAATAAAAGTAGTTTGTGCATAGAATACTTTTTATATATATTTTAGATATGATTACATACAATATGTGGGCAAATATGGAGTTATAATGTTTATAACAACTGATTCTAATAAAGTAACCTTACATTGTAGCTTTGAAGTCAATGACCTAAAGTTTAATGGGACTGTAATATTCAATGAAGCTCAAAGAATTATACAGGAAATGTAACATGAACATGGAGCATTAGTGCAGAAAATCATACTCTTCTAACAATATGTAGTAACTTTAAACCAAGAAAGGATCCACATTATACTGTTTGACATTAAATTCTTGGACCAGATCCCTACCTGTTGTAATCTAATAGAATTCCAATGTATAATGAGGTAAGACAGTTTGTTGTTCTGTTCTACAAGTCATTATCAGTAAACATTATGGAAATTAAAAAGAATAAGAAATAGCATAAACCAGAGGCCAAAGTGAAGGCCTATGAAATGCTTAGAGTCTGTGTATAAATCTGAATAAATAAATTAGCAAATCATGAGCTAATGCTCACTTGCGTTTCTAAAATAAAACATTTTCCTGGATAAAACTGAGTGAATAATCATTGAGCTTTAAAAAGGAATGAATGTCATGGCTGGTCAAAAGGCTATGAGTAGCACATTGCCTGATGAATCACATATGGTTTTTGTATCCATCTGTAAGACAGTAAATAGATTAGAGACACATCTTCAATTTTCACCTGTATTTCTTCTGTGAGCAAGATATTTGCCATCCATTGAAGCAGAAATTCTGAGTCCCCTAAGCAGCCAGTTGATGGTAGGGGGTGGAGAAGGTGATAAAGGCCTGTCACTCATCTGCAGTGTTTGCCTTCCCAGGGTGATTTCCCAAACAGCAAAGCACAGAAATTGCTGGGCTAATAATGCCGATGGAGGGTAAAGAAGAACAGATGAAGAATTACAGTATTTAGGAATACAAATGTATTTACATCTTTTCAGCAGAGGTTGCTACAAAACCATAGAATAATATAAGATAGCAGGCTAGGAAGACCATGATCTGGACATACTCAAGAATAACTGAATCTATAAACCAAATGCCAAATATATATCTGCCCCAAACCCAGTTACTCAGATACAAGATACAAACCTAGTTACCAAGATACTAAGATATAATGTACACACCTTTGAAAGTTTTCTACTGAGATATGTCTGTGGCATAACTAGTAGAGGGCTGCTGTAGGTATAGGGCTTTCATGAGGCAGAAACTGTCTTTTTCTTAATAAGGTGGAGTAATAAAGTATTAATGTAAGAAGGTGAAGAAATAAAGTATTAATGTAATATACTTCCTACTACAGAAGGCTTAAAACACCTAGTGAAGGCTAAGCAAAACCAAGTCACTCATATTTCCCAACTTTTAGTATGCTCTCTGATGTTCCCCCATGAAAAAAATGATGGGAGATTTTGAAGATAAATCTCTCTCATCTCCATCTCCCCGTTCCCAAATATAGTTCACAGGACAGGTTTACTGAAGGAAGATTCACTGAAGATATACGACAGCTCCAATATATCACCATGCCACACTATTCTATCATATACATTTCGGATGTGTATATTTAGAATCTGACCTTATGGATACTTCTAGGAATGTGGATATGTAAAGTCTTTTGCAGTGTATTTCTACGGTTTTACTTATTAGTAGTTTTAGTGCTACTGAAAAAGCCTGGATTGGCAGGCCCAAAGGAGAAAACCCTCCATAGAAAAGGGATAGGGTCAACAGATTTCTCTGCACTAACTCAGCAGAGTGTTTTAGTGTTAACTTAGAAAAGGAGGTCAATCCCTTTGCTCATTTAGTTTTTGGCCTTTCTGATCAAACTGCCAAGTTTGCCAATTAGTGCCAGTTGTGCTCAATATGATCTATGATCTCCTTTCTAACAAAAGCAGGGCTGCTACACAAATACAATTCACACAGGCAACCAAAAACAAATGTTCCGTAGCATTTTAAAGTCACTTTTAACCTTTAAGTTGTTTGAATTGACAAGTGGAAGAAAGGTTTCAAAATGCTCTTATATACAATATACATATGCAACATTCACTGAGGACCTTCTGGTGAATTCTGAATGAAAATCTCTTACATTACCCATATATAGGAAATGTTTTTTGAAATCTGTAATACAGTTTATAATAGTTTATTGCAAGTTATAACAGAAAGGCTTTATATTACACTGTACATACATGATATGGGAGATGAAAGGACGTATGTACTATAAGACTGAAAAATACTGGCTTGAAGTGAAATGCAAGAAACAATAAGTAGGGATATATCTGTCTGAATCATAGCTTGTGTCTTAATATTAGACATCCTACGCACACCCAAGTCACATATTACATGCAGCTTGCTAGCATCAAGAGATACAAAATTCCATGAAAGTTAGTAGCAATGGAGTATTAAGGTGATACCTTCTTATGAGGAAGGAAGAGATTACACCTTGAGATTTTTTGTAAAATTAATTCCCTGGTATAGCACCCAGAGCAGGTTTTGAACAGCGGAATTATAAAACTGACTTTTATGACTTACGTGGATTGTATAAAAAATTAAAATACAATCCACATTAAATTAAATTCAAATATGTCAGATTTTTTATTCTTATTTTTCTAAGACTGGCACAGTTATAAGGTGGGCATGGTTGTCAGGTATGTTTCTTTAGGGGATGTCAAGGAAGTTAAATTTATATTACTTCTGCTATCTGGCTGAGGTAGCCATAGGAAACCAGTCACTGTGCATCATCTGACTATTGTATTCATATTATACTGCTTTCCTAAAAATGGGAGAGAAGATAAAGGTACAACATTTTTGATGTGCACATAATGAAAGGTGTCAGAGAAGAGAAACAGCTTTTTAAGCATACTGAGATCCAGCAGTAAATGTTAGCACTGTGCATGAAAGCTTTAGTTATCATTTTAAAATAGGTTGCTTGCTAATACTTTCCATATTCCAATAGCATTCCAACCATAATTATTCTAATATGTCAAAAACAAAGCAAAATCCCCAAAGAGATGATTCAGACACTTCTCATTACTGATACAGGACTACTGTGGTAAAACACAAACTATGTCCATGAAACATAGGTGTCCACAAGTTCACATATACTCATCAGTAATATATAGTAGCTTTAGAAGAATCTTAAAAATACATCTGAAATTGCAGAAAGAATTCTTATTGAAATCACCTAGCTAATTGGAGTAAAAAAAAAAAAAAATAATAAAAAAAAATAAAAAATAGTGGTTTTGATTGTGTTAGACCATATACACGTCACAAATGTGGAAAAAAATAAATTAAAAAAAAAATAAAAAAGTCTTGATTTACTGCCCTGACTATCAAAAGAATGGTAAAATTTTCAAAGTTCTTCAGCTTTTCATCTCCCTCTAAATATGAGGGCATTTAACATGCCCCATCTAAAAGGTAAACAGTGTAAGATATTATGATGGTGTTATATTAAAGCAATATCTGACGTTGTATTAGATATATCTGGACCACCTGTGTAAAAACTTCATCTAGCAAAAAACATCATGAAAAGTTTTTCTGTATGGTTTTCCCCATCCCCCATCCCCATCTCAGAAATCAATCCCTTTCTCATATTAGGTCTTTATGGTTCTTTTGCCCTCTGTGGACTGTACTACTATTTGTCTTTTACTGTGAAACAAGGAATAACACTGATAAGGTTCAGACTGAAAAGGAACATAAATATAAGTCTAGAAATGTTGACAGCTTGTTAAAAACTTTGAGAAGGGTTCAACAGTTTTTTATTGTAAAGAATTTTGAATGACTGTTGAAGGTTTACGCTAAACATGAGGAACTTTTCCCAAAGTTTCTACTAAACTGATTGACCAGGAGTGACAAGAATCTGTATATAGAAAATACTATGAAAAAGAAATCTTGTAAACAAATTCAAAGTGTGTTTGACCTGGCCTTGGATTTCAGTACCATTCTAAATGACTTCTCATATATCTGTTTTAACCAATGAATAATCACAAACTGACAGCATACAAAGCTATTTCATATATTTTCTGGTATAGGGAGCATCTATGTCATACTATCTAGGTCATAAACAGGATTTCACTAAGATTAAATGCCTTTTTAAATTATATATTCTCATATATTCTTTTATCACAGCAACAGGTCCATTTTATTTCAGTGAATTATCAGATCCTCAGAAGAACATGTTTGTAGGTGAATATTATGTTTTTGTTGTTGTTGTTGTTGTTGTTTTATGGAAGTATACATTAGTCATGCAATCAGTCACTCTCAAATGAGGAAAGGTTTCCAGGTGGTCATGAAGTAACTGGTGTGATGGTTACAATCCTACTGCAAAAACTGGCATTGCAGGCATTCCATTACAGAGCTGCTAAGAAAAGTCAAAACCTCTCTGGGTATTATGCTATTTATCACTCTGACTTGTGTCCCCAGCAACTTCTTATTGATGGGGATATTAAGAGAAATAAGATTGTGTCACTGCAGGATATTATTGTCAAGTGTCTTATTGTGGAGGTCAGCAACACATGAACGCAGCTGAAGAAGAGGAAAAACTTATAGAAGAGAGCAAGTAATATACATGTAGTAATACAGAACAACCAAAGGAACAACATTTATATTATGAAGGTAAGTGCTAATTCTTTTAAAGCTTGTCCATATGTTTGACAGTATGTCCATTTATTCTACAGTTGTTTTACCACTGCAAGAATATGAACCTATGAACAAGATAATATAAATATATATATTTGCTTTTGTTAGAATTTCCTAAGTGTATGTAATTTTCTCCCTTCTCTTTTGCTTGAGACATGGGTTATATTGACACATGCCACAAGAACTTCCGCTCCTCCTGCCTACCACCTATTATGCCTTCTACTGTCATTCCTTTTCTTTTGTATAAGGTTGACGTGCAGCAACTTTTTTCTTCATTGCCTGGAAACCAATCATTTTTCTATCAATGCAGGAAGTAGTTTCTAACATCCCTGGTATTTAAAACTTTCCCTTCATCCTGAAGGGAAAACACTAGATATTGGCTTTTACTTCAGATCATCATATGTTCAAACTTGTTGTTTCTTTATCCCTGAGTTATGTCATGGAAACACTTTTAGATCATGAAGACAAATATAAAAACTGATCTTTTCAATGTATTTGATGATTCATATGTCACCCACTACTTTTATTCTTGAGAGAGCCATAGCAGACTTGAGCGTGTCAGAAAATGACTCCAAGACGAATATTCATATTTCTTTCCTCCCAGGCTCACTTTTTTCCCCCGAATTTTAAGTATCTGTATTTTCACAGGTGGCAAAAGTCTTTCAAGCAGAGAATGCATTTCAAGGATCTTACTATTATTGGTATTATTACCCTCTAATTATTTTACCTATTGACATTTTTAATGTTGATTTTGGTGAAGTAATATACATACTTGATATTTTTTGAAAAAAAAAAAAAGAAACAGAAATACCTTTACATGTTATCACAGAATCACAGAATATTAGGCATTGGAAGGGACCTTGAAAGAATGTTGTTCCTTTTGGGCTGTTTTACGTAGCTCAAATTCTTAATCTTTCCACAAAGTCCATGAAACTTTAAGGTCTTTCATAAATGGGTGAGTTAACAGTCATTTCATTAAATGAATAAAAAAATTGAGTCCTTTAATGTAATTACTGATTTCACTACATCACTAGTAGATGTTTATCTCACTTTGTACAACTTTATCTGGAGCTTTCTATAGAATAGCCAATTAAACAAGAGTGAACCAACTGCCTGGGTTTGTTGATGTCCTTGGATCTATTCACTGTTCCTGTATTTGTTTTGTATTCCACTGAGTTCTCAAGTCCTGAGTTCTCTGTGATACACTGGTAGTCTGTGACAAACTCAGCTCTCACATATAATTCAAATGATAAAATAGTTAAAGGGTAAATTGGATAGAGTTTCTCTTCTGTGCTTGGATTCTGTAGGATTTACTGGTTCAACTGTTTTCTCAGCCATGCCTCAGTCAGAAGGGTATATTACATCTACCCTTGCTTCAGCAGTTGCTCCTTAATGTGTCACCAGCGTACCATTCATAAACAGAAAATCTCCTGAACCTCATAGTGCAGGATTTGGCTGCAATTCAAAGGAAAGGAAACACATCTTTCCCACTAACGCTAAAGATGCACAAACATTTGACTCTCCAGCAATAATAAGGAAAAAGACCAACCCCTATGCCAGAGAACATCCATTCATTTGAATTTAGAAACCCCTTTTACATTTTTCCCCCATTGAACATCTCATTTTGAATGATATGCTTTCGGAGAAACAAGGTTTTCATAAATCATAGATTTTAAAGGTAGAAATGGCTATTTAAATCACCTAGATTAATTTCCTGATAACAAAAGTCATAAAATATCATCTTCTATTTTCTGCATTGAACAGATAGCTTTTCTTTCCTATATGCTATCTTTATAGGCTATTCATCTAAACTTCACAAAATGCACTTTGTAAGCAGTTCTTAATGTGCCAATTATCTCATTCACCCTTTTTCTCATTAGTTAACTTCATCTTAAAAGTTTATTTTTTTTCCAAAAAACATTTTCTATAATTATTATTTTAAAAGTCACAAATACTATTGAATTATTGATCATGTTTAGGTTGTTCAATCTGTTTTTATGCTCAGGCAGAGCAGAAGCTCTTGTAACAGACTGTATTTCCAAGTATTGTTCACGAGTCAGTCGAGAGTGGCAGAATTTTTCCAAAATATTTGTGCACATCACTTTAGACAATGTTGCATCTAGTCATGTGAAAACAAGCTTCTCTTTGGGACCATAAGTACTACATACTTAGGACCTGATCCAAAATTCACAGAAGAAAATAAGAGCTGCAGCCCTGTTTCTTGGCTGCAGCTCTTTTGACAGTACTGTGAAAAATCAAAATTCTTGTATCTGGATAGCATAAGCAGGGGATAATTGCTTTTCATTAGGGTCTCAGATGACTTCAGCATCTCTCCTAAAATTTGTGCAGGATGAGTATACTCCTGAGCAACTGTTATTCTGTATATTTGGACTTTCCAAAATATTCCAGTTATTGTAACGTGGAAACATAAAGACTAACTGGACAAACAAAATGCATCTTGTTTGTGAAAGCAGTGTTTAAATTTAGTTAAATCATTTTCATTATGCTGTTTATTGATCAGTCATTTGGTTTCCATTTTTCCATTCTCTTCCTAAAACTATGTACTCTTTTTGAAGATATGCATCAAAATGTACTCCAGCAAGTTCAGACACCAGGTCTTTACTTTTACATGTATTTCACGTTTTATCCCTGTAAAGTTTCAGGAGGATTGTTACTTATTACCACTTTGTGATGGGAAAATCAACAATTCCAACATTATATAGTATCTTTGAGATGTTACAACAGTATGATTTACAAAAGGCTTCAAACAGAAACAACTGTAATGTTATCTGCTTCATTGGTATATGTAGATTACTTCCCATTCTAGCAAGTGTATAATGCCTTTATCTACAACTGTAGAAAATATGAACTACTCTTTGCAAAGGAGTATCTTATAATTACAGGACTACATTCCCTTTTGTTATATGTGGGCAAAATATCATTTTAATCAACATAATTGTGACTACATACTTTAGATGTGAAATTTAATGAAGTTTCATTATTTCAATAAAATGGTACATAGCCCTACAATAACTCTGGCTCAGAAGAGTAATTATTTAGGTTCAGCTGCTCTTCCACTGCAAAATGTAGGCATGAAGAAATATGGAAGCAATATAGTATTACCTCACTGTCCTCACAGCATATTTTCAATGGCAGACCAGATACACAGTGCAGCTAGAGTTCCTCTTGCCAGCACCTTAACTGAGACTACGCTTTATAAAAATTAATCTAATTCCCCAAGACAGGACTTCTCTTGCTGAGGTCAGATGAGTTATGCAAAAAAAAAAAAAAAAAAAAAAAAAAAAAAAGCAACAATTTGTAATTTCTCCTAGTTGCTTTAAACACAAACAAACCTAAGTGTATAAGAAACCTGCTAGGTGATGAAAGATATTCAAAACCTGCAGGTTTAAAAGTGACAATAATTGGTACTCAACATGATTAGAAGTTTTGAAAACAGACTTTTTTTTTAGTAAGTAAGACTTCCTTTAGTAAGACTTTTTTTTATAAGTAAGATTAGAAAACAGTCAGCAGGGGTATAAATATGAGCATTTCACTAATATATTTAAATACAACATTTTCAACTTCACTTGACAAGTGGAGTCAAGTTCAACAGCTCCCTTCATTTGGAAATGGTGCCATTCAAATGAAAATAACTACTTTAAAAAGTGATTATTTTTTTTTTCAAAAAGAATAACAAGTATTTACTGACAACCAACTCTAGACAAAGTGTTCTTGCAGCTGGAGGCACAAATTATTACCAAAATTATGAGAGGTTTTTTTGGATTAGCTGATGGGAAGACATAATTAAGTTTTCTACTTGTAAACTACAGAAAGAATTAAACTTTTAGACCATTTACTAAATTTTGAAAAATAAACTATTTGTACAAGATTTAGAACCCTAATACTGAAAAAAGTTTATTTCATAAGCATATTTAATCACACCAAAATAACAATATCATTATTAAAAACATTTTTTCAACTCATATTTTTCCAGAAATTATTTTTGCATGCCTGTGAGATCAAGCTTCAGTTGGTAGAAATGGACATAAGGCCACCGAAAACACCTGAGCAGTGGTAATTTACCTCCACTGAGGTTCCATAGGTCAATGGAATAAAATCATTATTTTTTCTTTTACTGTAGCATAGCAGCATTGCAGGTTTTTCTTTCTTTCTTTCTTTTCCTTTCTTTCTTTCTTTCTTAAAAAAAAAAAAAAAAAAAAAAAAAAAAAAAAAAAAAAGTTTTAAACTTCTCTACCCGGTCTGGTTATCATTTTTTGCTTTCTCATGTCTTAATGTGTACCTCCAAGCTAGGATATTTCTTTGTAATTTTGTTCAAAATTCTGCACCTGCTTAAAATTCCTTTATGGGTTCCAGTAATGGATAATTATTCCCCAAGGGTTTTGGCTGGACTCATTTATCACATTCAATTACATCTATTCTAAAATAAAAATATTTTGTGTTTCTGATAGATTTGTGAATAACACCACTATATCAATTCCAAAGTAAAATCTCTGTTTATAAGCCATAATAATACAAAAGGAATTTCTAGAGGATGCAGACCTGTATTATTTTCTCTCCAGTGTTTGTACTAAGCCAGACTCATTCAGTTCTCTGCTATACTAAAATCCAAATAAGAAAAAGAAAAATACTGTTTTGTTATTTTTTTGTGAGAGGGTAAAATGATTGACACAATGATCAGATTGTATTTCCCTTGCTCATTACCACATAGCAGCCAGTGAAGATTTTAGTACATAGGTTAGATTAAGTCTTTGCTTCACACTTTCTGACTGGGTTTCACACCTTTGGTGGTGGTTGGGGAGTTGATTCAAAACCGCTTTTCCTCATCAGATTCACTTTTCTGTAACTTTGAGTGTCTATTTTATTCTGCCTCCAGAGAGAATGATTTCTTCCACTCTATCCTGGAAACAAGGATGCAGAACAAAGATGTTGCCTCCTCAGCCACTGACTGCAGTCTGAGATGAACATCTCACTTCTGCTCTCTGTCCTGATGCAGTAATAGATAATACTTTAAGAATTTGTGCCCCCAAAGCATTTTATTTATTTTCTGTGTTTACTTAAACTGAAAAGCCGCATTTGGAATAGCATATTGTATCTTTCCAGGAAAATACATCTAAGAAAGAACAAGTCCATATTCATCTGCAGGCATCCCTATTGCAATTTCAGTATAAGAGGCATTGTGCCATCACAAAACTCACGGTGTTTTACTTAAGTAAGTTTTCTAGAGTTTTCCTCAGGTAAGACTTTCTTTCTTTCTAAACAATTTCCACAGTACTGAAGAAACAAGAATTTCTCCTGTCATCTGAAACAGTTGTACATGTACCTCTGTTCCAAGGGGTACAAAGATAAAAGAAAATGGAAACAGAGAGATCTTGAAATGCTGAAATGTAAAAGAGGGGAGAGAAACTGCCTTATTACTTGGTAATATGTTACTCATATATTTTATTCCTTCTTTTATATTGTCTCTAAAACATAGCTCCTGAGAGGTAAGTTTAAAAAAGGTAGGGAAGATTTAAGAACAAACAGACCAAACATATCACAAAGTCTTCAAATATATCAAAAGAATCCCACAAGCAAAACTGTGGATCCTTTAGACCACCAGGGTGCAATCAAATAGGATCAAAGGTCTGCGGGGAAAATAAATGATTTATTGGCATGGGTCTATACCAGAGAGGATGGTTCTATACTCAGATTAGTCTTTACAGGTAATGAGAGTAAAACCGCAACAGAGATAAAAAGATTAAAAACAAACAAACAAACAAACAAACAAAACAACAACAACAACAAAACACTTGAAGGAACAATTTAACAATTTCAGAAATACAATTGAAATCAATCAGAAGGACCAGCCTACGTTCATCTGAGATATCAATGCAAGCTATAGGATGAAGTAGCCATCCTTAAACTCATCCTGAGAAAGAACTAAAATAAAAAGACTGGCTTAATTCTCTGAGCTTTGTCAAGAAAGATTCTAAGGATGAAACTAGGAATTGCAGAAATTAAAGATGTAATTTTTGCAGGGCTAAACACTTTAAAGGTTCTGTAATTTTTATTATTCATTGGAGTCACATTGCAGATTGCTAAGTTTTATAAATTAGGAAGTAGAACTGAAAGAAAAATCATAAGCATGAAAAATGATGTTCCCCTTCCATTAAAATAAATTAAGTTTTAATTTTTTCCTGTCTGTTTCTTTCAATGAGGAAAATAAAAAGGAAAATCATATCAACATAATGAAAAAGTATACTGCATCACATAATTATTCTGTCGAGTGGGTTGACAATATAAACTCACAGAAAAGCTATATATTATGTAAAACAAAAACAACAGCAAAAATCTCAGTTATAAAGGTATGACATAGTTACACAGTGTTATGTAAAATTACATGCCCTTCTCTAAAAATGACTAGTCCTGCAGAGCCTTACTAATACAGAGCCTTCTGAGAAATAAGGTAGAAGCTCACAAAAATTTTATTGCAGCCAAACTGAATATGCTGGTATGTATGCACATGTTCACCCTTCAGAGGAACTACTGCAGTCAGCTACAGAGGAACTCAATAAGACATCATTATAAGTTTTGTGCATGGACATAATAATTCAATGTTATTTATTCATTGGAGATTCATTTATGTACAATTCATTTATAACTTCAAGGTGGAATTTCCTTACTTTCAGTCAGATTATTTCAGTGATGAAATTTGAATTTCTGTTATTATAGCAAGGGCTGTCAGCTGACATTTTCACACTTGGTGATAAGGTGGTCTGGGAAATCTAAATACAATTCAGATTATTGTGAGAAGCTGAATAAATACCCTGGTAGCTAGACCATGCTGAAATCCATGCTATGGCAGTTAGCTTGCTGGAAGTACCAGCTGACTAAGGACGTCTAGCTGACTTGTGGTCAAACCTTTAAATATCCTCCAAGATGATAGCCCAGGTGAAAATGAGGGATTGAAAGATTCTGCAGTTGAGCTTCTCCAGTTGTTGGATTTTTACGAATGTGCAAGACAACTGGTGGAAGTTAAAACGGCATTTCACAGTGTATCTGAAAGAAATGCACACTAGAAAGAGAACAATTTTTGTCAATGGAAGGCTCTGAATCACTTTGTGCATTGGTTGCTCTTTGAACTTATGTGTCAGGTGCTAGCATTATAAGTGGAATACAAATATTTTAAGAATTAAAAGTTAATAAATAATGTCTTTATTTATAGGTCAGCAATAGATAAACCTGAATATAAATCGTTTGGTATAAATTTCCTGGCAAATACCCTGTCAACATTAAAGTGTCAAGGTTTTTTCTTTTAGCAAAAAATATATGTTCTCCAAAGTGGAAAAAAAAAAAAAAAAAAAAAAAAATTTTTAAAAACAAAAAAAAAAAAAATATAAAAAAAAAAAAGGGAAAAAAAAAAGTCTATCCTGAACTAAAAATATTGCCATCTACCCTTCACCTACTCTGCCCAATATAACAAATAATTTTGTCTGGAAAACCAATAAAAAAACAACAACAACACACACAAAAAAAAAAACTAACAGAACTATTGCTGCAAATGAGGCCCCACAAAGAGTACAACTGGCTGTGACATTGTTTTCTCTACATGAGGATGATGATGTTCTATGTATTCTGGTGTGATGGGTTAAGAAAAAATATACAAGAAGGTTTTTCAGGTATTGGGAAAAAAAAAAAATATCAAAAAACTAACATAAAATTTGTCTTATTTGTTATGTTGCCCTGAATGAAAAGTGACATGGAGAAAGATTTTAGGGCTTGTTGCATATGTAAAAATATGAAAAATGTAGGCCACATCAAGGAAAGGCACCTGTTGATATCCTAGTAAAAAGCACTATTTGAAAGTGTGATTTAGTTTGGATTTTTTTTCTTCAAACTAACATCCTATTCTATCCCTTTCGTCTCACTCTGCAGACAGTTTTTACAGGAACAGATAACAATTAAATAGGTAATGTATATGTCCTATTTTTACTAGACAATACAATTGACAGCATAATATAGGACAGTAGGTCCAATGTTAGGGTGTAAGTTTAAGTCATTTACAGTTAAATATAGTTTAAACATGGAACAGCTAGTTCCCATCATCTCTGTTCAACCGTTTGGAAAGAAACAGTGTAAAAATAGTATTATCCCTACAAGAAAGAGCTGGACAACCTGGTTCTGATACATATTTATTGCTATTAAATTCCAGAATAGCATAAGCTGAACATGATTTTGTAGCTGCCAGCATTTTAATAAATGGAAAAATGGAAAAAAAAAAAAAAAAAAAAAAAAAAAAAGAATTCTGACAGTGCTAGAAACAAATGTCAGTTTCAGTTGAATCTTTGTAATAGTGCTGTACATAAGGTAGGAAAAGGTGTAATTATGTGAGAGCTGCTACTACAATGTGAAAATGGTGTTGGTGTCATTAGATGAGAAACAGTGGCCATAAACAACAGTCATGTCATGAGTTTCTATATGAATTTGTAACCCTACATAGACTTATAGTAGAAGAATGAGTGAGAAGGGAAATAAGGGACACTAATTCAGTTTGTCACATCATGCGAGAACCAAACATGGAAACAGTGGAGACCAGGGACAGCAACAAATAGGACAAGTAGTAGGGGTGGTGACAGTACATGAGGAAAGCTCTTCAGGTCCAAGTGACAACTCCAAGTCACTCAAAAAATGAGTATCAGTTACATGTTGAGCTGTTGGGCTGTTTATGAGTGCAATAAATTGTGTGGTATGTTAATATTGGCTTAGGTATAATATAGTGCATTGGCAAGGAAAATGCTCTGTTAATGACCATGGCATTAGGCTGAGTTCCTCTGACACAAAATACCTGTTGCCTAAAGCCCATATTAGTCTACTGTCCTTGGAAATGTCCTTGGTTACCCAAGATATCTGTTCAGTGTGACTGGTATGACAAAGTATTTATATAAGATTCATGTCCTTCTAGAATGGCAGCTGGAGGCCAAGGTCTCATGGGTGGAGCTGGATGCCATAACATGTGCAACCTAATGAGAAGCAAAGCCATAAATGGGCACTTCAGTTTCCACAGACTCAGGAAGCACTCAAAACAGTGAATGGCTACTGAATATACAGTTGATGGTATTCTTGTCCACAGGTGGTATCTTTTTCAAGAAAAACTGAAAAGCAGTTACAGGGTATTGCTGACTGAGACTCATGGGCACCCACACATTTTTTTTTAATTGAAAGAAAATCTACCCAGAATTATGAGACACCTATACTGGGAAAGTGTTATAATCATACTTATTTTCTGAAAAAAAAACATTGCTGTTCCAGTTTTTTGGAGAAAAGGAGATGGCTTATATTTTTACTGTTCTTTCTTTGCATTTTTGATATAAAATGAAGATATATTAAAAAAATGCTCAGTCCAATTACTTCACAGAATTAGAATCACAGAATCATCTAGGTTGGAAGAGACCTCCAAGATCACCGAGTCCAACCTCTGACCTAACACTAACAAGTCCTCCACTAAATCATATCCCTAAGCTCTACATCTAAACGTCTTTTAAAGACCTCCAGGGATGGTGACTCAACCACTTCCCTGGGCAGCCAAGGAAGAGGTTGCTTCACACATGCAGTTAACCAGCAATGTTGTGATTGTTGTGGTATACAGTGTTTGCAACATATTAAAATTTTCATTGTCAAAGTAATAGCAAAAATAATGGTACTTACAGTCTACTTGTAATTTTCCCTGAAATAAAGGGCAGTTTGACTAGGGGGAAAAAGCAAACAACAACAAAAACAAAAACCCTACATCTATTTTATTTTAATCAGAGAATTGCAGACAGAATAACTGCCAAAATGTGTAGAAAATTTGGATAAATAAATTTTATCCATTTCACCAGTGACAATGCTTAACATTTCTTTTTTCATCTGTGCATACTTTTGACTGACCTAAAATGGACTGCATGTTCAGTGGCGTGTGTAGTCCCTGGGATCTGATTATTTTGGAATCTTCTCTGCAGGTATAAAGAGCTAGCTGTAAATACAATAATTTACTCCCTATACAATTCTCTCCTTTTCCAGTTTTATCCACTGTTTAATGAAGGTCTCACAGCTCAGATATTGCCTATTTTCTTTTATCTACAACAGTATATATTTTATTAGTTTCAATTTTTAGATAACAGTTTTATACCTAAATTATAAATCCAGGTAGGTTCCAATAGAGTAAAAGTGACTAGCCCCATGTTTCCCTTTAGCTATAGGACTGGCTACAATTGTTAGGAGAGCTGTCAATTTCTTCTTAATACATTCAAGTCCTTTGGAGGAAAGCACAGGCCAAAGGGGAAAACCCAGGATGGAATACTTCTGAAGCTGATTATAAAGGAGGCTGAATGCTAGTCAAAGGTACAACTCCAACAGAGCCTGATTAACATTCCCCTATAAAATCAGGACCAGAGTGTAAGCCATTAATTTTATGGCTATTTTTTCCCACTGCTTGGTTTTTCATAAGTTGGACTTCCTTCCAGGCTAATTAACCACTAAACATTTTACAAGCAATCCAAGTGCGGAAGCAGTAAAAGATGAATTGCACTTATGAAGCAATTGACAAAGGGTATATTGGGCCTTTTAAGCAATGATATTGTGCATCTTTATACAGGAAGAAAGGATCCTTTGTACTGCAGTGTGATAGGTCATTAGTTAATCCTCAAAACTCTGCACAAGATAATAATGACTCAAGGCTAAAATGAACCCTCCTGGATTAGGGTGGGGAACCCTACCTTAAAACATCTCCAGAGAAAACACTTAATATTTGTGTCTTGGCATTATCAAAATACCCCCTGTGTTATCTTAGATTAATTCCCTGGCTATTTTCTTTTCTTTTGACAGCAAAGTCAGAGCTGACAAACCAAGGCAGTTCTCAAGGAAATTCAATTACTGAAATGTCTGACAGCTCGCTTTGCTGCTTTTAACTAAAGTTTTGAAAGTTACGTGCTGCATGTATAATATGGTTTTCACTACAAAGGAATAGATTTGCATTTTCTAGGGGGAAAATCATTTTAAAGCTGTAGGAGTCTAATGATAAAAGATAAAAAATGAAATGCTGAAGTTTCTATTTTGAAAAGAAATAAAGTAAGTTGAGTGGTTGCCATATGAAACTAGGAAAACACTGTTTTCTTAAAAGCAGAATTTACTTGCCTTTCCATGTAAATGGGGGAATGCCAGTCATTCTGAATAGTACCTGCATATATCATTTTCTAATTAGTCCATATGATGAAAGATGTAAAGGTTTATAAACTTTTCAGTAAACCAGGAAAATTTTATTTGTACTTATTTATTTTATTCAAGTACTGAAAGGTTGCTATGAGATCCCCCTGGAGCCTTCTCTTTTGTAGGCTGAACAGCCCCAGCTCTCTCAGGCTTTCTTCATAGGAAAGATGCTCCACTACCTTGATCATCTTTGTGGCCCTTAAGTTCATTATGTGCTTTCCTCACTATTACCATTACATTATTGGCATTTTCGATTTCAAATTTGTACAAGTGCACCAGTTTCGCACCACATCCTTGAAGATCAAGCTACTGTTGCCTATCTCTTAGGCATTAATCTGGTGGTTAGAGTATGCTCCTAGGAAGAAAACACACACTGGGCAGTAGGCTCACCTACTCATGAGGAAGAAGAAAGGTGCAGTGGGAAGTGGAAAAACCCAATATGCCAAAAGAAAATTTCAGAAAAGGAGAGTTATGAGGCCTACCCTACTTTTTTTTCCTCAAGGCTATTTATTAATTTCACATGCAACTATCATTGGATCAAAAACAAACCAGGTTTCCACTCACACAACTCATTATTGTGAGGAGTAGCTGTAACAGTAGGAGTGGTTCTTGCACATTCTACAGCCGCATTGAATCTTGCATTATTGTCATATAGTGGCTCAGCTTCAACCAGAGGAGAAAAACATCTTTCCGTAATAGTATGCCTTACATAATGCTTAGTGCATTTTCACATAGCTCATCTTGACTGGAATTAGTAGCTACAATTTACCATCGAAAATGGTGTTTTTGACTGTGCCAGTTTAAAAATGTAGCCTTTGCTTTACTACTGTATCACTCCTGCTTTATACCAGAGAAATTCTATTACAGAAAATAGGCTTATGCCAGCATAAAATTAGAATAACACAATGATGAATCAGGTCCCAGCTTTCAGCAAAAATAGGTCTGTGTAAAGAAAGAACATGTAAACCTCCCCAGCATGCAAAAACCCTCCAAAAAATCTTTCTTTAGACTGCCTGTATAGCCAATCCAATTTAAAATGCAGAATCGTAGTTACTGAATCATTGCTTAATATAGACACTTACTGCATAGTACCCCTTTCACTAAAGCTGAATCACAGTAACTACTGTAACAAAACTACTTTCACATCGTTTTTTTCAGCCAGATTGCTAATGTCACAGATAGCTTTAAAAATGCATTTTACCAAGTGAACACACCTGATAAAGCTCAGGGACATTTCAGAGGAGTTAGGCTTCCAAATCCATTTTTCCAGTATGATACAAACAATCCAAGAGCCTAAGGCTTTGGGATTTAGGCTCTTATGTGTGGATGCATTATCTCATAGGGAAAGAAAAGTGTTTCAGAAAATTTTACCCTAGGTCAAAAATTTACTGTCCTGGAGCCTGGAATTCAGAGCATAGGTACAAAAACAGTACAGAAGCCCCTGATTTGATTGAATAGGTTAGGTTCAGGAAAAAAAGGGACAGTTTACCATGCATTCACTCCACCCACGAGTGATGTATGTGACTATGGGGTTTATTAGATGGTCATATCTTCCTCAAGATTTGGACTTAGAAAATTTCATTCCATTTCATTTCATTCCTTTACTACTGGCAATTATAAAATCAGCTGAACTTTAGGCTAAATTTGAGCTACTCACCTTAGCTATTTCTGTACCGCAGCTAAAGCATTCATATACAAGCTGAATTCAATCATTTAAAAACAGAAGTGTACCTGTGGTTTCCCAGAGTTTAACCCAGTCTAGAGAAATGCAGTAAACCACACCAGACCTTGTGCAGCGCTGGACCTTCAGCTACAACATAACCTGTAAATTGTGGTAGTTTAGAACTAGCTTGAATATACCATAAAAGCATAATTCACATCTATAACTGCAGTGTGGCCAACTCCTTAGAGATGAAAAGCAATATACTCCAGTATCACCTCTGGGAGTTGTCTGGTCTCCCCTTTTTGATATTGAAAAATTATTGCTGGAAGCGCATTATGTTATAGGAGTTGGACACAAGAACCAGCAATATCATTTTGGTACGAACTTTTAAGGCAGTGTTTACTTCAGAAAGTCTAGATGTGACACCTAAGTTCTCAAAGGATTTGGCTATTTTATACAAATTCAACACTATTTTAAGATTCTGTGTTAATGATTTTGATATATTGTTACACACGCTTTGTGTGTTTGACTATAGCAGGGATTAAATAAATTGTGTTTTAAGGATTTAAGGTTGAGAGAAAAGGATTTGGCTACGTAAATCGAGGTCTAAGAGGTTCCTGGTTCATTAAACATGTCATTGGGGTCTTGTATCACCTTCGCTCTTCAAGAAGACTCTTATGTAAAATACTTTCAGAAACATAGGATCACATAGAACAAAGCCCACGAGATTTATTAAATTAGCTGTTCATTTAATCCACAAATAAATAAATAAATACAACAACAACAAAACAAACAAACAAACAAACAAACAAAAAAAACCACGTATTTTAAAGTCTAGACCAGCAGTTTACATAAACGCAAAAAGAAAATAAAGGATTTAAAGGATTTAGTATCGATTCAGTTACTTGTTGACACAATTAATTGAATTTTCCTGATGTGAACTCCTCTTGTGGTAATGGATATACTAAGAAGCCCCAGAGCAAAAGTATTAAGAACTAGATTAACATATAATATATATCAGTATAAAAACATATTTGGTCTTAAACCTGCTTGTCTGAAAAGATTGCCAGCCTTTCCTCCTCACAGGATCCTCCCTAAGTGTTATTTTCATTACTTCAGTGGGGAAGTGGGAATTGATTGTAGTTTTTCACAGGATTAAATTTCAAAGATATAAATTACATTAAAAATTTCAATTATGTTTGTCTAGAAAAAATATTTATAAATTGCCTTTATTAATAACAAGAAAAATCTGTCAGCCAGAAATTAATGAATGATCTCCTTTGGGTATCAACTAATAATATTTCATCACTGACCTTGTTGCTGAAAAATTTCACTGTTATAAAGTATTGAAAGATGATTTTGTGAAATCCAGCAGAACAAATGCCAGACCAAAGAGGAAGGACAAAAACAACAACAACAACAAAAAAAAAAACCCACACCTAATATAAACTTAAAAATTTTTTGCTAATCACAGAATCACAGAATTGTCTAGGTTGGAAGAGACCTCCAAGATCACCGAGTCCAACCTCTGACCTAATACTAACAAGTCCTCCACTAAACCATATCCCTAAGCTCTACATCTAAACATCTTTTAAAGACCTCCAGGGACTCAACCACTTCCCTAGGCAGCTCATTTCAATGCCTAACAACCCTTTCAGTAAAGAAGTTCTTCTTAATATTCAACCCAAAATTTTCTGCATCACAATTTCAAATGACAAAAAAAAAAAAAAAAAAAAAAAAAAAAAAAAAAAAAAAAAGAGTTCTCTAATGGATATTTAATTTTGTGTTTAGGCTCATTAGAAAGTTTTAAGTTTTATTTATTCTCAAATTTTAAGACACCTAATGGAAGCATTAATCAAGCAACAGACATTGAAGTATTAAGCAATGGAAAAGTGACTGATACATACTGCATTGTCACATCAACAGAAAATAGTTTCTATATTATTCTTTCCATACTAATAGAAACACAGAGCAGTTCAGACAGAAGATAGTGCAAGACTGTCATGATACTTTGGCTAAATCAGCAGCCATGATTTATGGGCACCTTCTTCTGTCTTCATGTGTATGGGAGAGTAGCTGATTAACCAAGCAGAAATAATCCATAAATAAATACACAGACCTACTGTCTATTTTCTTTAGTTTTAGATGACTGTATTTGGCTAGACATAAATGATAGACAATGATATAACTTCAGTTGGATTTTTCTTCAATGGTATTTCAATAATATTTACAGATTGGGTATAAGGATAATTTTATTACCTAATTTACTGTGTTTATCAGTATTTCAAGAGCACTTTTTTTCTGGTCTGAGTACACTGCATGATTCCCAACTGAAAGAATGAAGAGCCAAGACAGACAACAAAGTAAGTCAAAGAAAAAGCAAGATAGGGTGTGTGATAAATAACAAAAATAAAATAGCTAAAATTAGGTAATACCAAATCATTGTTATTATGTATGTGTTGATGTTTATAAGCTAACTAGGTTCTGTACTTTGGTTTGCATGTCGTTCAGTCTTGTCAACAAATATAAATCCATTTTTCTGACAGTTACATGTGCCATTATGCCTAAACTGATCCACCACCTTTTGGGGTGAAACCCAGCTTGGCAGCAGATGAATTCTGTGAGATACAGCCATAACTACTGTACTGCACACAGCCCACTAGTGCCTTGTCAGTAATCATGCCCGGAGTAAAACCTATTTCCTCCTTGGTGTACCCCTGTGGAAAAGTCATAGAACAGAAAGATGTAGTGAAATGCTGCAAAGCAGAGAATAAGCTCCCATACACCCACAGAAACAGCAGTGAAAGAGCAAAACCACAAATTCCTCAGGTCTTAAATGTGCAAGAAATCACCAGCCTGAACGTGAGTTTAGGTTTGCAGTGCAGTCACCATACCAGAATCCTGAAAAACCCGTCTACTTCTTACGCAAATGCATATCCTGAAGAAAATCATCTCCTTCTGACCTCTGGTGCAACTCTCATTTGTTTTCTCAGTGCATGAGTTCAAGAAAAGGCTGCAGACCTGCCACACCAGATTTACAGGGATTCCAGCACACATAAAAGTAGTCAGTCACTCCTCTCAATACTTCATCCTGATCAGCATGAATGTAGGGTGCAGCAATGTTTCATATGTCCCTAAATATCACCATATTGATGTTTTCTACCTGAATGAAAGTATATTACCAGGTGGAAGCAATATTTCCTTATTTGGTATTTTTGGATAAATGTCAGTACTCGTAATGAATTTGAACATTGGAAATGCTTACCAAGCCAAAGCGTGTAGGAAATATATGTTTATCTTTTCTTTCAGTGGAATGGGAAGTATTAAGTCATAAATGATCCTCATGCTTAATAAATAGTTATAGCTATTACACATGATAGGAGGCCAGATTGCACCATTCCTCCTCATAATGCATACTATCTTCATTTTCAAGTGGCACTACTGAAATTAATATTGCTATACAGAGAACAAAGTATGACTCTAAATGAAGAAGCCTAAAAAATATTTCATTTTGGTTTTTGGACAATAATCAGAGTACCTCCTATGGTAATTCCACAGCACTCTATACCTCCACTATCAAGGCTCCGTCTGGATGTATATGTCAAAATAGCAATCTGCAGGGTAATGCTAGCTCTGGATTACATTCTATATGCTTGCACTTGCTTTTCCAAAGGTTATCTCATTCCTTTGAATCTCCCTGGAGAGGATAGCAGCCCTGTGTGCCCTGCACAGACAGCTCTAACACAGTGTCCAATTTCCTGACTCCAGGGTTCCTTTTTTTTTAATGTATTCCAGAGTATACATACACAAACACAGAAAAGCACACATGCCCTTTCCCTGTCAAACCATGAACTCTGGCTTAACTGAAAACAAGGCCACAGAAATAATGAGAAGAGAACTCAAAGAAGAAGGAAACAATATACATGACTGACACATTAAAACCAAACAAAACAAAATCAAACCAAACCAAACCAAACCAAACCAAACCAAACCAAACCAAACAAATAATGAAACACATTCTCTCCTGCAGAAGTCTTGAACCAATTCTGCTTCAGCACTGCATGCAGTTTTATACAGTAGTTTTATCAACCCAGCCAAGTACAGTGCTGGTTTAGAAGGTAACAGAAGATAATATATATTTTTTTTCCCTCAGGATTTCGAAAAAGATCCAAGAGCTTTCATGTTTGTGCTAGTACATGTCGGCTGTCACCCTGTCTGTTTTTCTCCATTTCCTCTATGTTCATAAAGCTGCTGGCTGTTAGTACTGTTCCTCTTGAAATCTAGCAAATAGCAGTGTTCATTTTGTATTCTGATGAGATGTGTTTTCAATGTTGACATTCAGTATTTCGGTAGACCTGCCTACACGGGTTACATGTTTGCATTTTATAATATAACCAACAATTTTTATCCAAAAAGTGTTCCTGAGTGCAAACTGTAGGAGGTAATTGCAAGCAATAAAAGACAATATGCACAGGAAAGACAGCAGATGAGACTCTCCACTGACTTACACCTCATGGAGCTATTTTCACTTGTGCAGAGTGACAGAGTTTGATTTTTTCCATTACTTGATTCCCAAACTGTTTTCTCTCTGATTCATGTAAAATGACTAGACAAGATATATGACTATGAACAATTGAGCTTATGGGAAAAATAAAATAATAATAAATAAATTTAAAAAAAATCTAAATCATCAATGAATACCTCATTTTCAGACATTAACGTAAAAGAACCACTCTGGATTTCCCCTTTATATAGAAAGATAAAGAAATTCTGGAGGTTTTGTGATACTTTTGTCAGCAACATGTAATTTTGATTTTCCTTCCATTTTACCTGAAAACAATCAAAAACATGATTCAAATATACAAGGAGCTTTAAAATATCTAAATGTATTTTCATAGACAACTGCAAAATATTATGGAGATATCTATAGTTACAAGTATTCAAAGCTGTTTGCAAGATTAAGGCTTCATGGTGGTGAGGAGGTATTTCTTTTACTTCTCTAATAATCAAAAATTAAGCTTTTAATTTCTTTTTTTATTAAACATTACAAATTTCTAACAGCCCTCTAAGTACTTCTGTCTTTTTCACCACTTTGTATGCACTCTTCTTCGTGTCTAATTTTGTTTATAATTCCTTCAGATATTATCATTCATCTCCAGCATCACAGAAGTATTTGAGTCTAAAAGGATCTTTGCTGGGTCATTCATCCATTTTGACCCTCCTGTACCACATTACCTCTTTTAAATTTTAGATTCCAAACTCTCTCTAATAGATGAGCAGCTATTTCACTTTGAATACCTCTGGAGACAGTGACTCCCCAACATCCTTTGGCAGTTTGTTTCATTATCTATCTCTTTTTATAGTTATAGAGTTTTTCATAATATTTAACCTACATTTTCCTTGCAACAGCTCAGGCATATTACTGTGTCCTGGGTGACTAATGAGAATAATTTCCCTTGTCCCTTTACATATCTGTAGAGAGCTATCATGCTTTCTCTAAGTCTTCTTTTCTTTAGATTGAACATCCCATTTATCTTATTAACCTTTTTCTCTACTCACAGATCTTACTTTCCAAATCTTCTATCATTTTCTTGATCTTTCTTTTCTTCATTTCTTGTCCCATTGCTCAAATGATAAAAGGAGAAGACAAAAGCCAACAAAAAGTGGAGGCAAGCTTTTGAAAACAAAGCATAAAATATGAATTTGTTTTAATTTACACTCAAAAAATAAAAGTACAAAGAATAAAATATCCAGCTGAAAATCACCACTGGGGGGCTGATGTGTACACACATGCAGGCTATGTGAGTAATTGTATGATGGTTTGAATCCTTTGGAAAAAAGTGTGGCTGTATGTCAAGATCTAAAGCAAAAGGACTGAGGATTCAAAACAGAAATATAGACTCAAACAATCCCTTGCCTATTGAAATAACTTGTCCTTGCCTCAGCTGCAGGTCTCTTTTGATTTTTTTTTTTTATTTTTTTATTTTAAGCTACAGTTTTGATGCTTTTGCTTTACAGCACTACAAAACAAAGAGAACTTTCTAAAAGTAGCAAACAACTAATTCAGTCATGTCTGACTTTGGATATTAGGACACTTCTCCACCAGTGGTCAATCTTTAAGAAAACAAGAACTGCGATATCAGATCAGAAAAAAAGCCCACAGCAATGTCCCTGGCACTAAACAGTGTCAGGTGAATATTAGAAGCAGAACATGTTATACTGACAGGGTCTGTACACCAAATGTTTAACTCAGAAAAATTTCATTTAGAATGGGCTTATTGTTCAGCTTAACCTCTGTAATTGGTTTGTACCCGGTTCTGTTGAGCTCATCCCTCTCATTCCCTTGTGCAAAACTGAATTCAACAGGAACTCTGCTGGCACCATATGAATCTGTTTCAATTAAAAACATTACCACTGATGATGTTTAACTTGCCAAGAGAAACAGTAAATACCAATTTGAATTGGCATGTTTCACTCCTGAAACAAAGGCAAGTTTTCTGTGACACAAACTGGGAGAGAAAGCAGACACAGTGCAGTCCTTTACTTTGTCCAGGGTTACTTGGGAGGGTTCATTTTCCTCTTTTTCCCCTCCCCCAGCCTCCTTCAGTTGCCAGAAGTGTCTCATGTCAAAGACAGGAGAAACTGGAGTGTTTTCACCACAGGGGACTCATCTAAAAAGTAATTAAACTGTTCAACCAGAACTCTTATTACCATTTTCCTTCACAACTTCATCCAGAAAACACAAAGAGTGAGCTGAAAGATAAAACATCAGAAACATCTCAATGCTGTAATGCTGTTACATTCTTATGCTAGATATTTCCCTTATATCTAAGATATGTATGTGTGAGGAAATACAGCTGTTAAGGAAATACTACTGTTAGACGATCACTACTCTTAATACAGGAGTCATTGAAAAATGTCAGGTCTTTGCAGCCATATTGTAGTTTTCCCATCACATGTGCTGCACTAGTGGCACAGCCCTGTGGCAACTTTTTCGAGTGAGACAGAGACTTTTCTCTGAACTTTGGTGGGTTAGGGCTAGACTGATTTCTGTGCTCTGTGGAGACAGTGGTTCAGTTTGCATGCATAACTGCTTACTACAGCTTTCTAGGGGCTCATTCTTTTTTCAGAACTGTAAATTACAGGTGCATTATGATAGAAATTTTGAATAATATCCTTTTTGGAATAAAATGTATGAACCACACACACACAAAAAACACATTTAATAGAATTCATTGATCTAGCTTTAGGAGAAAATCTTGATATGAGTTATTAATGGAGAGATTTAACTTTCTAAGTAAAATTTAAACTTTATATTTGTAACTCTACTGTATGCTGTAATGTCTCTCTTCTTACTACCTCCAATCCAATACCTACCTGCTAGCATGTTCACCAAGATGATGGTGACATAAAATATTTTGATTGTTTATATATCTAAATGTAAACGAATATAAACGTATTACTTTGTTTTAGGGACTGTTAGAGTTGTCACTTCTGTTATATGAGATCCAGAAGAAAAGGGCCTGTCTTGTTTTCTGTCTGCAATTCTAGCTTCTAAGAAATATCTCTCACATATGCTCCCCATTGCTTCCTGATTGAAGACACAAAAAGATTTTATTTGCTATGGTCATTTTTACATGTGTCAGTCAGGTGGCCAGAGAGTTCTACTGACTGCATGAAGAGAGAACAGAAATCATTCATTCCCTTCCCCCCTCCCTCCAGTCCACAGCCTAGTGCTGTGCCATCCCTGTAACATTCTTCCCTCCTTCTCTCCTCCTTCCCCTCCATTGGGCAGAACTAGAAGTTGGATAACCCTGTCTGACAGGAGAACATCACACCTTCTCCATTCTTTTTATTACGGCCTAGTGGAAATGTATCAAAGAAGTAGCTTATAACACTTTGTGACTACAGATATAAAAATGTTAATGAATAAAGCAAAGTGTCCCTTGATTCAGGAGGATAGGATTATTTTTTTTTTTTTTAAACACATTTTCTGGCTATTCCATTTAAAGGGAAAAAAAAAAAAAAAAAAAAAAAAGAAAAAAAAAAAAAAAAAAGGAGCAGAAAACTTTGAAAAGAAAGGTTGTGGGGTTGATGACCCAGAGTACATTGAACATTTAAGCTGTCAGAAGTGTTGCCTAAGTTTTATAAGAAATGGATTGTGAAATAGTTCCAGTGAGTGACAGTGAACCATTTCTGAGCATGGGGTACAGGTCTTGTCATCCTGCAAATATAGAAGCAGGTCATAATAATTTCCAGGAAATCTGAATGTGGCCCAAGCTGAATAAAATCTGGATTTTGATTTCTGTCTTCTCAAAAAGGTGAGGCTGAAACAATGAGTACAGTAAAGCAGTGCTGTCAGGCAGTTCAGCTGAGAGGTAGTTCTTGGGAATCATTTTCAATGATCTCAGATTAAAGCAGCATCCAGCTCAGTTACCAGAGCCTTGATCTATAGCAAATCCTCCATAATTCCCTTACACCTGCACCTTTGCTATTTCTGACTAAAGAGAACTTGGAATAGCATTGCCTTTGACCTCCAAGTCATTATAAAGGATATAACAGATTGATTCTTTTTCTATGTAGACAGCCCCCTTTAAAGAACTTCACTGATACCAGTGTCCACAGTAATTATAGAAGTACGATCTCCAAATGACATGCAGCCTCATTCTTTTCACAGTAAGTATAGTCTTTCTTGCCTTCAAACTTTGTCTTAAATTAGACCGTTGTGTAAATGTGGGAGAAATTACTCAAGGAAAATATGATATATAATAAAATTACTTAATCTATTCTGCAAAAGTGAGCACTCAGATATTACTCATCCATATCTGTAAATCATTTGAATGATTTTTCTTTTAAGGTTTCTTTTTTGTTTACTATTACTTAAACATTTATGAGTGCCTTTCCGCCCATCTGTCAGCTGAAAGAGACCTCATAACAGACGTTTTCTCTGAATTTAAGGTCCTTATTTATTGCCAGGCTGACTAAAAGAGGCCTTAAGGTAAATGACAATACAGAGCTGCCTCTATTTGCCATTTATCATTCACTGCCTCTTATTTGTATTACATGAGGTGTCACCCAATGTATTGTTTCTTCTCAGTGAATGAGGAATTAGAAGGTTTGAAGCAGGAGAATAACAAAGGTGTTGAGTAAAAAAGTCACTCTTTTTTTTGTCACTCTCCTTAAACTGAAGGTGGAAATTGGCATCATCAAAGTAAGTGCTAAACCAGAAAGGAGCAGCAGGATAGTCAATGCAACAAAGCAGAGACTGAGACATAATTTATGTCAGGTCCTGGAAGAAAAGTGATGAGGAAAACTGTACCCAACATTTGGGACAAATGAGAAAGTGAAGTAATCAGGAATGAAAGTGTTCTGTAATTACCATGGTTAACAAGCTGTTCTATTCTCTTCTACCCATAGTGATGCATTTTAAGTGAAAAGCTAGAAATCTGGAACAAGACGAAATGGAGGAAATAATACTTTAAAAATAATACTTTACTCTGTATTATTGAAACAGGGGAAAGAAAGGAAGATTCCTTCTTATTCCTTGCCACTGTTGGAATGAAAATGGACCCTTATAATTGAACTGATGACAAGCATACAGAAGAAATAATATTTGAATAGCTCTACTACCTTTATTATAGCAAATGTAAGCCATTTCTCTTCCGTTAGAATCAAATTCGTTAAGTGGAAGTGGGAACTTAAAACAGTATGCTGAGAGTTTAAACCCCAAATTGTCTTTTTCTACTAACATATCTCACAAGTTCCAGTGGATTTGATATTTGTAAACAAAAAGGCATCAGAAAAATTTCCAACAAGAATAGACTAGCAATGACTCCAAACATTAAAAATTCTTCTCTTTTTATTTTCTTTTGCAAGAAAACTATTTCATTATTAAGTCATTTCCAAAGGGCTTGCGATTTTATCAATAGCAGAGAAAGCTATACTGAAGGGATGCAATTTTCATCCATTCTGTACTAGTATATAACAACTTTATTTACAGAACTTTTATAGGGTAATAACACAGTCTGCTTCACAACAGCTGTACTTTTTTTTGGAAGACACTAATAGAAGACCTGCCAAAATTATATCACCACAAAGTATGTTGAAGGTACCAGTGACTCTCTCTACTCTTCATTATAGAAGACTCATTATTACTAACTTCTTGTCTTATCTTGTTTTCCTGTTATCTTTCAAAGGTTGTCAAACTACTTTTAGAACCTGTGAAGCATAGCAGCATTTCTGATAAGCACAATTTCTTTAAGAACATCTATACAGAGGGTTTAAGCAACAAACAAGTTGCACATCTCAGCAAATGACTAGTTAATAAAGTGGTTTTGGTTCAGTGGTTTTCAATAGGAAGAAGTGGATCTATCCAGACTGCCTCAAACAGAACAAAACCTCCACATCATAAAATGTTATATTGTGCTAATAGCAATATAAGTTCAACAGTCTGTTAGACCAAATATCTACCAATAACTTATTTCAAAATTTGTAAGAGAGTAGTTTTAACTCTTTAATCAAATATTTTCAGTATGTATTTCTCTTAGATAACTCTTCAATTTCATCGATGTACTCTGTACAGTCCAACCTTGGGGAAAAGAGAGAAGTTATGAAGAGAAGTCTTGACTTCAGAAACTGTTTACTGTATGGTAAGAAAACATAGAGAAGTGCAAAAGTGTTTATCATTCTCAAAATAAAATTGGACTTTTCTGTTACAGTGTAAGGTTTCCTGTTTCTGTGCTAATGCAAACTCATTTCACATCTTGAGCTCATGACTCTACTTCCAGCTGGGAGCTTCACCTCTGCAACTGAGTTTGGACTGGTTTTATCATCTCAGATGTGCTAGCTGACGTAACCATCTGTTAATTTGGAGTTACTGTCTTAGACTCAAGAGTATTCTGAAGTTGATTTCAAAAGTAATTCTGTACCTCTCCCTCATAAATGACAGTATTGAAGGATATGCAGAAATATACCCAAACCATGTTTTCACAGGTCTTTTAACATATGAACATGCAGCTATTTTAGCTTTCATAACTCAAACTTGGAAGCTCCCCCTTTTCACACTTCAAAAAGAATGAGCTGAGACCTGTGTATGAACCCTTATCAAGTGCCTGCCCTTCGGCACTCCCACTGCAATGAGTCTTAGAACCTGTGTTTGTTAATACAAATTTTGGGGAAACCTGTTAGAGCTGATTAATTCAATTTCAGTATCCTGGTGAGAATATGTAGGAGACTTGGGAACCTAAGCATCAGTAAATTATGACAAAGTAACGAAACCATACAGACATGTCTGTTTTGATTTTGAACTAGACCTTAAATACTAAATAATTTAGGATTTGGAATCTCACTTGACAAAGCCTTTAAGTGCACAACTTTTAGTATGTAAATACTTCTTATATACTTAGGATAAAGTCAACTGGGTGCTTTAGGCAGAGAGGTGCATCAGAGTTTAAGATAAACATTGTTCATCTCAGAGACTGGAGTGTGTTGAACATTCTTTACAGCCTATATGTTCAAACTGTGAGGACATCTCCCCTCCTAAATGGGGAGGGGAGGTGGAATATGCCCAGAATACTACCCAGCAAATGCTGGGATGTAGCAAGACATATCCATGGCCCTGTGAGCAACTGAGTTTCTGAATGTAGCAATTAAACACAACATCAGTACCTTTCTGAAAATGGCCCAACTGATCCCAGAAGGACCATTTGGTCCCAAATGACTGTAGTACAGAAAGAACATAGTGACAAATAATAAATACATAAAACATGTTTTTGTTTGGTCCAGTTTGATTTTTCAATAAAGCTACAGTAAAGTAGCTTTACTTTGAGACTTTAGATTTTTAAAGTCACCTTAATGGAAATGGATCAGGAAGATAAGGTATTAAAATCATTCCTTAAGTATAAAGTTCTTCTCTATTGTTTATACAGACCACTAAAAATGTCAGAAGTCAGACTGAAAAATGAGTAAACCTCATTTTGGAAGCAAATGAAAACTGACATATGGGCCTCTGGCACAAGGTCAAGAGAGCTGTCGTTTGTTGTCTTCAGACTAAAGAAAATCCCTTCTTTCTGCTGAAGAGAAGGTCATGCTACTGCTCAGTGTACCTGTTATCAACTGCTGAAATAAACTAATTCTCTAGGTATAGGTGAAATAAAATAATGAAAAGCATGTATCTATCAAATGAAAAAAAAAAAAAAAAAAAAAGTCCTTAGGCTACAGTCATTTAAAATGTCTGTGTTTGGAAAAGTAAATAAATAAATAAATAAACAAATTTACTTGGAACTGAAATAGCACCTCCAAAGAATTAAGATTTCTCTTCTTCAAACTTTAACATTTAGTAGGATAGCCCACATAGGCTTAGGTTTGCTGACAAACACTTTTTAGAGTTGAATTTGTTCCTCTAAAGGCCTGCTTTTTTAACGTAGCACTGAACACAAGTGGATACATGCATGTGTAAAAGGATTTAATTTCAATGACATTTACAGTTCAAACAGGGAAGAAACTTGGTTTCTTCAGAAATATTCAGGTATTCAGAAAGGAATAATTGGTGCTCATTAAAAGTAGTAGCCTGACAATGCTGGTAAGGATGTAAACACAGGCAAGAGCACTGTAAGATTTCCATGTTTGCCTGAGGTGCCTCTAAGCTGACCTGGGAAATCCTTCAGTCTCCTTCCTTGGAGTGTTTTCTGAGATTGCCAGTTGGGGCACCAATTGATGCCAATGCTTTCAAGTGAATTGCACACCACTTCAGCAGGCTGTGAGATGAGGTGGAAGAAATGTGTTTAACAAGGATGGAGATATAAGCTGAATGGAAGGAGAATGTCTCATTTAAAATGTGAGGATCTCAGCTCATGCTGGCTCACATGGGTATCTACAATAATCATCATATTACAATCCTGCAGCTAATTACCAAAGGAGAGATTATCCCACTCCCCTCCTCCTTTTTTTTTTTTTTTTTCCATATTCTAGATTACAAATATTAGTTTTCAATTACCCCTACTTTGTCCACTTCTAGCACTGTAAACATCTTTCTATGCCAAACAATGAATAACATAGTCTAAAAACAGTGTGAGGAGCACCCTTCCTTTTTATCTCACTCCATTTACTGTTCACCACTAAACCGATTATTTTTTTCTGAAAGAGGACAAGAAGATGATTTTTGTTGAAATTGAATTCATTGGCTCCTTCATTGCACAATTTAATTACTATTCATGTGATTTAATAGAGACAGGACTCATAAAACTGATTTATTATATTATTATTCTGTAGTGATTGTGGAACATGTGGGTATATTCAAGAAGTCTGAAAATTTAAGATAAGTTTGGATATCAACTCCCTTACTGAGTATGACAAATGTAGAGTTTTTGCTTCAGCAGTGAAATGCCATTCCATGATATTTCCTTCCTTAGTGTTTTACACAGCCTGTGATATTTTACCATAATAATTTTATTACCAGACTGTTATTCACAACACAGTATTCATGGAGTTAAAGCCACTGCAAGGCCTGTACATTTCACTCTTGTCTTATGAGTGAAACATGATGCACGTAAATTTATAAAAATATAAGACTATTTGCAAACAAGTTGGTGTTCTCAATCAACTTGCTGGTGCACAATTTTCCATGTTACATAGCAGCAACAACAACTCTGTTGCAAACCCTAGCTGAGATGCCAGTGATTTAATGAATGTGGGGGAGGTTACAGTGAAACTGCTATAAGACACAATTTTCAAGGTGAGGCTTCCATTACTATTGTTATCCTGTAAATAAACACAGGACTGGAGTCTGGAAGGCTGTCAGCTTGGCACCTTTTCTGAACTTTCCCTGAGTTCTGAATTCAGCTTATTTATTTTTAAATTATGCATGTGACTAATATTTCCTTGCAGAACATTTTACTGAGAGATTATTTTGTAAACATAAGAGAAACAAAAGAAGCAAAGCTTCCTTATCATGGTATAAATGAAGTGCAGCAGTGAACAATATGTGAAATTAAAAGTTTCAAATAAGCAGAGAGCAAAATTTTTCAAAAAAAAAAATATATATATATATAATAATAATAATAATCAATGACTGATTTCTAGGGTTAATATTATTAGAAGAAGCCTAAAAAGAGAGATTAGGAGATATAAATAGATATAAAAGTTAGTCATAAATGTCATCAGGTAAAAATGAAACACACATAAACCCAGAAGATTTAGAATCGTATCTAAGTGATATATGACCATACTGTAACAGAACATTTAAGAGCTATTGAATTTCCCAGTCAAACAAAATTTTACAATTGTTGGAATTATTCATGTAGATACGAAGGCATGCAGGCATTGACTAATTATAGACAAGATCATCTGAAAAAGTAACCAAAAAGAAAAAAAAAAAAAAAATAACCTTGTTATTTCCAAGGTACAGGCCACTTGTTAGAGATCTGGTTATGAAGTGTCCCTTGCAACTGCACAGCATGAGAGACTCAGCATCTCTTAGAACTGCAAAACTGTAAATTTCCAAATAATTTCTTCCACTAAGATACAATAGGGATTCAAATTAATCACTTATGATCACAGAAAACACAAACAGAAAGATCAGAGATGGCCTACTGGTTCTCACTTGTGTAACTCGAGTACAGAAATACCCACAGAACATTTTATTTTTGAAGTTCAAATATTATTTATTTGAAAAAAAAGTTGTCAAAATTATTACCCAAATCATCACAAAGTTATGTTGAGGAACAGAAAGATCTTTAATCTTGGAGGACATAGTTCTCATATTTGTGGTTCCTATTGTGACATCCCTCCATGCAGGGAGACTTTAGAAAGTCTGTCTCAAGTTTTTCATTGAGTTTGTTCATATGGCCAATGTTCTGCAATGATGATCAAACATCCTACAGTGTCTGGGCTTTTGAACTTCCCTCTGTACTTCTAAAGACAGTTGCAACTTATAATTTAAATGTATTCTGTAAAGCTACTGTTCTTTCACCTCCATGTCCTCATCAAGAGGTCCTTGCAGTTCTGTAACATACATGGAAGGATGCAGAATCCTTATGAAGAGGGACGGAAAAAGAATTCTGGACTGAGCTGCACTTGCTTTATGCATTGTTAAAAAGTTAAAAGACAACATGGGGTGTGATAGGAGAAAACAGAGAGAGAACTACTGGATAACAGTGAATGACTTCATGTCAAAGATGCTGCTTTCCCTAATAGTAATAAGCTTGTTTCGTAAATAACTGATAAATAGAGATATTCTTCACTATTCCTATTAGAATATCAGAAACCATGATGATCAGGATAGTTATGTTAGGCATTGTTAAAAATACATGAGGAGATATGGAGGATATTCACAGAGTTTAACTTCAGCCTAATGAACTTAATTATATGGATAAATTAGGAATCACAGCCTAGTGAAGCTGCTCTTTCTCTCTCTCAGGGGATGACAGAGCACTTAGTAGACCCACTTATACAGTAAATGGGTTTTACATGCCAATTATCTGAAGAGTTTCACAATAAAGTGAGTAAGACTGCATACAGGTCCAGAGGAATGTATGTAGTGGTCAGCATCCAAGTCAAGGCTAAGGCTTAGAAGTGAATGCCAGCTACAAGTAGGCTTTGTTTCTGTTTACAGCTAGCAATACCTGATGGAAGAAATCTTACAACAGAGATATGCTATGCTCAGAAAACTCAGTGTATCTTTTACTGGCAAAAGTATTTAGGGAAAGGAAGCTATGTCTTTACTAGAATCATTTATTGGAAAACATTGCTCTAAATTATGAAAAAATATGACAATAACTGAATGCAATTAATAATACAGGGGAAGGAGAAGATTAAAGAGATATGTGAAGCTTCTCTGCCTAGTTACATGGCCAGTTTGACTGTACTGAGATATAAATAAAGAGAGAGAGTGACACTTCAGCTAAAAGTAAGACTTTCAAAGGCTCCCTAAAGCAGCTGACTTTCAGTAACCCTAGGACAGCTCAACACCATGAAACACCTTTAAATTTCCAGGTTAAACAAATCAGGATATTTTATTTGAAAGAGAAATTCTGTTACTACTCTTTTTAATATTCAGCTCTTAGCATCATCTTTAAAGCACTTGCTTCAGGACTGTGTAGAAGGGAACAACTGCCACTGGGAGGTTAATCTCTGTCAGGGGTACACAGAGCAGATCTGTGAACAGCGCCAAGGTAAGTGGAGAACACAGTAGTCTACAGCATAGGCACCTGGGGTCCTGATTGTAACCTGAGAAAAGCAGTCAGAAGTTAACATTCTGTGGCTATTGATTTACATTCACTTTAGCACTCGCTTTGGCCCTGGTTTGTCCTACCTGTACCAGCTTCCACAGAGTTACTGTTTTGAAGGGAACTCAGTTCTGTTTTCCCTTGCATGCAAGTGCAAAATGTCACATGCAAATAGATAAATGAGTTCTTGATCAGCCACATGAGTTTAGGCACAAGTGTTTTTTTCGCTGGTGTAAGCAAGTGACAATGCTCAAACCTTATCCAGGCCAATGCAATGCACTCTGGCACTCTGGGTTTTTTTCCTCTCAAAGAGGTGACCCACAACAGATATCTTTGCATCTGATACTGTTTTTTTTTTTTTTTTTTTTTTCCTAAAGGCATATTTCTCCAGTATTTTGCAGTAACATGCAAGTTATGCAAGTTTTTTTATTTTTTTTTTATTTTTTTTTCTCCAAACAAATATAAGTGTTATGACCTAGTCAGACAACATACAGTATATTAACATGAACCTGAGTCTAAAATAACCTAATAAGCTCCCTAGCAGGATCTGGTAGCTCATAACCAACACCAGGCCAGCAGAAGCTGTAAAATTTCAAGATTACAGCTGGATCCCATCCGACCCACACACAGCCCACAAAGACAATGCTTGTATCCACATACTAAATATTATGCTGGCAAAGTCTGAAACACTCAGGCTGTGACTGAATGATGTAGCCAACTCATCTTTAAGGTAGCTGGTACTGGACCAAAAATGTTGCAGCCGCATGACAGAAAATGCTTCTCCCTCACTCTATCATCTCTGTGAGTACAGACCCACTTTGCAATCTTACATTTGTTCAGAAGATTTGAGTAGTTGCTGGAAGGCTTTATGCTGGGTGAAAAGACTTCTCTCTTCCCATAGCCAATATAAACTTGATATAAAAGTATTTAAATGTAATTCACTGTTTCACATCCTTTGACTAATCTGACATAACAGTTCCATGCTGATAGAAATTTCTAATGTTGGACCACATAATAATGCATCACTAGGTATTAAAAATTGTAGAACTCTGTCACCCTCAGTGTGAGATTATCAGAGGGGCTCGGTGTTCTCCTAATTTAGCAATAGGTGAGGTCAGTAGAAATTTTACTACTTAAATCACTGAAAATAACTTTTGAAAATTCTGAGCTTTTACCTCTTAAAATATATTGGGTTCAACTCTCACTGTTAACTGTAGCAGAGTCAATTACACACAAAATAAAGTACTCTATAAAGTGTTGCATTTTGAAAACCAGGCTTCAAATATGAGTATAGTCAAAAACAGAGCTGACAGAAAAAAAAAAAAAATAATAAAAAAAATTAAAAAGGATATCCAAATAAATCACTTAGCTCTGAGTTTCTGCATTTAATGTAACAGAGTAAACCTACACAGCAGGTAAGATAGCTGACTACTATTAATAGAACTATTTATGCAGTTTTAGACAGCTGGGTTCCTCAGACATTGATGGAGGGAGCCAGGTCCCTCAAAATTATCTTCACAAAAAGTAGCTTAGGTGGGTATGTTTAAACCCCTAAATCTCTGAGATTTACTTCCTTTCTCATGACTGTTCTCTGAGTGGCCTTGTACCTTCTCCTAGAGGTTAACATAGAGCAAATGATTTTGTCCTCTAACAAGGTGATAAAGGAGCTCTCACCATCCTTCTCTTGCATGTGACAGTTCAGCAGCTTGTGCATAAACTCAAGGAGCACTAAGTTCAGACTCTTCCGCTGACTGAGAAAATTCAGACTTCACCTCTGCGGGAAACCACTGCACAGAACAAGCACCACTGTGCATAAAGACCTCACCAAGGAGGGAAGTCCCAGGTTGAACTTCCTGCTGCATTACAATTTTATTATTATTATTATTATTATTATTATTATTATTGTATTTTCCATTCAGTACTAAACACCCCCTGAAAAGAATCATAGAATCATAGAATATCCCGAGTTGGAAGGGACCCATAAGGATCATCAAGTCCAACTCCTTGCACAGCACGTGTCTACCCAAAAGTTTAGACTATGTAACTAAGTGCACAGTCCAATCTCTTCTTGAATTCAGACAGTCTTGGTGCAGTGACTACTTCACTGCGGAGCCTGTTCCAGCGTGCAACCATCCAGTGAAGAACCTCTTCCCGATGTTCAATCTAAACTTCTCCTACTTCGGCTTAACCCCATTCCTGTGGGTCCTATTACTGGTGTTTATGGAGAATAGGTCACCCGCCTCTCCACTCCCCCTCACGAGGAAGCTATAGACCACGATGAGGTCTCCCCTCAGCCTCCTCTTCTCCAGGCTGAACAGGCCCAGTAACCGCAGATGTTCCTCATATGTTTTCCCCTCCGGGCCCTTCACCATCTTCATCACCCTCCTCTGGACACTCTCCAATAGTTAAATGTCATTTTTGTACTGTGGTGCCCAGAACTGCACACAGTACTCGAGGTGAGGCCGCACCAGCGCAGAGTAGAGCGGGACAATCACTTCCCTCAACCAACTAGCAACGCCATACTTGATGCATCCCAGGATATGGCTGGCCCTCCTGGCTGACAGGGCACACTGCTGGTTCATATTCAACTTGCTGTCAACCACGACCCCCAGATCCTTCTCTGCAGGGCTGCTCTCCACCATCTTGTTGCTCAGTCTATACATATATTTAGGGTTGCCCCATCCCAGGTGCAGGACCAATTGCCAATCACCAATTCCCCAGATATTTTAAAATGTTTTCTGAAACATTTTTCTTTCTCTGGTCTCAGTTTAATAAATCTGTCACAACAGTTTGTAAGTGCTCATTCTATTTCTGTATTTTCATTTCCTCTTTTCATATACTTTCTTACATATGTACAGTAATTTCTTGACACACACATTGGCAGTTAATCTACAAATATTTGCTGTAGGAAAAAAAAAAAAAAAAAAAAAAAAAAAAAAAAAAAAGAAAGAAAAAAAGAAAGAAAGAAAGAAAGAAAGAAAGAAAAAGAAAGAAAGAAAAATAAATAAATAAAAAAAAACCAATGTGATCAATAATTTCAGTTTCAGAAATTGATTTTTTGTTTTGCTTTAAATCATGTATGGGACTCTCACAGTTTTTCAAAATCATAACTGCTTTTCAATATAATGTCATGTGTTTGAATGTATCTGGCAACATCAAAGCCTACAATACAAAGTACAGGGGAAAAGGAAATGTCTTCTTGGAATGCTTCCTGGAAGATAAAATAAAATTTTAATTTCCAGTTTCTGCTCTTCTAAATTTCTTACCTGCCATCACTAAATAAGTCACTGACAGGAAGTAAGTGAAATCTTACATCCTTTATCTTTGGGCCTAATTTCTGAAAGTGAAGAAGAAAAAAAATAATAATCTAAGAATGTCTTTTGAATTGTACTCTAAATATGCATAGCAATATTCATATTAAATAGATGCAAATAGAAATAAGAAGGCCTATATATATATACATTCATCTCTGTACTAACTGTACAATCTCCATAGAGGTTTATTTTACTCTTACAATGTGTCCACATTAGCATTTTAGATCCTTTTAGGAGAGCATGATAAAGTGTATAGCCTGAAATTCTTCATTTTCTGTGCTTTGATTTTCATTATGGATCTGCCTCTGAGCACACAAATTTGATTTCTTTTAGAGAAAGTCAAACTATGAGATGTACTCCAAAAATATACCCTTGTGTGTTTCAATTGTTAATGGAAATTCAGTCAGTGGGACCAAACTAGAGCAGGTGTGAAACAAAAAAATGTGAAACATACAATGTGGACATCAGGACAGGAGTGTTTACTCTTTTAATACCCTCACAGTAATGCACAGCTTTGTAGAATGGACATGGCTTTATGAAAATCTGAACCTCCTCTTGAAGAGCTCTTCTTTTTCCTCTGAACAAAACAGAAGGAAACACCTTAGGTAGCTAGCTCAAATACAGAAGATTTGTGAGATAAGAGTATCTCCCTTAATTTTCATGCCCCATTCAACCTACATCAGGTTTTACATCCCTGGGTGGTAAAGTGCCACTTTGATACAAGAGCTAGCAAATGAAAGTCCTCTCAAAACAGGTGCCTCTACACTATTTCTGTCATGAAGGAAGAATACAATTATTCATCTCAAGATAATTGATAAAGGAGTTTTCACTTCTCATTAGTAGGTAGTTACCCCAAAGAATACATTGCTTGGAAAATACCTGCTAGAAAAAGCCATGAAGATATTTTCTTTAAAGGCAAGATAATTTTATAATCCATAGTAGGAATTTGGTTATCCAGTTAATGCTAATTTTATTGAAGCATATACTTCAAGGAATAACTTATCTCCATGTCTCCATGGAGGTTAGTCTATTTCACTTCATTGTGAACTGAAACAACTCATGGGCTAGGTGTTTTTGTTTGTTTGTTTGTTTGTTTGTATTGAAGCATAGTTTGGAGGTTGGCTTACCTTCTTCCCTAGCTTAAGGTGCTGTTTAAAGTCAAAGACAAGATGAAGGAGCTGACCAAACATTACTGTGTGGAAACACTAAGATTTTAAAACAACATTTCTTTTTTTTTCTCCTCTCAAACAATATTCATTTCCTAGACTATTATCTACTAGTTTCTAAGTTGCTTATACAGACAAATTACTATCAGCTTGACACATTTTACGTCATTTTAAAATTGCAACAGGGCAGTTAAATACACTTTTATCTGGAGAGTATACTATGGTTTTTGTTAAAGACTCAATTGGCTTCACATCATATAGCTAATGAGCTATCTAAAACTGTATCAGTGAAGAGAGCTCGTTGTGATGTATCTTATTCTATCTGAAAAGGAGTCTTTAAAAGCTCTGATCAGTATCTCAGTACCATCCACTAACAAAAGGAGACTTTGGCATCAGGCAATAAGTAAAGCATTAAACTGAAATATTAGAGGAAAAAAATAGCTAATTGATGCATGGATTTCTCAAAGAGATGGTAGCTGCTTGAAAAAGCAAAAAAGTCTCTATCAAGAATAAAAACTAAAAGCCATTTAAGTCCAGAGAGAATGCAATGACACAAAAATAAATAACATGAATAAAAATAAACCAGGTTCTTTTTAACCTAGTTTCTACAATAGACAAGTGCACTTCTCTCCTCTTAATATACTCACTGGTAAAGGATGGAAAGAACTAGTTCATCACTATTGCGAATCTTCCACTTATAAGAACAAACAAGTCTCCCTGGTGGTTATAGATGCTTTGTATCTGATGTTCTCATTCCACTACTGTGTGTGCTATGGTAGGCAGCTATCTACTTCTTCTCTCCTATAGGTTGGTATTGGCAATTTCAGTTACCAGGAGCATGCAAGGAAAATTATTTATTTCTCGTCAAACACCTAAGTTGATTTAGGATTCCCAGATAAAGGAAGGAATTTCTACAGCCTTTTCAGAAAGATCCCATAGCTGTTGAAACATTTAAACAAGAATGACCAAATTTCCAGCCATGTTGCACAGGCCGTCCACTGTAAAAGGAATACAGGTCGCTGTTAAAGAGAAATGTCCCTCCAGATACATGGTTATGTATTAGAACATGTATGGCTTGATATGATTTATTTTTGAGTCATAAGTAGCCACCACATTTGAATGTGAATTCAAATAATGTTGTGAAGTATCTTAACTCATTCATTGCCTTGTTGTTCATCAAATACTTATTGCTTATAGAGAGTTTCTTATTCATTTATTGTTGAAGATGTCGATGGTGGGCAATTCAAATCTCCAAGGTCATGGTAGCGCCCTTTTTGCTGACTCTTCCATGCATTACAAGAACATGCTTAAAGGGTTAAGCTGAATTTGTGTGGATCATCAGTGACATCCAGTGGCTATTCAGGTGATCACAGGTGTGCGATGCCAATCCAGATTCTCACTGTAGTGGAGTTATATGAACTGAAGAGGACGTTAACTAGCTGCCTACATTCCTTCTCCGGGTTGATCTCTCAGTCTGTGAAAAACTGTAATTAAGCATTTATTTTGCAACATTGTTATATTTAACTGCATATTTTTCTTGTGCGGAGCCCAGTTCTTCCAAGTGTACTTTGTCAACTCACCAAATGTACAAAACGGAATTGCCCAAGAGACGTCCCCTATATCAAAGACACATAACCAAACAAAAAGGGCAATTTCACTTGGAAATAAAGAAAATAAATTAAAAATAATAATAATAATAATAATAAAAAGTAGAAGAAATGAAAAGAAGAAAAGAGAGAGATAGAGAGAGAGAGAGAGAGAATGGCTCTAGATCCTTTTCTATGACCCTAATTTTCTAAACCACACAATCTAAACTACATGGTCAACTGAAACACTGGCAATGAAGCAGAAAGTATGGATAGTTTCTATTTTGTTACTTCATAAGATTTTATTCAGTTCATGTCATAAATCGCTTTTTCTGGTAATAACATAGTGATATCCTCCAGTTTTAGGCCTTAAATGAACTAATTGATTATCTACTGCACCGTGAACCATGTGAAGTTTTTCTTTGGTCTTGGGTAAAAGCAGCTACAATGCCATTTATTTCTGTCCTTTTCAATTTATGTTTCAGTGTCATTCTATACATATTGTGCTGCTTTCTTTTATCTGCATGTTATCCTTAGGTAGTCCTTACACAATTTCAGGTTGCTGCTTGTAACCATGGCTGTTCAGCTTCCCTAAGCTGAACAAACCAAGTATCCTCAGCCACTCCTCATAACTCAGATCTTCTAGTTTTCTCATCATCTTAGCTGCTTTCCTTTGGACACATTCTAATATTTTTATGTTCTTAGATTGTGGAGCTCAAAGCTTCACATAATACTAGAGGCGAGATTTGTGAGTCTTACAGGCTCTAGCTTAGGAAACTTCTTTTCTATCCAGTTACCTGTCCAGCTACAACCAAACAGGTACACTTTGTGGTATATACAAAACAAAACAGAAAACATGTCCAGCTCAACTAACCTCTGAATTAAAACAATATTTTGTTCCTTTCTCAGTTTCTCAGCAAATAAACAAATAAACTAAAACAAACACTTAAAAATAAAATAAAATAAAAATGCTATAAATAATTTGCTTTTCAGGTTTCTAAATAATTATAACTAACATTTATAAAAATCAATCCAATATTCAGCAGCATTAAAAAAAGTAGAAATGTATGAAAAAAAATACTCTTAAATCTATACTATTTCAACCTCATCCATGTTTAGTTACCAAAAGCCATGTACATCAAAACACAAACATTTTATCCAACCAAGATATTTTGTAATAAAGGCCAGATAACAAAATCTGATCAGGTAAACAGCCAATGAAATGCAAAGTATTAGTATGTATTTAGTGTGTAAAGAATGATTTATTCAAAACTAGAACATATAGCAATGTGTTTCAGCCATGAAATATATATATACTTTTTCTTTTCATGTACAAACTACTCCAAACCCTGGTCATTACAATTTAACTCAAAAGATAACAGACAAATACAGGAATACATGACAACAAATGGAATTGTATTATATTGATCAAATGAATACAGATTCTTATGACATGACGGATGATCCTTATTAATTCTCATATGCTGTCTGGGTATACAAAAAAGGGTTTGTTTCCTTGATTACAATGTATTTTCCCACTTGACTCACACAGATTCAGTCTATAAAAATTATTATAATGCTGATACATTCTGATACAATCTGATACATTCTTCATCACCAATACAGTGTATATTTCATATATATAACACAATAAAGGAAAAGATATTAAATTGATACACTAAATCAGAAGGTTGGAATATCTACTAGAATAGACAAAATGTAGAAAGAAAATAATTCATTTCTGTCAATTTGCATGATAATTTTATTTAATATACAAACAGTTAACATTTTATTTTTATTATTAATGACTATTAAGATAAAAGTAGGTCTGAAAAAGGAATAAACTATTAAAGGTGACAGTAAAAACATTGACATAGCTTTTAAAATATTAAGCAATACTACTTTGAAACAGGTTTAGAAAATCATATAAACTCATGTAAAGCAGAACACTGTAAGGTAAAGGAATAGATCAGTAACATTAGACATACATTTTTAAATACTGGCTGTTGGTCATTTATATCATCTCTCAAATTCTTCTAAATAATTGCTCTGAATTATTTCTAAAACCTAAACACCACCACCAAAACTAAAAAACAACAACAACAACAAAAAAAAAAACAAACAACAACAACAAAACAAAACAAAACAAAACAAAACAACAACAACAACAAAAAAAAAAACACCACTTTTTTTTTAATGTAAAATAAATGGCACAACTTCAAATAACAATTGGAAACACGCTCAAAGGTGATAACATGAGAACATAAGATGAGAGAACCTCAGGGATAGTTTAGCAAGATGTCTGTTCTTTAATCACTCTTTAACTTGAGCAAAGTAAAAAATTGTGACTTTAGCAAAATGTAAAATACCTCTTGTCCTAATGAAAGTAAGACAAAATTCCCTTTTGTTTCCTTCCTTTTTTTTTTTTTTCCTCCCAAACATTAAATAAAGTGTGTGTGTGGGGTATGTTTGTTTGTTTGTTTTTGTTATAAAAAAAGCAGTCCAAAACATGTATGTAGATGAATTTCTCCATAAAAATGCATTAGTGACAAAAAACAGTTTCTTTAAGTAGAAATAAAGCTAACTGTAAAATATCATCTTCTATTCTCCGTATTACTGGGGAATGTCAAATAATAGATGTCAAAATCTACTCTGAAGTTTCTAGAACTTTTTGAGAAAAATGTAATATTTTATTAACCAAAAAATTCATTATTATTATTATTATTATTTTCAGGAAGGTACAGGCTATTTTGCTATTGCAAATGATTTAAACATATTGTGTTTTAAACTTACAGCAGTTCTGTTTAGCCATTTAACCCTGCATAACACATCTCCTGCTTATCCATAGCACAGCCTATCCTTGTCACACAGATCCCTGTATATATGATAAATATTAATACTTATTAAAGAACAGATTTTGCCTTCCTTATTGAGTTCATTGAAGATACACTGTACAAGTGACCCTTATGCAAGGAAAAGTGAGGTGGTACTCCACAGGCTTGATTTACCATATTTCTCTAGTTTTATGTTACAAGATTCCATCTATAAGTTCCTTTGTGAAATCAGAGAGCAGAATCTTCTGCCAAGAAAAGGAAAAGCAATCTTTAGTTTGTCTCCTATGCCTGACCCTTCTGCTGAGACATGCATTCATCTTCATTTACAGTCCAGCTTAATATACTCCAGTTTGACATCTTAGTGTCTGAGGCCACAGTGCAGTTTACTGTAATGCTAAAGTAGAAGTGAAAGAGGAAAAAGTAGCATTTTGTCACTAGGTGGAAGGATAATCAGAATGTGGTTTGACGGAAGGCTTAGTATGTGTGCTACAGAATATTGTTAAAATGGCAGATCTACTTAATATAATGATTTTCTTGTACATACTGACTACTTTTCAAAGGTCTTAGGCCAGATTCTGTCATGTTGTTTAAAAAACTGAGCAGCAGCTAACTTTCAAACCAAATCCATTATCTTTTTTGTGTGAGAAATGAAATAGAATCCAGTCCTTAATCAATTTGCCATCAATAAATAAATAAATAAATAAATAAAATAAAATTAATTGGTCAGTTGCCACCTACAACAAAGATAATATAATGTAGTTGTACTTTTCTTTCATTGTTATTCTTTTAACTTTTTTTTTTTTTTTTTTTTCTTTTTACCCTTTCTTCAATTTCACTCATCATGTTATAATTTCCTTATCTAGTTTCTCTATTTCCTTTGTAATAGTTAGGGGAGAAGGTGAGGGTTCAATCCAATTTCTTGGTGATTATTATTTTTTGATAAAAGGTATTCTTTGGTACATAATAGAATAACCCAGACAGAGCCAATTATCTGGCTCACGTTGAATAAGAGAATCTGCCATTTTGGGGTCAAGTTTTACACACTGAATTTTAATCCCATTATTATTTGAAAATATAGTTAAAGTCCTTTATACATGTATGTATGCATGTATATATACATACACACACGCACAATTGATTTACCAGCCCTCCATTTCATTTACTTCCTAATCATTGGGTAACAGAACTCAGACGTATTAGAAATTAAATAATTACCAGGCAGAAAGAGTGGAAGAGGAAGGAATGCAGGGGCACAAATATTGATTCAGTGTTATATTCATAGAAGGTTAGGTATTTACTAACACTGAAGTTTCTTTTTGGAGGCCCACAATGGTTGTAGTACATCTCGCTAAACAGAGTGTAGTAAGAGTCAAAAACCTTGGGCTGGAAGTGAATTTTTCTTAAGTCAACATTAAGCCCACGTGAGAATGAAAATACATTTAAGTTTGTAAATATTTGTACAAAGATTTTTGGAATATGCTACAGCCACACTACATGAAAAGTACTCCTAGTCCATAGCTACAAGGAAATACATGTGTTTTCATTTAAAATGTTGGACTATATTTACATATTTAATATCTTTCCACTACAGATATAAAATATGAAAAAATTACAGCCTTCTGAGTACACTTTATTATCCAAATTAATGTCTCTTTATGTTATTATTACATTACAACCAAACTAACAAAATATATTAGAAAGATTTAATTACCCTTGTTGTCTATAGATCAGAAACCCAATGTGTATCTATCAGGGATTAATTTTTCATGTATTCTGTTATTCAGAAAGGAAAAATTACTCTTGATCTGTTATTCTCCTTAATGGGGAAAATCAAAGTAACGATAACACAAACTTTCAAAAACATTAAGGCATCTGGGTGTCACTGAAATCAAAGAGAGTTAAACATTTTATTTTTTTCCTGAAGGTTTGTGTTTACATCTATTTTGACTTATTATCATAAAGACACTTATACTATGATGCAGTTCTTAGCAGAAGCTTCCATTTCATTTTTGTTCACAGTACTGAAGTTGCTGCACTAACAAAAGAAAAATGCACAGATATATCTGACTAAAATTTAGAAAGCACAACAGTTTAATTAGTATTCCCACCTGGGAACAAAAATGATTTTAAGTGTAATTAAGATATGCAAGGTTTCTCTATGGAAATAAGCCATCTCAGCTTCATTTGCAGCAAAAAAATTAAATATTCACCAGGTAGCGCAGTTATTTAGAATGCACCAAGGTAATGTTGGCTCAAAATGTTCTGGCCAGAACCAAAATAAATATATATATATATATATATATACACATGTATATATATGTTCATTTTACTCTGGAAAGTAAAACGAAAGTGTCTTTCTTTAAAGTGATCTTTTTCAGTGCTAACACTCAGTGGAGGAAAAAAAAAAAAAAAAAAAAAAAAAAGACACAGAGAGAAATAAAAGAGAAAACAGCATAAAACCAGTCAAGTTAAGTCCAGTCAATGTTGGTTGGTGTTTCTGCAGTTACAAGCTACATCAAGCACAACTGCAGGAAGCCTCTCCATTTGCACAATACTGGAAACAATATATAAAATCTTTGTTGCATAGAGATGTGCAGGGATTTCTGCAGTAACATTCCCTTTAAAGACAAGTATATTGGAAATAACAAATAGATAGAACAGAAGCTCTACTGGGTCACACATCAGTCAGCAGAGTTACTTTATTACACATGGGAGAAAATGTCACACCCTTTAAAGAATTTCCAGAAGAAATGAGGAAGCCTACAAAGTATTCTGAGAATACACTATCACTTCTCATAACAGACAAAGCCCGAAAGACACTGTTTAGTCAGAAATATTAACTATTAAATATAACTTAAGAGTTGATGTAGTCATCTGAAATCATGTACATACACCTGGAATTTAAGGAAATGAGAGCAGCAGCAGGAGTAAAAATATTGAACTTGTCCTAAGAGATGCTATATTAAGAACAATACCACACAATTCCACTGATTCCTTTTCTTCAGGAAAGAAAACAGATGTTTTAAATCTGGTGTCTCTATATGCAGGCAGACTATTACGCTCTGTAAATGTCCTAACATTTCTGAGGCTTTCTTATCTCTTGCTCATTTACCTCACTTCAGATTGCTTTCACACTTTCCCCCCTCCCCATTAAATTATTCAAGAAGTCCTGTTTATAAAGGTCATTGCCATAAAAACCAGGGAAGAGGAGCACTAGCATGTGATTCCAGGGACCAATGAGGCAGCATGCAAAGTAGATTGTGAAGGACTCATAAAAAGTAAGAGCAGAAGGAACTGTTAGATCATCCAATCTGATCTCTGGTATATGACAAATCATTATATCTCCACTTATATAACCCAGTAATGAACTCAATGTCAGGGAGCAAGAATGTTTCACCTTCTGCTAAAAACTGAAATGTTATCTCTTTGGTAACTAACCGCAGACAGGGGCCAGTTGGCCAAAGTAATTGCTAGTACTTCCTACAAAGGTGATTCTATACTTCATGACATTATTTTTTTTTCCTATGAAATAGGATTCAGTGAGCCCTACAGCTTACTCTTTCCTCTAGCACCTTCCTTGTTCTAGCAGAAAAACAGTCTGGCCTCAGCATCGCCTTGGGGCTCAAACACAGAAGCTTCAACAATCAGAAACAATTGAAGACTCATGAGCTGCATTATATGATTTGTTGCTAATAGATCCTGGCTGAGTTAAGTTAATAAAGATACTGCCTAATTAAGCTTATTTTTGTTTTATTTATTTATTTATTTATTTATTTATTTTCCTTTTGCATGCCAGGGACATCAGATGTGTTTTGTCAGTGCTAACCATGATGTCCTCATTACTTGTCTTGGTAGTTTTGTTCTGGTCATTAATCATTTGTATACGTGAAAATAAAAGTAAAGCATAGTAAAAAGTGACTGTCTTTGAGTTTATCTTGCTTCAGCTTTCTGCCACTGGTTTTTCTTATGACTTATTCCACTAGTAGAAAAAGTCCATTAATGTCCCGTGATACTGTTGGATATTCAGGTTACCTTCCAATCTTAATTCTGATAGTCTAAATAAATACTACTTTTCAAGTCTTGCACAACAAGCCCTTTCTGTACAATATTTGGACAACATTTTTGGCTCTGTTTTGTAACTTCATCAGCTTTCAAAGTGAGCCCCAGATCTGTGTAGAGCAATGTAGCACAGATTTCACAAGCATTGGACACACAGGCAAATTCCCTGCTACACCTTACATGCACGTACATGCCCAAGGACAGCACAAACCTTTTGGCCAAAGCTTGGTTTGGTTTGATTTGGTTGTTCTTGTTCTTTTAGCAGCAACAAGTATAACCCCTCCATATGTTTTCAGCAGTGTCATCATTCTACAGATTTACTTTTCTTACCTTTTTTTTTTTTTTTTTTTTTTTTCTCTTTCTATAAACAAAACTTTACTTTGGTTGTGTTGTTTGACTTGTCTGTTTTAAATGACTAGTCTGGACATACCAGTCTATGACCCTCACCTTTTAAGCATACTGCCAATCTTAAGTCCTCCATAAATTTCAACAACCAAAAAATATATATAATTTTCTGAGAAGCCATAGAGAAAATTATTGAATAACTTTGGATTCAATACCAAAAGCTTTCAAGAACTCACTAGGCAAAAATCCCTTTAATAACAGTTTTCCATTTATAGGAGTTATTTTTGTGATCAGCATGTTAATTAATTTTTGATTTAGCTACATGTTTCTCACTGATATCTCACAGCATTAATCTTTTTGTCAGAATTTCTGTTATTAAATACATTAAAATTATATATTCACACATTAATGCCTCAGTCATACGTGCTAAATGCCTTAGTAATAATTCAGCTACATAGTTACCTTTTTTGAGGGAAATTTGTAAAAGGTTTGTTTGACAAGACTTATTTGCTATAAAACCACATTGAATGGCATTAATTATATTCCTAAACAATACTTGCAGTAAACAGTTAGTGAACAATCCATCAAATAAAGTATGTTTGCACACTGTATTTGGCCTCTGTCAAGAGAAGTCAGTGGGAGTGTTTCCATTGATTCTCTGGACGTTGGATAAAGCCTTTATCAAACACTTTAAAATAATGTGCACATTAATTTCAAATGAAGTCTGTTCACTGACACCTCACAAACAGGTAGAGGACTAGATTTAGTGAAGAAGCTTACTTGCATCAAATGATTCATCTAGATTTAGAGAAGATATATCTATAAAGAGTACTGAAATACTGGAGTTAATACTATTTCAAGGTCTTTCCTTTGCACTTCAAGTTTATAATCACTGTTCTTATTTTGTTGTATTTTCATAGACAGCACTGCTATAAAGAAGTGTAATGCTTCAAACACAGGTAGGCAGATAAATAGCACACGGCTCATGGGCTGGCATCAGTAGGAATTCTTTAGAAAATGTTAGATGAGAAAATAAATACCATGTTGCTAAGTTACCTTTGTTTCATTTCTGTCCATAATTATTTGTTGCTTAAAGAAAAAGCATTGACATTTCCCCCTTAGTCCCTGCCATATGGAAGACAGGCTTTTAAGATTCTCTTATGAGAGGTTTGCACTTATAATATGTACCTTTATGTTCTCCAAGTGCAAGAATCAACATGTTGAGAGATAATCAAGATATTTCAGGCTCCAAAACTTTCTGCTGTGCCATTCCAAAATAATTCTAACATCCCTAACACTTTATTTTTAGAAGCCAATACAATTCTGTCTATTTTATTCTCTATTTCCCAATTTTTCAATCAATCAGGAAATGTACAGGATGAAATTATCTGTCATAGTCTTTAATCACTATGTAGAAATGTTTTTCCCTTCTGGTGGGTTAACAAAACAGATGGTATGTGAGAATGGGCTCATATTTCAGTTTTTAATCACAGTCAATGCCAGAGTTCTTATTTGGGTCCATATGATAATTGATATATTTGTCTTTAAAACAATATGGGCATAAGATAAAATTTAAGGGCAAAAAAAGCAAATGCCAGCCTAAATAAGTGCAGTTTAATATGTTTAGAACTGTTTTTCCTGAATTGTGTGACAACCTATTTTTACCTGAAGACCTCGAATATTTTGCAAACTTTGAATATTACAAAGCTGCTGTGAGGGACAGAAGTGTCAAAATTTATTCTGAGAACAAATGCAGAGAGAATAAGTGACTCTTGAAACAAATACAATTGACTGAAAATTGAAAAGAAAAGAATTAAGTGATGCAATCAGTGTCACCAACTGTGTCTATAGTGGAGCCAGGGACAATACCTGGATCCAGTATTGGATAACAGTTGTATTTTAGACGAGATCAGAAGACAGGACTTGAAACCTTTATCATTCTCTCTTATTCCAATGTTTCATGTAATTTATTTGCTTTCAGTGTGTTCACACTGAGTGAACACTTATCCATAATATTTAATCGAGACGGTATGTGTACACGTCCTTCAAGAGGCAGTCAAAACAAATTTGAAAGGCTGTCACAGTCTGGAGTCCCAGGCATGTGGGTACAAAATTAGCCAAGAGAGAATTTTGCATACAGCAGTAGGGCAACGGCAGCAGGGCTATGTGAGCCCTGGGATGAAGTATGCTGAGACTGTCAACATAAAGTAGTAATGTACTGCCTCACTGCTTATACAAGATACTAAAGACACAGAAGAATTTCAAAAGGGGTATTTCAGCCCTTTGTTCTTCTCTATTACCTTTGACTCCCATCTATACAAATTTGCAAGCATAAGTTCTCTTCTTTTCTCTTCTTTTCTTTTCTTTTCTCTTCTTTTCTTTTCTTTTCTTTTCTCTTCTTTTCTTTTCTTTTCTCTTCTTTTCTTTTCTTTTCTTTTCTTTTCTTTTCTTTTCTTTTCTTTTCTTTTCTTTTTTCTTTTCTTTTCTTTTCTTTTCTTTTCTTTTCTTCTTTTCTTTCTTTTTTTTTTTTTCTTTTTTTTCCCCTCTCTCCACCCATATAGATTTGCAAGATCTATGCTTGGAGATAGAGTTTGCAGTACCACTACAGTATGAACTCACCCGTGTCTCATCCCAGAAACTTCACAGGGTGACTCCAACCATAACATGGAATTTATATGTAAGTGTTTTCTGGGTCAAGATTCATGTTGCTAAAACCATATTGATATTGATACAGGGTTTCAGACAGTGGGCTGAATCAACAGCTCCAATACTTAGAAAGAAAGTCTTTGAACAGGCAGTTATGATAATCTCACATGGATGGTGCTGCATGACAGAAAACCAGGAGCTAACCTGAACAAATGAACTTTTCCTGGCAAACACATGGCTAAATCCTGCTCCAGTTGTACGTTTTATAATCCAGAAAGAATTGTCCATTTTCATTTAAAAATACATAAAGTTTTTCTTTAACTTAAAAAAAAGGGAAAAAAAAAAAGTAAAATAAAGGATCAACAGCTCTTTGAAGTTTCTGCTCTCGTGTCAAAGGGATTATAGTACTCCTTCAAATTTTTTACTGCATAGTTAAAAAAATAACTAGATGACACACTTGGATCAATACAGTACGGAAGTTAACATATGTCGTCTGTTCAATCAAATTAGTATCATGTCCTCTCTGAAATACTGTCTTACACAGCAACACAGTTATCTTATTTCTCCCTTATGTCTCTCAGCAAGTGTTTCACTGTTTTTTGACAACAGACATAGGTTCAGTGTTTGACAAGCAGTCAGAAATAAGTAGATACACCCTTGAAAAATAGGCAGTCTTCTGGTACATAAAGAATCACCAGGAGACTGAAAAAAAAAAAAAAAAAAAAAAAAAAAGTAAAAACATTGCATTTCTTTAATCGCTTTACTTACAAAGGTACTGAATCACAGTGAAATTGTGAAATTCCTGGACTTATTTCAGTATAATTTCACCTTACGTTCAGAGATTCTCATGCTGCATATTTACATTTTCTATTTAAAGACCTACTGAGGAACCTGTTCACACATTCTTACTCATTTATCTTTGTCACTTGTAATTACCACAGTGGACATTTTCTTGCTTGTGCATATTCCCATTCTACTCCTCTTTCTTTCTTTCCTCTTAGGAGGAGTGTGCCACTCTTTATTCTAGGCACCCTTGGCTGTACCATCTGCAGGAAGATCAAAGACAGGGTCATATCCATCTAATAACAAGAGAGGAAACAATACTGTAGGTGAACACTCTATTAGCCTCCTTCTTCATTTTATTCAGGTCAGTGCTCAGGGACTTTCAGATGTCTTTGAACAAATGGATGTGAAAATGAAAGACAAGTTACAAAGAAATAAGTTTCTTTTCTTACGCAAGTTAGGCTGATGGGTTGAACCATGCTAGTGTTATAATAGTCTTTTCCCTGGACAGCTCAGGAAGTATCTTTTCTGAACAATCCCCACCCTTCAAAATAAAGCATAAAAATCTGTTTCCATCTTGAGACTTGCAGCTATTAAAAAATGTCCAGAGGCGATAAACTGAAGACTTGTGTAGGATACTGAGGACATTTATTATTGACAGGAAATCAGTCTTCCATGATAGCTGAACTACAAGATATCTACAGAGAGAAAACTAATTTTTCCACTCTTGTAAATAGGCAAAGCTTTACTGACTTTGATGGTGCTGCATTAGTTTATACCAGAAGAGAATCTGAAATAAAATCTTTAATTTATTTTGGACACCTGGAACAAAACGTTTGGGTCATTGCATTGCAAAAGCAACTACAGAACAGGTCTGCACCAGGTCAGAATTTCTGACTGGGTTTTGCAGCCTGTCTTCTGCATCACCACTCCACAGCATGACAAGACAACAGGAAAAAAAGGAGAAGTAGTGGCCATTTAGTTTCAGATCATGATACTTTTTAATTTTTCCCTGTCCAATCTACTTCCATGATTTTTTGGTTCAGCTGACCACTGTGAGGACTAAAGCAACTGTTGTGATCCTCTTAGTATATATCAGTTCATCTGGAATGTAATTTAGGCAATGCATGTATGTTGCTGAAAAAGAAGACATAAGGCATTACCAAAAAAAAAAAAAAAAAAAAAAAAAAAAAAGTTTCTACATTCTTTGTTATAATAAATAAGTAAATAAATAAATAGAGTTCTACAATATTCTCGTGAAAAGTTCCAAGTGTTTTTCTCAAGATTTTCTTGCAAAACGTAGCATTCCTGATATATTTCAGAGAACGTCTGTGAAAGAGTGGAGAAATATTTTCAAAAAAAAAGACAGAGTAAACCTCACAAAGATGAATTATGCCAATATATGTGCATGAGATATTTTATAGTGCTGTTAATGCTCTGTTAGACACTTTGTCTAATGCTTGTAATATTGAGTGCTGTATTAAAAACCCGTGTAGATGTGTGTCTCCAGCATGTGTGAAGTTTCACAAAATGTCATTGCTATTGACTTTTGCAACCCCTAGCTAAGGAATTGCTCCTTTATTAGATTATTTTTTTCCCGGATGGGATTATATGAACTCAACTTTTCATCCAGGCAATGTAATAAAAAATATATTCCTACTGCAGTATTCTAGAGCATGTTCACAGAATCACAGAATCACAGAATCATCTAGGTTGGAAGAGACCTACAAGATCACCGAGTCCAACCTCTGACCTAACACTAACAAATCATCTCCTAAACCATATCCCTAAGCTCTACATCTAAACGTCTTTGAAAGACCTCCAGGGATGGTGACTCAACCACTTCCCTGAGCTCCCAGCTCCCTCAGCCACTCCTCGTAAGACTTGTTCTCCAGACCCTTCACCAGATTTGTAACCCTTCTCTGGACTCGCTCAAGCACCTCCATGTCCTTCTTGTAGTGAGGGGCCCAAAACTGAACACAGTACTTGAGGTGCAGCCTCACCAGAGCTGAGTACAGGGGCACAATCACTTCCCTGGCCCTGCTGGCCACCCTGTTTCTCATACAAGCCAGGATGCTGTTGGCCTTCTTGGCTGCCTGAGCACACTGCTGGCTCATATTCAGCCGACTATCAACCAATACTCCCAGTCCTTCTCTGACAGGCTGCTTTCTAACCACACATCTCCCAGCCTGTAGCTCTGCTTGGGGTTGTTGCGCCCCAGGTGCAGGACCCGGCACTTGGCCTTGTTGAACTTCATACAGTTGGCCTTAGCCCATCAGTCCAACCTATCCAGATCTTCCTGCAGAGCCTTCCTACCCTCAAGCAGGTCAACACACGCACCTAACTTGGTGTCGTCTGCAAACTCACTGAGGGTGCACTCGATCCCCTCATCCAGATCATCGATGAAGATGTTAAAGAGGACTGGCCTCAGTCCCGAGCCCTGGGGGACTCCACTAGTGACCGGCCTCCAGCTGGATTTGACTCCATTCACTAAGACTCTCTGGGCCCGGCCATCCAGCCAGCTCTTAACCCAATGAAGCGTTTTTTTATTGCCTGTCATATTTTAATATGTAGTGTATCACTTATGTACTATACATTTCAAACCAGAAAGAAAAAAAAAAAAAAAAAAAGAATAAGGCATTGTTCTAATCAAGCATTAATACAGAGCTCCTTGCCATTGTTTACTGTACCAGATATCCCATTTTCATACACAGAAATGTGGAAGTAGAGATCATTTCATATGAGTAGCTGTTGGGATCAATGTTTTTATTATTGTAATTTTTTTAAACACTTGTCTTCTTTGAATAACCCACTGACATCTGGAAAACTACTGCTAAGTGCCAGCATTTCATTAGGCTATCATGTGGCTACATTGGCTCAACAGACTTACTTGGAAAGGAGCCATAGAGAGGAACATAGTAATCTAGAATAGAGTTGTAGCACAAAATAAGTAACTAAAAATAGAATGAGTTAGTTTGATACACAAATAAACCATAAGTTGAGGATAAACAAAACAACAAAACCATGTCTCTTGCCACATTAGATGAGAATGAGCTATTTTTTCCTCTAGGATGAGGGGAAAAAAAGGAGAAAGAGGAGAGGCTGGGAATATGAGACTATGAATTGCTGCTGATGCAAAATATTCCTTTCAGAGCTGAGATATTTTGAATCAGTTGACAAAAGTCTATTATTTTCAGGGCAGCTCATTAAAATGTATGAAGGTGTTGCCAGTATTAGAAAGATGCCACTTACAATAAAGTTAGTAAATTTCAGAGAAGGTCATACCAGAGAACCTACATCAGGAGAAAAATACCTATAATAGGATGGAAGAATGAGCTGGCAAAAATTCAGGTTTCTTAGGTCACTTGTCATCATAACAGTGACTGCTGGCTCTAAGAGAAACATTAATGTATTTTCAGAGAGCCCTGTGTGGATTCAGCAATAGTCTTCAGCTGCACAGTGTCAAAGCCCTTGTCTGTTCCAAGACAATTTTGGACCAGTAACACAGAAGTATTTTGCCAAGTGTTGATGACCATGAAATTCAGTGGACTGAGAAACAAGGTGGTCAGAGACTAGTATTTTGTAGACATGTATGTTCTGACAATCTGGAGCTCAAAAATTGTGATTTATGGTCAAAGTTTTTGAAGGATTTTGTTAAATTGCTTTTGCATTCTGCTGGAAAAGTGCTGTCATTATTAATTGGTCTTTCATTTTGCTGTTTTACAGGCAGTTCCTCTAATTGTCACAAATCACAGGCAAATTTTAAATTTTGTGGGACAGGAGCCGTCATTGGCTTTCTATTTGTAAAGTGCCTCATAGTATTTTGCCTCTTGGTCTTTCTAGAATATCAGTTTTAAATAAAATAACCATCATCTATCTCAGCTAACCCCTACCGGAGCTAAACATAAATAATACAACATAAGTGGCCTTGCAGTAAGAATCAGCACACATTGTCCATATGAACTCTTCTTACACAGATTTATGACCTAGCAGAGATGCTGATAAAGTTCATTTTTTGTGTAGGATAGAGAATTGCTTATGGTTTTGAATGAAACATGTTCTTAGTTAAGCCTGAATACATTGTTTCCTTAAAAGTTGAAAGGAAGACCATAGGACTAGATTTTCCATGCTTTTTTTTTTTTTTTTTTTTTTTTTGGAAAATGAGCCAGAGATATGCTTGGCCATTAAGCTTTGGTAACATCTTTTTTTTTTTTTCTAGGAAAATAATAATAAAAACAACAACAACAACAATAATAATAATTAATAATAAAGGCCAACGTAAGCTATTGTGAGAGTCTTAACAAGCACATTCCAATTCCATGTTGATGTATGAACTACAGTTTCCCTTTGAACCAGTGTGCTTTATAGTTTCAACCACAGATAAGTTTTCTTCCAGTTTTTGTCTAAAACTACAGAGACTAAAGGAAATGAGTAAATACTTTAAGATATTATTAAATTAACAAGGTGGATTAAATGCAAGACACACAAACTAAAATATTTAAAACCCTATATCAAATTATAAAAGCCAAGTTTAATTTCCAGGTGACATTCAAGCCTCTGACCAGATATGGGTTTCCAGAAGCTTCTGAAGAAATGGAATCCTGTAAATCAAAACATTGTACTCAGAAATAAGAGTGCATGGGATGACTGCTTAGTTCAAATACTGTTTTTAACTTAAAGGAAATCAAGAACTCCTGGCTTTCTTTAACTTGAATTAAAACCTTCTGGAAACTGTAGTTCCAAAAGCAGCTGGAAAGAAATGTTCTTGGCTATGTCTATTAACAGGTTGGGTATTATTTAAAGTATTCCTTTTTTCCCTTAGAGAATAAAACAGTGGAAACAAACAAACAAACAAAAAAAGGTGAATAAGCAATATTGAAATTGTATCAAATAAAGTCTGCAGATTCACAAGCCTTTTCCTTTAATTTCTAAAGTAAACAAAAAAACAAACCACAACAATTCATTTTTCATCATACTTCACATGAACAAAATGAACTGATTAAAAAAGATCTTTGGATCATCTGTGAGGAAGATATGAATGGAATCCTGAAGATTGAATTTCAGGTACTGAATACTGAAATACTGTTAACTAATATTCATAAAAAATTACTGTAAAATTGATGCTAACACTTCATACTGTCACAGTTCAAGCAGTCCAGCTCTTGGTCCCTTAAGCTAACTAATCAAATCCAAGTAAAAAAAAATCCAGTCTTCTTGATAGGAGTGTGTCATACTTCAGCTTTCTTTATTCTACTGTTGTCCCTGTGACCTCAGAAAATCTGTATCTCTGCATTGTTTCCTCTGTATCACATTCTTCATCACAAAACCATCACTTTATACCTCTCCAGGAAGCTTTCCTTTTCATCAGAAATGAATCTGGTAGATAAAATTCTGAGTAGGCCACTTGGCACCTGAAATGCTAACTCTCCAGTAAAAAGATCTCCTCTAATTTGCTGTATGAATCCCACAACTTGGAGCTTCATTTGACTCCCTCATGCCTCATTTCGAAAAACTTACTGCAAATAACTAAAAGCCAAGGTCCATATATAAGTAATTGCCCATTATTATTATTATCATTACTATTAATAATAACAATTCATAGCTATTATTAATTTATAATTATTATTACTTTATAATTGTTAATAATAATCATAAACATAATCATAATCATAATATAGAATTTCTTACATATATATTCATCAAGACCATTAGAAGAGAAAATTTATTTATTTGTACTGGCATTCACTGCCAAAACAGCTAGGCTTTGGGGTTGAGTTTTATTTTTCCAGAATCAAGGGAGAGGCATATCTTAGACTCAAAAAGCCCAGAAGACAGTTCTCCTATTCTTCTATTCCTCCCTAGGCCACCAGCTAAAACATCTCTTCTGACCTCAGCTCATGCCATGATGTAAGGAAAGACACAGTGACTTGTTATTATGAATAGTGATAGTTCATAGTTACCATTCCTACACTTATTAAGGTCAATAGAGTACTGGGCTATTGAGACAACAGAGCAGTGAACAACATTTTAACTTCAATAGCATTAGGTTCACTTTTTAAATGTGATTTATGTTAGGAAAAGGAAAGAGGTGCATCAGTTTTAAACAAACATGAAGACAGTTCAAGACTTTGCACTGATCATTTTTATGTAAAAGTTACTTCTTTTGATAGTGATGCAGACATACAAATGCAGTATGAAAAATAAGAATTCTTTTCATGAATTCTTGAATGAAAAAGAAGAATTCCACTTGAGAAAATCATTAAATTCAGTCAATCAACATCATCATCAGGTAATCAAATTCTATCAGCACAACAATATTTTAAAGTTAATTTTTGCAAATCTGTAGTGTTATCCTGGTTTTCAATAGCATCAAATGAGAGAAGAACCTTTCCCTTCATTTTGAGGATTATTTGCATTCAATATCTAAAAAGACCACACTTAAAAAAAAAAAAAAACGGGGGGGGGGGGAAATGATGAAGTGTTTCTAACTATGAGATATATAATTAAGCTTCCAGCTGCATACATTTTTAATATCACAGACAACATGGTAATTGACGTATGTGATCACACTTCAGATTTTAAATTATTTCACTCAACTGAAACGTGTTTAAGTGCACAAGACACTTTCAGAAATTCAGCTTTTAATGACTATCCCTCACTCCAATGCTACCTTTGATGTTAAAACAGCCTGAGAAAAAATGTAATTTTCCCACATCCTCACTGGGTCCTCATTCAAACAGTTCTTAAATATTTTATTTAAGAACTCTTCCTGACCCCAACTGCAGCAAAAAAATGTGAAAAGATTTTACTTACAATAATTTTATGTTTTGTACTTTACTAAATTCATTCAGCTGATAACAACCTCAATAGCAGCATTGATTGGTGAACCTGAAAAAATATCAAAGGAATAAATCAAGAGGTTATAGGAGACATAAAAATACAAAATGTAGCAATCAGTTCCTGATAATTAATGTTTCTGAGATTGCACTGTCTAAGACCTTTAAATTTATAATCTTGTTCCTATGAATCAAAATTAGTATCCTGGGAAGTTTTGTTACCCAGTGTGCCCAAAGTCCCGTAGGCCAAGAAGGGGACTGTATAATCCAGTGCCAGATAATATTCAATTCATTAATTCATTAGCAGCTACAAGATACATACTTGAATGTTTCAGATTGATCATACTTGGCCATAGAAATCTCTGAACTCAATATGCAAGTAAAGAAAATTAAAAGATTACACAATCAGTGTTGTTAAATAAGCAAATTTGTGTTTTCACAGGTTATTTGAAATTATGTCCAGCGAGACGCAAGAAATGGGCTTATACAGGCTTCAGATAATCATGTTGTCAGAAAATCAGTGTAGATCTCTTACCTCCTTCCCATATTTGTCATCTTTCCCTTTTGGATCCCCTCTCCTCTTTATAACCACTTTATAAAGGAAAGATACACAGAGAAAGATACCCAGATATTTCAATTCTGTCACTACATCTATTTTTTTTTTTTTAATAATGTATTAAGTTTGGTTTAGAGAATATTCTTTTTGTTTACATTACATTTTTAATAAAATGAGCCAGGGCTCATTTTACTGATTCTTCCCTAAAGATTTTGTTTAGTTGTGGAGTGAGACCTTCTTCTGCTTCAGGCTACATTTTAATTAATCACTAAGAGTAGAAATGATCCAGACAACATAGATTTCATTTGTAAAGTATTTTATGTTTGTTTGTTTGTTTGTTGTTGTTTGTTTGTTTGTTCATTTATTTCCTTGCATTTTGGTTAATTTCCAGATCCTTTTTCTAAAGAATCTTTAACAGTATCTAAGTGTGAAAGCTCAGGTAACCCACACATCATTCCTGCTACAGACAAAGAACCCCCGTGAACCTTCCACTCTGGCAGAAAAATAACCTTTTTTCAAAAAGACAGGTTTTGTAATATGCCCTGGAGGTCAACTAAACACTTCATAGACTGAACATAAAGTTGCCCAAGTACAACTGCAGTGTCAGTCAGCAATCTGGCAGAAATTCAGTGTGAGATGACACATTTTCACTCCTCAGGATGGAATCAACCAATACAATAGTTCTCCAAAAAGAATTATTTGAAAAATAAATAAAAAACATAAAGTCTTATGAAACAATCTTCTTTCCATATGATAGCATGGGTAACGTCATTATGTTCTTTACTAGTATTACCATCTTAATCTTCAGATGCAGGATTTTCTGTTGCTGGCAATGATTCATTACTATTCAAAACACTGTGATCCCACCATGAATACAAAGATCACATTGTCATTTTCATAATACTTGTAGGAAATGAAATATTACCGTTTTTGCAGAACTGGTCAGGAGATATTATATAGGGCAAATATAACACCAGTAAAGCTTAAGAGACTGTGCAGAACCTCTTTTCTGGAGGCCAAACAGCTTAGCAACAGTTTTTCTTCCCTAAGATCTGTGATTACCTGGCTGCTAGTTCCTGCCACCACCGTAAGAGGTGGAATCACTCATCAGTTCCAGACCACTGTGTGTATTGAGGGTGCAGAACAGACCTTGATGTCCGTGTTTTCAGCTTGCGTTTGTCATGGGTAGAGGTGGCAAGAAGGAATTAGTATCAAAGGTACCAAAAGTAATTCCAGAGAGAGACAGAATTCAGCAGAGCTTGATCCATGACATTTACTTGACTTTTTCTCAGCAAAATAATTTGTGCTACTGATTTTCAAGGCATTTGTATGAGAAGATGATTTTTAAAAACCTGGAGGGTAAGTAGGACACATAACACCTTGTACATGCTGAATTTGTATAACTTCACTAGGCAGCAGGCAGGCTATTATAACTTTATTGTTTCAGGATATAAGCCTATTATATTCCGCAAATGAATACAGTGACATTTTGCTGTATCGGTTGAAAAGATTAACAGTTCACAAAGCAAACTGCAGAGTGAGGCAAATTAAATACATTAAAATGTGCAAGCTTAAAATTCTATATTCCCTGTGCTATAAACTTACATACAATACAGTTTAAAGGGTCTCAGCGGCTCAGTTAATAATGCACTGGCCTGTCAGCTTCCTAGATGCAATTTAAGTCTGTTAGGTTGCAGTAAGCCATGACAGGGTGTGTTTTTCTCAGCCATTAATTAATGCTGTAGGTAAATTGTGCAGTAAGAAGGTGGCCCTGAGGTATATTAGTGTCACAGTAAATGTGTTAGGATTATTTTCGATGTTGTTATTAAAAAGAGAAAGGATATTTTGGATGAATCTCAAAAAGCTGAATAGTTCATTGTGGAGAAGGACTGGAATACAGAGATACATTCTCAGCCTAAATCAGTAAGAGCTTTAGAGGAGCCTCTCTCCTGTGACTGGTTATTTTTAATCATTTTCTGTAGTGATGCTTATCAGAGAGAAGAATTAGGCTTGGGCACCAACTGGAGATTCGTGTAGCTAGTAGAAAATAGCTAGTAGCAGTAGCTAGAAGAAATGGTCTCCAACATAGGAGACAAAAATATTGCTAAACAAAGGGCTTTGTATCAGCTAATGTTAAATAGCATTAATACGGATAAAATTGCCCTACTTCCTGAGGCAACAGCTATCTGACTTCCTAAATGTCCACACAGAAACTATAGCCCCTTTAACAGAAATTCTTCAGTAAAAGAGCATGATGCCAAGAAATTTGATTGAATAGCTAACACAAAAAATGCAAGGAGACGTCCATAAAAAATATTTAAGGCTTCATTTTAAAAAGAAACTCCTGTTTTTTTTTTTTTCCCCATTAACAACTGTAGAACAATCTGTTCATTTTACAGGTTCTGAGGAGTGTTAGCATTAGCAAACAGAGAACTGGGCAGATTATTTCAAATTGTTTTAATGGAAGCAGTGCTAGAAAATTATGCACACAAATGCTTGTATTAATCAATTCCTATCTACAAATTCTGATCCAGGCTGAAGGTCTAGACCACAGCTGAAAAATATGGCTGTTAACTGGAGCAAGAAGATGATAAAGCATGAGTTTTCAGACCATTTAACACAGAATGAAATGAAGAATTAAGTTTATAGAACCTCAGACCCTCATGAAAGTTCAGATCTGGTTCCAATCCAGAACTAGGTAAAGGATTTGGCTGACACTTTTTTAGCTAATCTTTGTTTTACAGTATAGACTCTCAGTATAGACTATAGCTGATAATAAAGACTCTCAGAGTCTCATAGACTCTGATAAGCTGATATAAAAACTCTCATATACCCAAATAATCGAAACCACTTTTAACAGTGGAAGAACAGGAAGAATATATTTTCGCCATCTTGGTTTGAATTTAACTTTTATTTTTTGAAGTCTTTTATGATTTTGAAGTCTTTTATTTTTTGAAGTCTTTTATGATTTGTTTGACACTACAGAAGCTCTTATTTCATTCTGACTCAACTTCTGGACCGATTAGGACCAGTAATTATTCTGGTGTTTTAGCTCTGTCCCTCCTATGAGAATAGCACTGATAGCCATGGAGTAAATGAGAGTTAATAGAATGAAAAAACTTTCCAATCCAACTTTAAAAGAACAGAATCACAGAATCACAGAATTTCTAGGTTGGAAGAGACCTCAAGATCATCGAGTCCAACCTCTGACCTAACACTAACAGTCCCCACTAAACCATATCCCTAAGCTCTACATCTAAATTACTTTTAAAGACCTCCAGGGATGGTGACTCCACCACTTCCCTGGGCAGCCCGTTCCAATGTCTAACAACCCTTTCGGGTTGTTAACCTTATGTAATAAGAATAGTCATAATAAGAATAGTCATAAGGTGGAAAACATTATTTTGCATAAATATTAAGTCTTCTATTAAATATGAAAGACTGGCTTTATGTAGAAAAATGCCTGATGTTTCTGACAGAAAAAAAAAAAAAAAAAAAGTAGAATATAAATATATATTGTCATTTTTCATATAAATATACATATATATATAACTTTTCCCTCTGAAACCATATGTTCACTGAGCCTTATGGGACATTCTGTATATCTTTCTATGAGGATCTTCTTGACAATTTTTTTTTTTTTTTTCCAATGGGGACCATACTGCCCATAGCTTATAACCTTGGTGTATTCAGTTAACTGAGAAAGCATTCCCTACACTAGCTTTGGCTGGCTCTTGCAAAGAGAAGTAAGACTGCATAGTCTCTATCCGAATTCCACATTGGAAATTTCATGAAATTTGGTGTACAGTAGACCTTTGAGAGAAGACAGAATATCCAGGATATAGGCTCCTTAGAAAATTTGTTCAATGTCTTAATTTACACTGGGGTCAGCAATTTGAGTGAAGTTTCTAAAGGATTTCCTAGGGAGGAATATAATAGTACTTTACAAAAATTTACTTCAAGATTATTACAAAATTTGTGTACAAGTTTATCTGCATATAACACAAGTTTTGCCTAATGAGATTTTTCATGTGGCCAGTATTTGCACAGAAGTTTATAGAATTTTCTTTGAAAACTTACAGAATTTAATAAAAAAAATCATATTTTTGATTTTTTTTTACTAATAAATAAGAACTCCATTATCTTTTAAAACGTTGAGTACCCACTACAAAATTTTACAGTTTGTTTCAGTTTGTTTTAAAATTTTTGCAGAAAGGTTATAATTTCTTTTTATTTTTTATGCCATTATGAAAAGAGAGGACTTAGCATCTGACAGGTTGTGGCTTTTCTGAATGATCAGCTTTATTGGCCTTATAGTTCAGCAAAATGGATATGTAGATTCATTTTTTTTTTTAAATCAAATACTTTTGATGGAACAATGATAGTGATTCTTGAACCAAGGCAGTAATTTTATGTATCCTGTTTTCCAAACTCAGAATAAAGGAATATGAGTATTAAAAGAAAAAAAAAAAAAAAAAAAAAAAAAAAAAAAAAAGAAAAAAGAAAAAAAAATGAAAAAATTAATATCTATTTAAGAAGAAGATCATGCTAGTATTTAATTATATTATCATAACTACTTTTGTGTGTCTGTTTTGCCTTATTACTATTGGTAGAAACCTGTGTAGTGCATTAAGACTCGTGTACACAAACACTTAGCCACATCTCAGCCACATCTCACTTATCTCAGCCACATCTTAACCACATCTCACTTATCTCAGCCACATGCATTTCTTAGGATCTGACCCAGCACTCAGAAGCAGAATCAGTACAAGACAGATGGTAATAAATAAATAAATAAATAAATTCATGGAGAAGCAAGGGAAAAAAATAAAAAATAAAAAAAAGTCAGCCCCCTTGAAGAAATAACTGAAAGTCAAAATCACAAAGAAGTATTTACCTGTAGTTAGACATAAAAGCTACCCTGCACCTAAGCTGTCAGTTGTAAATTTCCCTTTGTCTTCAAGTTACAGAATTAGGAAGAATAAAATCCTAAACAGATCCAGAGATTTTAAATGAAGTAATGAACGTTTATTTATTTTTTCATCTGTAAAAAAAAAAAAAAAAAAAAAAAAAAAAAAAAAAAGCTGAAACATCAGTTCTCACTTTTATATAGTTGCAGTGATCTTAGATCTTCTCCAGGTATTGTATTGTCCAAATGCTGTACTCTCCCATCTTACCTTTACAATGTTTCTGGCTGGATTAGGAAGTAAAGCAATTGGGTCTTCTTTTTTTTTTTTTTTTTTTTTTTTTTTTTTTTTTTTAATTATTATTATTATTTCTATTTGGGCTTTGACTGGATGAAATTTCCTCAGGAACCACAGTTATATTGCAAAATCTGGTTCACTGAGGTTTAAAATTTTTTCAGAGATACTCTGAAATGAGGATGACAACAGTGAAAGTCCTGACTAATGCCAGACCTCTTGGGCTAGCTCCTTGCCATGAGGTCTGCTGAGTCATCCTGGGTCTGCTGATACTAGATATAAAAGCCTGTTTTCTCAAAGTGTTATATTTTCAGCAAGGCAGAACACTTCAGATATATTCAAATTAAATGTTCCAGCTTTATCTATGGGAAAATCTGAAAATATAATTTTATTTTTTTAGGATTCTATTCTCTGTCAGAATTTCAATAAAAGGGTGTTTGCAATTCCATGTACATCTGCAAGTTTATTTTCAATGAAAATATAAATGACAACTGAATCAGACATAAGTCCAGAATTTGATTGTATGTGAATAAAAAATTGTATTTGAATGTACCAGGGAAGAGGAAACTGCTTCTGGTGTAACTGGCCAGGTTAGTAAACAAAATAGGAAGAAATTTCTTACAAATAAGAAAATCATAAAGGGAGAAGTAATATCTTAATCTTATCACTAATTCTCATGCAGCTTGTGAGCCACAGTCACTTTTACCCTAAATTATATCCTTTGCACAAGACTTTGTGTTATTTAAAATTTACAACCATGGACTTACATACCTTGTGTAAATAAATAAATAAATAAAACTAGTGTAAGGCAAAACAAAATAAAAACAACAAAAAAATGTGCTTTCTAGATATACAAAAATACAAAATTCATAAAAGCTGCCATTTTGTATCAGCTTTAGAATATACCTTCAAAAGTCAAAAATATAGTATTTAACCATTCTCTTTTGCTGAAGAATAATGTTTCAAATCTAAATTTTGTAAGCCTTTTAACTGTACTTGTAACTCTGATGGAAATGGAAGTAAGTAGTTTTATTAGCTTGAGTATAGAAGCAACTTAGCTTCAAGAAAGAGGCTATTTATTCATCCACATGACACAGAAAATGCTTTGGATTAAAGTACTTCCATTAGAAAAGTGGTGGGAAGGTAAAAAACAATTACGCTCAGCTAGATCATTTTAACGTTTGATTATAACTAACTGAGCTGGGACAAATTTTCGTGCCAGCACTAAGATCCTGGTGATAATAGGGTTACATATCCTTTGTAAAATAAAATGTGAAATTTACATGCAAAGTGGTATGTTCTCTTGATGAATACATATAATTCCTATTAGCATTAATAGGAAATATATGTGCCTATCAAGAAGAAAATATATTCCATTAAATTCCCAAACATTATGTCAGTTTCTGACATCTTTTATTACAATATATGCTCATTCAGTAAAAACTAATAATTCAGCTCAAATATAGTGGTTTCCATATGTAGATCTCAAAGGATTTTATTGAGAACAGACCACTGCACCTCAAAGATATACATAAGGAAATGGAAACTTAAGCTAAACCTATGGAAGCACTGTGCAGGCATTCCCCCAGAAAACTTGCAACAGATACTAAAAGCAAAGTTGTTATAGTAGTATAGTAGTCATCACAGGTGAATAGATCACAATTAGGCTCAGACAAAGTATTATAGACTCACAATTAATCTATATCTAAGAACATGTGGTATGTTTGCCTTGACTAACATCCAAATGCCCACCCAGCTGTTCACTCACTCTCCCTTCTTAGGGGGATAGGGTGAGAAAATAGGATGAGAAAGCTCAGGGGTCATGAAAAAATAGGGAGATTGCTTACCAATGACTATTGCAAACAAAAACAAGTCAATTTGAGGAAAAATAGTTAAATTCATTGCCAATTAAAATAGATTTGGTTACTGAGGAAAAAAAAAAAAATACAGATTAAAACAACAACTTACCTCTCTCTTTTCTTGTGTGCAACTTCACCCCTTCATTTCCAAGTCATCTACCACCCTTGCCCTGAACAGCACAGAGGGGAGGGAGCATATGGTAGCTGCAGTTTCTCTCTGCAGACGCTTACACTTTTCCTGTGTTCCAGAATAGGCTCTACCATGAGCTGCTTTCTCTCAAGACTGCCCCATTCTGGGTTCTTCAAGGCCACAGATCCTTCAGAAAACACTCATTTGCTCATCTGCTTAGGGTCTTCCACAGGCCACAGTGTGGATATCTGTTCCAGCACCTGAAGAAGCACTCCTCTTCCTCCAAACCATTTTATCTAATCTATCCCAGAATTTCTGAGTTGTGCCTCCTTTGAGCAACTGTACCTACTTTACATTTCTGACCAAGTCTAGAGTTATTGACTTCTTCTTCTTTTTCAAAAATAATAATAATAATAATAATAATAATAATTCAAAAATGTGGGCAAATACACTCTTTGTGAGACTGAAAATCTCATGCTTACTGTTTCCTAGTTCTTTGCTTTGACTCAACAAATGATCTGTTTATATCATAAACAGTTCTAACCACAAAATTACTTGTTTTGTGTGTGACCATTGGTCATTTCTAAAATAAACCTGATATGCTTTTGTAAATCTTCAGAAAGGAAATCTGGATGAGAGATGGAATGAGGAATTTGACAAGAAATATGGAAAATGAAACTGGCTGATGTAGCTTATTAGAGATGATGGAAAATATGAAGCCATTTCTGCTTTTAAATATAAAATGTCTATCAGTAAGAAGATATCCATAAGATATCACCAAATCAACAACAACAAAAAATTAAAAAAAAAAATCCACAAACGAACTTCTTTGGTCAGTCAGCAATGTTTGGTCAGTTAGCAATGTCTAGCATATAAATGTTGTTTGGTATTGTTTGGTATGGTACCCTATAGCTCTAATTATGACAAAACTGTGAAAACTACAAGAACTGATAAAGAAACACTGGCTTCATACATACGCATATAAATATTTATCTTAATGTAACACTCAACATACCTCCAGATTATTTGAAACAGTCCAAACTGAAGAAAAGTCACTGAACTGTAGTTTTGAAGTCATGTAATTTTTTTTCTTTGTTTCATTTCCTACATTTTTCACATTATATACTTATTATGTTTTATAATTTACGGTAGGGCAGAACCTAAATCTCTTACACTGGACAAGATCCTATGTGATAGCTGATACCCCAGTAGTAGGGAGTCATTTCCTTTCTTCACTCATCTTAGCTGTGAAGGAATTGATTTTAGGGGCAAGACAAAAATAGCTCAGGAAATAGGTCCAGACTCTCAAACTGATGTAACAAAACAGTTCTGTGATTTTAGCAGAGATATGCCAATTCACACCTGCCAGGGAATCTGGCCTTCACCCATAAAGTGGCAATTATAGGATGTATATCTCTTCATGATGAGATTTATATTATCAGGCACATTCTGTGGAGTTTTCCTTGCTAGCTTCAGGGGAATAGATATTTACAGATGAGTCACTGGCATGTCTTAAGCTATCACAGGATCTCCAGAGAATCATCAACCTTTTCTTCCACAGCAGGAAAGGTAAGGGAGCAGCATTTTCATCTCTAAAATGTCTCTGGTTTATTGGAGATCATGTCTTCTACGTTTCTTCATCCCTTTGATTAATGTATTTGGGTAATATTTTAATTTATGCATGTAAATCATACCTTTCTTCCGAAGTGCTTAGACCACTATAGGGTTCATAGTTCATTTTGGGGAGGCTGGGAAGGAACAAAAATATGTGATTTAAAACACTGTGAAGACAAGTTAAGAGGATACAGTAAAGTCATAGGAGGGAGGAGGGAAAAACTCCTCAAAATATTGAAAGTCCTTAGTCCAATAGCTCCCAGTATTGAAATAATGGTCTTTTATTTATATTTGTTTTAGTTCAACATGACTAGATCCCTTACTTCTTACTTTAAAAAAATATAGGCAAATTTGTCAATGGATACATCGGTGTTTTGACAACTTCCAAAGTTTATCTGAATTATATCTGTTCTGTTATAGTGTATTTGGCTATAAAAGGTGATGCTTTTCAGGTGAGGTTATTTCTTCAGGATCATGTGTGCCATCATTCCAGCTACTGTAAGTAGAAGTACATGCTCTATTTTCTTCTTAATGCACAACTTCAAATATAAACCAAATAGTCAGTTCCCAAATGTTATTCAGTTCCAATAGTATCATCTGAAATAAATGATGAGAAAAAATCATATTTTTTAACCATACATACCCACTTCCTCAAGTGACTGACAAAAGAGAACTCTTTGAAACAGATGAAAAGTACTTCCCCCCTCCCCCCGCCCCCCCATTACAGTCTGCTTGTAAAATGGAATTTTAGAGAGAATAATGGGTCACTTTAACAGTGCTATTCTACCTGTGACATTGGGCACTGAATGTAAAACAGGCCCTTAGCTGGTTAAAAACAACCTGATTCATAATTCAGAGTTATTGTGAACACAGAACAGATGAAGACTAGGGTCTGACCCAACCTGTCATTTGACTTTCAATTTCTCTCTTTCTATAAGCTATTGGGCTCTAATTGTCATTGACTGAGACTAAACCAATTTTCCAGAATACTGAAAAAAAGACTAACAGAATTGAAAACATTTCAATTCACCATATTAATGAACTGAGTATAATTAATGGCAAGAAAGTTCTGAAAGGGACACAGTCCAATAACTTAAGTCATTATAGTATCAGTAACTCCATTTAATGAAGGACAATAGAAGTGAAATTACAGGCTTCAGAAATAACCAAATTTATATGACCATCATGAACAATTCCATATTTGTATGAAAAAAAATAATAACAGGTTTGTATGATGGGTGGAATAAAAGGCTAGGTAGACATGCAGGATTTAGTTAAAAGAACAAAATTATGGAGAAAATGTCAATAAGAAATTCCACACTCAGATATAAATTTGAAGCTATACAAGGGTCGGATTAAATATAAAGATAGGGAGTTACAAAATGTCTCACAATCTTCTCTATAGCAAGTAAAATATAGGTAACATGCCATCTACTAGGAAATTTGAAAATATATTTTAAACTCTATGTTTCTTCATGTTTAGTATTCTTGTCTTCATTGATGTAGATTCTTGAATTACGTAACTAAGCTTTTTTCTGACAGAAAGAAACTAGCCAGGAAAGGGAGGATGAGGAAATAAAAAAGAAGAAAGAGAAAGAGAGAAAGAAAGGAAGAGGAAGAGAGAAAAAGAGAGAGAAAGAGAGAAAGAAAGAGAGAAAGAAAGAGAGAGAAAGAGAAAAAAGTGTTATTTCACTTAAAATCTAGTCCTTTCACTTATTTTTGTCTCAAGCTATATTGGTTAAATAGTCACTGTAGTTAAGAGATGTAATTAACTTCTCCTCTGCCTAAAAGACAATAGTTGTCTTACACTTCCTGTAAGTAAAAAATTAACCAGTAGTCCTACGACTACTATCTGATACTAGGGATGGGATTTTAGTTCCTGCTCCAATAAGAGAATTTCAGTTTTAAAGCAGTTATTGCAGTGGATATTTGCTTAGTTGCTGGGCAAGGACTGCCAACATGATCCCAACCATCATGGGTGACTGAAACTATGAGAAACTATGAGAAACCAGGAGGTTAAAAATCTGGGGTGCATTCTTCATCATTGTCTTTTCCTTGATCAAAATTTTTGTTATTTGGGTTTTCACATTTTTCTAGGTTTAGACAAATGTAGATAGGATTTTAATTTTCAATGTGGTCCTTCTCAGGAGAGAGGTTAGGCAACAGTTTAGCATCTCTGTCTTGTTGTAGATTTAAATTATATGTGGCATCCTGTGGCAAATTATAAGATTATCATTTCATGTGGTACAAGATGAAAATCTTATTACTTTAGTAATTGTCAAAAGAAAGTATTCATGTTGTTCCATTCAGCATTTTAATTGCAGGCTTTCTTTTTAGTGTGGATTAAGTTTATTCCATATTATGTTCTTTTAATATTTTTTTTAATGAAATGAAGCATCAGAGAATGTAAAATATATTGTTTTATGTATAATATTCTATGAATTAGAATAATGTATTATAGAAAAATCTATTGCCACATGAAACATTAGAGCAAGTGAATTATTAAGGTTTAATTTAGACAATAAGCATATCACTAGACTAGACAAGGCTTAAAGTTTAACAAAAAATAAATCATATCTGATATTTATAAGCGGATTAAAATTCTAATGAACTGACAGTCATCATGCACACAATAGTACAACGATAGAAGTACTACAAATAAGCCATATGAGACCATTGTCTAGGTCTTCACTTCCAAGCAGACTGTGTCTATAAATGCAGTATTTCCACAATACTGTGCGAGTGGTACTATGAAAGAATAACGCACATAATAGAATAGAAGAAAATAAGCTGCAACTTTTAAAATAAAATTAATGATTATTTTACAGTAGTTTTATTGATAAAATTGCATGTTGAATCTGCAAATCTTGAGAAATTCAAGAGATGTTATATACTCCCAATGTTTGCTGGATTCAGTTTGAAATTAAATAAAATTAGAATCATGAAATCATTGCATATATATATATTTTTAAATATTTTCAGTCATTTTTGACCACTGATTTCTACAGTTCTCCAACACCTAGTAGGTGAAAGGGACGTCTTTGTCTTAGATCTCTTCCTTGCCACCAAAGTCCTAGGACTTTGATAAAGAGTGGTAGTAAAGTAAGCTTGTGATAACTTTGGGTTCTTTAGAGAGCATTGGTGTTCTGGACCACCAAAGGAAAGAAAAAAAAAAAAAAAAAAAAGTTTTATTAAAAGTAGCTGATGCAAATATGTAATTAAGAATGATCTCTTGCTTCAGTAATGCTTTTTTTTTAACTGTTGTGTTTGACCAGTCCAGCTAGAATTAACTCCAGGATTTTGCATGGGGGTTACTTCAAGCTCATATTGTCATGGTCCTCCCTTGCATAAGAAAGACTGATTTTTTTTTTTTGTGATCTTTTACACAGCTGGGTAAGAACTATAAAGTATTACTACAAAAGTAACATTTTCAGATCTTTATCATTCTCTATCTCTAAGACTCCGGGTAGAGTGAATTAAAACAAGAAATTTTATACTTTCTCACAGTTTACATAAAACAGCTGCAAATTCAGTTTGTAGGCTCCATCATTCATTTTGATGTGCTTTCTTTAGATCCCAAGAAAGAAATATATTTATAATTTCCAGAAGAACTGCCTCAGAGGTAAGTGGTATCCAAATATTGTTCTGTAGAGATAAAAAATGTACAGTGTCAGTGGTATTTGGCTGTGGATTGATGATGCATTGCACAAGAATATAAAGACATCATTCCTATAAAACTGGTAACTTTATAGTTATTATAGTTTAGGGAATATTTAACCTTTAATACAAATCATTTTTATTTCCCTTCTGGAATTCAAAGCACTTTATTTCTTGATATTCTTTTTTTTTTTTTTTTTTTTTCCTTATGTTTTCCTATAATGTGACTGTGTGACTGTTACAATTTTTTTTGCTTTGGCAATACAGGAATAGTGAACTTGATTTTAAAACACAAGACTAATATAGTGAATACTAAGAGTACTAGCTAAAGTTGAATAGATCTCAGTGTAAATGCATGTGAAATTGGTCTTTCAATAGGAAGAACTGGTGAAATACTTTTTATATTGGAACTAACTATAATTGAAATCAATCTACAGGAATGGCTAAAACTGTAATTTAACACACACACACATGCACACACACACACAAATAAGAGAACACAAATATTGCCCTGTATTTCCCACTTCAGAGCTTTTCCCCATCATTTTCCCTGCCATCACCTCATGATTTTGTCCCTAAAATTTTTTTTAATTTCAAGACATCAACATGTTGTTATGAAAAGTTATAATTCCAGATGAACACAAAATAAAGAAGAATAAGTGTGCAGAATTGACAGATAGGAAGAGGCAAGAGACCCTGAGTTGACTGCTTTGCCCTAACATGATTTTTTGAATGGGCAGCAATTCCTGCAAATGTATTATCCTATTATTGTATACAAGGCCAAAAAATGTCGGGCAGCATTTAGGAAGGAATAAATCACCTATGTACTCAATAATATTCTTGCACTTTACAATACCATGCATCACTAGTCTGGACTTGATTTCTGTATGTTAGCTTTCTTCTCTGTACTGCTAACCTTCATAGAGTGCCAGTACCAAAATTCTCATGCCTTTTAGATAGGAAATATCTCTGAACATTTTGGGGCAGCCTCAAATTTTGTCCTAGAAGAGCTAGGACAACAAATCACATCTGTGCATTAAACCTTTGCCTGGGTACTCATGACATTTTCCTTCCCTGCATCAAATCAATCCTGCACCTACTTGCTGGGGAACATGAATTCATATTGAATTCAAAGATGAATTCTGTGGTTACCGAACAGAAACGTTAACAAGCTTAATTCTGGGTGCATGCTGAAACTGCAGTTCACCACCACTGCTGAGAGAAGGTAGAGAAGGGTAGAGAAGGGTACAGGTGATGTGGTGTGATACTTTCATGCCACACATCTGTGGTTATATTATGAACAGAGTGTGCAAGTTATTTTCAGAATTTCAAGACACAGCTAGTGTTTTAACATTGGTTTGGCCATGGTGACCAGTGAGGTAATGGAATGACTCTCCTTAGGACCATAAAAAGCAAGCCTACAGCCACTCTTCTTAGGATCATAAAAAAATAATAACAACAACAACAACAACAACAAAAACTTATAATCACTTTAAAAAAAAAAAAAAAAAAAAATTGTGCCCATGCCTCTGGCTAGAGGAACAGCTGGACATGACATGACTCCAGAATGCTGCAAAACTGTCCTGTATCATGGAAATTTATCCTGGAAAAGCCTATCCAGTATATTTCTTACTGTTTTACAATGTTTGTGTGACATAGTAATGACTGACTAATACGTATACCAATTTATATCCTAATACTGAAAGCCTACTGTTTATCATCCAACACACTTAGGACTACATGTTGTTTAGTGAGTGCTGACAACACAAATGTAGTGGATTAAAGCTCAAGGATGGCACTTTCAGTGACTCAGAGTTCCTCTCTGCATAGTGAAAAACTTTTTTTTTTCCAAGCTAGAGATGAATTAGGCATTATTGGAAGTCATGGCTTTCCCCCTCTTTCTCTGGCAATGGAGTAGGCAAATTACTCTCTCACTCTGCCTGTGTCACAGGACTTGTAAATTTTCAGAGCATTTAGATGCTGTGAATGCAGTCAAGAAGGATGACAGCACATGGGAGCCACTCCTAAGATTATGAGAATGGTTATATGTGAGCCTTTAGAGCAAAAATATGGAGCACAAGCCAAAAATTGGAAAGGCTCCACTCTGTATGTGCCATGGTGGTTTGGGGATATTTGACATTTCCATGAGGAGTTTGTCTTTGACACACTGTGGTACAGCTCCCTCACTGGGGCTTCCTTCAGTATGACAAATTAGTGTAAGAGTAAATTCTGTGCTTTAAACCTGTCTATAAAACAGAGACATAGCAGTCTTCCTTTCAACTACCTTATATTTATCATTTCTACCAAGATTAAAACTGCTCTGAAGTGAAGATTATCTTCTATTATACCCAGAAACATAGCAAAATAGGATCTTGATCTTAAACTAAGTCCCAAGATGCTATTGTAATGTGAACAATTGCTATGCCAAGAGCACACTTTTTTTTTTTTTTTTTTTTTTTTTTTTTAAATGTTGGACATCCGTTACTCACTATGTTTCAGAGGAAACAAGGAGGAATAAAATCTAGTTCTCTGGATGGGAATAAATATCAAAAATAAAGCAGTATAAATACCTTGAGGAGAAATGGAAATGTATTGTGTTGATTTACTTTGGTAATTTTATTTAATGTTCAGTTGAAAATGAAGAAAGAAAAAAAAAAAAAAGGCAAATCTGTTGAGCATTGTGTCAGTGCCATGGAGCTTGATGAAGGAATTGCAAATCTCATATGACCACATCGTAAATCTCACTGTAAAAATCTGTTTTCTTCAGTCCAAGGGTTTGAGGAGCACTTTGCAGAAAGTACTTTAATGACCTGAGGGAAGGACTCCTTGGATGTATTCTATGCTTGTTACGTGTTTCATTAGATTTATTGTGAGTCTGAGCTTTGGAGATCTTTAAGGATTTTATAATATTCCCATGAAGAAAGACTAAATTATCTGATTTTCTCTACTACTGACTTCAGGATATATGAGCTTTACAGCCCATTTCACTTTTGAAAGTATGAAGCTATCTCTTTACAAATATTTTGATTTAGGACAGAAAACAGATGGACACTGTCTGCACCAATTCTGTCTTCCAGGCAATCTTCAAGGATAACACTATGTTCAGAAAATTATGATTCTAACATGAAAGTTATGTGTGTCTCTAACTTTAATTACAGATACATTTGAGTAGTCCTTAGAAGTAATTTTAAAAAAAACATTTGCAGATTTGAGACCCAGATTTAAGAAGCCTTACACTCATAGATAAAGCTGGCTGAAAAAAAAAGTTTTTTTTTTTTTTTTTTTTCTTTTTTTTTTAATCTTGGGTATGAAAAAAAATAATAATCATATTCTTTCTGGAAAACTAGGAACACTATAATTCAAAATGAAACAAAACAGTGACAGTCCTGTCACCATTCACCTGGTTCACAATTCAGCTGAATGCAGGGAACAGAGTGGAGAAGAAAAACTTCAGAGCTCACTGGGATTGTGTCTCCCATGTCTTGGAAGCAGGTTTCAGGATCTGATAAGCAGTGACAGCAAACACCATTTAACACATCTCTCAGCTGTGACATGTCTCTAATTTAATTGCCTAACAGAGTTCAGCAGGACTGGCAGATTCAGAAGAACTCTGATCTCAGGAATCAGGATAAGATGTACTCTAGCACACCAGTAGTAGAGTTAAAATGTGCAGGGAGGTGGCTTAGGATTCTGACGACAGTGCGGGTTACTGTGTATCCCAGAGCAAAGGGGTTTGAGCAGTCACCTTGGAGGAGGGAGACTGCAGTACTGTGTGCCAGAAAATAAATATTTTGAGGAATGGAAGAATGAAGAACTGACTTAGTTGACACTGTCTATAGCAAGATTGTGGCACAAGTTTCAAACATGATCCATTATTAACAAAAGGCAGAAAGATGTTTGTGAAAGAGATGGCGAGAATGTTCTCTGGATACCCAATTCCCTGAACTGGTAGAAGGGGATGGGGAGCAGGATGTGGCCCTCACTATACATGAAGAAATGGTTGGTGACCTGGTACGGCACTTGGAAGTGCACAAGTCGATGGGGCCGGACGGGATCCACCCGAGGGTACTGAGAGAACTGGCAGATGAGCTGACCAAACCGCTTACCATCATTTATCAACAGTCCTGGCTATCGGGGGAGATCCCAGTTGACTGGAGGCTAGCAAACGTGACGCCCATCTACAAGAAGGGCCGGAGGACTGACCCGGGAAACTACAGGCCTGTCAGTTTGACCTCAGTGCCAGGGAAGCTCATGGAGCAGATTATCTTGAGAGTCATCACGCAGCACTTGCGGGGCAAGCAGGCGATCAGGCCCAGTCAGCATGGGTTTATGAAGGGCAGGTCCTGCTTGACGAACCTGATCTCCTTCTATGACAAAGTGACGCGCTGGGTGGACGAGGGAAAGGCTGTGGATGTGGTCTACCTTGACTTCAGCAAGGCTTTTGACACCGTTTCCCACAGCATTCTCCTCAGGAAACTGGCTGCTCTTGGCTTGGACTGGCGCACGCTTCGTTGGGTTCGAAACTGGCTGGATGGCCGGGCCCAAAGAGTCGTGATAAATGGAGTCAAATCCAGTTGGAGGCCGGTCGCTAGTGGCGTTCCCCAGGGCTCGGTGCTGGGGCCGGTCCTCTTTAATATCTTCATCAATGATCTGGATGAGGGGATCGAGTGCACCCTCAGTAAGTTTGCAGATGACACCAAGTTAGGTGCGTGTGTCAATCTGCTCGAGGGTAGGAAGACTCTGCAGGAGGATCTGGATAGGCTGCACCGATGGGCTGAGGTCAACGGTATGAAGTTCAACAAGGCCAAGTGCCGGGTCCTCCACCTGGGACGCAATAACCCCAAGCAGAGCTACAGGCTGGGAGATGAGTGGTTGGAGAGCTGCCTGTTAGAGAAGGACCTGGGAGTGATGGTTGACAGTCGGCTGAATATGAGCCAGCAGTGTGCTCAGGTGGCCATGAAGGCCAACAGCATCCTGGCCTGTATAAGAAGCAGTGTGACCAGCAGGGCTAGGGAGGTGATCGTCCCCCTGTACTCGGCTCTGGTGAGGCCGCACCTCGAATACTGTGTTCAGTTTTGGGCCCCTCGCTACAAGAAGGACATCGAGGTGCTTGAGCGAGTTCAGAGAAGAGCGACGAAGCTGGTGAGGGGCCTGGAGAACAAGTCCTATGAGGAGCGGCTGAGGGAGCTGGGATTGTTCAGCCTGGAGAAAAGGAGGCTCAGGGGTGACCTTATCGCTCTCTACAGGTACCTCAAAGGAGGCTGTAGCGAGGTGGCGGTTGGTCTGTTCTCCCACGTGCCTGGTGACAGGACGAGGGGGAATGGGCTACAGTTGTGCCAGGGGAATTTTAGGTTGGATCTTAGGAAGAACTTCTTTACCGAAAGGGTTGTTAGACATTGGAACGGGCTGCCCAGGGAAGTGGTGGAGTCACCATCCCTGGAGGTCTTTAAAAGACGTTTAGATGTAGAGCTTAGGGATATGGTTTAGTGGGGACTGTTAGTGTTAGGTCAGAGGTTGGACTCGATGATCTTGAGGTCTCTTCCAACCTAGAAATTCTGTGATTCTGTGAAACTACCCAGCAGTTTGGTGGTTTCAAATGAGAATCAAGCCACATTTCTCATCCAAGCAGGAACATGATTTTGTGTCTCTTACACTAGGGCTTTAATATCACTCAATTTTAATACAAAGCCTATTTATCTGGTTATAAGTTGGCACAGATACTGAATGATAGAAGGAAGTTCATAAATCTAAGGAATAGCTGGCATTTAATCAGCATGGAGGGCCCTTTGTTTTACTTTGCATTTCACAGATGTTGATCAGTGAAATGCAAATATGATCTCAATAGACATATTGAGGCTCCCATTCTGAATCTAATACAGTTTCCCATGCACTTTATGTACAACATGTGGCTGCACTCACATAACGTGGAGATGCCAATTCCAGTGCCTCTGATCTTCAATAATGTGCAATCAGGTGAAACTGGCAGGCTTTGCAACTAGAGAGCCTTCCTACCGATTATTTTTGGAAGTCGATTACACTTTTTTTCCAACATAACTGAATTTTTATTTAAAAATATGTATTTTTATCTTAATCAGTTTTGCTCTAAAGAGAAAATGCATATTTGTTTATACACAGTGTGCTGTGTGCACTCATTATCCAGTCACACTAGCAGTAAGTGCAGAGTGCATAGACAGTCAAACTTACAAGTACTGAATAGCATTGGTATTAGTTACATAGAGAAAGGCATGCTGACTCATACAGCATATGAAACCTGGGGTTTTATCTATGAGAGTTTTAGTCGTAAAGGCACAAAAATAACTGTACTACAACATCTTATAATGCAGGGTTCTGCTTTGGATTTTTGTTTCAATTAATGTGTTTACTGAACATTAAAGAATTACTGCATCCCATGCAATGAGATAAAGGCACTGTTTCCTCTGGGGAGTGTTTTTCATCAATTATGTCAGAGAAGAGGGAGAAGAAGTATCGGCTAGATCATGTTCCTTGCTCTAACAAAGCAGATGCAACTCTGGTATATGCACTGAGCAGAAAATTAGTATGAGGTAATGCTATCATAAATAATTGCTTAAAGCACCTCAGTATTATGGAGGTTGAAATTTCAAAAAAGGAGAAAGGCCTGTAAATGTAAAAGCATGGAGAAGGGTAGCTTTTAAAGTAATTGAAGATTATTCATTGGATGGCAGCTTTCTACAGTACATTATTTAAAATCCAAGTGTGGAGTACCCTCTAGCTGATATCTGAAGATCAAAGCTGCTATTAGATTTTTTTTTACTGCTGTAAAGGCTCAACTATTTTAAAAGAAATTAAAGGAACTAATGGAACAAATAACATAAAGTAGTCTTCCATCCAACATAGCAGATCAGTATAACTTGTGAAAGGGTGTTTGTTACAAAAGGCCCCAAAGCTTTTAAATGCATTTTTGGTCTAAAAATTGAATTTCAGGTAGCACAGTTGAAAAATCAAACATTGACTTTAATGAGTGCCATTAAAGATTCACCATTGTTATTGTCAGGATTTATTCTCTCTTCTCTCTGGAAACTAAATTTGAAGCTGAAATGCAAAGGAAACAAGATACTGCACTCTGGACAAGATTTCTTTGATCACAGAGGCAAACATGAAATGGCTTATTAATGATTGCAGCTCAGTGCTCTGCCTGACCCAAGGGAGAGCAGCTTTCTTAGAATAAGGCACAATTACATGATATAGTTTAACCCTTGAAGGGAAAGCAATTTTTGGGTCTGTAACCTACCATAATCTTCCTACAGGCCACAGAAGCCATTCAACAACAGTCAAATAAAAGGCACTGTAGGACTGAGTATATATATTGTGTAGGAGGGTGTAACAGTGGCTGGCTTTACATTCAGGCTGGAGAAAGATTGAACAGCATTACATGTTAAGTGGTAAATTAATAAACAGCAAATATAATCTGACACATAACTCCTGGATGAGGTAAAAGAGCAAGCCACCTGTGAAATGCTGGTCTGTATGTTTCTGTAGTCTGAAACAAGGAGAAACACACTGGTACCTGATGAAACATGAATCATTTTATAGACTTCTCCACTCATTCTAAAGCTTACCATACAGATTAATTGTATCAGCAGAAACCATACATTATATCAGCTCATAGGAAACGAGTATTAGAAGCTTAAATTCTTCATCCTTGAAAAAGTCTGAGGAATATCTTTGCATATAAAATTGTATTTATTTGTAAACAAAATGCTTTATTACACGTTCATGTTCCTTTATCACAGAGAACATGACACTCCCAGAAGACAAACCTTTGAAAACGATATATGAAAATGATACAACCACAACGTAGTGAAAGGGAGACTAGCACATCATGCATAGAAAAAAGAATAAGCATCCTTTAAGTTCTTTGATTGATTATTTTTTCTTGTCCCTTGCTCTGTTTTTTTTTTTTTTTTTTTTTTTTTTTTTTTGACTTTTCTAGTTATGTACTGTGACATTCCATATAAAAAGTTCTGGAAAAAAAAACAAAACAAACAAAAAAAAAACAACTTGCAATTAGCTCAGAGGTGAGATATTGATTAAAAAATTAGCCAAGGCACTAAGGGGAAGAAAACGGAATGATAGTTATTAACTATTTATATGCCAATGCTGGGAATAAGTAGTAAATAAGAAGACTCAGAATTGCTCATTTATAAGTAAACATTTGTCTTAATTAGCATTAGAGAAACCAAGAGAATTAATGACTGGATTATTAAAATTAGTGGTTATAAACTATTGCAGAAAGTAGTATAAGAAAGAACAAAGAGGCCTTCTTTGTCCAATGCAGTCCTTTTTTTCTTCTAAATCACTGACAGGTTGGATGCCATTAACTTTGAATCCTTACGATCAATGTTCTATCTTGTGCCTCTTCTGGTTATAGCAGTAGTTGTCATCACTTACAGACTCACAGATTTAGGTCTATAGACCAAAAGATTGGCTCTTGTCTGTATATATTAGTGAATACAGATAAAATATGAGTAGAGGTAGAGAAAAAAGCTATATCACAGGTAGAAATCCAATTTAATACACAACATATCACAGAAATCTCATGCTATTAACATACATATATTTTAGTTACTGAGCTAAACGCAGTAACTAGCTAGTTTCCATTTCCACAGAGGACCATGTGCTTATGATTTGATTATGGTTTTTATATGCAAACAGGAATTTTGAATTGATTTTTAAAAATATCAACTAAAATACAAGAAAAATAAAGTTATTAGTAGCTAATGACAATGGATAAGCTCACAATGCTAGGAAACATATTCATAATGAATAAAAAGGAGAAAATACTTATGGATAAATCTCTGATTAGCACATCTAAGACTGAAAATAAAGATAGTTTTTTTCAAGCAAATTATGGATCAGTTCAGGAAGGATGGTATCCCATGGGAGGGACCCCACGTGGAGTAGGGGCAGAGAGAGACCATGAGGGCGTGGCAGAGGTTACACAGTATAGACTAGCCACAAACCTGCACCACTTGGGGTGAGGAGGTGGAAGAGGGTGGATGGAAGGTTTATTATTTGTGCCGGGTTCTGCACCTGGGGCACAACAACCCCAAGCAGAGCTACAGGCTGGGAGATGTGTGGTTAGAAAGCTGCCTGTCAGAGAAGGACTGGGAGTATTGGTTGATAGTCGGCTGAATATGAGCCAGCAGTGTGCTCAGGCGGCCAAGAAGGCCAACAGCATTCTGGCTTGCATAAGAAACAGTGTGGCCAGCAGGTCCAGGGAAGTGATTGTCCCCTGTACTCGGCTCTGGTGAGGCCGCACCTTGAGTACTGTGTTCAGTTTTGGGCCCCTCACTACAAGAAGGACATGGAGGTGCTTGAGCGAGTCCAGAGCAGGACTACGAAGCTGGTGAAAGGTCTGGAGAACAAGTCTTACGAGGAGCGGCTGAGGGAGCTGGGACTATTTAGCCTGGAGAAGAGGAGGCTAAGGGGCGACCTTATCGCACTCTACAGGTACCTGAAAGGAGGCTGTAGCGAGGTGGCGGTTGGTCTGTTCTCCCATGTGCCTGGTGACAGGACAAGGGGGAATGGGCTAAAGTTGCGCCAGGGGAGGTTTAGGTTGGATATTAGGAAAAACTTCTTTACTGAAAGGGTTGTTAGGCACTGGAATAGGCTGCCCAGGGAAGTGGTTGAGTCCCCATCCCTGGAGGTCTTTCAAAGACGTTTAGATGTAGAGCTTAGGGATATGGTTTAGGGGATGATTTGTTAGTATTAGGTCAGAGGTTGGACTCGGTGATCTTGTAGGTCTCTTCCAACCTAGACTTTCTGTGATTCTGTGATTTAAATTTATTAAATATATTATTAAATTTATATATTTAAATATATAATATATTTAAACATATAAATATAAATATATTTGTATAGAAAACATATTAATATAAAATATATTAATAAATATATTATTAAATATCAAGCAGCAACATCCAAAATGAATATCCCAGCTCCTGGTTCTGCAGCCATTTCATTTATTTATTTATTTGTTTGTTTGTTTTCAGTTTCAGAGAATGCAGAATCTTCAAGAGAAAAAATAAATGACACATTTCTAACCAATTTTAGATGAAATCTCATCTACCAGAGTATAGGCACCAGATCACCAGTGAATGAATGCATAGTGAAGCAGGAGGCATCAGATGGAAACCCTTTACTGACAAAATGATACAAATATTTCAAGAAACAAACAAACAAACAAACAAACAAGGGAAGAGTTCAAAAAGACATAGGAAAAATACACAACCCAAAGGAGAATAATCATCTGAAGGGTCAGCCAGGTCACAATAATATATTCTAAAACAGCCTGCAGACAGTGCATAAAGGCTGCTATAAACATCCAAAGTAAACTAAAAGACGTGTCTCCCAAAAAACAGTTGAATTTGAAAGCACAGGCTCTGAAGTCTCCTGTACTACTGTGACCTTCTATTGTCCAGCATTATATTTTTTACTCAGATATCATCCCCATAATAATCTGTTGCCCAAAGCCTGGAGGAGAGGAGTGAAAGTAAAATATTCTCACTTCAGTTCACCAGATAACATTGTATTCCTACTAATATTTTAACCCAGAGCATCCTCTTCAGTCTTGCAGAGAAATTGTAGTGTTTAAATTATACCACATTATTACTTAATCTATGCTGATATGGGTAGCTAAGTAATTTTTCATGCTTCACTCTAAAAAAGTCTGTTTGGTTAGCTGCTTGGGTTTTGCAGTGCAGGTGTTTTCTTTTGTTTTTGCAGTTTTAAAAGTGTTTAGGAGACTTTACTGTAATAACAAAATTTATCTCAGTACTTGATAAGCTTACTTTACACACACCCAAAAGAACAGAGACCAGAAACAATAGGCTAGCTCATCACAATGCAGGAAAGATAATCAATAAGTCAAAATAAAATAAACAGTAAAGTCTTTTGCACACTATGAACACTAACATAAATAACTAAATTAACATCTTGTTAAGGAACGGAAAGTGAGCAACTGTAGATATACATAAAATTGGGGAAAAATATTTTCTGCTGAATAAATATAAATAAAATAACAAGGTCTTTCACAAACAAGAGACCAGAAAAATAATTAATTAAAATTGCAAAACTGTGGGATATAATCCCAGGCAACTACTTCAGAAACACAGTGAGTAAATGTACTTTGTATTTATATTAATAAGAAATATATTTTGCATAATGGTGACATTGAACAGCATGCAAATGTATAAGATTGCTAGACAACAAGGAAATAAAAAATATTAGTATGCTTCATAAAATACGAGGCCACTATATATGTAAATTAATGTTATTGTTGACCAGATATTTTTAAATTTGATCCTGTATTTCTTCATAATAGCAGCCTTGTGATTTAAGCAGACTTCTTATTTACTTACATTTAATTGCATACTTGTTTTCTGTAGCACGCCTAGGTTTCTCAGCATTTTGATAGAAAAAAAAAAAAAAAAAAAAAAAAAAAAAGTTGGGGACTTCTTCAGAAACAGTGCAGTTCCCACTCTGACTTTAGTGGGAACAAAGTTTGTGACTGTTTTTATGTGATGCCACAAAGAAATATTCTTGAGTTAATCTGTAATAAAAAATACATGTTGTAAGGAATCATGTCTGAAGAAGCTTCTGTGTAGTTCATACAAGGCTACAGGAATGTGGTTGGGAAACCACTATCAAGCTTGGCTCCAGAAATGAGCTTTGTAGCAGTAGATTTTAAAGACACGGTGTTGAAGGGATTAGTTTGCAATTTCCAGGTTTTAAGAGATGTTTGCCAAGACTGGGAGTCAGACCATGAGGATTACCAATATTTAAAGGTCTCTTTCTATATGTGGGCATTATCAGGCAGTTTCTTCCAGGAACAGTGAATAAGCAGACACTCTCCTGCATGGTTTGAACTAACCTGTCATTCCAAATGCAGTGTTTAGTGTGCTGTAAGCTGTGCATATAGACTTATTCTTTTAACTTTCTATTTGTTTTATTATGCAATTTATTTCTTAACATTCAGTGCTATGTTTATTAAGTTGAAGGTTACTATTTTCATCTCTAGCTACCTGTCCTGGAAAGAAATACATCAAACAATGGGTCCTTGATTGGGCACATCTAATCAACAAATGGAATGCTGTAACTACAATCTGTTGAAAGAGAACTGCAGGAATCCACCCCATAAATAGTAAGTCATAATTGTATGATAGCTAGATAGGAGGATTAGAAAAGTTCTTGGACCAGATATGCAGGTCAGTTTAGAGGCCACCTAAGATCAATAACCTCCAAACACATAAACAATAAAATCATTTAAATTTTTATGTCAGCAACTATATAGGAAGAGCTTGGTGGTCTGGTGAGGAGATAACCATCCATTAAATATCTATTTAACATCTCCATCTCTAGAGTGTAACATCTTACTCAAAATTACATGCTTTGTTTTTAAACTTCTCTGCCATATCTTCAGCTTAAAACACAGAAAAGCTAGGACTATGTTTTGTTTGTTTGTTTTTGTTTTTTACACAACACAGTCTTCTCAAGGACAGGCAACATACCTTTTGTTTTTCATTATTATTTGCTGCATACAGCTGCACATACAATTCTTCTGATGGATTTCTTGAAAAGATCAGGTTCCTTAAAATGTCTGGTGAAATAAAGCATTGACAGCCACTCAGTTCTGTTTTCTTTTTATAGTACTTTGTTTAACTACTTTATTTTGATTTCTCTGACAGCAAAACAGTATTTTGGCTCTGAAAAATGTAGTGCAACCTGTACAGGTTTCTTTTATTTATGTTGACTTACACTCTGTTACCTATAAATATTTTAGAAGATGAAGTAGGTAGATTAGAGACCACCTACTCCTTTTTTTTTTTTTTTTTTTTCCAAATACTTGAATGTTTAAAATTGTAGGAATGTGCAGTGTTCATTGAGTGAGGCTTGAAAGTCCTTCTGGATTTCTATCACTTATTCAGAAAGACCAGGGAAAAGTCAGAAGTGAGCCTATCATTGTAACCATGACAACAAGTACTTGTATATGATGCTTACCTGTATAGTGTAGTTTCTGATTCCTTCAAGAGTTCATCCAGTCACAGTCAGAATTCTTTGGTAAGTCATGTGATCCACGACAAATGGTTCAGATGAATCAGGTAAGTATTGCCAGGTATTATAAACACTGTTAACACTGAAGAATGAATGAAAAAAAAAGGGCTGAATGGTGGAACGGAGAAGGGGCTGCATCTGGAAGATGGGAGGGAGGACAAAAATGAGGTGTCAGTATTTTTCCAGTAATGAATATTTGACAGATTGATGTGGAGTTGTTGACAGAGAGCGTCTACTGCTATTGCCTATCAAATTAGTGCCTAGCAGATCATGTATATGGATTTTTGGTAAACTTTGAGTTTCTAGTTATCACATACAGTGAGAGGCATTATGTCAGCTGGGTGCAAAAGGCAAGTTGATCAATAATTAAAAGAAACATGTTGAATTGTGGTTAAGTTATTTGGGAAATGATGAATTCTCAGTTCTGTGACTTCCTGTATTTATCTTAATAAACTGTGTATTGTTTTATATGAAGTGGTGATTAATTCTGTTAAGATTTCTCAAGTAATAAATGAAATTTATAATATTTGTGAGCTAAAGCATTATTTTGTTTTTGGTATTGGTAAAACTTATTTTTAATCCAAATAAAATATAGTGCTCTTTTTACATAGGGATATTTATTCTCAATCAAGTATATATTACAATGTATCATAGGATCATGTTCCTGATATCCTCTTAGCTCCCTCTCTGGCAAAATAAGACAAATATTGACAAGAATCATGTCACATCTAAAGGTGATCTAAAGCTAAAGGAAAGATAAAAAAATAAAGACCTTTTGCATTCCTTCCAAAGGAGGGAGAATACAAACCTTCAACAGAGGAAAAATCAAGATTTTGTCCCACAGTGATATCCTTGATCTGCTGGAGGGTAGGAAGGCCCTGCAGAATGACCTGTAAAGGATGGCCAATGGGTTGATGTTCAACATGGCTAAGTGCCAGGTCTTGCACTTTGATCACAACAACCCCATGCAGTGCTACATGAGCTGACAGTGTGTCCAGTTGGCGAAGAAGGGCAAAAGTATCCTGGCTTGTATCAAGAATAGTGTAGGCAGGGAGGTGATCGTTCCCCTGTACTCAGCTCTGGTGAGGCTGCACCTCAAGTCAATTTGGGACTCCTTAGTACAAGAAGGACAATGAGGCCCTGGAACATGTCCAGAGATGGGCTACAAAGCTGGTGAAGGGCCTGGAACACAAGTCCTATGAGGAACGGCTGAGGGAACTGGGGTTGTTTATTTAGTCTGGGGAAGAGAAGGCTTACAGGAGACCTTATTGCTCTCTCCAACTACCTGAAATGAAGTTGTGGGGAGCTGGAGATCAGCCTCTTCTCACAGGTAACTAGATAGGACTAGAGGGAATGGCCTCAAGTTGCTCCAGGGGAGGTTTAGGTTGGAAATTAAGAGACATTTCTTCTCAGAAAGAGCAGTCAGGCATTGGAACAGGTTGCCCAGGGAGGTGGTAGAGTCACCATCCCTGGCGGTGTTCAAGGAAAGGTTGGACCTGGTGCTTAGGGACATGGTTTAGTAGGAGGGTGATGGTTGGACCAGATGATCTGGGAGGTCTTTTCCAACCTTAATGATTTTATGATTCTATAATATGTATATTTTTTAATGCATAAATCATTTGTAGGTTTAAAATCACTTTTCACTGAACAGCATATAAATTTAACCGAATTTAATGGAACTTAGGTTTTAGGGGGAAAAATAGTCTGCTAGCCCAGCAATATACACTGAAACACTTGAAGCAGCTCCCCAATTTTTTCCAGAAAATACAATAACTAAAGGAGAAAAATCTACTCACCTATACATTATGCTAATGGGAAGTCTAATAATATGTCAATCACTAGGACAAGCAATTGCTCAGTTTGAGCAAGAGGGTGAATAACATTTTTCTTGGCTCTCTAGAGATTCTTAGTTTGATTCTCAATGTGGGTATAAGGAAAGACAGCTAGTTGGCAGAAACTGAATTGGCAAAATTGTTTTCCCCCTTTTTCCTCCTTCTGTACCTGAGGATATGAAATTCAGTATTCTGAATGCAAGTTGTTAAGACAAATATAACCTCATTTAATCCAGTTCTTACACAAGAAGCTTCAGCACACTCAGCTCAGAACCTGCACAGTCAAATATTTCAAGTAATTATACTATAAAATTCAAGTAATTATACAGCTTCTACCATGTCTTACTACTCTAATAGTAATCAGGTTTAAGTTACTGATGTTGAACCTGAATGTAGGAAGCAGATGAAACTTTCATAAATGCTATTGTAGCTTTTAAAAAATGAATAGTGTCAGAAACACCAAAAGTAGAAGACAGCCAGATGCAAATTGAGTAACTTACTGTTACCATACAGACTGTATTCATCTCAGGTACAGTAAAGAGTGGTAAGACGTGTGATTTTAATAGACCAGACATGTTGTTTTAAACATTAAGCCAGTGTGAGCAGATAATGCTTAATGTGAGCAGATAATGAGAAAATGGTCTATTCTACCTGTTGTTATGTTCTTCTGATACACTGTCCAGAATGACTGAAATGGTCTCCTGGACAATCTCAAGGAGAAAGCCATCTTGGTTTTGCTGTATTGAAAAACCTGTCTGTGTTGGTGATCTTTCATTGTCACGATGCATAGAGCAAGAGTACTTTTCCCATTACTAGCAAGGATACCTTTCTGCCTCATCCGCTTTCCTGTAACTCCTCTCTGTACCTATTTTCCTTTTTCTGCCATTTTTTACTTCATAATTAATCCTACATGTGAGCAGATAGACCATCTACCTCTCCAATGAGGAAAACCAGCTGAAGAATAAGGACAAACAAGACTCATCAGAAAACATATAAGACAAAAGTGCATAATGACCTGAAGGAATAGCTGCAAGAGTCTGCCTGTCAAGTACAATTGTCCACTAGGTGTAAGTATGTGACTGATAAACTATCTCGAATTCTAAGAACATAACAAAAAACACACTTTTCACTCACAATTTATTATCCTACCTACACATCTCTTTCTGGTTATTTAGTTCATCAAAATTAGAAAAGGCATCACTGTGTTCAGAGGCTAAATTTCAGGGCTGACTCTAACTTCTTCCCTGTTCACGTGGCTTTTTTAGCAAAGCTAGAGTTTCAGCTAGTAGCCTTTCTATAGCCAACAGGTTTAGATTGTATTTGTCTTCTATAAATCTTCAATTTCTTTTTTTTCTCTTTAATATAGATATATATATATACACTTCTTTTGTTCATGCTATGCCTTACATTTCTCATTTTTTCCCTTATTATGTGTTCTACAGGAGTAAGCAGTGAGATGCCTCAAATAAGAACCTTGATCCCATGTTTAACTGCTTAATGTTACATAGTGAGAGGGTAATGATAATACTTTTGCATTTTCTGGATCCATTTAGTTCTTCTGAATTAAAAAAGAATCATCTTAATAACACTGTTCAAGCTTTTCACTACATCCGCAGGAACCAATATTGCAGTCTTGGTCTAAGGTAAATTTAGAGTCCTATTCCAACTCCCAGTTATATCAAAACAAGATTTAACATTGTTTTTCTGTTTTGTAGATCTGATCCTGTGTATTGGGAGTCTTGTGGAAGGAGTTGTATTCAAAGATTTAGTGATCCTGGGCAAGCCACGTCTGCTCTGCAGGGTCCTGTACTCAGGGCTTGAAAAGCTCATATGTTAGCATGAGTGATCACAGTATAACCCCATATATATATAACAATGTAAAGGAATGTGCTGGAATACCCTGGATACGTATTTTCCTCGACACAGATCCAAGAGATGTATAGATGGATGTACTCTGGTGGGCATTAAGAAAGAGATAAAATTCCTACCTCTCCAGACAAGATATATAGTTTTGTTTGTTACACTAGATATGAAGAGTTACAGTATAGGGGAGAAGGTGAACCTCACCATGGATGGGATATGCACAGCATGCTGTGGCTGTCCACCTGGGATTTGCTCACCTGTAGGGATATAAGGTTTACTGTCTCTGTTTCTCTTCCTATTTCTGTTTCATTATTAAAACAAATTTTACTATACTATTTTCTGTTGTGTCATTTTTATTAAGATCCAGAAAGAGCTCTGCACCCTTTACCCCCCAGTTGCAGAAATTTTCTGGAGCTTGCATTCACATGGTTTATGTGGTGCTATCAAATAAGACAGGGACATCTTTTACACCACTCAAAGCTCCCTTCTCTGATTTATTACCTTCCATATTTATGTCACATTATGATAAATAACAGCACTCCATGTACCCTTTGTGTCATTCAATCCTAAAAGCAGATTAAGATAGCTTTGCACTAGTAGATAGACTGGTGGGATATCTAAAATGTCTGTAGGTCCATCCCACATTAAGAGAAATAATTTGAAATAAAGTAGAGTCTTTCCTTACCTTACTGCAGAGCTTTTCCTCAGAGCAATTTCACATTTATTAATGTGCAGATGCATTGCAACTCTCAGCTAATCGACACTCTCTTTTACAGGAAGTGGCATGACGGCTTTTACCCTGGAATCACTGATCTGTGTTTTAGCCCTTCCTCTGTATGGAAATTCAAAGGGCTATGTTCTATACATACAGAAGGCTAAAAAGAAAGTAAAGCCATCCTGACAGTACGTTGCTACTCTTCCTCTTTGGATCACTAAATCCTAATTTATCATAATGAAAAATAATAATAATAATAATAAAATCTATATAACTGGCAAGGGTATTTCCTGAATTAAATTTCCTGAATTAACCCCATCTTTGCATGAATGAGCAATCACGGAGGCTTTGCCTTGAATTTTACTTTGTATACACTTCCACAGCCTACATGGTCTACATGTCCTACACAGCAGAACCCATCCTCCACTCTGGGTTTTCCATGCTTTGTATCAGAATACATTTGCCTCCTTGTAATTTCCCTAGTAAAAAGCCCACATCACTAAACATTTTAAAATAAAAATAATAATAAAAAAATCTCCTTTTACCAAAAATAAACCCCCTAAAAATCCATCTTGATATAAATCTGTCAGGTTACTACAATGATTACATTTCTATAATAGTTTCAGGTGCTTTAGCATTTTCCTTTGCTGCCTTGACTTGTTGGTAGTATTAGAGTAGTATTACTGTATACAAGCCTATGACCTTTTGTCTTCAACAACATTCATCAAAACATGTTTAAATACAATTTCATAAGGCTTGACGTTAACTTCAGGCCCTGGGCCTGAAATTGTCAATCTATTTTCAGTCATTGTGAAGACATGGCAAAAAGTTATGCTTCTTCCTATTTGTGCTTCTGCATTTAATTTTGCTTTTACTGGTTTGGTTTTTAGGCACTTACACTGCTGCAAAAATGCTGCCTCTGATTTCTTATGAAGTCCTTTAACTGGGTACTGATCATGTTATTTTTTATGTCTGGGGCTGGGCTAATCTTCAGTAAGATCACGCAAAAGCCTTCTTTTTAATTAATCCTTTTTAATTATTTTCAGCAAAGGCAATGGATGTTTTGCCCTTCTGCATCAGGCCTAAACTGGTATCTTTGATATGTCGAGGGAATTGAAATGAGTATCAGTGCTTCACAAGTCTTCTGCTTCAAAAATCCTTCTCTTAATCATTAGCTATACAATGACTATAAAAAGTTGTCTAGAATATATCACATAGATTTAGATAATTTTAGACTTAGACTTTTTGCATTTTTATAGGAAAAAATATTTATAATTAGTTTTTATGTCATAGTACTGAATAATATTTCTTTACAGAGAAAGGGTTTATGTTTTCCATTCTGAGCAGTTTTTTATATAAAATTGATCTTTATGTAAAAAAAATATATTTTATGGTATTTAAAATGTTAATATAGAAACCAAATATTCAGTTGTATAAAAGAAAAAGCTTCTCTTGATCCTGTTATGGCATATATCAATGTCAATATTTTCCATCTTGTACTTGTTGCAGTGACAAATGCTACCATTGAATTTCTCATTAAAAGAGAAATCAGGTTACAGCGTTCAATATACACAAAATACTTAACTGGCTATAGCCACAGGCTTTTATGCAGTGAACATATTTTTTATTTAAACTAAAAAACTGTCATTAGACATGTATGTTCCCACTATTACTGTTAAGTTGAATTCTATGTTTGGTTTTGGTCTGCAGACATCATACACTCGAAGTCCAGGCCTGTGGAACCTGGCTTTCTCACCCTCTTTTGTATACAAACCCATGATTCAAATGGAAAGTAACTGCTCAGTATTTCCTCAGTGTTTGAACTTCAGCTGCAGCTAATGTGAGGGGGTGTGATGTAGAGCAAAACTCATTCATTTTATCAGTGTAAACCAGTGTATTGAGGGACTCAGCTCTGTAATGTAAATCTGCAAAACATTTTTTTTTTTTTTTTTTTTTTAATATTCTGTAGCTTCATTTCTGGATAGAGACCCTAATCAAGCTTCTAACCAATTCAGAGCTTAACAGAATGGGATACAATCTAATGACTGTCTAATGACAGGCACAAACAGATGTTTTTGTGTTTGTATCTGGGTGCTCCTTCCAACATAAAACTCCAGCCACAGGGTTTGTTGACAAGATTTTCCCTGCTACAGTATAACCCCTTCTACCTGCAAGAACCTTCAGCATGAGGTGGTAGCACGGGCACCATAATAAAAATACCTCACTAGAAATGTTACTCATAAAGGAAATATATGAATATAAAGCCAAATGAAAAATCAAGAAGCACACATCTAAAAATTATCTCCAGGTATTTATATATAATATATATAGAGAGAAAAAGAGCTTTTGTCTAACGTCTACATAATCTTTAATAAATTTGCTTTTGCCACATATTTAAAGTCATTTGAAGGTGTCACTTTCTTTATCTTACTGCTATAGGAACAGCAGTGTAATACAAAAAAAATCTCCTGGGCACTTTCAGCAGGACTTAGGGAGAAAATAGGTAATGAAGTCCAAAATGAGGATACTAAATCTCCCCCTCAGTAAACACTAGAGGTTTACCTAAATTCCCCAGTGTTTCCATTTTCTCCTGCAAGGCACTCAGTTTCACAGTTGTGCATTTTGGCAGAACTGCCTGGTCTTGTACAAGCTGAGCAACCCCAAGTGCTGCTTACACCTCAACCCAAAGGACAAACCCACTTCAGGCAAGAATCTCACAGCAACCTGCAATGGCAGGGCTAGAAAAGTATCAACACTCCTCAAAAATAACTCTTCCTTTTATATAACATCCACAGCTTGCTGAATCTGAAGAGAGAAAGGTTCAATTCCATTCTCTGAATGAAGGTTTTGCGGTTGTGGAGATTGCTGTAATTTCTGAGCGTGCTGTGCACATATATTTTCCTCCCATTTTTCTGGGAGGGCAAAAGAGAGACACCCTTTCCATTTATATACAGAAAAAGTATTTTTTTTTTTTTTTTTTTAAATATTGCCTTTTATATCTTTCCTTATATAAAATGAAAGCAGAATTATATCTCATTAAGAATAGAAAACAGTTGATAAAAATCCATTTTATCTCCAAGTAAAAATAGCAATTGAAAGGAAAAAGAGTCCTTATTAACCAAAGGAAACTTTTGCTTGAAAAGATGGCACAACACACTACATTTACATTAAAGTAACAGAAGTTACGGAAAACAAAACAAAATAAAATAAACAAATTGAAATTAAGAGAAAAAAAAAAAAGATTCAAATCTAACATTACATGTCCAAATAAAAGCCCAGACTTGCTTGAGTCAGACCTGAAGGCTTTAGCCTATTTCATCTCAGAAGGAAAGAAAACATGAAAAGCTAGTAGTAAAGGAGCTAAAAAATATAGATATGCCTAGAGAAGGAGAAGAAAGCCTGAAATAATAATAATAATAATAATAATAAAGAAAAACTGAAAGACCTTTCTCAGGAATGAAGGAAATAAATCAAAAATAATTAAGACCCTTGCTTGGGGCTAGATAGTATAAATCAAAAAAGCCTTAGGTTGCAAAGAAAATTTAATTTAAAAAAGCCCTTCCTTGTGCCAAAGATTTATCATTTTTAAAGCCCAGTGGGGCCAGGATACTTTTTTTTCTCTTAACTCCAAAAAGGTGCACTTCTGTTTCTATTGATAAATCCATTTGACTTGTGCGTTACTAAGTCTTCTGAAAATTCTGTGATTATCCCACTTTTCTTTTGTCTTCAGGAAAAGGATACAAACAATTATCCAAACAATTATTCCTGAACATCTTGCATTTGATTATTTTATTTGAAGAATAATTAGACACAGAGAAGTAAAATTTGAAGTTGCTTGTTCCAAGCTATTTTTAGTTATTCTCCATTGTGGCTATTACCCACTTACATCTCACTTCTGCACAGTCAGTGTTAAATGCTTTTACATAAGATAGCCTTGCAATCAGGCAGCACTCCCAGCTGATAAGTATAACTCTGTACATATTATACACTCTGTTTTTTAATGTTAAAACTCAGAATACGTGAAGGAGGTCAAAACTCTGAGCTATTATCCTGCAGGGAAATCTGCTTTGATTGCATAAGGCAGAATTCCGTTTAAGTCAATAGGATGCCCATGACCAAGTATGTGGCTGGGAAATGCAATCTGCAAAAGACAAGATGTCATAAACAAACAAAAGTGTGATTAGTGAAATCTGTAATATCCTGATATAGGAGCTTCAAAAGGGCATTTCTAGCTAACAAGAGAGATACGGCATATCACAAAGTGAAAAAGGAAAGAGGAGAGAACAATGCAAGAAAGAAATAGCAGGGGCAGCATGGAATTAAGGTTATGGTCTTCCTGCTTTTAATTCTGTAAGTCAGGCCATTGCTCCAACAAAACAATGCAAGAAGACTGGAGGTAATAGCTAGGAAATATGAAGTAGAAATGAGAGCTACAGTACAAAGGAGAAGACAGGCACAGAGGGACAGAGGAGGCATCAGGTATATATATGTCTGAGAGACGAGATGAGTCTGATTATCTGAGGCATGATCAGCCAGGTTAGAAAGGTGAGAAAGCTGAAATCAGAGAGAGAGAACCTGGTAATTCTTTATGATGAAGTATTTGAATTATAAGAGTGTTTAGTAGGAGAAAACAATGAACAATTCAATATGTCTTGGCTCAGAATAACTTCTGTGATCCCTGGACACTAACTCATATCACCCCCATTGTCAGACAACTCCACTGGCTCCTCATTAATTTCAGAACCCTGTGCAAAATGAACTTCTTGATTATAAAACCCTCCACGGACTTGCTCTGGTCTCTCTACTTCCTCTGCACATCTAGCACTGACTTCCTCTTTTTCCCTCCAGACAACAGCGTTGGTGTGATTAAAAGCTCTTGTTTCTACTGTGCCACCACATCACTTACTTTTCTGGTTTGCCAGTGGCTGTATGAACACAGATTATTAATAGAGCTCACACTGTCAGAGCAGGAAAACAAACCACTACGAAGAAACTGTAATGTGTTGGATTTTGAACAAAGAACAATTCATGCCTGAAGATGCTTTTCCAATTATGCATCTAGGTATTAAATAGTTTAATAAATGCAAAAACTTGTGTCTATGATCTGCTTGTTATTGTGCGTGATGTCCAGTGACACTGTAATTCACCTCTTGTCTCCAATAAGTTAAGATCCTATGGGGGGGAATGGAAAAGTACTAATGATTGAGAATCAGCTTCGAACATAATTTTGTGCACCTGAAAACAGGAATCTCTAAACTAGTCATTTGGAAAACACTTAAATATTAACTATCTTTAAATTTGTGAAAGTCTGTCAAATGACAGCTACTTTTATTGCCTACCTGTGGATTAATTGTTATTATTCTTATTAGTCATCTAGCCTTGTTAAACAGTAGTATCTCTGGTATACACATTTAAGCTATTAGTTTGACTTCTGATACTGCTAGAGGTATGATTTTGTTTGCACCAATATCTGGATTTCTTTTTAGGACTATTTACTTTATTTTTGGTTTGAAAAAAAAAAAAAATCTACAAAAGAGGCAGAAACATAAAATATCTCAGAAATAAGAGGTTACTTGTTCAAAACCAAGCTGCCTGTAAAAGGAAACTAAACCCTTTGCACATTCTATTGATAGCCACAAGCAGGAAAATGCATTAATGGGACCAACTTAGCTTTTTTTTTTTTTTTTTAATCTAATGTCACAGACAGGCAGATGCTGCCCATGGCATCTTTCACTGCATACAATCCTTCTCTAAAGTAAACAGAAGAACATCACTTTGACATACTGTTCTGCTTTAAAAATGTCTCACCTCAGACTCTGTACTCTTTATTATAATTGCTTATATGCTATTCTCTTGGATATCATTCATGGGAATATCCACACAAAACCACTAAAGACTACAGCTCATCGTTCTTGAAGCCCTAGAGAATTTGGGCTTGTTTTGGGGAACAATCATTTAAAATATATTTGCAGTCTCTATGATTGCACAAAGACTGAAGATTAAAAATTATGTAATATGTGACATTTATATTTTTCCCACCTCTTCACATTCATGGGAGTGCAATAATTGTTGCATTATCCCTGACAAATTATTTTATTTCCACTTTATGTATTTTTGAAGATTGCAAGGAAGTTGTGGGGAAACAAAATAATTTCTTTGTTCCACTGTCAGTCATTGATGTCTTTATAAATACAAGAACTATAAGCAACTATATAAGAACTATATAGAAGAAATATAAGAACTATAAGAACTCAGAGAAACACAAGCCGTGGTGAGGTAATATCCCAGCCAAAGCTCTCTGTGTGAGAGAAAGAAATGACTGAATTAGATCATAATTCCCCACTCAAACAATTGAATCATTGCTGAAGGTTTAAGTGTAAGACCACATGAATGAAACGAACACCTGTCATGTTGGTCTGTCTTCAGGAATTTCTCAACAAAATACAAATAGAAGAGCTTAGTTATCATTGTTCCTCCTTCTCATTATGCCACCCTTACCTGTAGAGCATCATTAATACAACCCTTCTTTCACTGGTGGTCAGTGCTTGAATTTACTCCAGCTCCACACTGAGAGACTGATGTACGTACATTTCTTAGTTACAGACAGCTGAGTTGGTTCTATTCCCAGGGAAAGATCAAGGCACAGAACCTGTTCTTGCAGTTGTTATGTGAGGAATAGATCTATGTTGAATAGTGAATTTTGTTTTGGTTTTGTGGCAGTCATGCCTTATATTCACCACTCATTTTGAAAGTAAATTCCACGTCAGTTTTATACATATACATAATTATATGTGTATGTGCAAGAATCTTGTAGCATGGATTTTATACCAGCCAGAAGACCTGGGGTATTTATACAGTGAAATCAATACAATGTTTTTTGGTTTTTTTTTTTTGTTTTTTTTTTGTGTGTGTGGTAGAACAGCTTTCTACCATAAAAGCCATTGACTGGTTGCAGCTCTTAATTCAGAGACTAGTCAAAATAAGCACAGATACAATCTGGAAACATCCTACTGGAATCATATGGATGGGAGAAAATGTTAGATTTTTTCCTGAGAAATATAGATATATCCTAATGAAATCTGTTGACAGAATGAAACTGAGAGGTATTATGGAGGACAGACCATATAGAAAGAATATAAGCATCACCTTGAAATAAAGGTTGAAATAGAAAATGGAGAGAAATGTACAGAATAGTACAATAGAATAGTACAGAAATAGCACAAAATAGAAGGCCTCATACTGGGTGAATAACATAATTCTGATTTCTGGAGATGGTAGATTGAGATGACTGAATAAAATAAATTGGTGCTTGTTTTGATTTCATTACATATATAATTCATAAATGTTAACGCTTGTGAAAAGGCAATAGAAGCTTAAAATATAGCCATCGAGGTGTTTTCCAGTAAACCTAGGAAATCTTCAGGCTATTGTGCAGGAAGCTGGTAAGAGTTCAGGGGAGCTGTGTGTAGAGCCATCACCACAAAAGATGTATTTGTTCTGGAATCAGTTCAGACATGTAAGAATGATTAAGGGAACAGATGGACAAGCCTGCCCAGAAGTCTAAAATGGAGAACAAGAGAAACATGACTGGTTTGTCCTAGTGCATCAAGAAGTGAACATCAAGCACAAATATTAAGGACAAGGACAATGCTGAAAGAAGAACAAATGGAGATAAAACTGCTGTGAATACATATGTCATAAATCAGAACAGGTTTGCAATTTTCAAAGCAATTGTGAGGATCAAAGGCTAATCCATTTAAAGGCAGTGCTTGGTATGCTTTCAGGAGAAATCTCTGTGATGGTGCTACTGTTACGGTGTCTTAGACTGAAGTATCCACAAAATCCCTCCAAGCCATGAGGAGAGGAACCTGCTTTGTGAAGGCAGTTCATTCTCATTGGGGCTGGCAGGGACCACACCTAGGCTGGAAGTTTTATGCCTTCAGCCAAAGCACAGAACTGGAATGGAACACAACACACAGAGGAAAGATGTGGGCTTTGTTTTCCAAAATACAGAATCACATAATTGATGACTGGTATTTTACAGCATCACAGCCATTACACTAAACATTATGGTATGTTTATTTATGTTTGTCATTGTATCAGCTTTGCTTCTGTCTTAAATTCTGCCCATCTGAACTTCCTGAAGTCCTGTATGCTCTTGTCCAGTCTGTTTGTGTCACAGGACCTTGGCAGCAAAAGAAGAGCCAATAACTCATGGGATTCTTTTCTTCAAGGAAGCCATAACTGAAAAGCAAGATGGTACCAAAACTGAGCAAAGGCAACAAGATTTGATCCTGTAAGACTACCTAATAGTTCAGGCAAGTCATTGCTGAAGACATTAAAAAGGTCATTTAAAAGGACATAAAAAAGACATTAAATTAAAAACTCAGAAGGTAGTATGAGAATTAAAATTATGTTTTTGCAGTGGAAAATTCCACTAACCTTGCATATTCAAAAGCGATTGTGCAGCCATAACAGTGGCATAACAGTGGGTGGTATGTTAAGCAGATAAAGGGAGAGTGGAAGGTCCCACTGACCTAAAATAAGGAGGATAGCTAAGAAAAACAAAACAAGCAGTTGCAGAATCAGTTGTGAACCTGTAGTACTCAGCCAATGAGGAAACAGGGAAGGAATCAAGCAACAGGAATTGCCTTATGTCGAGGCAATTGGCTCCGGGGCAGACGCGTTCTGCAGCGGAGCGGGGAATCGGGACAGGCAGGGCTCTTTTCCCGGCATCGAGGCCACTCGAGGCAGCCGAGGGAGCCGCCACGACCCGGCAGCCCTGTGAGGGACGCTGATGAGACGTCGGCGGAGCCAGCAGCGCCCCCTCCCGGCCGCTCAAAGGCAGCCCCTGGGGAGCGCGAGCGACCAGGACGGGCAAACAGCGCGGGGCGCAGCAGTTCGTGAGGCAGCGCGCGCAGGCAGGGCGAGCAGGGAGGGCAGGGCGATCCCGTCCGTCCATAAGAACACCTCACCTGATGGCTGTCTACCACTAGCTAGGCCGCGATGGTTCACGCTAGGCAGAGAGCTTGCTCTAGAAATTCTGTAGCCACCCAGACTGACTGCCCGCTCCAAAATGTGGCAGTTCAGGTCTCTGGATGCAGGGAGTGCCAGAGCCTGCTGCTGCCATCTGAGGGAGGCAGAGATACCGTGTGCGTGAGGTGCGAGCAGGTGGATGACCTGGTTTGCCTGGATGCAGAGCTCAAGGAGGAGGTGGAAAGGTTGAGGGCCATCAGGGAGTGCAAGCGGGAGATAGACTGGTGGAGCAACTCCCTGCAAGGCCTGAAGGAGAGGCACCGGAGTGAGACCCTCCAAATGGGGGTGGACCCCCTGCCCTGTTGCTGTCAGGCAGAGGGAGGGGACCTAGGAGTTGAGGAGGAATGGAGACAGGTCCCTGCTCCACGATGCAGGAAATGCCACTCCCCCTCCCCTCCCTACCGGCCCCACCTTCCCAGGTGCCCTTATGCAACAGATTTGAGGCCCTGGAGCTTGAGAGAGCAGTGGGTGAGGATGTGGTAGAGAGTTCACCCAGGAAGCCTAGGGCGAGGAAGTCTGCTCCACGCCTCAAGACTGCTTCTACCAAGAAAGAAAGCAGGGTGATCGTTGTGGGTGACTCCCTTCTCAGGGGAATGGAGGGCACTATTTGTCAGACTGACCCTACCCGTAGGGAAGTCTTCTGCCTCCCTGGGGCCAGGGTCAAGGACATTGCCAGAAAGCTTCCCAACCTGGTTCGCCCCTCCGGTTACTACCCACTATTGATAGTCCAGGCTGGCCTGATGGCCACAGACTGTCTCCAAGGGGAAAATGAATCCTAGCCCAGGAGCTGGCAGGGCTCATTGAGAGGGCTTTAAACTAGGTAAGAAGGGGGATGGGGGTGAAATAAAGCTTGTTGGAGGTGTGCCAAGGGGAACAATGGCAAGGCTGGGGGAGAAGATAAAGGCTCAGTTTAAGTGCATCTACACTAATGCACGCAGCATGGGTAACAAACAAGAGCAGCTGGAAGCCATTGTGCAGCAGGCAGGCTATGACTTGGTTGCCATCATGGAAACGTGGTGGGACCACTCTCATGACTGGAGTGCTGCAATGAATGGCTATAGGCTCTTCAGAAGGGACAGGCAGCACGGAAGGGGTGGTGGAGTGGCTCTCTATATTGGTGTGTTGCTGTTGTCGAACTGGAGGCTGGGAGTGATAACGTTGAGTCTCTATGGGTTAGGATCAGCGGGAATGCCAACAAGGCAAGCATCCTGATGGGGGTCTGTTATAGACCGCCAAACCAGGATGAGGGAGTCGGATGAGGAGTTCTACAGGCAGCTGGCAGAAGTTGCAAAATCGTCTGCACTTGTTCTCGTGGGGGACTTCAACTTCCCTGACATATTCCTGGAAGCACAACACAGCCTAGAGAAAGCAGTCTAGGAGGTTTCTGGAGAGTGTGGAAGATAGCTTCCTGAAGCAGCTGATAGGTGAGCCTACCAGGGGAGGTGCCCCGCTAGACCTTCTCTTCACAAACAGAGAAGGACTGGTGGGAGATGTGGTGGTCGGGGACTGTCTTGGGCAGAGTGACCACGAAATGGTAGAGTTCTCGATACTTGGCGAAGTCAGGAAGAGGAGCAGTAAAACCACTGTCTTGGACTTCCGGAGGGCTGACTTTGAGCTGTTCCGGACATTGGTTGGCAGAATCCCTTGGGAGGTGGCTCTGAAGGACAGAGGAGCCCAGGAAGGCTGGGCGCTCTTCAAAAAAGAAATCTTAATGGCTCAGGAGCGGTCTGTCCCCACATGCCCAAAGACAAGCTGGCGCGGAAGAAGACCAGCCTGGCTGAACAGAGAGTTTTGGCTCGAGCTTAGGAGAAAAAAGAGGGTTTATAATCTTTGGAAAAGAGGGCAGGCCACTCTGGAGGACTATAAAGATGTTGTGAGGCGGTGCAGGGACAAAATTAGAAAGGCCAAAGCTCATCTGGAGCTCAATCTGGCTACTGCCGTTAAAGATAACAAAAAATGTTTTTATAAATACATCAGTACAAAAAGGAAGACTAAGGAGAATCTCCATCCTTTACTGGATATGGGGGTAAACTTAGTTACCAGAGATGAGGAAAAAGCCGAGGTGCTTAACGCCTTCTTTGCCTCAGTCTTTAGCAGCAAAACCAGTTGTTCTCTGGACGCCCAGTACCCTGAGCGTCCCCTGAGGGGATGGGGAGCAGAATGTGGCCCCCACAATCCACGAGGAAATGGTTGGCGACCTGCTACAGCATTTGGATGTACACAAGTCGATGGGGCTGGATGGGGTCCACCCGAGGGTACTGCGAGAACTGGTGGAAGAGCTGGCCAAGCCACTTTCCATCATTTATCAGCAGTCCTGGCTATCGGGGGAGGTCCCATTTGACTGGCGGATAGCAAACATGACTCCCATCTACAAGAAGGGCCGGAGGGTAGACCCAGGGAACTATAGGCCTGTTAGTTTGCCCTCAGTGCCAGGGAAGCTCATGGAGCAGATTATCCTGGGCGTCATCATGCGGCACTTACAAGGCAAGCAGGCGATCAGGCCCAGTTACCGTGAGTTTATGAAGGGTAGGTCCTGCTTGACAAACCTGATCTCCTTCTATGACAAGGTGACACACTTAGTGGATGGGGGAAAGGCTGTGGATGTGGTCTACCTTGACTTCAGCAAGGCTTTTGACACCGTTTCCCACGGCATTCTCCTCAGGAAACTGGCTGCTCATGTCTTGGACTGGCGTACACTTCATTGGGTTAAGAGCTGGCTGGATGGCCGGGCCCAGAGAGTCTTAGTGAATGGAGTCAAATCCAGTTGGAGGCCGGTCACTAGTGGAGTCCCCCAAGGCTCATTACTGAGGCCAGTCCTCTTTAACATCTTCATCGATGATCTGGATGAGGGGATCGAGTGCACCCTCAGTGAGTTTGCAGACGACACCAAGTTAGGTACGTGTGTCAATCTGCTTGAGGGTAGGAAGGCTCTGCAGGAAGATCTAGATAGGCTGGACCGATGGGCCAAGGCCAACTGTATGAAGTTCAACAAGGCTAAATGCCAGGTCCTGCACCTGGGGCGCAACAACCCCAAACAGAGCTACAGGCTGGGAGATGTGTGGATAGAAAGCTGCCAGTCAGAGAAGGACCTGGGAGTATTGGTTGATAGTCGGCTGAATATGAGCCAGCAGTGTGCTCAGTTGGCCAAGAAGGCCAACAGTATCCTGGCTTGTATAAGAAACAGGGTGGCTAGCAGGTCCAGGGAAGTGATTGTCCCCCTGTACTCAGCTCTGGTGGGGCCCCACCTCGAGTACTGTGTTCAGTTTTGGGCCCCTCACTACAAGAAGGACATGGAAGTACCCATGAGAAGGTACCCAGAGAAGGGCTACGAAGCTGGTGAAGGGTCTGGGGAACAAGTCTTATGAGGTGCGGCTGAGGGATCTGGGACTGTTCAGCCTGGAGAAAAGGAGGCTCAGGGGTGACCTTATCGCAATCTACAGGTACCTTGAAGGAGGCTGTAGGGAGGTGGGGGTTGGTCTATTCTCCCACGTGCCTGGTGACAGGACAAGGGGGAATGGGCTAAAGTTGTGCCAGGGGAGGTTTAGACTGCATTAGGAAAAACTTCTCTACCAAAAGGGTTGTTAGGCACTGGAAAAGGCTGCCCAGGGAAGTGGTTGAGTCACCATCCCTGGTGGTCTTTAAAAGATGTTTAGATGTAGAGCTTAGGGATATGGTTTAGGAGATGATTTGTTAGTGTTAGGTCAGAGGTTGGACTCGGTAATCTTGTAGGTCTCTTCCAACCTAGACGATTCTGTGATTCTGTGATTCTGTGAATAGGTAATACGGGATATAAGGTTATGATACACTTCTGCTGTGCACTGCTGCTTGCAGGACTCCCATCATTGCAATCACGAATAAAAAGGTTACTTCACTGAGATTCTTGCCTGAGCCTGTGTTATTGGGTGCAGGTTGTTTCTCGTAGTACTCAGTGTACTTAGGAAGAAAGGAATTTTTGGTTGAGAGTCATAGACTGAGAAAAATAATAAAGTATATCAGATGACTATATCAAAACTTTTAGCAATTTCTATATTTCCTGAAGTAACCAGAAACTTTTTGTCTTTACAAAGGAAAAGCTCAAATCACCTAACATGCAATTAATGAAGTGAATGTTATGTATATGCATATATACTTGTAAAGAAAGAGAAAAATACAAATATGGAAGAAAAAAAAATATGTATATATATATATGTATATATGCCGAACACCACTATTTTTTTTATGCACAGTCAGTGCATTTGCAGTTTTATAAGATTTTTTCCTTCTGTCCTCCTACACAGAACCATTAGCAACACATAATAAAATGTGACCATTATTTATTATTGACAAACAAATTATGCACATACTTCCCTAGAGTAAGAAAATTGAAGATAAACAATCTGGAAATAAAGAGGGGATATAGGAAAATACTTGTCAAACGAAAGGAATCCTTTAGCGATAAAAGAAACATACTGATACAAGATAAACACCCACCCAGGACGTAGATAGATGATTTGGAGATAAATTAAATAGCTTCCCAAGAGAGATCAAGTGTTGGTACATATTTGCCAGTAGCCATTCAGAACTGATGTGGAACTCTCAATGGCCATTTGTACATGGCTGTAGCTAGCCTGGTCTGCTTTATTTTATTAGCTGCACAATCTCATTTTTGTTTGATTGCTTCATGTCTGTATGTATGCACATTAGGGTAGAGAGCATTTGCTTCCTGTCTGTATGTATACACATTAGGGTTGAGAGCATTTGTTATTTTCTCCAGTCTGCTATTTACTCCTGTGGACTACACTTTTCTCCATTTTCAAAGTCAATACCAACTTTCTTCTCCTTAAGATAAAGCTTCCTTGTCTCTCTCTTGCTCTCTTTGCTCTTTTTTTTTTTTTTTTTTTTTTTTTATTATTATTATTCACTGTTCATACAGAGATTTCAAAGAAACATCCTCCTGAAATAGGGTGGAGGGAAAAAGGAGTGGGATTTCAGATCTTTTCTAAGGATATAAAGCAGAAGGTAAGTTCGCTATGCAGTGATGAAAAGGCCTTCCCTAGTGCAATCCTGGGTGATCCTAACTCTTAACTCTTGCACTGTAGAGTTTACACTTACTTCTCATCACAAAGTGTCTAGTATTTGAAGATTCTGTGCTTGGGTTTGGAAAGTGGGATTTGACTTTTCACAGACAATGTGATATAAAAGCTACTCTGTCAAACATCAGGGAAGATCTCATATTCTGATGCATCTAAAAAGAAGTTTTGCAATACCCCTTCATTTAATTAGGCCTCTAACATTTTGTAAATCCTTTCTCTTTGTACACTCCCTTGACTGTAATCTGTAATAATTCCAAGACACATGTTAAACACCTCGGAGTGTTATCAATATCATCCCTATTCTCAGAGCAATAAGCTATAAAATGTACATTTGAATTTACTGGTTAAAGTTAACAATTCTGCAGAAGAGGAAAGCAGGAAAGAAAAGGAGGCCAGATGAACAGTTAGGATAATATTTTTTATTATTATTTTAGTTCACTAAAGCAGATGTAGTAGGAGTGATCAGTAGGGATATATCCAAATTGAAACAGGCAGTAAAGTTACAGGACTAAGCAGCACAATGATACATTTACATTTTTCAGAAATAAATATTTTGCAAAAATACGCTCAGGAGGATTCTTGAAAATATGACAGTTCTTTTTTACTAGACAAATAACAATTACAGTATGTATAGGACAAAAGTAGTGGCAGTTATAGTGTTTTGTTTTGTTGTTTTGTTTTTCCCTATATTCATTAAAATATCTGTAAAAATTCCTAGGGAAAAAAAAAAAAAAAAAAAAAAAAAAAAAGTGACGTATCACATCATCATATGGAGGCAAAGTGGAAGAACTGCCAATACAAGACTTACAACTGGAAGTACAATTGAAAAAAAAATTAGATACGTATGCTTACACTATACTTACTAACATGGTAGCTATGGACATTAGTGTCAGAGATCTGATGGTAAAAACAATCTCAGGGAAACTTGAGATGTCAGTAATGCTGATAAAGAGTGCAAATACCCATTTGCAAGCACTCTGGGTGTACAAAGACCTGAATATGTTGAAGGTTTCAGTGTTTTGAGGGATTAGGCTGTCTAGTTAGCTCCTTTAGCCACTCCGCTTTGAAAATTTTCATCCTAATGATTATTTCTATAGCAAGGTTCATGCCTGCAGCAGTACCTTACTCCGTTTTTGGGGGTTTTTACCAATGGGACATGAGAAGGTCATGAGACAGGAGGAAATGGAGAGAAGTCAGGATGGCAGCTCCTGCACCTCAGCTGCCCTGTGGTAGAATCCATCTCAGACATCACAGAGGGTTTATTACAGCCCCTTGCATGTTAGCAGGGCTGAAAATAGCTCAGCCTTTCTTAAAAAGAGGCAATTTTTAATTAGAACCCAGCCCTTAAGCACCTTAGTGTGACAGAGCCATTAATGTTTTCTAAGAATACAATCCAATTTCGACTGGAATAAAAGCCAGTTATGAGTATGCTTAACTACAAAATTTAAGTCAGTTATAAATAATCTTAATTATGGGCCCTTACATCATTAATGGGTGCACTTAATTGCTAAGCCTTGTTTTCTTTAGGGTAATTTTAAACTTTCTTGGCCTGTGTTCAAAAACATTAAATGGTGTACCTTTCTATTTTTTTCTTCTATTAATGTAAAGAGCAACAATTAATATATTTAGCTTTCTAGAGAGCACAAGAAATTCCAATCTGTTATGTTGGTCTGTTGTAAAAAATTACCATGTACATGTCTTTTTAATAAGGTTATCTTAAACATCAGCTGTTAAAACTGATGTAAAGATACTCCTATTCCAAGCAACTTTATATAGTACTTACAATTTCAGATTTTATTAAAGTAAATATTGATCATTTGAACTCCTTTTTGACTGTTTTGTTGATATCTGGTTGATACCTTAATCAACCATACCCATTCATAATCGAGTACATCCATCTTTTCAGGATGAAAAGGAAATTTCTGCTGATTGTGGACAGATCTTTTTATCTGAATGCAGTATATCTGATATTTCTTTCAATAATAGAAAATATTTGGTAGTCTAGCTCAATTAATTCTAGGGACAGGGAGGATTTGTGCATTTTAAAGTACTAACTGTGTCTCCTTTCACATGAAAGATCTACTGCCTACAAATGTGGCTTTTCAGTCTAGGTTACAGTGAGTTTTGTTTTTCCACAATTGTTTTTCAATCATTATGTTTCTTCATTGCTAATGTTTGTAATCATTGTCCCTAAAATCTCTCAGTTTTGATCATTTTCAAAGATGCTTATGGTAAAGCTATTTGGAACAGATCATCATTTTAGAAGCACATTCCATATATTTCATATATAAACATGATTCCTCTTCTTTCACAATGTCTTTAGGAATTATGAATGTGTAGTAGACTCAGATAGCCTACTGGCAGAAGACTGGGGAAGCATTTGGTTAGTGTCATTAATACTCCACTTTTTTTGCATGTAAACATTTTTTTGGTGGATTAATTCAGCCTCTCACTTTTGTTGAGTCTTTTTAGTAATTTTATGCAACGCATCATTTGAAACGATGTTATCTTCAGTAACACTGGGTGTAGATGTTCTGTAAAAACATGTCTAATTTGTCCTATTTCCTGGCTACTGGGAGCTTGATATTGAGGTAGCAGATATTCCAGGACTATCACAGGTATAAAGGTCCCTGACTGGGGAAGATTTCTTGCTTCAAAGAATCTTCCAATAGTAATTTATTTCAATTGTTGCTGGAATAGATTAAATGCAATGCTTTGGCTATGCACTGGAGCTGAGACTGTGTTCAGAATCCCACCAATAACACTGGAGAAGGGCATTCAACCACACTTCCAAATTATAATCATTTTAAAATGCTTGAGTGATAGTTGGAGCTGAGACATGGACTTTCAGTAACACATTTTCAGTTGAGTCTCTGACAATATTAATAATAATAATAATAATAATACACTGCTATTAGTATTAGATATTTAATAATAAATGTGAAAAGAGGAGGTTGATTTTGTTCATTTTGACTGGCCGTTACTAAGAAAGCTGCCCTAGCAGAAGACTGTCACTAACCTTTGGAGCTATCATATTCTCAGTAAATGCTACTGTCTGGTACTTGAGCCACAGAGGCAGCACACACTTTAATCACCTTGAGAGCCGTCTGCAAACCACTGGGAAGTGATGTAGTTTCAAAGTAACCTCACCAGTGTTAGTCTGAAGAAATATTTTTTAAAGTACCTTACTGAAGACCGTAATCTAGAGAAAGATCTTAAAACATGAAGAGACAGTGTATTTAAATGGTCACATAATAAATTATATCTCCTAGAAATCAGTACACAGCTAGAAAAAGTTCAGTCCCATCAACAAGAAATACCCTATATCAAAGCTCTAACTGCAGTTTGAAGGATACCTCATGAACCTTTCTGTTTTCATAATGGGTGAAACAATTTAATCTTATTTTTCACCAAGACCTCCCAGTCTCAACACATCCTGAAGCACACTTGAGAAAACCCTCCCTGGGAAAGTCTACAGTGTGGTCACTTAACATAAACAAGTGAAACATACCGTTTATTTTCTAACAGTGAAGGGCACCGTGAATGACAGAGTGACAAACTTTTTTCCAGTGACAGCCTGCTCCAGAGTTCATGTATTGGATCTTCGTTTACATTACTGCTCATACATGGTAGATTAATGGCTAGCCCTAATTATACTGCAGTTACACCACTGGTTGATGTACAGATTAATAATTTTCTTAATTAAGTCTTGTAAAAGAATTTGGATAAGCCAACTGTTTTTTCTGGGATAGTTTACTAGACTGCCTTGGTTATCTCTGAACAGGTAATGTTTACTATAAACTATGATGGCATGTGAAGGCTACAATTTTCAAATCATCTTCCCGAAAACTATGAAAAAGTATGAGTCCTTTTTGATCACTGAGGTAAAAATGAAGATGTTTGCTGTGCCAGTTACTGACCACATCAATTTAGAACTTCAATAATGCATTTTATAGAGTAGTAGTATTGAAAGATTATACAAAATTCATTGGACTGTAGGACTAACGATAGCTAGGGTCACCAAAAATCCTCCAAAAGAGATATGACTATTTTTCTTTCTTGCTGTTGGTTCTCTTCAGGGAAATTTCTTGTCAACACAAAGATCACAGGTTAGCATATCCCTGTTTTACATAAGTAGCTATCTAAAGTTCTGACATTGCAAATTGTTTCTTTGGGAAGGGAAATATAATATTAAATGTGTCTGGTACACATACTTGTTTGCTTGCAAAGAACCTGAAAAAAAAAAAAAAAACCAAAAAAAAAAAAAAAAAAAAAAAAAAAGTTTCCTAATTGTGAAAGGAATCCAACAGAAGAGCATATTTATTCTGAAGCTTCAACTCCTTCTATCTGGCATTAAATTCAAAAATTCTCTCTCCTCACAGAGTCACACTACAGATTTCCTTAACCCACTGGTCTCTCTTGCAACTCTTGCCTTTTCATCAAGGCCTTCCAAAATACATATTTCCATATGAAAACCACTCTGAAAAAAGCATTCAGAAGTATGCTGCAAGTGCTTTTATTTTGACCAATGACAGGTGTTGGCATTCAGGATGGAACAATTTCCATTTCAGCTGCTTCTCGCGTAACAGCAAGCCTTGCAATTTCTTATCACTGTCCTTAAAGCAATCTCTCTGCTATCCTCTTTCAAATAATCACATTTTAATCCAGAATCTCAATTGAGTGGGAAAGATTTCTTAATGGTTAAAGGAACTAATATAATTCCCTTCAGTGCTTATTATCACTACTAGGTGTTTTAGTAACTAGATTTGACTACAGAAATGAGTGCAGCCAGTGTTAAGGTCTTCTACTGTAACTGAAAACACAGTGAATTATTATGCTCATATGTGGGAAATACTATAATGGGTCATGTTTAAGATAGGTCTTCCGTCTGCATGATGCACTGAGCACAGTCAGTGAGAAAATGTGAGTTCTAATGAAAAGCATAATTGCTGTGCTTTCTACACAACTTAACTTTCACCCCTGCTGACTGTGCCAATCACAAAGATCACATTTTTTTCAATTTTCTTTCACTGCAGTGTCAGAATAAATAAATAAATAAATAAATAAATTTTGAATCTCTTAAAAATTGTTCATTATGCAAATCCTATTCTGTGAAGTAGATATGAGAGTACCAGAAATTATTTGAGAATGAAAAGCAAAAGAGACACTAAGTTACGTATGAAAAAAAGTAAAAGGGTGAAGAAAAATATATTTCTATTCAGGTTCTGGAAAAGTGTTTGAGATTCCAACTTCATGTTTAAAAATAGAAAAATAATAATAATTTTTTTTTTTAAAAAAAAAAAAAAAAAAAAAGATAAAAAAATCTCACCTAACTTGTCCAAAAATGAAGTAGCATAGAAGATCTTTTAATACTAAACATATCTATTTAAAACACTTTCAGGTGTGTGGAGATACTAAAGTCTATTGTCTGCAGTACCTTTCTGCTCAGCTTAATGGTGTACAACTATACTGCAGCATTGCTACTATCTAACTTGTCTTTGAACCATGTCAGTCAATTTGCTCCAAAAGCTAGTATAAATTTGCTGTTACAAGGGCTGCCTCCCTTAATCCTATTAACAAAAGATGGCAGGCATGGTTCATTTTATTGCTAGGTTCCTACCACATATGTTCATATTTCCTCCAGCATGGCAACTCATTGACCTTGGCAGCCTAGATTGATTCATCCAGTTCAAGGATCACTTAACATCTGTGGTGAGTGATGGTTGCTTGGCTAACTGCAATCTTTTTCATTTTCTGTTGATTTAATAGTGTTTCTTATGTTATGGGTTATCATACCATTGAATTATAAGTTTGGATCCTAATTCAATTTTGGCTTCTTTCAATTTCTTTCTAGAATACTGTTAATCAAGGAGAATCTCTAGTCCAAGTCTATCTCCCAACATAACCATAAATACAATATTAAAAAAGACATGCATACACACATTAAAGGGAAAGAGAAGTCATATATAAAATAAAAATATTAACCTCCCCCACTAACTTTCATTCATTCTCTTAGAGATAAGGAACCTTCTACTTTCAAAGCACTTTTAGCAAATTTGACCATCTAACTAGAAATTTTATAAATATACCAGAATCCAAAACCAAAATTTAAAACTTGTCATGAGGCAAATTTTATAAAATCTTTCACTGGATGTGGTTATGAAAACAGTCAGGAAATGAAAGCCAAATATAAAATTACAGTGTAAGTACAGTATATGCATTTTCACCAGTTTGTCATCTACTTTTTTCATATAACAATTTTCTGATTTTGCAAGACTGAAAAATTGTCAGTAAAACATTCACAAAATGAGGAATGCTTTGCAAATGCAAAAGGCTATTTTCCTGAGACATAACAATCTAATTCCAAACATAAACTCTAATAATGGAACAAGCAGGGGAAAATTAGAAGGATAACAGAAAAAGCTGATCCAGCTACTTAGTTAAGAAGGAATATTCTTCAATGAATAGTAACAACTTCACAATTGTCTGGTTTCTGAATACAACCGTTGGCTGGTAAAAAGGTACAGAATATGAGTGAAATTCAACTACTACTCTTTTAGAAGTAAATCTGCATCATAGCCTTCAGTGCAAGGTAGACATGCCTGAACTACATATAAGTGAGGCTACATGTAAATGAAATGGTTCAGACCCTTACTGCAGAATAGCTGCAGCAGGGTGCAGCTCCTTGCAAGCTAATTTATCCCATCTTTGGCATGGGTGCTGAGCTGAATGCAGAAGAGTGTTTGGCACCATACACTCTGCATCACAGTGACCTCCAGAAGAGTGCTGCACAACACATAAATCTAATCTGGCACTGAGCTTCAGTCTATGTCTTCCAGTGTTTTTACAATCCACACAGTTCCCTGTGACTTGTCTGTAAGAGAGGTCTGCCACTTGAATGATCAGCATCACCGTGGCTCAGCACACTACAATTGCTTATGAAAATAGAGTGTAATTTTTTTCTCCCTGGTCCATCATTTCTCATCTGACACAGAATATGTATTTTTAACTTCATGGCTAACTTGAGTGATATTTAGGTTTCAAAGTTTACTTTGGCTGACCCTCTTGGGCAAAGCAATAGCTGTGCTCTGCTAACCAAGCTTTTGGAAAACTCACCTGTACTATACTTCAGTGATTCCTAACATTTGCCTTATGCTCCAGTGGGCTTCCATGCTTGGCTTTTTCTTCTGATAGACTCAGCCTACCAGTTCCCTCAAATCAGCCATTTTACAGATTTCTGTCCTTTGTCGGTCATCCCATCCATCTGTCTTCCTCTAGTAATTTTCAGACTGTGGTACTTTGGTATCATTTTCAAGCATATCATTGCTCCCTGCAGCCTGTTAGGCTACTCCATAAAACCTTCTTCCTTATGTCTCACACGAGTGCCTCCAGCTTCATGCCATGCATCAGTGGCCTCCAGCTCATTGCTCTGCATCACTAGCCTTCTAGCCTATGTTCATGGATACTGGCCCTCATTTTAATTAGGATAAAGCTCAAACTAAACAAGAAATGTATTCAGTAAACAATGTAAATTAAGTTTAGCTAGTTACAGGTACTGTCATTTTAGCTTAATAAGCATTTGTTATAAAGAGGACTTTATAAAGCATTAAAAAATCTGCATCTCAAATCCTTGTTTTATTTTGTTTTGTTGATTGTTTTACATTTTTAACAGCAGCGTAATTTTAGACTTAAAGACCCTGTCATCCAACACTATTTTCCCAAGCCAGTAATACGATCTTGTTTTTAATGATAAATTTTGTTAATGATAAATGTTGTTAATGATAAATCATTGCCAAGCCAGTGTTTTTCACTATTTCCTATCTTGTTTACAATACAATATGATCAGGTATACTCAGAAACACACAAAGATACTTTCTCAGCCTCCAGTGCAGAATGAAATTAGTAAGGTATTTATAGACAGAGGCATAACTGATCATTTGGTGGCATTGATTAGCAAGGGAAAGGAAAAGTGCTGGAAGAAGTTCATCATAAAATTAAACCTCATAGAGGAAAAAACAAAACAAAACAAACAAACAAAAAAAACTATAACCTATAACCCTGGATAAACAATGTGTTCTGTGCAATTTAACCCAGATCTCACTTCTGTTATACAAATTTTTTTCAATCCTTATGTATGTGGTTAATTGTTCTCAAAGTACATTTTAGATCATTTTGACAACAATGCTCTCTTCTTCAATGAAATGCCAAATGTAAATTTTTTTAATTTACTTTCAAGCAGGTCTATAAAGCATCATATTTAATACATATATTATATACATATAATACACCATATGTAATGGTTTTACTCGGGTGGGCAGCCGAGTTCCACCACAACCGCTCTCTCACTCCCCCTCCTCAAAGAGGAGCGAGGAGAAAATACAATGAAAGGGGCTCAAGGGTTGAGATAAGGACAAGGAGATCGCGCAATAATTATCGTGACAAGCAAAACAGACTCAGCATAGAGAGATAGTAAGATTTATTGTTTATTACTAACAAGCTAGAGAAGTGAGAAACAAAGGAAAGAAACCAAAAGCACCTTCCCCCCTCATCCACCCTCTTCCACCTCCTCCTCCCGAGCGGCGCAGGGGAACGGGGGAATGGGGGTTATGGTCAGTCTATAGCACTTCTTCTCTGCCGCTCCTTCTCAGTCACTCTTGTCCCCTGTGCTGTGGGGTCCCACCCACGGGATGCAGTCCTTGCCAAACTGATCCGGCGTGGGCTGTCCACAGGCAGCAGCTCTTCAAGAACTGCTCCATATATGGGTCCGTACCACGGGGTCCATACCTTGGGAGCAAGCTTCTCCAACCTGGGTCCCCCATGGGCAGCAGCTCCTGCCGGGTCACCTGCTCCTGCGTGGTCTCCTCTCCACGGCCTACAGGTCCGTCCTGGAATCTGCTCCGGCAGGGGTCTTCCACAGGCCGCAGTCTCCGTTGGTGCAGGTCCACCTGCTCCACCGTGGTCTCCTCCACGGGCTGCAGCGTGGATTCCTGCTCCACCGTGGTACTCCATGGGCTGCAGGTGGACATCCTGCTTCACCATGGTCCTCACCACAGACCGCAGGGGACTTCTCCTCCGGCGCCTGGAGCACCTCTTCCCCTCCTTCTTCACTGACCTTGGCGCCTGCAAGGCTGTTTCTCACTCCTCTCACCCTCCCAGCTTCTGTGTGGCGCAGCATTTTTTTCCCTGTCTTAAATATGCTCTCACAGAGGCACAAAACAACATCGCTTATTGTCTCAGTTCTGGTCAGCAGTGGGGCCCTTACCAAACATGGGGCAGCTTCTAGATCCTTCTCACAGAAGCCGCCCCTATGGCCCCCCTGCTACCAAAACCTTGCCACATAAACCCACTACATTGTTATATGGTTTTTGTATGTTTTATATATAAGGGAGGAAAATGATCATTCTAAGGAGTGTGGGTCAAGTGCTTGTGTCTTTATTATGTCAGTCAAAAACCTGGTAGTTGTCTTATGCTTATTTTATATCTTACAGATATAAAACAGAAGCAATTTCTGTATCAGCTTTGTTTATTATTCTAGAAAAAAAAAAAAAATGTAGAAGTGAGAAGAAACATCTTTAATATTAAAGTACTTTACATCTTTGAGGATGTTTTGAATATCTAAAATATTTAACTAACCAAAAGCAGGAATACTTGAAAGCTAATAAAAATAATTATTAAGTCAGATCGTGAACACAAATACAACATCAGTTTCAGATTTAACATAATAGTGCTACAGCTATGTGTCCCATTAGTGCAAACAGGCTAAAACTCAAATTAACATGTCATAAACTGTTGGCATAACAGATCTGCAGTTCCCCAACCCCTCCCATCATCTGTTTTCTACTCAGAAGAACAGATGAGTTAATGGACACCTCACTAGGAAAGGGTGTTGTGAGGCTCTGCCTACTGCAGTCCAAGGGACCATGAGCCCTGCCTCCAGAAGCTGCATTGCTACACGACTGCGAGCAAAATCAGCACAGCTACAGCCTCTTGAGGAGTATTTTGCAGTGCTCTGACTCTGTAAAGCTTAGTTAAATAAGAATACTAAAAACTAGCTGCATCATTTTAAGCCAAAGAAGGAGCAAATAGTCAAAGATTTCTCTGCTGTGACCATATGAGGTCTGAAATTAAAGACATCTAAGGTATGAACCTGCATTATGCATGGAGTACTGAAAATAAATTGGTCCTACATTTTGAGAGCCCACACAGTTTTCAATCCCTGTTTGGAGGAAGAAGGTCAGGGAGAATAGAATGATATGTAACTGACAGCACTTTTAAAAAATTGGGTCATTTTTTTCTGAAGTTAATTAGGATGACAAACCTTTTTTTATTCCATGTAGACTTCCACACCACTTCATTCTGGATGTGATGTTTTAAAAAATACACAGTCCAGGCTTAAAACTGGAGAAAAAAAAAAAAAAAAAAAAAAAAAAAAAAAAAAAAAAGTCAAACATGCACATGCACTTGATCTTTTCATCACCCTTTTAGATTCAGAAAAGTAATGAAATGAGTGACATAAAAATGTAAAAATTGAGAGGGAGGTGTATAGAAGTTAATCAAGCTACAGTACACTACTTTTGTCACCTCAGTCATTCCCCACAGGACAGTTAAAAAAGGTTATGCCTCATAAGAGAAAGGAAAAGTTGTCTCCAACCTAAGGGACTAGGTAAGCAAGAGACATGGATCTTATTATTTTGAGTAACTTTTTTATTTACTTTACTTTTTATTTATTTTATTTAGTCTTATTATTTTTCATTTAATTCACAACTTTCCATGGAAACAATATGCATTTTTTTCACCAGTGAATGATAAGAAAAAAGAATAAAATAAAATAAAATAAAATAAAATAAAATAAAATAAAATAAAAAAGACAGCATAGATTTTCAGCTATTGCTCCAATATGAAGACTGGGATTCTAACCAGGATTATGTGTTGTAAACACTCTGAGATTCTAACCAGGATCATATATTGTAAACACTCTGCTGCAAACTTAAAGGCAGAAAACAGCAAGCATAATCTTTCTTTTCTCTTTTTAATGTGCTGATGATTTGTGTCACTTTCTCATTTTTTGCCTTGTTTTGTTCTTGTTCATGGTTTTCTACTTCTTTGCCCTTCTTTCATTCTAATGTTTTTAAACTACTTTCTCAAATTTCCATTTTTTTTTTTTTTTGTTCTCTGCAATGAATAACATATTCTTCTCACTCAGCATCTAGTCTCACAGCCTCCTGCTAAGTCTAACCCCCTCCCCAACCAGCCTATATGGAGAAAATGGTGTCTTTTTTGCTCTAATGGTCTACAGTATCATTAACCAGGCATCTTTCATCACTCAAATCCAACCTTATTTTCTGCTTCAGTGGTGGTAGTTCTCAATTAATTTAGTAGATTTTAGACAAAATAGATGATATTTTAATGCACTATATATATATATATATATTTTTTTTTTTTCTGCCAGGGCAAACGAGCATCTATCTGAAAAATAATAATAGAGAAAAATACAATTTTAGAGTAAAAACATTTTTTTTTAATGTTAAAAAGAAAAATGAAAATTACTTTCTTTTTCTTTAAAAAAAAAAAAAAAAAGTGCTATTTCATTTGAACTGCTTAATATTTAAAGGAGGAAAGAAAAATAAATAGCTTCAAAGTCACACAGAACAGTGTGTAATGACATTAATGCAAGTATGAGAACATCAGACCAAATTTTGGATTTAGATGAAGGATTAAGGTTATCAAATATCCTTTCTCTCATGCTGGCCAATAGGGACACCTAAGAAAATACACAAACTGGCCATGCATTCAGGGATACTTCACCAGCATGTCTTCTCAGCTTTCAGCACTCTGCATCTCCTGAGCTAGAGGTGGTTTTCTTGTGGTTTAAGGGTCTTAAATGATTTTCCTTCCATGACCTCTCCTCACTGTTTACTTGTTTATTTGTTTGTTTTAAAATACATTAATTTTTCTAGTATCCATAGTGTCCTGAGAGAGTTGTGATACTTTGCCGTAAGCTGTGACTGCCACTTACTTGTGTCTTTCATGGAATACTTCTTCATTTTGATTCTGCTGTCTGAGAGTTTCATTTTGTACACTTCTTCCTCAAATTAGAAGGCGATTTAAACAAATATTTGTAATCATTCTCTCAATATTGCTTATAATTTTATAGACTTCTATCAACAATACCTCCCTTCAGTCATTTATTTTCCAAACTGAAGATCCCTAAAAATTCTCTACAGAAACCTCTCCATATCTTTCATCATCTTCACCACCTCCCTCTGTGTCTTTTATTGTTTTATCACATAATTTTTGATGGTGCAAAACAGCACACTTACTAATCCAAGATAAGCAGAAAACATGGATTCATTCAGTATTACAAGCACAAAGACATGTTCTGTTCCAATCCTGGTAAATGCTAACTTTTGCTTTGTTAACTGTTACCAAGCACCAAACTGATCTTTTCATAGCACAGACAAATATAAACATGAAAGACCGTTTCAGATTGCATAGTCTATCACTAGAATAGTTTCCCCGCGCCCCCCCCCCCCCCCATGGATTTCATTTATATCTCTAGTCATTGAATGTCACCTGCCATTTTATTGTCTAGTTGCTTGGTATCATGAAGTACATCAATAATTCTAAAAAGTCTTTTTTTCACAGTTTATTTATTATAATTGCCACAGTTGGTCACTTCTTCCTTTTTTTTTTTTTTTTTCCCAGATCATTTATAAATATGTTAAACGTCATAAGCACTGATACTGAATCCTGTCAATCTCTAGTGGTGCTTAGTGTCCCCCAAAAGAATTTGTGTTACGTTTTGTTACCCCTTAACCAGTTATTCAATAATAACTCTACTTACATACAATAATAACCCAGCTCAGCATCCTTAAGACCTTTTGGTGAGTGACCTTTGTGAAATGCCTCTTGGAAATTCACGTAGACTATATCAAGTGGTTTTGCTCTATTCAAATGTTAGGCACAACTTCGCTTAAAAAAAGCACTTTTAACTCTTAACATATTATATCATGTATTAAATTTATATATGCAATACACATAGTGAGAACAGATACTCTGAAGTATCTGTCTGGTGTTTGGTGGTGAACTTAGGCATGGAAAAGGGTAAAAATTGGGATGAAAATAACTGTATCTTCTATTTTATTTTATTTTATTTTATTTTATTTTATTTTATTTTCAGACTGACAGCTGAATTGTGAAGACTTTCCAGGTGTAGTGGACATACACTGCAAGGACATCCTAACCAGGTCTCTGGTGAAATAGCAAGGAGTGAAAGTGAGAATATTCCCAGCTGGCCACCTTGAACCTGTCTGTACAGAGGAATACAATACACATATGATACCACTTGGGATCAAGTATAAAATGCACTTTCAGGAAGGAAATATATAATATATAATCAATTCTGATTTAAAAAATGATAAGGTGTGTGTGCACATATTTTAATTTTAACTTTGGTCCACATAACTAATCATATGCTCAAACATTTTTTTGAGCAAGTCTTAAATTCAAAAAAAAGAAAAGAAAAGAAATAAAATAAAATCACGTTATGTGTCATTTACCAGAAAAGTAAACACTACAGATTGCACAGGAGGTGATACAAGAATTAGGAGAAGACAAAACAAATGTTTAATATACAAATTTAATTATGTACTTTTTGTGGGGATATTGCAGTTGAGCCTTTAGTAATATATGGAAATATATAATAAACATGCACACATACAAAAGAAAATTTAAGATCTTTATGAACGTTTTCAGGTTTTTTATGTGGCAAACTGCTTTCTGTCTTCAATTTATTAGTTACATTAGGATCAACATAATAACATGCATAGGCATTATAAATAAGAAAATGTTGAGAAAAATATTAAGTATCCTTGCTTTCTCTGAAAAGAATCAACATAGAAAATATAAAGACATATCAATAAATTACCTACCACAGTCTAATTACTAAAAACATTAGTAAATCTGAAGCAAATGTACTAATATAAATATACACAATGTACTAACCGTTGTCAAATAAATTGAACTTAATCTGTTTTCCCATCAGCTTCATTAGATAAAAAGTGAATATAGAGGACAGCTTTACAATAAATCATGCTGCAAACATCATTAAGGTGTTCTTAGAAACACCTTCTTAGAAAACAAACAAACAAGCAAACAAAAAACAAACATTTACCAGATGCAAGGAGTGTCCATCAAGACAACTCTGTCACCAGTAACTTCAGAGACCTCATCCAGACTCTTTTATCAAAACACCTCAGCTGATTTCACCTGTTTTTATAAAACATAAATGGAGTATGAATTTGAGGTGGTTTCTAAGGAAACCAAGATAGTAATCACAGAGGTCTTTATAAATCAAAATCTACACCTGGAAAGATAATTAGAGATTGGAGCATAAACTGGATGAAACAGTGAATGTATCCCTTCATATTATGCTGATAGATTTCTTTTAAGTGTGGGACTAAGGCTGGGGAGATGTATGCTACATGAAATACTTTATTTGGGATATTAAATACTTTTTGTGGACATATCATTCACTTCTCAGAATTAGTCTATTCTCTCTCATACAGTAAACTAACATTAATAATGACTATTCAGAGGCCTCACAAATAAATACTTTCTCTGTCACCAGATCCACAAGGCATGAGCTGCTGCAGCTACACCTGGATTTATAGTCAAATTTAGGATTAAAATATATATATTAAAAAAAAAAAAAAAGTGAAGTATCAATTTCATATTAATGGAATAGGAGTTGTCTAGAGACAGAAAGAAGATTTGTCCAAGCATACTGTCTGATAGCTCAAAAAGGACACTCAAAATTGCAAAGACCTTTTGTTTCCATTTCATTAAGATTGTGTTTACAAGGAAATTACCTGTATAAAGCTAGTAATGGTCAACAACATGAAAAACTGCGCACAATGCAAGAAAATTGAGTATTGACAGCTATCTGTGAAAAAAGCAAATATCCCAAAAGCACTGCCTTAATATATTAGTCAGATTGGAGAAAAAGTGTGTCAGACTGGAGTGGAGAAAAAGAAGAGACTAAAAGTAAACTTTGTTGTTGTTGTTTGTTTTTCCCTGTTGTTTTATATTGTTCACTTAGTGGCTTTAGTTATATCAGTTCTTGCTCTCTGAGGAAACACAAGATTTCCTTAATGAAAATTAAGTGAATTGATTTGGTAGTATTTACATATTTAACTGTTTAACAAGGATAAACTTTTTAATAAGGATACCGTGTTTATTACAAAACTCGAGAGCCTTAATCTGGAAAACATACCTTGTACCATTTCCTTTAAAATCCTTTCAACCATTATAATTAAAATGTTCTAAACACTGCTTTCAGTTGTGAAAGTATGTTCACCCAATTTAAATGGCTGGAGAATTATGAATATTTAGTGCACAATTCTTATGGCTCAATCAACAGGAACTATAGATTTATAACAATATATAAAATCATACATTATTCAATATAATCTCATGACACAATAGCACATCTTTGAATCTAGTGCTTTCCTTCCTGTTTTAGGAATCACATGGGTGTTTTGCTATCCTTTCTGCACCTATTGTACACTTAGTGAAGTTTATAATAATTGTTCTTAAATAACACATTTGTAGTGTACATGAGTTTGCTTGTCCACTTTACTGACACAGTTTATATTTCTTTTCACAGAACAATTAAACGTTCATCTCATAAAAATCTTATGGATGTTTCAGTTTTTAATAACTTATTATTTCTGTCTTGTAGCAGGACCTTTCACTTTTTGATAGCAAAAATGAATATTTATATCGTATTCACCTTGGAAGCAGCATAAATACAATTTTAAAAAGCAATGACTTTGAATGGAGTCATCTGTCTCAGTAGAGAATGATAAAGCAAAGCAAGCTGGTCATTTGTGTTAGCTTCTGCACTATATAAGCAAAAAAAAAAAAAAAATCATTTGTGAAATAGTTAAACTTCTTATGGAAGACCTGTGAAATATGGAGATTTCTTATCTCTGGATCTTTAGGCAACCAGAAAGTAATTTTAGTTCATGCTGTTTTTGAGATGCAGCTGAAATAAACTCTCTGCAACAGAATGGAAGTAACCACAATGTTCTTCTTTTTTTCTCAGGTATTCTTAACAGATCTTGTCAGCAACAGAAAATGCCTTGTTTTTCAGAGTAACTGAAACTAAATGGCAGCTTAATTTTTCATTTAATGTTGCTGTTACATACTATAACCAAGCTGCCACAGTTTCCTTTTCTTTTTTTTTTTTTTTTTTTTTTTTTTTTTCCTTCTCTTACCAAATAGGGTAATTGGGTTCACAATTTAGCAAAGAGAAAATAGTAAAAGATAGATATGTGACTTACATTTCATCTCAGTTAGAAAGTTGAATGCCTCAGTAAAAACCTTTCAACTGATTTGAATGTGCATGAGATGAAATCATACCTACTTAAATTTGATTAGCATGAAGGAATTACTTTGTCCCACCCAATACTGTATTAAACCCATACAAAAATAATTATGTAGATTTTTCCTTATGTAAATATGAATTTTAAAAAATGATATTTCCATACTTTTTTACTACTATATTGATTCATTTAGATTTAAAATAATAAAGAAGTACTTTCAGAGGATCAAAATGATCTATTATAACATCCATAATATAAAAATTCAGAGGCACATTAAAGTAATAATTCCAAAAATATTTCAACATGTATATTTCAACTCCCTTCTCTTTTACCTTTGAATGACCTCTTGCCCTTTTTTTGTCTGTAATCTCTGCTTCATGAGGCATTACCTTTCACCTATTTTTTGTCAGCCTTTCCAGAATCCAAATATAAAATTATTTAAAGTGACCTTGATAACTTTATGCTAATAAAGCTCTTTTTTTTTTTTCCCTTCCTTTCTGGGAGGACGGAAGGGGGGAGAGGGTATAAAAAAGTGTCTGGAGAATTCATTTGTTCATCCACACCACCTGCTTTTATCTTTGGCTAACGCAAAAGGATGAAGAGAGTTTCCAAGTGAGAAATAAATGGGATCTTAGAATATCCACACTTTCAAAATTGTTCTAGTTCTGTCCAGTTTGAAAGATGTTTTAAAACACATTGAAAGGAGGCTACATAATAAATAAAATGCATTTTGACAAATAACAAGTTATTTTACATTAGTTCCTATGCAAGCATTCGGAATAGTAAGATTAGAATAGAAGGAGCAGGTTAATGTGCCAAACAAAAGCATTTAACAGAGTAATTAATGTAATATTTACCCAACTCTTTCTTTCATTTCAACTTTTATTTTTTTAAAAAACAAATTAAGCTTTTGTGAAACAGAAGAAGAGAAGTAATTCAAAAATCCTATTTAAATGGAAGTAGAATAATGTGTATCAGGTGTGCTTTAAATGGGAACATGATCTCTCAGACTGTATATTGTATGATATTTTCCTCCACTTATCCCACAACCATTTTGCATTTCATCTTATCACTCTTGTCTTTTTTTCATTTTTCTTTCTTTCCTTTTTTTTTTTTTTTTTTTTTTTTTTAAGCTAGAGAACTCTAGGTGAATTGCACATTTATACTATATGATTATCAATCCTATCATTTTCCAAAGATTGACTCTCCTGCAGCCCTCCTGTCCTTTTCTCATTACAGAAATACAGACATATTGTGCCATGATTACTATCATATTCAAGGTATTTCTGTGAATCTTATTATTATAGTACTTGCCTCCAATGGAATGGAAACCTAGGATAAAAACAACTACTGTTCTCTACTACTGGTATTCAGAGACAAAGCAAACAAGGGCTGTTTCAAATGTATTTTATTTCTAACAACCCTATTAAAAAAAATAAATAAATAAGTAAAAAAAAAAAAATGAAACCAATACCCTCTCTTCCTACAGATAATAGTTAGAGTTTCATCATAAAACATCCTTGTAAAAACTATTTAATTTTCCACTACAGGGAGGGAGGATTTGATCTCTTATTAAACATTTTATGGAAAAGTCTAAAAGTGCTTTCAATTATTTATCTGAATTGAAATCTAGGTCTTGGAAACTGCTGGCATTACACACACACACACATAATATTATCAGCCCACTGAGTGCTATTAGGTCATAAAATGCTGCTGTAGCAACATCTCTGTTACAGCTGTTGGTGCTCATGCAACTTTTACTACAGTTATAAAGACATTTATTACATTTTCTTTATGATGCTAATGCATTGTGGTCTGTTATTTTATTGTTCCCACTGTGATAAAGAGTGAAATGTATGATATTGTGCAAAAAAATACAAGCCTAATAACATACCCTGCTGCATTAAAAATCTCTTAGATAAGCTTAAGAGGCTCATAAAAATATTAACAGGGGATACCAAAAGGGAAATATTTGGTGGGACATTTTCTTTCATTTATTTTATTGTTCCCCACAGAAAGTTTTTTAATTGTGCTTTGCCAAAATATACAAAGGATAATATGAATGTAACTTCTTTTCTTAATTATATCATCATCATTGTGGAAGAACATAATTTGCAGTACACTACGAGGAAAGATGACTAAATAATATCTAAATAATCATTGAAAACAAGAAAAGTCATTAAAAATAATAATTCCCTCATACCCAGAGGTGCATAGCAGTAGATAATAACAATTTGTTCAAACTGTCTAAATTTACCTTCCCCTTTAACATAGTTCTGTTTTAAGAAAATGCAGTTTATTTTGAGGGACAATCAATTCATTTGTTTAACTACTACCTGGTGCTATGGCTCATTTAGAGACTCACCCAACAACAGTACTATAATTCAAATAAAATTTCATTACTCTTTAAATAAGTTAGAATCTCCAGGTTAGGGATTGCATACTCATCTGGATGTGGATTTATGCTTAAAAAAACAAGCATGGAAGAGGGAGAATGACCTGAATATTTTTATAGTTATAATACTGCATAAGGAAGACAATAGCTTTTAAGAGGGTTCTGACTGTAAATGTTCCTATATTTACAAAGTCTCATTCTCTTTTTCTTAAAGTAACTGCAGATCACACAAAAACAAGTTTCCCAGACATAACAGTTTCTTGAAATGAACATTTTAAAAACAAACAAAAAAACAAAATCTCACATTAAAAAAAAAAAAAATCTCACAATCTTTTGATTGTGAGACAGATTTTAAAAATCACCTTTCAGGCAACTTTTCACAGAACTTAAACATACAGAAAATTTTCGTCCTCTTGAAATATACAGCATTCTCATAATATTAGGCAAATAGGGTCAGGTTTCTGTTGTCTTTTTTTTTTTTTTTTTTTTCCATTTTTTAATTTGTTTATGAACTTTTGTTTTAAAACTACTCTATATCTGACCTCTATATTGGTATTACTATTTTAAACGCTGTGCAACACATTCCTATGTCAAACATTTGTGGGAGCTCAGAAATGACCATAATGCTGATTAAGACAGTAAAGAGACTGAGGTATCTCATAATGTGTTTTGAGAGAGCAAAATCCTGAAAGGCACTGCACCCCAACCACATGCAGGTTAACCATTTGGTTCACTGGCTTCACTAGCACAGCTCCACCAGTGCAAATAACTAGGTGACTTTTCCAGATTCTTGTGTCATTTTAGAAAACATCATGGTAGAACTGTCCAAAGAATGATGATTTCATTGCTGCAACAATTTCTGAAACTAAATTTGTGATCTTGTAGAATAAAGTCCAAACTGTCAGAAAGGTCATATGCTGCTGTAAAATCTCATTTTAAATATTTCACTATCTCTTACTGTTGCATTTCCTGTTTTTCAATTCCTACTTCTCATTTTTAAATGTTTAAATGTTTTTGCCCCCTAAAAAAAATAAAATAAAATAAAATAAAAAAATAGCAAATCATTGGGCTAGCACTTTGTTAGGCAGGAAAGAAAGAGAGAAAGAAAGAGAAAAAGAAAGAGAGAAAAGAAAGAAAGAAAAAGAGAAAGAAACAAAGAAGGAAAGAAAGAAAGAAAGAAAGAAAGAAAGAAAGAAAGAAAGAAAGAA
>CM021768.1:44161455-44182293 GCA_011076525.1 Nettapus auritus | reverse complement strand
AAAGAAAGAAAGAAAGAAAGAAAGAAAGAAAGAAAGAAAGAAAGAAAATTTAGTCCCATAAAACCTGCAATACAGAATTCAAACTTATAATGAATATATCAAAATATCTTAGTAACAGCCCTCCAGCTCCCTTCAGAAAAGTGTATTCTATAAAAATACACTCAGTGTACAAATAGGGGCATTTTACTAAAAATATTTAAAATGTAAATTGAAACAATCTTAAGAAACTTAAAGAACAGAATCTCTTTCTTCCTCCTCAGTCTTCCTTAGAGAATATATGTTATTCTGTAAAGTTGTCTACAGGTTTGATTAGGTTGCCAAGTTTTCCAAGGATCTTACTACTAGCTAAGTCCCTAGACAACACTGAGTCATGAATAGAAGTCTCTCTCCCCACTGACAAATACAAGACACAGAGATAAAGTCTGAGTCCAGTTGTCACTTTCATTTAGACAAATAGATTTGCTTCACGGTGAGCTGCAGGCTATGTGTCTCCAAAGCTGTTAGTTCCTTGGTCTCTTCATACCTCTTCCACTGTGTCTGGAACACACAGGGCCTTTTATATTCCACCAAGAAAAACACGCAAAGAGCAGCTCATCTTACAGCAGATCATACATCCAGTCTTTCATCATATAGTATAACACTAGAGTGCACCTACTGGCTTACACGGGACTTTGTCATCTGGCTCATCGCAGTGGACTAAAACAATCTAAATTTTAAACTGGAAGTTCCAATCATCTGGATTGAACTTCTACTCCTAAAATTCAGCATATGACTCTGGAGGCAAGCTGTACTGCCTCAGCCCATAAGCAAGCAAATGTCTTCTCAGACAGAAAAGCTTTCATTACTGGACTTGTCTAGCTGTGAGATTCAGTCCTCTGTTAATTGATTATTTAGTCTCCTCAGTCTGTTTGCTGAAATTGGACAGCAGTAACCAAACAATAAAGGTTTTGAAATGCAGTCCTGGCAGCATCTGATGGTGTAACCATGTCATGGTTGTGTCAGCTGACACAGAAAAAGTAATTGTGTTCTATATATCTTTGGGACAATAGCCATTGGTTACACTTATTTACCAACACACTGTTCTTTTTTTTCTATGAATATCCAACTGAAATTCAGCTTTTCCAGGAGATACACCAAAAATGCTCTACATCATTACATTTTCATTACTTTGCAATTAATCCTATCATTAAAAGTGCCAGACATAGACTAGTAAGTCTAACAGGCCTCACAATGAAATAAGACGGGAGGAAATCTTTTAGAACTTATGAAAAAAATGAAGTGGTGGCAGAAAAGCAAACACATTAAAGATTAAATATTAATTGATGTTGCTTAGAAGATGCACAACATAAAAAAGCACTCTATAGCAGAGAATCTGGCACATATACATTTCAACATTTTGCATATTGTTTTTGAAGAAAAATTATACTAACAATTGCAATTAAGTTAATAACATACTTCTGTATTTTACAACTGCATTCTTAACTCTTAAAGTCAGAAACATTTAGTTATTTGGGATTATATTCCTTAGAAGAATGCAATTTGTGATCCACTACTAGACTCTGATTTTAGGTTAACAGTACAACAAAATTTCCAAGGGATTTTAGGTCCAGAAACCTTGCACTACCGAGACATCATTCTCAACTTGGTGAAATAAAATCAAAATGGCAAGGCAATTCATAATGTTGCCTTGAATATGTAGCGTGGCAGGTTTTATCATGCTACTGAAGTGGGACTAGCTCATCATCAAGTAACTATAGAAACATCAAGAGAATGTGTGTTGCTGCTGGCAACACAACTAAAGCAGCATTTTGTAAATGCAGGTGGTCATTCCTGAGAACCAAAATATTAAGAAGAAAGAACAAAAGAAATGGTCACAATCTGATAAAAAATAAAATAAAATAAAAATTTATATGCTGATCAAAGTAGTGGAAGGACATTTGCTGTGTTTTTAAATACTTAGGCAGATCATGCAGAAACTGTTTGTATTTTACCTAAAAGGATGACAGCTAAAAAGTAATACATTAGAAAGGCTCACCGTAGTGTATAGTCCTGACTATATAGAGTAATAGAGAATGTTGTAGGAAATAAATGCGACACATCAATAAATAAATAAATAAATAAAATAATAATAATAATAAAAAATCAGTGAGAAGATCCAGTAGCTGATATAAAAGATACAAGATAAAGGGGAAAGTATTAGATCAATAATAATATATGTGAAAAGAAAAAAAAAATAAAATAAATTTCATATTGTAATATCACAGAATTTGAGTAGATCTGAAGCTATTGAGACACTCAGCAGAACTGAGGAAACACAGAGAGTTAGCAATATTTGGAAAGCAATATTTGGAAATGATCTTTTTGATATTTTTCAGCCCATTTGATAAAGACTGAGGATATGGCAACTAATTTGTTGAAAGCATTAAAGGAAGAGCTCCTATAATGCATTATAAAAGTGAACTGGAAATAAGGAATGCTCACTAGAATGAACACAGGAAAGGATATAAAGGAAGATAAAAGTTTTAAACCCAGAAATTATTTGTTCATGATCTAGAAGAACTTTCTGAGACCATTCAGTGAGGTTTTTAAATATAATAATGGTGTTGTTTTTTTCAATAGCAGAAATTATGAGAAGAATGGTTAAGTGTTGTCAGTGAGTGGAAAATGGTGAAGAATTATTTTATAGTGACAAAGATGTATTGAGGAAAGTGAAAAACCTTTCATGTATGTTGATACTATATGAAACATACGTTAGTGTGTAATGAGGGAATTTTAGGAGTGCCTGAAATAACATTTATTATGTTTTTGGTATTCATATGTAATAGCAAAGATACACCTAGGCTTTGAGTATACTGATAAAACACCAAATAAAAAACAGAATTTCTCAAGCTGATTCTTTCTCATTTTGATTCTTTGTTGTCTCTCTTTTTTTCAGGTGTACACAGTGTTGAGACATTCAAAAGATGTTTAACTAATGATTATTAAAAGGAAGATTACATTACACTTTTCAGTTTTACTCCCTGAAATACGATGCCACAATAAAATTTATATTAATTGAATGGTCATTTTTTAACCATTTTTGAAAGACAAAAGAGTAGCTTTTAGGTTGAATTATATAGCTATCTTAAGGTACTCAAAGAAACTGTACAAATGTTACAATAGTAGAAGTACAAAAAGGAGAAATAAAAGGTTGATTTGGGAAAGCTCTTCGGGGTTCTTTAGAAGCAAAAGGTTCATAAAGAGGGAAGGACTCCAGAAAGAATGCTTTAGGAAGTACAGAGTCTGCTGAAGCAAAGTTGAACTAGAAAAATATATTTAATACAATTGATATATGTTTGAACACTATCCCACTTCTGGTATTTTCTTAAGACAAGAGGGTAGGAGCAGGTATTGCATGAAGTTGTGGCCTGATACTGTGGAACAGAAGAATGTAACTGCAGGAAAGTGTTTGAGATAGAAGATCTTGGATCTATTTCCAAAACTAAATTAGGAATATAGTCCTACTGAGAGCAAGTCATTAGAAAGATAACACAAATATATACATGGACATAAATTGATGGAAAATAACTACATGAGTTTTTAGAAAAGTTCACAAAGAGATTATGGCTAATTATAAGCGCACTGTCAGAGGAGCACTGAGAAGAGAAACTGAGAGCTTTATGGCTGTGCAGAAAAAGAATATTCTCCCAGAATATATTATAGCAAAGATAGATGGTAGCCAAGATGTCCTTCTTGAGTGCAGGATATATGGCCAAGCCCCAGGGACAATTAGTCTTATTGTAGCTGGATTTACTGAATTGGCTGGAAATAAGTATAAATTAGTGCATGATAAATTGGTTATAGTGTGTCCTGGTTGCTCTGCTAGAAGTGTAGAGTGTTCAACAGCCCAGATAAAACTGTAAAGAATGATAATGTAAAAATACTGGAGGATTTTTCAATTGTCATTGTCACTGAAAGACACACTAAAAAGCAAGGTAAGGTGATTATAAAAGGGAAACAAAATCTGTCCCAACCACTTAATGGGAATGTAGAAAATGTCTTGGAACTACAAGAAAATTTTGACACTAAATAGTTTATCTGGATCTGTACAGCTTCTGGGGAACTGAAAGTTAACCAAAAGCCAGTTATATGCAATGCACTGAGTTCTAATAACAATACTACAAGCTGACTAAGTAAATTAGGCTGAGTTCTTCAGGATGCAAAACTAATGAACACAAAAAAGTACTGAAAAATATTATATCTCTGAGGCCTCATCAGACATATTTGATGTTAGCTAGGGCCATGACAAAGAGTGTTGTTTCCCTGCTCCTTCCCCCTCCTTCCCCCAGGAAAAACAAAACAAACAAACAAAAAACATTTACACAGAAATCATAGTTTGGGAAAAAAAAAAAAAAAAAAAAAAAAGGCATGTTAACATGGCATGTTAACAGTTTCTGATAGATTTCTCTTTCTCACAAAAGATCAGGAATATGTATTAAGACTGCTTTTTTCATTTCTCATATTACTTGGGAGATAAATCCAACTTTATTTTGTTATAAATGTGCCCTATAGAAGAAGTGAAAACAAGCCGCTGCTAATAAAAACAAATTTTAAAAACATGCTGCATGATCTGAACAGACATTTTTTTTAAAACAGAAGTCATCTACTCCAATGCTTCAAGAACTGGGACTTTCAGAAACATCCCAACACTGAGATTCACAATCCAGTTCCTGTGACTGTGAACATAGAAAAGCTGGAGAGACAGAGATGCTTCAATCCAATCAGACAGAAAACTCCAGAACAATCCTAAACCCAATTTGTCAAAGAGGATTGCAACAGTCTTAACAACTGAAGCTTTCTTGCTCAGCTTAAGCAGTCTTGCAATTTTGTATAAAACTATCTCTTTTAGAGCGGTTGTCTGATCAATGTGTCAGGATTGACTGTTCTATTCCCTCTCAAAACCTAGATCATCACTAAGTATGTCACCCCACAGTAGCTGAAGTACAGTGCTGTTGAGTCTCTTTTGTTGAGGCTGTCCCTGTTTATTAAGGTAGTCACTGGAGAAGGGACTTAAATTTAGGCTACACAGTTCAATGCCTTCACTAACAAATAATTGGTTTGCATTGCAGCATTACCCATTAGCTCATTTCTTTAGCTAAGAAAATGTAACAGTCTGATAGTCTGGCTAAAGTTATGTACTTTATAGAATATAAAGCAACTTCAATAAAAGAAAAGTTAAAAGGGAGTTGTATGGCAGGATATCCATTTGTCTATCTCTAGGGTGTTCTTGAAGGTAGTATACTAAAACTGAAGCCTTTGCTTCAAAGCAGGGGTTTGAGCCTGGCTCTCATGTGCTCCAGACATCTCATCTAATTGTGGCCTTCGGAGAGAAACATTTCTTTCCTCACCCAATTCTCCCTTTTTCCTTACTGAATTTCCCGGCTCTTTTTTCTGTTTCTTAGTCATCCAAACCTTTCTAAGGACTGAAATCACAAGCATGTACACAGCACACACTTATCACACCTGCTAGCTCATGCAGTTTGAGATAAAATGAGAAAATGCCTTGTTTTTAAATCCCTCCCAGACTATGGATACAGCAAAAGCCAGGCAATTAAAGATTTAAGCAGCTCTATATATGTCCTGGCAAAAAATTCAGTGTTGAGGGACTTCAGAGCTCACAAAGGAAATGCAGCATCTGAATGGAGATTTTTTTGAATGCCAGGGATACTTAATTTGGATTGAGTAGCCTAACTGCCACTTAAAGAAACTAAGTCTCTGTAGTGAACCTTCCCCAAATATCATGTGGTTCACAGCAAAACCAGCAATCCTGTGGTAAGTCCCATTTTACATTCATAGGACTCTCTTAAGTGCTGTAATATGGTGGGGCTTTAATGGCTTTTTCAGCCGGTCTAACAAGTTGGAGCTAGTATCACAGCAGTAATATTTCGGTATAGCAGATACCACAGTTGGCTCCATTGGCTTTTCATAACACCTGATCTCTCATCTACCAGCTTTTAACAACATTATGTTTTGTGCCATTATTATCACACGTTATGTATCATATTCAGCAGTAAGCTTCTTATTATTTAATCAGGAAGTCAGCACTTTTCTAAGCACTAGTGGTACAATTTATGGCTCATGCAAAAGCTTCAGTTTGTAACTATATCTGTGCCATATATCAGAGCAGTGCTTGCAAACTGAGATGGGAAGACACAGGAGTAAGCTATGTGTTGTTAACAATACTCTACACATTTAATACTCAACTCTATATTTAAAAACAAGCAAAAAAGAGCATTTTAACTTTCCTGTACAGAAGAACATCACGAAGGCTTAAATCCCTAATATGAAACTAATTTCAGAAGCAGATGGCTGTATACAACTTTGATGGCCCTTCAGTTTCTTTATTGCAAATAAAATACTTGCTAGGTTTGGTTAAAAAAAAAAAAAAAAAAAAAAAAAAAAAGTAGAGCACAGCTGTCTTATCTGTGTATATTTTGACAAAGCACACATAATCAGCCTATAAATGATATTACACAGTTAAAACAGAAAAATTATTTACACTGCATTTGTCATTCAGAGTCATTACTGAACATACACACCCAAGTGAATAGGCACCGGGTACCTGTTCTCTACAGGCAGTTCATCAAAGAAAAGTAAAAGTAAACTACAGCATACTTCTTTCTAATATGAGGAGGAATCCTTCTGACTTATAAAGAAGCCTAAAGCATGGTGATATAATCAAAATTATAATTAACTGTCATAAGCCTTAAGCAAATGTAAAGCACTATCTGTTTTATGAAACTTTGATCAGACTGTGATTAAATTATTTTTAGAAAATGCAGTACGTGTCAGATCTCAATTATCTGGAGCTATCTTACCTGCAGGGAACACTGTTTGTTCATTTCATGTAACAATTTTTGTATGGAGTGCCTCTATAAAGAGTATTTTTGGTAGTTTCTTTTACAAAGATTCATTTTTCCCAGGTGGCAAGCATTCTGATGATCTCTTCTTATTTTTTTTTTGTTGTTCCTGCAGATATATGAAAGACAAAACCACTATAACAAATACTGTCTACTGGTTTTCTGAACTGGGAGAGATAAAAATGCCTTTCTGAGAGGAACACAAATGAGTTTTCAACCTGCAAGCACTGATTGCCTGCCCTTGCCTTATTACTGAAAGTAGTTAGTGACAGCCATGTCTCACGTGGATAGAGAGACTGAAACGGAAACTGTGGGGCAGAAAGGTTAAGAGCTCCAAGTTAGATTAGCTAATAACCACCTTGTGAAATGGTCTAACACTAACCTGTTACCGTGTCTGTCATCACTGTTAGACCTGGCACAGTCAAATTGTACAGACTCTTCACACACCACTTTAGACTCATTTCACCACCTCCCTCTTCCTTCTTCAATGTGTTTTGCAGGGCCATATGACCACCTTTTTAACAACAATAGCTTTCCTCAACCTCCTTAGGACCTTGTTGTATTACCAAGACCTATTCTGAAGGAACTTTATACTCATTTGATCTTGTTATTATTATTTATTTATTAAAATAGTTTTGAGGAAAATACTTTTTAGCTTAAATAAATAATCTCATCTTTTCAAAGCATTAATTATGAATGGACTGAACAATGTCATCTCAGAAATTAGGCGCAGACAAAATATGCATACAGAATAGACTACTATTCCTATGCTTTCCTACACAGTAGAAGAGAAAGTTTGCTATTTCAGATTAAGAGTACTTTACCATAGGTCAATATTTCTACCTTGATCTGTCTGGTAATCAGATTGCAGTGAGGAAAAAAAGTAATAAGAGAGATGATCTTTACTCATGGGGAAAAGCAGAATCTGAGAGTTTCTGAGGAGAGACAGAATCATATGAGATCTTATTGTGTAGTAGTCACAGTACATCAAAGTGAATTACACATCAACATATCCCAAAAAGAGAACTGACTCTTCTTCTTTGAAAAGAAATCCAGTTGCCTGTTCAGATACACTAAATATTTAGTTTTCTGAAAGACAGCTCACAAGGGGAAGTCCAGCTGCCAGACTGCCAGCAACTTTTAGATGTGTTGTTGTATTCACAGCATAAAAACAATTTCCCAATTTGCTCAGAGACTACTTCTCCAAGTGTTTTATTTTCCAAAAGTAAGATTTACACTTCATTTCAACATGGCACTTTTTTTTTACATGTTTTATGGGTTAGTTTTACTATCAGTTCTGCTGCTACATGCCATTTTAAATACAGGAAACAGCTGCTGAGTTTGTTGTAGTTGTTGTTGTTGTTGTTTTTTAAAAAAGTAAAGACCATATGCAATCAAGTATTCTACCTTTCTGTTTCTCTTGCATAATCCTCAAGTCCCTACTCCTTGTCTACTTATTTTTCCTGGTAGATTCTGTTCACCTAAACTTGTCAACATTTGAGTGTTTAGCTGATTTAATTTTACTGCCACAGCTCTGACACTAAAACTATTGATATAGTTATATTTGCAAAGAAGTGCTTTTCCTGGTATCTCTTATTTCAATGAGCAATATATGCTAACGTGTCAAGACCTGGTATATCTACAGCTCTCCTAGGGCTTTGTTTGCCTGACTGCATCATAAAATATCTGGGAAATAACCAAAGTAGCTGTGACAGCAAAAAACTTCTAGGGTAATCATAGTTTGTCTTCATTTCTCTTTATGTAGTTACTGTGCTTTGTTTGTTTGTTTTGTTTTCTTAATCTCCCTTTCCATCATCTTTTCCATTTTTTGTTTGTTAGTTTTTTTTTTGCCTTGTATGACTAACTGCATTCATTGCTAACCAGGAGCACTTCATTATTCCTAAAATCAGTTCACTACACTCCCAATATTATTAATTTTGGGAGACTGCAAAATTGGATGCATGTGGGAAAAAGAGAAAAGGTAGTTGAGTAGCCTTACAAAGACACACACATCTTATGGGCAGGGATATTTCCAGTATTAGACCTGGTCACTAAGGTGAGGAAGGCCAGGGCCTATACACATCATTCCCATTTTGCACCCAGCCTTTGACATTTTTCTTTCCATTCTTAGTAGATTATCAACATGTAACTCTTAGAAGTTTTGATTCCACATTTCCTTTCAAAGGCAGTTTCTTCACTTTTCAAGTGCAGGAATCTTTAATTAAGCATACTGCCCCCTTAAACACCTTTGTCATTAATTATGAATGTGAACAATCAAATATTCTATCCTCATAATAATACTAAGATTAGATTAATATCAACTCTGAACTCTAGGATGCCCTCCAAAGTTCAGAAACAAAAGAGCAAGTAAGAAACAAGTTTTAATAAAAAGGAGACTCCTCTCAGTGAGTTGGCCTGAGATGGACAATGACAGGATTGTCACAGCTACATCTGCCTCAAAGGTTGCTGTCTCTCTGAGCTCATATTGGAGAAATATGGAGTCAACATTTGATCTCTCACCTTCTGCTTTCCAGCTATTGAGCTATTGTCCATCTAAATGCAAAAATATTGTCTGAATACTTCCTAATATAGGGTGATGATACTCATCATATGAATGTCTGTATTATTACTTGTTTCTTTTTCTCCTTTTTTTTGGGGGGGGGCGCGGGGGGTATATATTACTGTACAATTTGGCTTATCCATATCAATAGATTTTCTATGGAAACCCCTTGACTGATAAAAAAAGTAAATGGTTTTCAAAAATTATTTACAAGTAAATAAATAAATATTAAGAACTACAGAAACAGGTTATATTTCTCAATAGCAAGATCTGTATTGTACTGGTAGATTTTACTGTCCTGTGTTGGTCTTACTACCCATACCAGGTCTCCACTGATAGAGAAGGAAGGACAGCAAGACAGAGAAGGAGAGAAAATCCCAATGCATGCTTGATGTGCTAATTCTTATCTTTGTAACACTGGCTACATTAATAGCACCAGATGAGCAGTCCTATTAGCTTCATTTAGAAGGCCTAAAACTGTGGTTTTCAGGGTCAACTGACTCACCTTGGACATATTAATAAACTATTTTAATAAATATGAATTATGTATGTAACTCCCAGATAAAATATATATTAAGACGCTACAAGCAATAACCTTACCTCAGCTTTATAGCGACATAAGGTAATAACCACATAGTTATGAAAAATACATTTTAAAGTTTGAAATCCCAGATTAGATTTAGCTGGGTTTCAATGGCATATTTTTTTATTATATAGATAATTTTTTCTCATGAAGTATAATTGCTGGACCAAATTAAGACTGTATGGTGGCTTTAATCTCACACTTCTGAATTTAAAATTATTAGAATACTTGTAAGGGTAAATTAACTTTAACTTGGAAGATTTGAATCCTTACTATGGAAATAATTGCAAAATTCCTGTAAATTATTCATACATATCCTGCCTTAATAGTCTTTTTAAGTTCCCTGAAGGCTTAAAAGAACTTCAGAATGAATGCTACTATATACTATCCCAAGCCAAGTGAAAACACCATGTATTAAAAATAAGTCTTTTTTTATTATGGTTTATTTCAAAGACAGATTCATAGGTGCTAGTGACCAGCAGACAGCAAGGAGACTGCTCTGACGAAAGAGCTGGATGCCTAACCAGAGAGAGAAGTAAGTTGCATCTTATAGATAGAAGAATCTCTATGAGATTTCAACACATTTTAGTTCTGCAGATACATAGAAAGATTTTCTATTTCTTTGCTGTTATCTGTAGTGACAAGGATGGACTTAGATGGTAAAATTCCTAAGAACCTAATATGTAATTAACGTAAGTTAATTAATGACTTCAATTGTCAGTTCAGTGCCCAAAGAATAAATGTTGTAATTTTGTGAAGAATATGTATTTCTCAAAGAAGGCAAAGATTTTCAATACCTGTTTTAAATGCAAAATCGAACTCCTTAACTCAGGAGTCATGACAAGGCTTTCCATAATAGCAAGGAAGAAATTAAATATCAGTAGTTAGCATATTGCCATGTAGAAATAAATAATTGTTTATATTATATTGCACTTTACAGAATTAGAAGAGTACTGGGTCTGGCTGGGATGTTCCACATAGCTTTTACTTGTTTTGGTTTGCTGTTTCCTTTCCCCCTCCCTTTCCCCTTTCCCTTTTTTCCCTTTAGTTGAATTGTTAATTAATAATATTTCCTTAATATATATATATATTTCCCTTTAATTAAATTATCCTTATCTCAACCCGTGAGTTGTTCTTTCCTTTACTTCTTCCCCTCCTCATCTGAGGAGGGGGAGTGAGAGAGTGGTTGTGGTGTTCAGCTGCCCAGCACGGTAAAACCACCACAAAGAGTTGAGAGGAATTTGATTAATGGAATAAAGCAGTAGGCACATTCCTTATGGCATTGGTAGAAAGTCTCTTTGAGTTTTTTGCTCCATATCCATTATTTTTCATAACCTGTATTTGATGATCCTTAATTGGTATAAAAGGCTGACAAAATCTCCCAGTCTCTATCAGCCACTGCTAAATCAGTCTTCCCTCACTTTCTGCAAGATTCTGACACCAAACAAACTGATGATTATTCTTATGATCACTCCAAATATATTATTATTATCAACAGAGCTCTCAGGCACAAACAAAAAGAAAATAATATGTGGAAGAAAGGACAGAGGAATATCATCTCTGTGTTTGAGTACAACAGACACCTGTAGTGCAGCAACTAAGATAAAATGCATGCCATCCAGCAACTTGTACAGCAGTTGGAAGAATATATAGGCTGAAATCAAACCTGACACAAACTTGAATCCAAATTCCAGAGAAAGTACTCTTTGCATAATAAGAGAATGTAGAAATCTCAACAAAGAATAGGAGTTCAGTTCCTCAAAGAGCTTAGAGGTGAGGATCGTGAGACTTACTAAGAAGCAGGAGGAGATAGAGAACTCAGATGTAGAATAGAGTTAGTTGCTCAAATTCATATAGAAAATTTTGGCTAGACACGTAACTGAACAGAGATCTCCAACATTTTGTACAAAATCTCAATAGAAAACAATCTTCTACTATTCTTCTTTTCAGAGACAATGGTATTAGAGAGGGAGAGAGAGAGAGAGAGGACAAGAACGCTTTTCAGAAGTCTGTAAACTTAAGCTCAGCTTCTAGTCTGGGTCCCACACTTCAGTTGATCATCTCTCTGCATTAGAAATTTTGCTTCTTTCCAGACTGGTCAGGACTTATAAATTGCTATTTATAAATAGTTACTAATGTATATTTAATACATTTTTCTCAGTTACACTATAGTTATGTAAGTTTCTAACAAAACAGATTAAAAATTGGTGTGTTGTAACACTCGAGAAATATTAGAAATTCTAATTAATCCAGTCTGAGGTCTACAAATTACAGATTTTTTCTTATGAAATTTTTGGTACCCAATAAATCAATGTTTTCTTAAAATTATCATAACATTTGTGACTCGCTTTCTGAAATATGACTGTTTTACCTGTGTTTATTGTGGTAATGATATAGAACAGCTTCATGGGAAGGACTCAAGACCTTTTATATAAAAAAAATTACCAAGGTTTGGAGGATTAGAACTGGTAAAAGAGCAACAGTTTTGTTTTGTTTTGTTTTCATAGAATATTTCAATACAGCTTGTTATTTAGAGGTATTTGGTACCACAAACTGAATTAACATTTGAAGTAAGCATAAATCTTCATAAAAAACTTTTTAATTGTTATTCTGTAAGCATTTATGATATGCATTTTATTAAAACCATTTAAGGTTATAAGCTTTTTTAACTGCTACATTCTTTGTAAGTACTTATGCACAACACAGTGTGAGTGCCAATATTATAAATGTTTCTAAAAGTCAAAATTTGATATATTTCTAAGATGTCTCCTCTAAATGACTTTTTTTTTTTTTTTTTTTTTTTTTTTTTTTTTTTTTTAAGTAGAGAATCCCAACCTACTTAGCTGTTCTTCAAAGGGAAGCCTTCCTATACTTTTGTCACTCTGGTCCTGTCCTTGTTTTCTTGTCTTTCAAAATGCAAAAATAATCTGAGATGAGACCAGTATGGACTGCAGTGTGCAGGATGTGATCAGCAGGATAATAAGGTTCTTTGACTGACTTCCTATTTATTTTCCAGTAGTTACTAATATCTGGTATACCTTCTGGCTGTTATTGAGCAGTGAGTCGGTATTTTGATGAGACAATCTAGAATTCTCATAAGATCTCAATCTTGACTGGTAACAGGCACTTCAAGGTTTATTCTATGGTATACAAAATTAAGAATTTTTTTTCCTATATGCATTACTTGATATTTGCCTACTATGAATTTTATAAGCCATTTTGTTAGCTGGTCACTCAGCTTTGTAATATCCTTCTGTAATTATTCAGTGCTTTCTCACTGTCATTGCTGTAAATAATTGTATCAGCAAATATTCCCATCTCACTGCTCATCTTTCTTTCCAAGGTCATTTTGTCTGTTTTGAACAGCAAACAGCACAGACTCCAGGCTAGGATGCTTGCAAAACTGGACTGTAAACTCCCTCCTTGCAAGAAAGGCACATTACTGTCATTTAATAAAAAATAAATAAGATAATAATAATAATAAAATAATTGACTGATCAAATTAAATAATGACTAACCTATGAGAAGACCCTCTAAAATGCCTGCCTAGATTCCTTAAAAGTCTTTGGTGAGAGCTGTGTCCAGTAGTACAGAAGAAATCTAGTATACTATATCAGATAAATCACTATTACACACATTTGTTGAACACTGAAAAAAGCAATTTTTCCCTTTGCAGAAGTCACAATGACTCCCTTCATGTAGGTTATAATTATTCATATACTTGTTATCTATGTATACCCACTAACTGTTTAACTGTTTTGTTTGTTTTTTTGTTTTAACCCATTCTACTGATTTTTATGGAGTTATTCAGGAGGGACCTTTCAGTGTTGAGTATAACAGATGCATGTCAACCTTTACCTTAGACATCAAAGATGTTTTGTTCACCTGTACTGCCCTTGATTGAACCTAAAATTTGTGGATCGGTCTAATATGATATGCCAGATTTCTTTCATTTTAGATAGTTAAAATCCTCCTTTGAAAGCTACTGACTAAAGTAGAATTAAGAAATTAACATTGTATTTATTTAACCATAATTACGATTACTAGTTACATACCTAAAACTGTGCCAATTTTACAAAATTCAGTGTTAAAATGTGCAGTTATTACTTTGCAGTTTTGATTCATAAGATAGAATTGCTTTGAAACACAAGCACACACAAAAATTTGTCAGCATGCCCAATTCAAAACAAAAAAAAAAAAAACTAAAACAAACAAACAAAAAAAAACCCTCACACTTCCTAAATTGAAGAGCAGTATTTTGTTCCAACTCATCATTCATCTCTAATCCACAACTACCTCATACATATTCTGGCCAACAATAACATATGTAGTCTATCCCAGACATCAAACATCGCATTTAAAGTAAGCACTTAGACTACAAGCAGTTATTTTTACTCAGCTTCTTAAAAGCTCCTAAATTTCACAGAAAGCCATTGATAATCTTCCCATATGTCTAGTGATGTTGTTGCCATGGCTTCTGACACGATTTTGCAGGGATATTAAGATATTCAGAGATAACTGTTTAGGGGGTAATTTTCTGACAGGATGTCTAATTAATTAATGTTTCTGTTCATGAGAGCAAACTACTTGTACCGCAGACACCTGCAGAGTGGGATTCCATACAGGTCTGTGAATTTACCTGACTCATGACCCATGTCTGTTCTGGCTTTGGGGTCAAAATCTGACATTTCTAACAAACTGTGCAATGGTCTGTGCTACAAGTATCTCTGATATTACTGCAACATAATTTTAGCTAATGCTTTTTTTTTTTTTTTTTTTTTTACATCATTGTTATCAAAAATAGGTTAAAAGCAGACTGCACTCACTGACTGCACTGTTTATAACCAGAAAGAGCAATCCCAGGCAAGACTCACCTTTTACTCCTGTGCTAATATTAATAATGGACAATGTGTGATTTAAGTAAACTCACACAAATTCAAAAAATAGGAACTTCTCAAGCTCTGGTTATTAAAGCCAGGATAAAAGAAACTACTAGAAAGAAAGATTCCAGCTTTGGTATTTCATACAGGTAATGTGCCAATCAAGGGTGTATAAAGTCTTAAAATATCATCATAGAAGATCAAGATATATTGTAAATCTAAGCTTAGTCTTGTGAGATTTCTAATAATTATTTATGGATGAAATTGACTTGGATGCATTAGGATGAATGTACAGTTTTTCATGCTTTATGCAGTGAAGACCAACTTCAAAACACTTTTTAAAGTTAACCCATCTCTAACTGGAAAACAAAAAGGGATTTTTGAACGTCTTGAGGTAAACAGAAGTCACTTCCAAAGAAGAACTTTGAATTCATTTTCAAAATTATCTATATTGAGGTCACTTGGCCTGCTCAGCCTGGAAAAGAGGAGGCTTAGGGGTGACCTCATCATGGTTTACAGCTTCCTCACAAGGGGGAGTGGAGGGGAAGGCACCAATCTATACTCTTCAGTCACCAGTGATAGGACTCGCAAGAATGGTGTCAAACTGAGGCAGGGAAGGTTTAGGCTAGACATCAGGAAGAGGTTCTTCACTGAGAGGGTGGTCCCACACTGGAACAGGCTCCCCAGGGAAGCAGTCACTGCATCAAGCCTGTTGGAATTTAAGAAGTGTTTGGACTGTGCACTAAGTCACATGGTCTGAATTTTTTGTGGACCTGCATGGCGCCAGGAGTTGGACTTGATGATCCTTGTGGGTCCCTTCCAACTTGGGATATTCTATGATTCTATACTGCATATAAAATAAATACACAAATTTGTACCTTTAATAGTTGCTTTTATTATATTGCAAATATTATTGTCAGGATAATAGAATATCTAACTTCTCTATACTTTTGATAAAAGTTCCAAGATGAAGGAAAAAAAAAGGAAAAAAAAAAAAACATACACAGAGTTTGACATCAGGGATCTGAGGAGTAATGACATGATAACCTTGTAACCACATAGTCAAGCTCTGCAAGTCCTATATCATTCACGTAGCATGAAAAAAAAATCTTCCTTGACTACTGTATAATTGCATAGCTGATGACTCCGACTTAGAAAAAGCGCTTAAATGCATCAGCAATGCTGATGTTGACATCTGCCGAGGTCATTTGGATGCAGTCTTTTATAATCATTCATTTTCATGAAATTCACATAGATTCAAAGTGTGCCTTGCTTTCCTTAGAGATAGCAATAATGGAAACCTAACAGCATTTTGAAATGCTTGCATTGTCATAATGGAAGTTGTTCTGGAATTAATAGGGGCATCAAGGGAAGGGGACAGGATGCTACACCTGAATTTTGGCCATGCTACAACTCCTTGGACGTTTGTGCATATAGGCTGAACTATGCATGCCATTTAACTGTCTCCTCAATGCACAAATGATGCATTTCCCAGATAGCCACATCCATCTTAAAAATGGGGGCTCAGAATGGATCTCTAGACATCTTTGGAAGATCAGAAGATTGAAGAGGTGAATAAAGACAATAAGAAAAAGACTATCTTAAACTTCAGCATGTACTACTTGAGCAGTGAGCTTCCAAACAGTTCTGAGAAAAACGAGAGAGGTTACAACTGACTACTTCTGGTCAAGTTCCAGATCTGCTTCAGCAAACTCAAACAGATGCTGAGGCCTTGCTGAAAATATGTGAGAACCTCTGACTGTTGATTAGATGGATCTTTTCCACCTGTCAGCTAGTCATCTATTTCTATTAGATTTTGATGATTTATTGAGGATACAAGAAGAAAAAAACATATATATTTCTAGAGGAATCATCTTAAGACTGAGACTACCTCTCAAAAACTGTGACCATTTATCATAGCAAAAACTCAGCTGAAAGGAGAAAGAAAGAGAGGGAAAGAAAGAAGGAAGGAAATAGAGAGGGAGCATAGTCAATATCTCAAGAAAAGAAGTTACACTCTGACAAACAGAATGTTGACCATGTAGAGAATTGTGTCAGATCATTTCAATGAAGATTAACAGTTGAAGAATTAAAATAATGTTTGAAGAAAAGACTGTGCATTTTTCCATGTCATAAAAAAGCTCAGTTTTACAGTCTCTTACCTGCATTAAATAAAATGTTCAGCAATGCTGAGGTGCTAGAATGCAGAAACAGCACAACACGGGAAATAATCATCAAGAACACAGCCATTGCTGCAACGTTACTAGCCAGCAGCAATAATCCTATTTAATCAAATAATACATTTACATATACTAATTTAAAACCTACTCTTACTGCTGCTCTAGTGGTACTGAAGGTTGAAATTTCAAAGGTGAATGTTTATATATATTTTCATCTGGTTTGTGTTGTAAAAATTGAACACACAAGGTGTTCAAAAATTATAAGTAGAATAAGAGCACTGTTCAGCTTTTAGTTTTTGGTGTACCTATGTTTGTTATACAGATTACTAAATACTCTGTATGTTACAGGACAAAACAATGTCCAGCAGATGCCAGCTTCAATCCATTCAGTCAGCAGCTGAGCCCAAGGGCAACGTTCTACAAATGACAGCATCCCCTGCAGTGAGTCTGAAGCCAAGGATCAGTTAAGATACGCCAGTTCTTTTGCTTACCTATGACTTATGAACATGTCTTTCTTTATGCACTGAAAAAAGCGTAAAACAGAACATAAAGTAAATTATATTCCACTGCTCTGCACAGTTATATTTTATAAGAATAACAGCTGATGACACTGTAGGCTGTCATAGGGAATCTGAAGTATTTTTCTCATGTCAGTAGAACCATGAAAGAAAAAAATTGTTATGCGTTTATAATGTGTGCAGTTTGTGTGTGTGTAAATTGTAATGTTTTACAATATGTGGATACCAACAAATGTGTACAACCTGAATGTCAACTTCACAATATTATCTAACAATTTAAAATACTTATTGCCTCCAAATCCCTCTTTATTTGATTTAGCTCCTGCACATTTCTTTTTATGATTAGCTGTAACAAAAATAAATCTGGAGTACTTAAGAAAACACTTTAGTGCAGCATAGTAATTGTTTCTGACATCTTCTGTCAGTAGCAGATGGCTGATCTCTAAGAAAGAAAATGAAGAAAGCTTATAGGACAGACTCTGCAGTGATGTAAAATGAAGAAACTCCATTAACTTAAAAAATATATTTGTTAATAGTATAAAAAAAAGAATGTTTGCTTTACTGGCATTTCTGGTATCAAACTTTTCCACGCTTACTGAAAATAAATTCTAGTCAAAATATTATCAAACATAATCAAAATACGTACTATCATTATATGCTCATACTAATGATTATTCCATTGTTTTGAAAATACAAGAATTCAGATCAATGGTATTGGCTTAGTTAATTGATTACACACCATATAAAAAGGGAAGCAATGTCCACAGAACCACAGGCTAAAATGTATTTACACAGATCATCTGGTAAGGGCTTAACTAATAATTATTTGCATTCACAGATACAGGGATTGTTTCTTCTAACAATTTGTGGAAAGAAAAGTAGAGACTTACTAAAGTAATTGCATTTGCAATTGACCCATTCTACACTGCCAGCCACCCTCCACCTCCTGGAATTTATTAATGGTGATTACATAAAAGCAAACTAAAAAATGTTTGTTTGAATAACCGTGCTTGAATCTGTATAACTGAGAGTTAAAAGGAAATTTTGAAATTTGACCTTGGCCAGTGAACCAAGTCCCACAGACTCAAAGAAGGCCTCCTACAGATAAATGTCTAACTTTTGGTTAGTCCAGCAGCTGCAACAAGGTCTGCAGTGGGACAGACACGCTGCATCAGAGCCATTCTTCTTAACAAGTAAATTCTAGAAATCAGTGGTTGTAAACTACTATGGCTTGACAGTTTTTTCATAGAGGAAAATGTGTTTCCCATGACTGTCATTTAAACTTTTAAAAACATCCACCCATTTGTACAAATCCAGATTACCCTCCCATTTATATGGAATGCAGCCAGCACAGTAGTTCCTCAGAACACAGCATTAATCCCACAGATTAAAAATGGATAGGAAATTAAGAACAGATGTTTCATAGCAGTGTTATGTTAGAGATGCCTGAATTAATGCCAAGAGTACTAATATATCCACATGATATTCAGCAGTGCCAAGCCTGGCCCCTCAGTTACCTCATGCATGACATAATGTTTCCAGTTCCAAAACCATCTCCTTCAGAGCTTCAGGATTTCTTCACAGCAGCACACTGCACATGATAGATATACTCTAGTGTCTCTTGAGTTTACGGTTTCCCTCATCCCACCATCTGCACTGTGCATGGTCTGCTACATTGAGAAACATTTTAGCAAGCAAAGTTAGTTCTACCATCACAAACTCAGCTAACACCAAAGCACATCTTGCAAATAGCACAGCTAACATCTTAAAAGGTGTTTTTAGCACTGCAACCAAGGACTCTTAAATCTACAAAGTATTAGAGCCAAAGATCCTAATGATTAAATCCTACAAGAAAATAAGAATAAACAATACATTAAAAAATCTTTCTTTTATTAAAAGTAAAATAGGATACATTGGGTACAAACCATGGCCCAACACTGAGGTCTTCTAGAGAAATATTCTGAGAGGGAGAAAGAAGGGAAAGGGAGAGGAGGGAGGTAGGAAGTAAAAGACAGATACTAAGAATACATTGGAGAAATAAATAAATTATATGTGAACACTGGCCCTTACCAAAAAAAGCATCAAATAAGCTTACAGAAACACAGAATTTCTAGGTTGGAAGAGACCTCAAGATCATCGAGTCCAACCTCTGACCTAACACTAACAGTCCCCACTAAACAATATCCCGAAGCTCTACATCTAAATGACTTTTAAAGACCTCCAGGGATGGTGACTCTACCACTTCCCTGGGCAGCCCGTTCCAATGTCTAACAACCCTTTCGGTAAAGAAGTTCTTCCTAAGATCCAACCTAAAACTCCCCTGGCACAACTGTAGCCCATTCCGCCTTGTCCTGTCACCAGGCACGTGGGAGAACAGACCAACCCCCACCTCCCTACAGCCTCCTTTGAGGAACCTGTAGAGAGCAATAAGGTCAACCAAGCCCCCTCTTCTCCAGGCTGAACAATCCCAGCTCCCTCAGCCACTCCTCGTAGGACTTGTTCTCCAGGCCCCTCACCAGCTTCGTCGCCCTTCTCTGGACTCGCTCAAGCACTTCCATGTCCTTCTTGTAGCGAGGGGCCCAAAACTGAACACAGTATTCGAGGTGCGGCCTCACCAGAGCCGAGTACAGGGGGACGATCACCTCCCTAGCCCTGCTGGTCACACTGCTTCTTATACAGGCCAGGATGCTGTTGGCCTTCTTGGCCACCTGAGCACACTGCTGGCTCATATTCAGCCGACTGTCAACCATCACTCCCAGGTCCTTCTCTGACAGGCAGCTCTCCAACCACTCATCTCCCAGCCTGTAGCTCTGTTTGGGGTTATTGCGCCCCAGGTGGAGGACCCGGCACTCGGCCTTGTTGAACTTCATGCAGTTGACCTCAGCCCATCGGTGCAGCCTATCCAGATCCTCCTGCAGAGTCTTCCTACCCTCGAGCAGATCGACACACGCACCTAACTTGGTGTCATCTGCAAACTTACTGAGGGTGCACTCAATGCCCTCGTCCAGATCATCGATGAAGATATTAAAGAGGACCGGCCCCAGCACCGAGCCCTGGGGAACGCCACTAGTGACTGGCCTCCAACTGGATTTGACTCCATTTACCACGACTCTTTGGGCCCGGCTATCCAGCCAGTTTCTAACCCAACAAAGCGTGCGCCAGTCCAAGCCAAGAGCAGCCAGTTTCCTGAGGAGAATGCTGTGGGAAACGGTGTCAAA
>CM021768.1:43989208-44161445 GCA_011076525.1 Nettapus auritus | reverse complement strand
GCAACATCCTTATAGTCCTCCTTAGTGGCCTGCCCACTTTTCCAAAGATTATAAACCTTCCTTTTTCTCCTAAGCTCAAGCCACCATTCTCTGTTCAGCCAGGCTGGTCTTCTTCCCCACCAGCTCGTCTTTGGGCATGTGGGGACAGATCGTTCCTGCGCCATTAAGATTTCCCTCTTGAAGAGCGCCCAGCCGTCCTGGACTCCTCTGCCCTTCAGAACCGCCTCCCAAGGGACTCTACCAACCAGTGTCCTCAGCAGCACAAAGTCAGCCCTCCGGAAGTCCAAGACAGCTGTTTTACTGGTCCCCTTCCTGGCCTCGCCAAGAATAGAGAACTCCACCATTTCGTGGTCACTCTGCCCAAGACAGCCCCCGACAATCACATCCTCCACCAGTCCTTCTCTGTTTGTGAAGAGAAGGTCTAGTGGGGCGCCACCCCTGGTGGGCTCACTAACCAGCTGCATCAGGAAGCTATCTTCCGCGCTCTCCAGAAACCTCCTAGACTGCTTTCTCTGGGATGTATTGTGCTTCCAGGATATGTCAGGGAAGTTGAAGTCCCCCATGAGAACAAGTGCTGAAGATTTCGCAACTTCTGTCAGCTGCCTGTAGAACTCCTCATCCGTCTCCTCACCCTGGTTCGGCGGTCTATAACAGACCCCGACCAGGACGCTAGCCTTGTTGGCCCTGCCGATCCTAACCCAGAGGGACTCGACCTTGTCATTCCCAGCCTCGAGTTCTACAACATCGAGAGACTCTCTAATATAGAGAGCCACACCACCACCCCTTCTGTGCTGCCTGTCCCTTCTGAAGAGTTTATAGCCAGTCATTGCAGCACTCCAGTCATGAGAGTGGTCCCACCACATCTCCGTGATGGCAACCAAGTCGTAGCCTGCCTGCTGCACGATGGCTTCCAGCTCCTCCTGTTTGTTACCCATGCTGCGTGCATTGGTGTAGATGCACTTCAGCTGGGCCATTGCCTTATCCCCCGGCCTTGCTATTGTTCCCCCTGGCACAGCTCCAACAATCCTTGCTTCAGCCCCATCCCCCTTCTTACCTAGTTTAAAGCCCTCTCAATGAGCCCTGCCAGCTCCTGGCCCAGGATCCATTTTCCCCTAATAGATAGGGACCCGTCTGCAGCCATCAGGCTGGGTGTCGAGTAAAGTGCCCCATGGTCGAAAAACCCAAGATTTCTGTGTTGGCACCAGCCCCTGAGCCACGTGTTTAACAGGTGGGCTTTCCGTGTCCACTTTGTACCCCTCCCTGCCACCGTAGGGATGGACGAAAACACCACCTGCACTCCCGCTCCATCCACTAACCGTCCCAGTCCCCTAAAGTCTCGTTTGATAGGCCTCAGGCTTCTCTCTTCAATGTCATCACTACCTGCCTGGACTATCAAAAGAGGATAATAGTCAGAGGGGCGAACCAGGTTGGGAAGCTTCCTGGCAACATCCCTGACCCTGGCCCCAGGGAGGCAGCAGACTTCCCTACGGGTAGGGTCAGGCCGACAAATAGGGCCCTCTGTTCCCCTGAGGAGAGAGTCTCCCACAACAATAACCCTTCTGTCTTTCTTGGTGGAGGCAGTCCTGAGGCGTGGAGTCGACCTCCTCGCCCTAGGCATCCTCCTGGGTACTCTTGCTACCTCTTCCTCACCCACCGGTCTCTCAAGCTCCAGGGCCTCAAACCTGTTATGTAGGGGCACCTGGCCAGGTGGGGCCAGAAGGGGAGGGCATCGCCTGCGATGTCGAGCAGGGACCTGTTTCCATTCCTCCTCAACTCCCAGATTCCCTCCCTCTGCCTGATGGCGACAGGGCAGGGGGTCCACCCCCGTTTGGGGGGTCTCACCCCGGTACCTCTCCTTGAGGCCCTGCAGGGAGTTGCTTCACCAGTCTATCTCCCGCTCACACTCCCTGATATCCCTCAACCTCTCCACCTCCTCCTTGAGCACCGCCACCATGCGGACCAGGTCATCCACCTGCTCACACTCATGCACCCAGTTTCTCTACCTCCCACTGATGGCAGCAACAGGCTCAGATACTCCCTGCATCCGGTGACCTGAACTGCTGCATTTTTTAACGGGTAGGCGGTCTGGGTGTGTACCGACTTCCTGGAGAGCACACCGTGCCTAGTGGAGACCATTATCGCCTAGCTAACGGCTGTCGTTACAGGAGGTGTTACGTATGGGCGGGGGAGAGCACCCTGCCCTGCCTGCTCGCCCTGCCTGCTCTAACTGCCGCGCTAATTAACTGCCGCACTAACTGCCGTGCCACGCCCTTCTGCCGTGCCACGCCCTTCTGCCGTGCCACGCCCTTCTGCCGCGCCACGCCCTGTTCGCCGCGCTCCTGGTCGGTCGCGCTCCCTAGGGGCAGCTTTTGAACGGCTGGGGAGGGGGCGCTGCTGGCTCCGCCTACGCCTCGTCAGCCTCCCCCACGAGGGCTGCCGGGTCCTGGCGGCTCCCTCAAGTAGGCTCGATGCCGGAAAATTAGCCCTGCCTGGCCCGATCCCTGCTCCGCTGCAGAACACGTCTGCCCCAGAGCCGATCGCCTCAGCAAATGGCCAGCAAATGTTTAGGGACAGCCATTAACATATCTATAATTTGAAAGAGGTGAAATGGAAAAAGGACAGTTTCAGAGACAAAATACTGAATGCTTGTCATTGAAGTGATAGAGCTCTCTACTCCATTTCTAAAACAACAGGCAATGATTGTCATAACCAGTTAGTCTAAGTAATGCTGGAGACAGAAAATAAACAACTACCCATTACCTAACGTATATTCCCACACAGAATAGGAAAATGCCTTTGCATCTCTGGTATCTTGAGAAGAAAGGACCCAGTGAAAATATTTCTAATATCAATATATTTGTTTCTTTGTTTCCAGAAAACAGATTGCTACATGTGCTCCTATTAAATATTATTTCATTATTATACTTGTTTCATATTTTGTGACTTTACTTGGAAAATATATCTATATATATATATATTTCATTTTTAGTAAGAATAGTTTTGAAATAATATTGCAGAAAACCTTACAATCTAGAAATCAGTTTATTGCAAAATCATTTTTTAGTAGCAGCTAACAAAAAATCTATGGAATATATCTCCCAGAGATAGTACAAAATAAAGTCAGCAGAAACAGGAAACAAAGTATTTTTTTCAGCAGCAGTACTGAATGAGTGTTGGAATTAATAACAGTGCTCACCTGAGAGACTCATGTAGTGATCTTAAACTTCAGTTGTGTAATACCAAAGAATGATACTGAACATCTGCATCCATCTTTACTGCACTTTAAACTATCACACTCTTTCTGGCACAAGACTGTTTCTTTAGATAGTATTTCTTTTCCTTTTTTCCATTAGATGGGTGTCCATAGCAAACTCAGTATAAATTTTCTTTTATCACTTCTAAAGTGATTACAATAGCAGCTTCCAAAGAACAATGGAGAGTGGGTCAGTACCTATCTCCTGGACATCAGGATGCATTGCAATATACCACTTGACAGGTTTCAGTAAGTTGTAAAGCAAGTTTATCTTAGGTTACCATAGCATTTATATCTCTAAGTATCACCTGGCATAAAGGAATAATGCAAACAGCAGAATACACATATTTTGCTAACTGTATGTGCCTTTATTAGATCATTTTACCACTATTATTAGGCTCAGGTGAAAACTATATTATGGACTGAGATTGTAGGTGTTCTGAAGTGCAAACTATTGTAGTTACAGAAACCTATTATAATTCCTCAACAAAGAAAGGGCAAGTAGACTATAAACTGACTGAGCAAATAAAAGAAAGGTATAAAAAGGCCAAAGTACTAATAAGAAAAGGGAGATTTTTATTACCTAGGTAAAGCCTGGAGTACATTAAATGTGGTAATGAGATTGAAAGAACAGGCAGATGCACACATATAATACCAAACAGCATTCACATTCAACCATGAAAAAAATAAAAATAAAAAAAATAGTGGTCTTCTTGGTATGAAGTAATGCAAAGGTTATGTTTGAAGACATAAAGGCAAAAGAGAATCTATGGAAAGAGGTAATATTGCTGTGGTTGTAATTAAAAACAAACAAACAAACAAAAAACCTTGCTTCAGTTAACCTGATGGGTGCAAGATGCACTTAGTAAAGACAAATAATGCATGCATAATTAAGTTACCTAGTAACAATAAATCATGAATAAAGCAGAGTTTGGGCATAAATAACACAAAGAAAAGAATATTTAGAGAAAAAGGTATGTTTTGTCGAATACCTAAGCCCCAGGGCTTGGCCTAAGGGCCAAGAAAACATTGAGTAGTACAGAAAAACATTAAGGACTATTAAAAAAAAAAAAAAAAAAAAAAAAAAAAAAAAAAAGTTTGCATTGAAGCACCTTATAATATAAGATTAAGATATAATATAATATAATATATATAATTATATAATATATAATTATATTATATATATTTATATATAATATAATATAATAATGTAAGATAATATAAGATTAAGTAAGATATACATAAAAGGTTCTTCTCTTTACACACTCATGGAAAGCAAACAGAGAACAGGAAGAAATGGGATATACTGGTGTTGGAGGCAAATAAGGTTAATTTGACAGAAAATAAAAAATGGAAAATGAGTAAAAAAGAGTCAAAAACCAACATCAAAAACAGGGAAGGAAAATTTTAAAAGTCCTCCTCACTTTGCACAGACAGTTAATTAAGCAATTAGAGCTATACAAAGTAGTGAGAGCTCCAGGCTCAGAGGAATTATGTTTTAGAGTTCTGCAGAAGGCAGGGAGAGAAATGGGAAGAGTATTGGCCAAATTTAATAGCACACTAAGGGCAGGGAGCACCAGAGGGCTGGAGGGCACGCAATGCAATACCGGTGTTGAAGAATGGAATGAAGAGGACATGTAAAATCTACAACACTCATATGAGGTATACTGGAGATATGAAGACACATGAAAAGTTTAGACTTTAAAAAAACACTAATGTGCAAGATAGTCAGCAGCAGACAAGAGAGTTTCATATACTAAAGTTCATAGCTGGATTCATAAATATACATAAAATAGTAAATATCAAGCATCCATATTAAGTCTAAAATATACCTGTTTGTCAGAAGAGCTTGAATCTCAGTTACACTTTTAGACTGTTATTTTGGTTTGTCTTGGATCTTTTTGATTAATTTTCTTGCAATTTGAATTTCAGTCACTGATGTAGTTTTTGCCTACATAAATCTATCATTAGAGAGGATTTTATGGTAAAGGCTAGATTAGCAATCACATAAATCAAATTCAGGACATAGCTCAAGTATGGATTATAAACAAACCATTTGGGCCAAAGCTCAGCGTTGCACTTGTAAATGTACTTCAAGTGAATGAATATTTCTTTTTCCATATAGAAGGGTTTAAAGAACAAAATTCAAAAAATATTAAAGCTTGTGAATTGCATCATTCATTTAGAAGTAGAGAACATACCTGCATAAGATTACTGAGTAAGAATTAGATCATAGATTTACTCAAAAAGGACAAATTATTATTATTATTTAAACAGAGTGAAGTTTTCTGGGGCTAAGTTGCTTCACTATAGAAAGAAATAGCAGCTACATTTTCCTTTTTTTTTTTTTTTTTTTTTTTTTTTTTTTTTTTTTGATGCAGTAAAGTATAGATTAGGTAAAACCATGGGCCAGGCACTTGGTTTTAGATTGCAAATTTCTGGAAATAGCCATTCCCTATATAAAACATCTGTATCATGGGGCTCCCATTTAATTCAGGGCCTGTATCCTGAATTATATGGAGGAGTTTACAGACATTAGTGATTATGCATATCACTTTGCACATCCATAGACTACATGAAGTACACTGGCTTGTAAACCAGTGGAAACCAGATTCAGGGTACCTAACCAAAACAATATTTCTAGGAAGCATGATTTGGTTGGAAGGGAAAAATATAAGGAGCCTGATACAAAACTGCTTCCTAGTTTAAGCTGCACAACAGAGACAGAAAAAATGTGACAAACATTCATCGCTTTTGTATACACTGTAAATTGTAGCATAGGCTCTTGTGTGATTTAAAATATGTGTAAAAATAATACAACACTGTTGAGAAAATACAGAGAAGAAGAACAAATTAATTTTTAATAGTTTTAGTTTATGGGCTGATAAATTTTTCTAGCATTTTACTGCACAGAGTAGGTGGTCATCATGAGCCTGGAGACAGGATATTATCACAAAGACTCAGCTAAAAGTTGTCAAAAAGCAGAAGAAAGAGCAACCAAAAGACTTCAGATCATTACGGACAGTATATTAAAAGATTAAATGTCCCAATGCCATATTATACACTGCTTTTGCTTATTCTATACAGATGCTATAGGACATATAGACAGTTTATTGCTAGACATAAACTACAAGCCACCTGTGGACAGACACACATACTGTAAATATACTTCTGCATATATGCAGACTTTAAAAATTAGCTATAGCTGACAGCATTTCTTTAAGAGTTAAATGTTTATAGTCCAGTTAAACAGAGCTAGCAGCAGAACTCTCAGTGATAAAGCCACCTAGCACACACAGGAATATTAACAAGCCTGTATGATAATAAGAAATGTAGATACAGAACTTAAAACACCATGTTTTCCTTCTATCGCTTCAACAGTGAAGATATCTCCTGAGTTTCAGGAGAAAGAGGATGAATGAGGTTCTTCGAGATTTTTCTTTCTCTTCTTATTAAGTCTTCTGAATAACTTAGCCATCAAGGCCCTAGAGCATGTCCAGAGAAGGGCTACAAGGCTGGTGAAGGGCCTGTGAAGAGCATCTGAGGGAACTAGGGTTGTTTTGTCTGGAGGAGGCTCAGAAGAGACATTATTGCTCTCTCCGACTACCTGAAATGAAGTTGTGGGGAGCTGGGGGTCGGCCTCTTCTTGTAGATAACTAGAAATGGGACAAGAAGGAGTGTCCTCAAGATGTACCAGGGGAAGTTCAGGTTGAAATTAGGAGAAATTTCCTCTTGAAAGAGTAGTCAGGCATTGGAATGGGTTGGTAAGGGGTGTGGTGGAGTCACTGTCCTTGGGAGTATTTAAGGAAAGGTTGGGTGTGGTACTTAGGGACATGGTTAAGTGGATGATATTGGTAGTAGGGGATGGTTGGATTGGATGATCTGGTAGGTCTTTTCCAACCCTAACGATTCTATGATTGCCTTGGGCTGAATGTGAAATAAAGGTCTTTATCTGATTGAGTGAGCTGAAAGCTTTGTTGGGAATTTCTAAGTTTAAAAAAATTCAGGGGTGGCATATCACCCTTTTTCCCTGTATGCATGTTTTGTGCAAGCAGCTGTGGCTGTCTGCTCTTCTTACACTTGATTTTAACAGTGTTTGTTTGCATGCATCCTTATGAGCTCAGTTCAGGTTTTAGGATAATGAGACTTTTCTCCACCTCCCACTTAGAATAGCCTGAATAGAATAGGTAGATTTCAGCCTCCTTTCAGAACACTGAGTCCATGAGGATGTAATAGACCCAGATTGCCAGAACTGATGAGATTCCTGATGCAGGCATGTTTAACTTTTTTTCCTCAACCCTCATAAAGTAAGGGCACCAGCAATACACCTATACATGCATATATCTTTTTTTTTTTCAGTTACTTTTCAGGTGTTCACATTTCTGTACACAGCTACTGCTCCATTCAGCCCACCCATTCCTCAAGACCATGAGAGCTAAAGGCTTTTCTTATGAATGAAAATTCTCATTATGAAACATAAATTATATTTGAAATTTGCATATTGCTCTGATATGCACAGGAATCTTTGCGGTCTGGACATGTATCAGAGTATACTTGAAACTTGAACTGTAGGAGGTTTCTGACTTGGAGCAAATTTGTGGAAAACAGGAAAATATTATAGTTAGAGAGACTGCAATAAAAGAGTCAAGTTCTTCCTCCCCTGAGGGAAGCAATACAAATAAAAAACTTGTCACTTGCAACTAAAAAATCTGTACACATATATTAGACAGAATGATATATACCAATAAAAATAAAATAAGAAGGATAATGACAAAGATGTGAAACCTTGATAGAAAATCTTAGTAAGGATACAGAAGGTTTAAATTAGGCATCAATAAAAGGAGAGCTTTAGAAAAGAGTGACCAATCTACAATTTACCACAGCAAAACATGCTGCTTTTTCTATGCTTTCTTCTTTGGATCGCTTTTGATGTGGATATGTGCATGCATTCATTCTGTTAGAACCTTCATAACTGATTACATTAGAGTTGTAGATCACTTACTAACTTACATGCCTTATTCCAAGTGAGATACTGGATATCATTATAGGAAAATATAAACTGATCTCAAAAACTCAGTGCGTTTTGGTTGTGACTGATTTCAAACTACTGTATACCATAAATATATGCCATATTTGGTTGGACAAAAAGTTTTAATTGATAAACTGAGTAACAGCGGATTATGAAAAAAATTGTATTTATGTCTCCCATAGCAAGATCAAATTAGTTTTACCCCTTGGGAAGGATGAGTTTCTTAGTAAAATAAGACTTGTATGAAGATATTACCTGCACAGATAAGTGTCTGTTTGTCCATCAGAGTACAATAACTTTTTAGTCCACTGACTATTTTCAGGAAAACTCAGGAGAAGCGGAAAGCACTATATGACCACTCAGTTCCATATAACAGTCTATAAAAATTCGTTACAAACAAATGTCTTATGTGGAAGGATTCTGTAGTACCCCTTACCCCTCATTATTAAGTTCCTTTCACAAGAAAACCTTCAGAGGTAAGACTCAACCACAAGAGACTAACCTGCATGAAACTTTGTTCCCCTAGTTCCAGCCCTCATACCCTGGCACTTATTCCTTTAAACTCCTGTGTTTCTTGATATCAGGACATTAGAAACAGTGTGTCAGGTAAAGGAGATTTAAAATGAGAGGTTTCATTTGGCTCTTTGTTTTTTAAAGTATTTTTGTGCATTTATTTGGACTTAAATGCCTTACCACACTGGACTACAGACTTAATTTTTTTCTTCTCAACTATTTCTCAAGATGTCATGTTAATTTAGAGTACCACATTTTTATATCTGTCTGCCTGTTAGGTTGACTAGCTATCATTGATATTTCTGTGTCTACATGAAATACTGTGATACTTGGGTTTCCATTACCAAATCTACCACTGTGAAAGCCAGACACTATTGGCAATCTCAGTTCAAAAAGTCAGAATTCTGTAAAAAAAGTGAGAACTATGCTGTTATGCCCACAATGGGCTCTTTCAGTGAGGTGCATTTTAGGTTGAAATATTAAATATAAGTACAGTGATCTGTTGTGTAGATAAAACATCCATCAATTCCACAGTTTTTATGTTCTCAATACAATGTTTACATAGCTTTTTGCAGTCATACCAGGAGTGGGTATTTTCAGTTTGTTTCCTGCCATTCTTTGATTTTCTCCAAGCCTACTATATTTGGCCTGAAATTCCGACAAATACTAAAGATAATAGATTTGGCTGTCCCACACTCTAGAGTACAGTATAGATATGCCCTTGATAGAACTTAACCCTAGCACCAGTGTTGTACCTAAACATGTTTGACCTGAACACTTTAATTATTTATTTTTCCTGTGGATATATAAAATTCCCTGTGCAATTCAAAGATCTCTACATTGTGCCTTGCAGGCATACTGTTATTCTTGATTTCTTGTAACAAGTGTGAGAAACACAGTTGTGTTTTTGCAGTAGAGAACTAATGTTCTGTATTCAAAGGTAGTTGTGTAGTCATAATGAGGAGAAATGCTAAGTAGGTAAGTGAACAGTAGAAGGCCTCACTGTTCCAAAATAAGGTAGAAGCTTGAGAAAAACAGGATGAGCAGTGTGAGAACAGTAAAACAAAGATCTCAAGTTCTCAAAACATATGAAAGGAGAAATTAAAGGGCTGAAAAAAAAAAATAATAATAATTGTACATATATGTTATAGAGGAGCATCAGGTAGCTTGTGAACCTGTAGTACTCAGCCAATGAGGAAAGAGGGGAGATGATAAGGTGTTGGGTCATAGAGAATAAAAGATTATGATTTGTTTACTAAAAAGCACTCCTAATTAACAGGATGCCTGCCATTGCAATTGTGAATAAAATAGCTTCACAGAAGATCCTGTCTGAAGAAAATTATTTGAGATTTTTCTCACACAAGAAAAAAGGAAATATGTTATATATAATGCCAAAATTTGATTGTTAAAATTATAGAAATCTTAACTGTTTAATAAAAGAAGAATTAGCTCAGATCATGTTATCCAAGAAAGAGTGTGAAAACAAAACAAAACAAAACAAAAAACATGAGCCTTAATAATCAGTAATAAAATTAAAATCATTACCCACTGACTCTCAGTACCTACTCCTTTTTCTCTCTGACATGCTCACCCTCCTGGGAGGAGTGTGATAGGTTTGGTTTCCTCCTTTCCACTCTAGAAACCACTTGGGTTTCTTATGTCCCTGCTAACATTGCCTATATCTCTTCTTTCTTCTCTGACCCTACATCCACACTGACTTTCTATCAGGTATTTTGTATTTGTTAAGTGCTTGTTCTAAAGTAAGACAAACCAGGAATTAGCCACTGGGCCATCAGAAAAAAATAGCTGTTCCAGATAAACAAAACAAAACAAAACCAAAAACACACAAACAACAAAAACAACACCATCAACAACAACAAAAAAATAAAACTCCAGGCAGGGCAAGGCAAATGTAGACAAAGTCCGATAAACCTCAGCTGTGAGGCCTTGCCAAGCCAGTACAAAGCTTGAGGCCTGTTACTACCAGTGACAACACTGTACTTACACATCTCAGTGCCCTGAAAACCCCAAAAGAAAGCACAAACATCTTGAAAACTCATTGGGACTTTTTAAAGTGGGTTGAGTGTGATCAACACTGATATACAGAGGCAAAAACATTTCATCTTGTTCACCTTTATCAATTGATGGAGATCGATCAGAGAAGGCTGCCTGGTTTCTCAGTTTGCATATCCTCCATTTACCTAATTCCCCCTTTTTTGTGGCATATCCTCTCACCAGCTGTTGGCCATAGCAAATTACTTTACAAAAACACAAAAACAAACAAATAAACAAAAAACAGCTGAATTGAACGTTTCAAAGTTTTCGTGTTCAGTATTTTTAATATGCCCTGCTTGGAAGCCTATCAATAATAAATATATTTATACATATATATTTAGAAACACATTTAAAAACAAAATAGTATCTAAAAAATTCAAGTTAACTGAAAGGAGCAAATGTTTACATTGGTGCCCACGGGTGCCACATCACTTCAGGATTATACTATTATTGCTTACAATCTACTTCAGACACTTATATACTACTGAGGAATTCCCTGATGGTTGCAGCAGTCAACATCATGGTTTGAAAACATAACCACACAGTTACATTTACTCATCTGCCAGTCTGAAATATGTATTAGTGTTATTTCATTTTGTTACACTAGTTCTGAATTGTCAAGCCCAATATAAAAGGAAATCAAATTAACAGGGATTATTTTTGACATCATAATTTCACATGGGTTCTAATTGTCAGCAAAGATGATAAAATCTATGATATGTTTCTTTGAGTTATTATCAGTTCTTTTTAGAGTTTTCCCTCATTACATGTTCTATTCAACCATACAAATATAAATGTCAGTTTTCAGTGAGGAAGCTTATGGCAAGGTCATTAGCTCATTAGACAGTTGCAATAAGTAAGTAATACAACCCTCTGGGAAATATGTAAACTTCATATACACCTGAGCAAGAAAACTTCACGAGCAAATTGCTTCTTACATGAAGATTTTCTCTAAGTAAAACCTCAGGTTGCCAAACAGGATAATACAACCAGAGCAGAAATATGATTTCATAAATTCAAGTTCCTCAGATACATTTATTTTCTATTAGTTTAAAAGTGACTTGAAATACTTTATTTAAAATGATATCTAGAAATAAATCCATTTTTAGATGCTGTAATAATTGCTTTGTTATAAAGTCACGGTGTCTAAGAGACTGATTGAAAGGAAACTGCAGCTTCCTTAAGGGAGTACATGGTCATTTAATTTAATTATCTTATTCCAGCTGGTGATAATATCCAAAGGGAAACTGTTTCCAAATTTACTTTTTATTAAAACTGAACTCAAGCACAGCCAGTCAAATCTATATATACTACAAGCATTTTTAGCTTTGGTGCTGCTGTAAAACTTATTACTTATCACTTCGGAAATCAAATGAGGAGAAAATCGTTATTCTAAAATAACAGAAAACAGACAATGTACTAAGAACATTAAAAAAAAAAATCAACAAGCAAGGTAAACTGACAGTCTTATGAGTGATATTTTTTTCTGCTTTCCTTGATTCTTACACATCTGTGTCAGTTCTCAGAAAAAAAAAAAAAAAAAAAAAAAGAAAAAAAGAGGAAAAAAAAAAAAAAAGTGGGAGGGGGATCTTTTCCTTTCCTTTTCCACTACCGTATTCAGTTAACACTGGCAATTCTTTATCATTTATCCCTATTTGAGTCCTACTTATGCACAACTGGTACCTAGTAGTGATTTTGTAAGAGACACAACCATATACATTTGAAGGAAAAAAAATAATTCTGAGGGCAGTTGGTACATACTGTAGACCAAGATAAGACTCTTATATATAGCATTATGATTTTCCAGGACTGGTTTTGAGATTGACCCTACAAATGTCATCATCGTTAGTGACAAACACTAACCACTCAAGAATAGATACTGTTTGGCAAACCATTAAAAATATAACTGAACAAGGCCATTCAGAAGTGTTGGCAGCAAACTTATTCCAAGCCCTTATACTTTAACTACACTGTGCTTAATTGGGAAATGCCCACTTTGCACAGCTGCAGCAAAGACTTATTTCCTCCTCTTCTAGAAAATAAATAGCTGTTTTCTTTCTATCTTCAAGGTGACATCTCCCATGCTACAGAGTAATTCAAAGATAAGGGGTATTTTTAGCTCTCCTTGTAGTTCCTAATACAGTTATGTCCATTACACAGCACATTAGTTTTTCACAGGGATGTTCTTAGCAGTAAAGTAGACTTGGATCCTCTCACACTCTTTGATTTTATTCTTTCAGTACATCCCATTCTTTTTCATACTTCACATAGCTGTGATCTTGTACCAATTCTTTTTAGTGCATTTTATCTGATTTCTACTCCATTATTTTTTTGAATATTCTTCCAAGTATTTCTTCCAATACCTTTTTTGTTGCTTAATTAAAAGTTTTGAATTTAAGGATCTTTTTTTGCCACATTTTAGAAAACTGATGCTTATGGCATTCAAAATTGTATATAAAAACAAATAACCAGTAGGCACATTAAAACAATTTGAAACTGGAATAAACCTGTGCTCTGACTCCTTAGAGTTGGAGGACATCTAGTTAACACCAACCTAGATAACACCAATCTAGTTAAGTCAGTATTTAGCCTGAGTCTTGTTTGAGGGAGATAACTTTTCAAGAGACATGTACCTTCTTTTTTCTACAGTCACAACAAAATATGTAATCCATCTATTTTAGCAGCTTGTTCCAATGGTAAAGTCTCATCAATATTAAAAATATTTTTCTAATTTTTGTGTTCTTGTTCAACTTTCAGCCTTATTTTTTCAATGTGTTTCTTTGCTATACTACTGCAGCTTTTAATAACCTTTTTCCTTGTTAAGCAAGTTTTCACGGCTTCTCTCATCTTCATTATGCTTTTTAACTCATCCTTTGTAGCTCTTGATTTTTATTCTTTTAAAGTTTTTTCTGTATCTTTTTCAATTTTTCAACATTATTTCTTAAATGATGACATAGCAGGATTCTTCAATTGCATATATCATTAAATTTCTTCCGGTGTCTATTCCCTTCTATTTTTACATGTCACGGCACCAAACAAGGAGCTCATATTAAAATGTATTACCCTGCCAGAATCCTTTATATAGTCACTATTTAGCACCCTGTCATTCTACAGATTGTGGCTTCCTTTTTTTTTCCTATGGATATTGATTAGCATTTGGATGCAGCCAGCTCAGTATGTATCTTGCTCTTGGCATTCCTGCCAAGTATCTTTTTGTCTTCAAATTTTATCAAAAATGACTTAATCTTATCCTCCAGATTATCCCTGAAGCTACTTTTTATCACTAAAACACACTACAAACTCACCAATATAATGCTGACTCTTCACTGGCACCACTGTGCCAGGTTATGTCAGCACTATTTCAATCTCATCAATTTTGCTTTTATTTATTTCATATCACCTAATTCTTATACAGTTATTTAATAATGTCTGAGGTATGACAAAAATCTAAGAGTAATTACAGCTAATTTGAATAAATAAAAACAAATACCTAAAATATAGAATCAGATCTGATAGATCCTGAATTCCATAAAACAATATAAGCAGAACACTCAAGGTGAGCCTGCACCAGCACAGAGCAGAGTGGGACAATCCCTTCCCTTGACCAGCTAGGAATGCCCTGCCTGATGCACCCCAATATATGGCTGGCCCTTTCCTCTGGCTCATATTCGTGTTACTGCCAACCAGAACCCTCACATCCCTTTCCAGAGGGCTGATCTCCAGACTCACATTTCCCCCTCCATATGTATAGCCACAGTTGCCCCAATCCAGGTGCAGAATCCAGCACTTGCTCTTGTTAAATTTCCTAGAATTGGGATGAACACTTGAATACCTACCACAGTGTTCTCATTCTTTTAGCACCCTATACCACACCCAGTATTCAAAATATATTAATAACTGTCACCAGTAGGCCAGATACACTTGCCACATGATTTTAGGGCTCTTGACTGAGAGTTATTTGGGCCTGCAGATTTTAAAAGCTTGGCCTATAGTTCCTTTTATCCTCTCCAGTTACTAATGGACTAGAAAGTACATTATATAAGCATATTATCCCCCTTCTTCCAGGTAAAGAAAGACTTGTTCAGCACTTCAGCATTTTCCACATCACTGTAAAAATTTTGCCATCTCTACCTACTATATTATTCATCTCAGTTGTAAGATTTTTTTTTTTCTAATATTCTATAACAACTGATTTATATTATCCTTAACAATGCCAGCTATGGATATTTCCTTGATATCTTTAGATATTTATTTTCTTATGAAAATTCCTATTTATAGCAGAATTTACCTTATAACCTCTTCCCTTAAAACCCTGTAGGGTTTTCTTTATTTCTAATTGATATCATTATCGGCTCCTGAAACAATCACAGGCTTTTAACCAAACTTGTCCTCTTCAATGTAGTGGTATGTATAGTGTGTTTACATGGCAAGGTTTTGGTAGCAAGGGGCCACCATACGGGTAGCTTCTGTGAGAAGGATCTAGAAGGATCATGTTTGGTAAGGGCCCCACTGCTGACCAGAGCTGAAACAATAAGCGATGTTGTTTTGTGCCCCTGTGAGAGCATATTTAAGACAGGGAAAAAAAATGCTGCGCCACACAGCAGCTGGGAGGGTGAGAGGAGTGAGAAACAGCCTTGCAGGCGCCAAGGCCAATGAAGAAGGAGGGGGAGAGGTGCTCCAGGCGCCAGAGCAGAAGTCCCCTGCCTGTGGTGAGGACCATGGTGAAGGAGGATGTCCCCCTGCCCATGGAGTACCACGGTGGAGGAGGGTTCCATGCTGCAGCCCATGGAGGAGACCACAGTGGAGCAGGTGGACCTGCACCGATGGAGGCTGTGGCCTGTGGAAGACCCCTGCTGGAGCAGATTCCGGAGAGAGGAGACCACATGGGAGCAGGGGGTTTGGGGGGAGCTGCTGCCCGTGGGGGACCCAGGTTGGAGAAGCTTGCTCCCAAGGTATGGACTCCATGGTACAGACCCATATATGGAGCAGTTCTTGAAGAGCTGCTGCTTGTGGGAAGCCCACGCCGGATCACTTCAGCAAGGACTGCATCCCGTGGGAGGGACCCCACAGCACAGAGGACAAGAGTGACTGAGAAGGAGCGGCAGTGAAGAAGCGCTATAGACTGACCATAACCCCCATTCCCCCATTCCCCTGCGCCGCTCGGGGGGAGGAGGTGGAGGAGGGTGGATGGGGGGGGAAGGTGCTTTTGGTTTCTTTCCTTAGTTTTTCACTTCTCTAGCTTGTTAGTAATAAGCAATAAATCTTACTATCTCTCTATGCTGAGTCTGTTTGCCTGTCATGATAATTACTGGGTGATCTCCTCATCCTTATCTCAACTCTTGAGCCCTTTTCATCGTATTTTCTGCCCGTTCCTCTTTGAGGAGGGGGAGTGAGAGAACAGTTGTGGTGGAGCTTGGCTGCTCGTATAATCTTTCCTTAGAGAATTTCCCCTTTTTATTCTTGATCAGTCTTCCTTTTTTTTTTTTTTTTCCTTTTTCTTTTCTTTTCTTTTTTTTTTTTTCCCTGCCAGTCATACTCATTTAAACTCATTTGGAAAACTGTGAAACAACAATGAATTTATTATTTAGATTTATGTGTGTGTGTATATACATATATATATATGTTTCAAGTCCAGGTTTGATGAGGCCCTGAGCAACCTGATCTAGTGGGTGGTATACCTGTCAATTGGTACTAGATGATCTTTGAGTCCCTTCCAATAGAGGACATTCTGTGATTATATGCAGTACAGTTACTGGCACTTTCCCTTGCTTGTTTGAACTGTAGGTAATCAGGTCTCAACGATTAGTCACTAGGCAATCACTAAAACCCGGGTGATTTATTTAACTTCAGATTTATCTCATGTTGAGTACAATACCTTCTGCATAACAAAGTCTCTGGTTATATTCACAGTAGTGAATTGTATGGAACCATGTCATGTAAAGGGTACAGTTTTAAAAGTGCATTTAGACTTGTAAGTCTAACACTTGATGCTTTCATTTAAGCTGTGTTTTTCCTACTACAGCTTTATGAAAGTTTTATTAGTGATAGACTTTTTTTTTTTTTTCTTTTCCTGCATTGCCAGTGCTAATTTACCTTTATAATTTGCATTCTTGATCGTTGTAAGTTTTTTAAAGATTGCTACAGTTTTGTTGCTAATGGATTTTAGATAACCTGTCATTTTCAGGGATTTTTATCTCATGCAAAGTCCTAGTTATTCATACGTATTAATTCATTTGTTCTAAGTCTGTGCTATTGAGATACTGTTACAACCATTTTAAGTTCATCTCCTACAAAGCAATCATTTCTGACAGAGATGGCTGTGAACCCAAACCATACAGTCCAAATCACAGGTTATAGATTCTCAAGATCTAGGTCCTATACTGTGTCATAAAAACTGATTTACTACTCTAAAGATGGAGTAAAGTCTTTTTTATAAAAATGCTGTTGCAGGAAATAGGGAGCTAGAGTTTTCCTTTCCTGTGCAGGTAAGGGATTAAAGATTAGGGCTGCCAAACCATGACCCAAGAATGGAAGAATAACTGTGTAATACTCCTGTCCAACTCCAGTGGTGTCTTTCCCTGGATAAATACAAGAGCTTGCTTCATAGCTCCACAAATGCTGTCACAGAGCATTATTTTTTAGTCAAAAGGACTTAAATATGCTCTCTAGGAACTTGGCTGTAAAGCTTCCTTCCATGGCAGAATTAAAATTGATTTATTTTTTTTTCTCAGTACTTGAGTGGCTTAGTTGGAACATGCAGGAAAGAAATCCTTCACTTCTGTTACTACAGTACAGAACCAGGTGTCCTCTTCAGTCCTCCATGAATTTCCAAACACAATGTAACAGCCAGAAGAACTCTCACCATTCTGAAGTCATTACTAGAGCAAAACCATGCTGATTATCAGGCAGTTTTTCTTTCCTGATGTGACTCATAGCTGAATCAACTAATAATTGCAGATATTTCCACAGAAAAGGTCAATTCTGACAAACAGCTCCTTGAAAAATGCTGAAAGTAGTTGTGTCATTCCGCATCTTTAACATAAATTATCTCATGGTAAAAAATAATAATAATAATAATAATAAGTCAGCAGTCAGTGTGAACCTGCCCTTGGAAAATACTTAACTCATTCATCCAGTCTGCCAAGTTTTTACCTGTATTAAATCTGTATTACTGGTTTTCATAATTTTCATCAGCTGAGAATCTGGCATGCCATTTTTAATGACAGGGATGTGGGCAATGAATTTCTCCACCTGAAGAAAAATGGGAATTACCAGCCTTTCAAAGATTGTCTATTTTTCATAGTGTGCTCACCTAAACATGCAATAAGTAATTCTGGACTTCTTATCTCCAGACCTCAGACATAAAACCATTATGTTATCCTAGAAGATCATACAGAAAATATATTAAGAGATGAGCTTGACACCACTGCCAGTGTCTTGAAGTCTTGCTGCATATGGAAATCTGCACATGTGAAAAAAAGATAAACCTCAAAAGCTGTGGAGCCGCCCTTTGTAACCAAGGTGCATTGCCAAAGGTGAACTTCTGTTTGGCACAGGCTGTAGAAGGAGAAAGACAGGAATGCATAAGCTCTCCTCCTGGAGTTACATCTACAACCACTTTCTCAAAGAGCTCAACCAGACAGATGATTTTATTCTGTTGTCTAGCAGTCTGCATACCTTGCCTGTATAGCCCAGGTACAAAGGAAGAATAACATATACCAAGAACAACATATTAGAACCAGTATCATATATTAATTGCAAGCAAATTCAATTTCTAGCAAAAGCTAGAAATGCTAAGCCATATCTTCACCTGTTGGTTTGCTTGCTGTGTCTGTCTCATATTTTGGCTAAATGAATATTCAATCATTTTTACAAGGGATGTGTCCCAAGAATAACATAGAGAGATTTTCCTGTTAGGTTTTCTGATGAGTGCATTATCCACAGAATCACAGAATCACAGAATTTCTAGGTTGGAAGAGACCTCAAGATCATCGAGTCCAACCTCTGACCTAACACTAACAGTCCCCACTAAACCATATCCCGAAGCTCTACATCTAAACGTCTTTTAAAGACCTCCAGGGATGGGGACTCCACCACTTCCCTGGGCAGCGCGCTCCAATGTCTAACAACCCTTTCGGTAAAGAAGTTCTTCCTAAGATCCAACCTAAAATTCCCCTGGCACAACTGTAGCCCATTCCCCCTCGTCCTGTCACCAGGCACGTGGGAGAACAGACCAACCCCCGCCTCGCTACAGCCTCCTTTCAGGTACCTGTAGAGAGCGATAAGGTCACCCCTGAGCCTCCTTTTCACCAGGCTGAACAATCCCAGCTCCCTCAGCCGCTCCTCATAGGACTTGTCCTCCAGGCCCCTCACCAGCTTCGTCGCCCTTCTCTGGACTCGCTCAAGCACTTCCATGTCCTTCTTGTAGCGAGGGGCCCAAAACTGAACACAGTATTCGAGGTGCGGCCTCACCAGAGCCGAGTACAGGGGGACGATCACCTCCCTAGCCCTGCTGGTCACACTGCTTCTTACACAGGCCAGGATGCTGTTGGCCTTCTTGGCCACCTGAGCACACTGCTGGCTCATATTCAGCCGACTGTCAACCATCACTCCCAGGTCCTTCTCTGCCTGGCAGCTCTCCAACCACTCATCTCCCAGCCTGTAGCTCTGTTTGGGGTTATTGCGCCCCAGGTGGAGGACCCGGCACTCGGCCTTGTTGAACTTCATGCAGTTGACCTCAGCCCATCGGTGCAGCCTATCCAGATCCTCCTGCAGGGTCTTCCTACCCTCGAGCAGATCGACACACGCACCTAACTTGGTGTCATCTGCAAACTTACTGAGGGTGCACTCAATGCCCTCGTCCAGATCATCGATGAAGATATTAAAGAGGACCGGCCCCAGCACCAAGCCCTGGGGAACGCCACTAGTGACTGGCCTCCAACTGGATTTGACTCCATTTACCACGACTCTTTGGGCCCGGCTATCCAGCCAGTTTCTAACCCAACAAAGCGTGCGCCAGTCCAAGCCAAGAGCAGCCAGTTTCCTGAGGAGAATGCTGTGGGAAACGGTGTCAAAAGCCTTGCTGAAGTCAAGGTAGACCACATCCACAGCCTTTCCCTCATCCATCCAGCACGTCACTTTGTCATAGAAGGAGATCAGGTTCGTCAAGCAGGACCTGCCCTTCATAAACCCATGCTGACTGGGCCTGATCGCCTGCTTGCCCTGCAAGTGCTGCATGATGACTCTCAAGATAATCTGCTCCATGAGCTTCCCTGGCACTGAGGTCAAACTGACAGGCCTGTAGTTTCCCGGGTCAGTCCTCTGGCCCTTCTTGTAGATGGGCGTCACGTTTGCTAGCCACCAGTGAACTGGGATCTCCCCTGATAGCCAGGACTGTTGATAAATGATGGTAAGCGGCTTGGCCAGCTCCTCTGCCAGTTCTCTCAGTACCCTCGGGTGGATCCCGTCCGGCCCCATCGACTTGTGCACTTCCAAGTGCCGTACCAGGTCACCAACCATTTCTTCGTGGATAGTGAGGGCCACATCCTGCTCCACATCCCCTTCCACCAGTTCAGGGAATTGGGTATCCAGAGAACAACCGGTATTGCCGCTAAAGACTAAGGCGAAGAAGGCCTTAAGCACCTCCACCTTTTCCTCGTCTCTTGTAACTAAGTTTCCCCCCGCATCCAGTAAAGGATGGAGATTCTCCTTAGTCCTCCTTTTTGTGTTGATGTATTTATAAAAACATTTTCTGTTATCTTTAACGGCAGTAGCCAGATTGAGCTCCAGATGAGCTTTGGCCTTTCTAATTTTGTCCCTGCACAGCTTTGCAACATCCTTATAGTCCTCCTTAGTGGCCTGCCCACTTTTCCAAAGATTATAAACCTTCCTTTTTCTCCTAAGCTCAAGCCACCATTCTCTGTTCAGCCAGGCTGGTCTTCTTCCCCACCAGCTCGTCTTTGGGCACGTGGGGACAGACCGTTCCTGCGCCATTAAGATTTCCCTCTTGAAGAGCGCCCAGCCTTCCTGGACTCCTCTGCCCTTCAGAACCGCCTCCCAAGGGACTCTACCAACCAGTGTCCTCAGCAGCACAAAGTCAGCCCTCCGGAAGTCCAAGACAGCTGTTTTACTGGTCCCCTTCCTGGCCTCGCCAAGAATAGAGAACTCCACCATTTCGTGGTCACTCTGCCCAAGACAGCCCCCGACAATCTGTTTGTTACCTATGCTGCGTGCATTGGTGTAGATGCACTTCAGCTGGGCCATTGCCTTATCCCCCGGCCTTGTTATTGTTCCCCCTGGCACAGCTCCAACAATCCTTGCTTCAGCCCCGTCCCCCTTCTTACCTAGTTTAAAGCCCTTTCAATGAGCCCTGCCAGCTCCTGGCCCAGGATCCGTTTTCCCCTAAAAGATAGGGACCCGTCTGCAGCCATTATATTGAGTTTCTTTAGATGCATGATGGAAGCAGTTGATTCTTTCCCATCCTAATCCAGGCCCCTATTTGCTCTAATCAGTATAGCACATGATTGGGAATCATTGAATCATAAAGGTTGGAAAAGACCTCCAAGGTTATCTGGTCCAACCATCCCCACACCACCAATATCACCCACTGAACCATGTCCCTAAGCACCAGGTCCAACCTTTCCTTAAACACCCCTGGGGACAGTGACTCCACCATCTCCCTGGGCAACATGTTCTAATATCTAACTACTGAGAAAAAAATAAAAAATAAAAATAATAAAAAAAAAAATCCTAATTCTGACCTGAACCTCCACTGGCCACCCCCTCTTGTCCTATCAATTATCTGTGAGAAGACGCTGACAGCCAGCTCCCTGCAAGTTCTTTTCAGGTATCTGTAGAGAGCAATATGGTCTCCCCAAGCCTCCACTTCTCCAGACTAAACAACCCCAGCTCCCTCAGTTGCTTCTCGTAGGGGACCTTGGCCAACCTGGTCTAGTGGGTGGCATCCCTGCCTTTGTCATGGGGTGTGGAGTTAGATGATCTTTAAAGTCCCTTCCAACCCAAGCCATTCTATGATTCTATGAAATGCCTACACTGATTTCCAGCAGGTTTTAGGCTTGAGCTCAAAGCTCAGAAAGTCTATGTTTTTCCACGTGGCTAGATGATAACCTTTACATGCCCTAGAGAACTCCTGAGAGAAATCCCAATCGACATATATATACATACTATTTTTTCTCTCTGGAAATAATCAACATCATATTTCTATGCATTTCTTTCATTTGGTTTTGACAAGCTCACCTGTCCTGTTCTGGACTTGTTACATTCACTTTAATAGGACAGTCTGTACCAGACATTTTTAAAACATTTCAGACCAGGGAAATTATGATGAGAGCACATTAAATAATGAAACAGTACTTTGGCTTTTGTATACATTTTTCTAGAAAAATGCAGAACCTGAGACTGAAGAGAATAAATAAATTCAGGACATAAATATTATGCTATGAATTTTTAAATTAATCTGAATCATTATATTACTGTCTGTTATTCATAAACCATATGTATGGTTTATTGTCATTACCTGAATTGCATAATAAGAAGGATTTTCATTTTCAAGATCTATCTGGAATCCTACCTGCCTCCTCATACTCTGCTGGAAGCCTACCTACCTTCTCATACTCTGCTAATGTTTTTAAAGAAGTACTTTTGTTGCACTTAGAAAGCAAAATCAGAACAATTTATTTGAAATCCATACAAAAGGAACCTATCTCCTCTTTTCTTCAGAGTTTTATTCTAGTCCTCAAAATTCTATTTAAGTCATATCATAAATACTACAGAACATTGATTCCCAGACAGTTTTCAACTACTACCTGTTGTTTTTGTTTGTTTGTTTGTTTTTATCATTTTGAGAAAAAAAAAGTCACCTTTAAATTATATCTTCTTTTTTTTAAAAGAAAAAAGTCTGTCTATATAATCAATATCACCTACTGCTGTAAGAACTCAGGCATTTTATAAATCCAAGTGATTTCCCCTTTGTAAATTCATTTTTTATTATTATTTTGAATTTGAGATTTAAGAAGTGAAGTTACTTTTATGCACATTTTACCCTCAAGCACTCAAAGTTGCAATATTCAACCTGCAGAGCAAATGAGGAATCAAGTACACACACATACACTAACAAAAAGTACCCCGTCTTTGGATATATTTTAATACTAGAGATATTTTCATTCATTGTCAACTTCATAATTGCCTCTTGATTTTCTATGGCTGTTAAAATTTTTCACCTCAGTAAATTGACCAAGATATTTTATTTTTGTCATACATCTGTGAATTAGTTGTATCATGACTGAGTGCTGTTTACTTAATTTAACTGCCATTGTTGTATTGAGAAAATGTAATCATCTCTTTTATTGATGAGCCACATATTGTATGTAATACATCTGCCTTATATCATTCTGACTCTGAAATAAGTGATACTTATGATTTGACTGTTTTCTTATACTTCTTTATGCTTTAACCTGAAAGGCAGCTAAGTACCACAGAGCTGCTCACTCACTCTCCACAGGTGGTATGGGTGAGAGAATCAGAAAGGTAAGAGTGCGAGGACTCAGGGGTTGAGATACTAAGTAAAGCAAAAGCCACATGCATGCAAGCAAAGCATAACAGGGAATTCATTCACTACTTCCCATCATCAGGCAGATGTTCAGCCACTTCCAGCAAATAAGGGCTCATCACATGCAATGGTTTCTTGGACAGACAAATGCCATCACTTGGAACATCCCTGTTCCTTCACCACCTTCCTTCTCCTTTGCACCAATTTTTATTGCTAAGCATAAAGTCATATGGTATGGAATATCTCTTTGATCAGTCTGAGTCAGAAAACATGACAATGATGTACTTTAATTTCTCTCTCTCCATAAACATCAATGCCATCAAACACACTTTATGCTCTTTCTGTGGCTGTACCGCTCAGTTACACTTTGATCACATATGTCACCAATACATGTGTTATCTTAGGTTATGTGCTCATCCTAACCTGAGAGGTGCAGGTACAGAATATGACATTTCTTCTAATAATTTGATCTGGATAGGCTGGACCGATGGGCCAAGACCAATGGTATGAAGTTCAACAAGGCCAAGTGCCAGGTCCTGCACCTGGGGCACAACAATCCCAAACAGAGCTACAGGCTGGGAGATGTGTGGTTAGAAAGCTGCCTGTCAGAGAAGGACTGGGAGTATTGGTTGATAGTCGGCTGAATATGAGCCAGCAGTGTGCTCAGGCAGCCGAGAAGGCCAACAGCATCCCGGCTTGCATAAGAAACAGTGTGGCCAGCAGGTCCAGGGATGTGATCGTCCCCCTGTACTCGGCTCTGGTGAGGCCGTACCTCGAATACTGTGTTCAGTTTTGGGCCCCTCACTGCAAGAAGGACATGGAGGTGCTTGAGCAAGTCCAGAGAAGGGCTACGAAGCTGGTGAAGGGTCTGGAGAATAAGCCTTACAAGGAGTTGCTGAGGGAACTGGGACTATTTAGCCTGCAGAAGAGGAGGCTCAGGGGCGACCTTATTGCACTCTACAGGTACCTCAAAGGAGGCTGTAGCGAGGCGGCAGTTGGTCTATTCTCCCACGTGCCTGGTGACAGGATGAGGGGGAAGGAGCTAAAGTTGCACCAGGGTAGGTTTAGGTTGGATATTAGGAAGAACTTCTTTACTGAAAGGGTTGTTAGTCACTGGAATAGGCTGCTCAGGGAAGTGGTTGAGTCACCATCCCTGGAGGTCTTTCAAAGACGTTTAGATGTAGAGCTTAGGGATATGGTTTAGTGGAGGACTTGCTAGTGTTAGGTCAGAGGTTGGACTCAGTGATCTTGGAGGTCTCTTCCAACCTAGACAATTCTGTGATTCTGTGATTCTGTAATTTCAGTTGTACGAAGACTGACCTGCACTCACTCATCTCATCGGATAGTGAGGAATTCTTCACAGTACCTTTCCTACCTGCCCTTGGTCAAGTGGTATCACTATCAAAACAAGTGAAGTGTTTGAAGGATATTAGGACAGCTGGAGCCTATTCTCAGGATTGGTAACACAGTTCTGAGGGTACACCAGGTTATCTGAGAAGACAAAAGCAGTCAGAGCAGGTCAGATTAGAGATCCACCTTGCCTCATTTCCAGAAGGTGTGCCCCCCACTAACATCCTGGGGCCACAGCACTCCTGGTGAGCCTCTGTCTGGCAGGCTTCCTCCACCAAACCCCACATACTGGGTTAGCAGGATCTAACCTGACTCTTCAGTTTGAACCGTCCTTCAAAAGTGGCAGCAGATTTGATCCCTCATGTCTCTGCTGAAATCTATCTTTCCTATGTACCTGACCATCTCAAAAATATTTCCAGTTCCTGATGCATATGAACCGTCATTGCTCATATCATCTTCTCAGTCAATAGCATTCTCCATCTCCAGATACACCCTGGAATCCTGTCCAACAAAAATGAAGTATTTCATAGAATGTCACCTACCAGTACTGTTTTTTTCAGCTTCTTTACAAGTTGTCTCCATAAATTCTTTCCAGTCCATTTCTCAACCACTGTTAATCACATAAGCCACAATCACAAGCTCTTCCCTAACACTTCCTAGGAGCTAAGCCTGACTGTTATGAGCTGCATTACCTTTATACTTGGTTGGTAAATCATGTCTTCTGTCCTGTGATGAACTCTACTGTCTACTTCTCTTAATAGCTGTCCATCTGCTACAACCTCTGTCTTAATGCACACAAATCCATGGGTCCCGATGGGATGCATCCACATGTGCTAAGGGAGCTGGCAGATGTGATCACCGAACCTCTCTCTATCATCTTTGAAAGGTCCTGGAGAATGGGTGAGGTGTCTGAAGACTGGAGGATAGCCAATGTCACTCTGGTCTTCAAGAAGGGCAGGAAGGAGGATCCGGGAAACTATAGGCAGGCCAGTCAGTCTCACCTCTGTCCCTGGAAAGGTGTTGGAGCAGCTTGTTCTGGATGCCATCTCCAAGCAACTGGAAGAGAAGAATGTTATAAGGAGTAGTCAGCATGGATTCACCAAGGGGAAGTCATGCTCGAGCAACCTTGTTGCCTTCTATGATGGCATCACCAGCTGGGTAGATGGGGGGAAAGCGGTGGATGTCCTCTACCTTGATTTTAGCAAGGCTTTCGATACCTTTTAGCAAGGCATCCTACTAGCAAAGCTGAGAAAGTGTGGGATAGATGAGTGGACAGCAAGGTGGGTTGAGAACTGGCTGACTGGCTGAGCTCAGAGGGTGGTGATCGGCGGAGCAGAGCCTGGCTGGAGGCCTGTGACTAGCGGTGTTCCCCAGGAGTCGGTGATGGGTCCGGTCTCGTTCAACATCTTCATCGACGACCTTGATGAGGCAATAGTGTTTGCCCTCAGCAAGTACGCCGATGACATAAAGCTGGCAGGAGCGGCTGACACGCCAGAAGGCTGTGCTGCCATTCAGCGAGACCTGGACTGGCTAGAGAGATGGACAGGAAGAAACCAGATGTGGTTTAATAAGAGCAAGTGTAGAGTTCTGCACCTGGGAAGGAACAAACGGGAGTATCAATACAGGCTGGGGGACAACCTGCTGGAGAGGAGCTCTGAGGAGAAGGACCTGGGGGTCCTGGTGGACGACAGGTTGACCATGAGCCAGCAGTGTGCCCTGGTGGCCAAGGAGGCCAATGGGATCCTGGCGTACATTAAAAGGAGCGTGGCCAGCAGGTCAAAGGAAGGTGATCCTCCCCCTCTACTCTGCCCTGGTCAGGCATCACCTGGAGTACTGTGTCCAGTTCTGGGCTCCCCAGTACAAAAAAGACAGGGATCTTCTGGAAAGAATCCAGAAGAGGGTAACAAAGATAATACGGGGCCTGGAGCATCTTCCCTATGAGGAAAGGCTGAGAGACCTGGGTCTGTTCAGCCTGGAGAAGAGAAGACAGAGAGGGGAATCTTATCAAGGTGCACAAATATCTGAGGGGTGGGAGACAGAAGGATGTAGCTAACCTCTTTTCAGTGGTTTGTGGGGATAGAACAAGGGGCAATGGCTGCAAGACAGAACACAAGAAGTGCTGCACCAACATGCAAAAGAACTTCTTCACGGTGAAGGTAACGGAGCACTGGAATAGGCTGCCTAGAGAGGTTGTGGTCTCCTTCTCTGGAGATATTTAAGGCCTGTATGTACACCTACCTGGGCAGCCTGCTCTGAGGAACCTGCTTTGCAGGTAGGTTGGACCTGATGATCTTTCGAGGTCCCTTCCAACCCCTGCAGTTCTGTGATTCTGTGATTCTGTGATTCCTTCCACAAGGATTTCACTGTTCATCCCATTTCAGACAAAAACGTATAAATAAATATTTTTGTGACTAAGTAATCCCAGTTTCCCTTTTAACAAACTTCTCCATGCCTTAGGGATGCTCCTTTATGCCTGTAAAACAGAAAGCTTTCACAATTTGCTTAATTAAACAGATAATAGTAGTTTAACACCATCTCATTTGGTGAACGTTGAGTAAGGCTTTCAGTAGTCAACAAGTATAACAAAAACAAATGGCACTAGCACATGAAAATGACATTTCATCAACAAACTTTTTGCATGCCAAGACTGTGCATTGATAAGCTGAGAAGTGTTAACTGAAGCCCAGAGTCCAGTCTAATATTTAATTAAAATCAAGGGATGTGTTGCAAGCTCCTTAACAGGAATAAGAAAAGCCATGATCAGTTCCTGGTTCTGATAAGCAAATAATTATCTTTAATTGTTAAAGGCAAATGGCTAAAAAAATTAACATTAAGTAAGCCTGAAGCTTCCTGCTTAATGTGAAAGAAAGATTCATGGCAAGATATTTAAAAGAACACAGGAAAATATCTTCTGAACAGATTGGCTGGCAGTTTAATATAGCAAAACTTTTTGTTGTTGTTGATGTTCCCCTACCTCATTCAGGGAAGTAAAACTTTGCAAGCAATTTTAGCAACAACAACAAAAAAAAATACCACAGAAATATACTTGGCTCATGTTGTTCTTTAATGAAAAGTTTGGGGTTCTCAGTTTGAGTCAATGAAATAAGAACACACAAGTGAAGTTCACAAATCTTCGTGTAAAATCAAAACAGCCTTTAGAAATATACCTAGAAATGGTTTTTTAGACCATTAACATTTCTTACCTATTTTAGTACAATTAGTACAAATAATTACTTGTCACGTTAAACCATGTGACCAGAGCCCTCTTCTCTCTCTTCTTAAGACACTAACAATGCTAACTGAAATCTACACTATTTTATTGCAATTGTCACTACAATAACTCTCTGACAGGCTGTCATATTAAGTTATCCCTCATGAACAGGAAACAGTCTATTCTCAAATAAATATTTAACAATTTCTAGTGAATATGACTCCTACAGTTTTAATACAAAAGATTTACAAAGGTTTCGTATCTTTTCTGTCAGAACTGTAATGGAATGAAATTATCACACATTTTCAGGAAGCATAAAAGAAATGTTCCTCTTGTCAAATTTCCTCTGCTAATCATTATCAACTGTATGCTATACTAGTGGATATGTGGGTCTTGAATAAAATTTCAGTGAGGATTATTCTATTTAGTTGTTAAAAATAAACATAAACCAACTCTCATTCACTGAGCTCCCAAATTGTTTGTTCTTCATTCTTACTGTGAATATTGTTACTAAAGTAGTGGTTTAAGTGCATGCAGCTGCTGAATTTGTATCATGGATGTTTGTAGATATTTGATATTCAAGTTATTGGAGCAATATACTCAAGAAAAAAAAAAAATTAATTTATATATGAAATCCAATATCAGCTGAATATTTCTTCTAATTTTATTATTTATTTTACCAACTACATGAATATTGTATGCATGTAAAATTATAAACAAGTTCCAAATATGCAGATTTTTTTATTATTGTTATTTAGAATACTTAACATGGTTAACACTGTAGATAGGTAAAATAATTCTGCTTTCCAGGCTTATGCAGTATCATTTGTTGATTAAAGACCTGTTGATTAATTCTTTATAAACTGCATTGATAATTTTTTTTCTTAAATTCTGACTAGTTCAGATTTCATTAGTGTAAATTCATAGGGATATATATTATAACCCTAATTTAAGCCATCATCGCATTGAAAACAAAACAAACAAACAAAAAAAAACAGTTATCCAAATGCTAACATTCAACCTACTTTGGTCTTATTGGTAGGCAAAGTGTCAGAAGTCATAAATGGCTATAAAAAGGGCTTTTTCAGTAGGAAAGTTCACAAGAGTTACGAAAGCTTATTTTTTAATATTTTAATAAAGAAATCCATATAATGACTGACACTTCATCTGGATGATCAGGCAAATATTTAATTTTTACTGTTTCACATTGGCTCTGCAGTTCTCACTAGAACAAATAAATTATCTTTGCCTTCTTCATCTTCAACCTTAATACAAATTTTAGTTATCTGAAGACTTTTTTTCTGACTCCTTGGCTTACTGGAATCAGAATCGGATCAATAGAAGGATCATTCTGAATATAGAGCATTTGTTTCCTTTCTGTATTTTCTTTGGACTTAAATTGCTATTTTGTTGTTTACCTCTTTGATAAATACTATTTCTCTATTAGCATTGCAATTTTCTTTCTTTCCTCTCCTCCATCCCACCACTCACCTTGAAACATCCCTTGTCTCTTGTAAGCTTGGGAAAAGACTTCCCAGCAAACTGTTTTGTTCATCTATATGCCTTGGCTGTGAAACATGTATGGTACTGTCCTTTAACACGGGGAGGGAAGCTCTAAGTTGTGATCTCATAGCTCTTTGTCCTAAATAATATTCTCTGTAGCTAGAAATCTTCCCATTTAGCAGTGTGGGAGGCTCATAAGCTCTATGACACCTATTCATTACCTATCTTGATGACAATTTTATGAACTAATTGGTCCATTTATTTTTTTTAATGTAATATCACATTTTTTTTGCAGTTAGGACTTGGACGGAATTCAGAGTGAAAACCAAGTATAGCAAGAAAAAAGATCATACCCCTAAGATTATACAGCTTAGAGACTTTTATTTTTTATTTTTTTATTAAAAAAAAAAAAAAAAAAAAAAAAAGGCATGCCTACACAGGCATGGGGATGAGGCAAAAGGAAAACAAACAAACAAACAAACAAAAACAACAACAAAAGAGCTGCAATGACAGATCCAGTTTTCTTACAAAGACAAACCGCTGAAACAAGTTGTTGAACTTTCCACCATATCTGATTTCACATGGGGAAGTGCAGGCTGACGTGGAAAATTAGGAATTAAAAAGAAGGTTGCACAAAAGGTCTGAGGGTCAGACAGGGCAAAGAAGAAATGGCATATGATTTAGCACATTGAAAATGCTAGGAAAGGTTGCAGTAAATTCAGGTGAATGGCAAATGCTTTCTTTCATATGAAGAAAAAATAAAATAAACTAATATTCTGTAATGCACAAATCATATTCTGTAATGGTGGGAACAGAACCTTTTGCAGCAAGGTACGTTGTAGCGTTGCTTTTCAAAGGTTAAACGTGTTGCCACCACTAGGCACACACATATCCTGCAGAGAGGGAACTGCCCTCATACAAATAGATTCTGGGGTTCTATTTCTTTTTAATCATAGGAACAGCAACTGATAGCATAAAGTATTAAGTGTGGCTTCATCTTCTTCTTTCTCAGCTCCTGTATAATGACTTCAGCTTGTGGCAGCATGGGGGATAGATCAACATTAATTTAAAAAGTTCAGCCAAGATTGTTTTTAGAGTCAAATGTTATATCCATGAAAATAAAAAGTTGGCAGTAGAAGTGCTGACATAATTATAGCAATGTAAGCAAACACTTCCATACTTGGAAGTATGTAAACTGATGCTTTTAAAACTGCTTCCCACCCTCTGGGAGATCAAGGTGGCATGGGTTCATATTAAACACAGAAATCAGGACTTTGGAGGCTCAGCTATCATTACTTTTGTGCAGAATCCTGAGTTTCTCTTACTTTAGTTTCATATTTACAGCACTGCAGGGTATGTAGTGACACTCCAACCCAAAATAAATACATATATATTTTTTTTTAATCCCAAGGTGAATGGCAAAACTACATGTATAGAAAGTAATAAGGTGTAGCTCAAGTCTAGTGTGAAAATGAACAAATCACAAGCAAGATATTTTTTCAAGCTTAGTTTCTGATGTTCTTGTGGTTTCTTATGAAAGCTGACAGGTAGAACAGTTTGCTTTTTAAGAGACTGATGGAGTCCCAGGAAGACAGGTGACAGAAGCAAATGAAAACAATAGAAACATCAGCTCTACCTGTCTTACTTTAAAGAAATTTTGTCACAGGACATGACTCTTTTTTATCATTTTTGTTGCTTATGAGATGGTGATGGAGGAAAGGGGTTCTGTGTTCACTTTCCATTTCAAACTTTGAATTTCTTTGGTTGTGTTTATTAATTAAGTAGAAAAACCTGATGACATGTTTTGTGGGTGTGGTGAGACAGACATGCATACTATAGACACAAATGTATAACAGTCTAAACTCCTTACACTAAAAAAGCAGAAAAGATTTTAATGTAGGCCTAACTAATACTAGGAAATGAACAAGCTGTCTTTTGTTCTGACATAAGATGCTTCAATAATAACTCTTCTTTAGAAAGGCTTCACTTTCATCCCACAGAGAATCTGACACAGGGGAGAAAGATGCTATTCCTGAAAGCTCTATGTGTCTTACTTGAAAATAGATAGAGGAGAGAACAAAGCTTTCTGCTTTAAAGTCATAGAGGAATGTTAAGTAGCTTATTACAGAATATACAGATATACAGAACAGAGGGACAAGTGTGCTTATAAAAGCTTCTTTACCTGGCCTCAAAGGTTCAGACCCATGGCTTCCTTCTTCCCTCCCCAAATCACTAGAGACTGGTTTGAGATATCATAAGAATATTGTTTTAATTTTAAATTTATTTTTAATTTAATTTAATTTTAAGTCATAGGAAGTTTGAAATGTCTACTGGAGATGCCTGTAAGCCTACTTTAGGCTTTCCTTTATGATTTAAAACCAATATATACTTTTATAAAAGGTGTAAGTTTCCAACCTTTTGCTTAATAACAATAGTCTATGAAGTGAAAATTAGAACATATACAATAATATGACATTGCAAGGACTGAGAGCTTTGAATGTAGGCAGGGAGTTTTATTTCTGAGTATTCATTTGCACTATACAAGTAGGTCTTCAAAACAACAGATCACATAGACAGGTACCTGATAAATAAGAAAATTACAACAAGATTTACTAGTCAATTGCTTGTGTCAATAAGAATCCCCGTGTTTGGAGGATTATGTGGCCTGTCATCTCAGAGCTCCTACTGGAATTAAATAGTACTTCAAAGAAGAGAGGGAGAATTTTGAGAGAAATGAAAAGACAGGGAAAGGAAAACAAACAACTCATTAAAGAGTGTGTTCAAGCACACATAGATCAGTCCACAAATACAAACGGGAGACAAAGAGTTAGAGCAAAATTTGCTGTAGCTCAAATACCAGGAGATTTACAGCTAATGTTATTACTCTTGGCCTCAAATACTTTAGATGTAAAACTCTAGATCTATACTGGAAAGGATCTGACTCCTCAACATCAGAGACTATTCAGATAAAAATGCACTAGCACTTATTAACAGATCTTGTTTATGTCTTACTGTCATTTAACAGATTCTAATGCATTATTCTCTACACTTATTTAGTCATCTTTTACTTTTACATCCTTTTCTGTCCGTGTTCAGGGCATGACATCTAAACCAAAGTAATTCTATTTTACACGTTCCTCAAAAAAGTCAGCATCCATCCAGCTGCAGCATCCATCACCAACATTTGGAGTGGATTTTCATATTCTTACTAGTGCTACTGAATTCTCAAGCAATATATGAACTCAGTTGGCTCCTCTAAAGTCCCTGTCTCCACCCCACTGTCAATAAATCTTGTATGGTTTTAATTATGAGGTATTATTTCCAAAACAACACTGCATAAAATGGGAGGGCAGGGACTGCAAGATAGTGAATACTTGGTCTAAGCACATAAAGTTTTAAATTCCGTTTCATGGAATTAGAGAATATAGCTCTGCCTCCTTGCATCCTATATATGCACAGTGCCAGAACCTCCTGTACAAAATGCCTTCAGAATCATCACTGCTGTGTCTAAACCTATTCCAAGATAGAATCAAGTCCTTGTAGCTGCTGAATTACAAGCAGCTTGTGTCCAGAGACCCTGCAGCTGGTGTGCTAAATGGATTAATTATTCACATTGTATTGATCCACATGGCCTCTCTGATCTACCTCACCAAAATAAAACAAAACAAAAAAGAACAGTATATACTCCTACCGAATTTGATCTAATTTTAGAAGGATATAATTTTATGTCATTGTCTTAATTTTCATAGTCCTTTGAGAGCAGCAATGTTAAAAGAAAGGCTTAAGCTTTCTCTTAACATGAAAATCATAGAATCATAGAATCACAGAGTGGTTTGGGTTGGAAGGGACCTTAAAGATCACCTAGTTCCAACCCCCTGCCATAGGCAGGGACATCTTCCACTAGACAATGTTGCTCAAAGCCCCATCCAGTCTGGCTTGAAACACTTCCAGGGATGTGGCATCCACAACTTCTCTGGGCAACCTGGTACAGTGCCTCACCACCCTCATAGTAAAGAGGGTTATATCTTCCTTATATCCTCTCTAAATATAAGAATCACAGAATCACAGAACTGCAGGGGTTGGAAAGGACCTCAAGAGATCATCAGGTCCAACCCCCCTGCCAAAGAAGGTTCCTTAGTGCAGGTTGCCCAGGTAGGCATCCATACAGGCCTTAAATATCTCCAGAGAAGGAGACTCCACAACATCCCTGGGCAGCCTGTTCCAGTGCTCCGTCACCCTCACCGTGAAGAAGTTCTTTCGCATGTTGATGTGGAACTTCCTGTGCTCCATTTTTTGGCCATTGCCCCTTGTTCTATCCCCACAAACCACTGAAAAGAGGTTAGCTACATCCTTCTGTCTCCCACCCCTCAGATATTTGTGCACCTTGATAAGATTCCCCTCTCTGTCTTCTCTTCTCCAGGCTGAACAGACCCAGGTCTCTCAGCCTTTCCTCATAGGGAAGATGCTCCAGGCCCCGTATTATCTTTGTTACCCTCCTCTGGATTCTTTCCAGAAGATCCCTGTCTTTTTTGTACTGGGGAGCCCAGAACTGGACACAGTACTCCAGGTGATGCCTGACCAGGGCAGAGTAGAGGGGGAGGATCACCTTCCTTTGACCTGCTGGCCACGCTCCTTTTAATGTACGCCAGGATCCCATTGGCCTCCTTGGCCACCAGGGCACACTGCTGGCTCATGGTCAACCTGTCATCCACCAGGACCCCCAGGTCCTTCTCCTCAGAGCTCCTCTCCAGCAGGTCATCCCCCAGCCTGTACTGATACATCCGTTTGTTCCTTCCTGGGTGCAGCACTCAAAGCCATTACTTCTTGTGCTGTCAGTACACTCCCTGACAGAGTTCTCCCCAGCTTTTCTGTAGGCCCCCTGTAAGTATTGAAAGGCCTCTGTGAGATCTCCTTGGAGCCTTCTCTTCTCCAAGCTGAACAACACGAACTCCCTCAAAATGTCTTCCTAGGAGACATGCTCCAGCCCCTTGATCATCTTTGTGGTCCTCCTCTGGACTTGTTCTAATATTCCATGTCCTTTTTGTGCTGGGGGCCCCAGAACTCAGCACAGCATTCCAGGTGGGGTCTCATGAGAGCAGAGCAGAGGAGGCAAATCACCTCCCTCAACCTGCTGGTCACGTTTCTTTCGATGCAGCCCAGGATACAGGTGGCTTTCTGGACTGCAAGCACACATTGCCCGTTCATGTTGAGGTTCTCATCAACCAACAGCCCCAATGTCCTCCTCATCAGGGCTGCTCACAATCCATTCTCTACCCAGCCTGTATTTGTGCTTAGGCGTCCAGATTTGTCAGGAAAAATGCCTTTTTTTTTTTTTTAAAAAAAAAAAAAAAAAAAGAATAATTTTTCTGATGAAAGAACTTTGATTTTTGCTCCAAGATATATTGCATACAAGTTATCTGTGTCATAATGTAGGATTGTCAGTGACAGCTAGTCTCTAATGCAGCCTCTAGTTTAAAATCCCTATACCACCTTCACACAGAACACAAACATATCTCACGGCTTTTGAATCCAGGACGTCTCAAGCCAAAGTGTTCATATGGATCCTGCCAAGTTTTGCTTTAAGGCAGTTCTTGAACTTTCATGGTGGACTTATAGCTGGGACCAAAATATTCAACTTATTTTCTTCTGCAGTGTCATTTCACAATTGGCCAGGTTTCTATTTTCTGTTGGTAGTGCTTATTCTCTGAGCTCCAACACCCTGGAGGCTACCTGTGGGTTCATATACAGGTCATTAATCATTCCACTCAGCCAACCCAATTTCTATGATCACCATATATAAAGATCTGCCTCAGCGTGCCATTAGCTTGCCAAAGGATCTCAGTCACACTGTCATGCAAGTGCAGTAAACACAACTGTGTGAAATGCACTCTTAATCACAAAAGTATATTGAAAATCCTGACAGAGGCAAAGATTAAATGGACAGCTACACTGTTAAAAAAGCATTTTAAAAACCTCAGGATGCCTGTACAATGGTGATCCCTGGCACACATCATCTCTGTCCCTCTTCAGTAAGTTCAAATGTGTGCTGGCCACAGCCTTCAATTCAGAGCTAATTGTTGTGCATGGCAAGCCCAAGCAGGGTTAGTCAGTGTTTCACACAATAGGCAGAAGGTACAGACAGCAGCATCAAAGGGGAAGCACATCAATAAATCATGTAGAGGAAGAGCACCTAACCCCTGAAACTGTTCTCCCTGCTGAAACAGCCCCTGCACCTGGACAGGTAGCCTTAAGACCATACTCTCATAGCCTGATTAGAGAGCAGGCTCAGAGAGAAAACTGTAGCAAAAAATGAAACCAGCAACTGAAACTGCAGCTCATTAAGTAGCCGATGTCACTACATTTCCATAATGTATACTGGGGGAGAACATTGTATGTTGGAAAATAAAGAAACTCAAGGCAATTAATGAGAACAACACTTAACTCCCCTCCCTGTAGCTTTTCTTTCCTCAGGTACGTATTTCAGTGCAAGTTGTGTATTCGGACATCCATCTGAATTTACTTTTCATGGATACATATTTTTCCCTAAGGTACAAAATTTGACTGTTTTTCTCCGTAGGGTTAGTCACACAGGACTTTTCCCCAGATGTTATCCTAGCCCCTAAAATAATAGCAGTAACAGGCCCTAGTAGTAACAGCAAACTGGTTTTAACACCTTCCCTCCATCCCATCAGTCAACTTGAATGGTTTTTAGCAACTGAAATGCCTCTTGAAGTGCACACAGGCCAGCAGTCCTACTTGGAGCAGACTGGAAAAAGCAAACACTTAGAAATGAAATACAGATATAATAAAGACAGTAAACACCCTGTTTAGCATACCATACTATGAATGTAAAAAGAGGACAACAGATACTCTGCTCTATCTTCTGTCAGAATTAAGCTTCCTGGGAAAAATATACAGCAGGGAATGAAATTTGAAGACCAATAACCATAATTAGCTTTTGAAGAAGTAATAGTAGACAAATGGATACATATTATACAACAGTTCATAGCATTGCATTCCCTCAGGCATACCTGGAAAGCAAGACAACATCCACACAAGAAAATTCATATCTTCTTTGCACTATTAAGACCAGCCACTGGGTGACAATGACATCTCATAATTACTAGTAAAAGGTCAGAAAATCCTCTGTGCTCTAATATCATCACTGGGAAAAATATATATATATATATAATCTTGTTAGTACAGGTTGTGTGAAGTCATGCTGTTGACAACATTGCTGTATCTATACCCACACAGATGTAGGCAGTGCCATCTTAATTTCAGTCTATCAAAAATACAGTCTACTACCACCCCACATAGCTGCAGTTTCTTCTACCAGGAACTCTGAAACAAGTATACTGATGTCAGCTTACATTTGGACTCAGATGACCTCCCTCATTTGAACACTATACAACTACAGGTTCTGTGCATAAAGAACAGATCTTTTTCCACTAGAAGATGAGGTCATGCTAGAATTAGAGCTGCACAACACGTGCCATGTCCGTAATAGCCAGCACCATGCAACAATTGTCTTTATTTCACTCAATCTCCTACCACAATTTTATTTCCTGTGTTGTACTCTGCCTTCAGAAATCATTGCTCCCTACTCCTATATGTGGCCTGCCCTTTATGAGCATCCTACTTCATACCTGTGCCGGTCCAGATATTGACTAGTTGATATTGCTGACAATGCTCAGCAGTACAATGCATTCAAGAAACTGAAATATACTACTCATGGTGTCTTTGGTATTTGCGCACAGCAAGACAGTCAAGTTTTCTCTCAGACTTCTGGACAGAGCAGTATCCACAGAATTATTAGTGCAGAGCATAACCACACCAGGAACAAAGAGTCACATGCACAATCTTTGCAAACATGAAGGTGCACATCAAGACTAAGATCCATTCTGCAATATAGACACGTTCTCTTCTAGGAGAGATCATACAGATGATGAGGTTGGTAGTTAAAATTATACAGAGAAAATAGAAAAGCATCTTTTTAAATATTTTTTTATGCATTTTAATGATAATATCCTCAATTCCATGCCTTTCCATTAACTGGTAATTTACAGAACAGCTGTGTTATGAGCTTTAGATAAATAAAAACCTCTCGTTTCTCTCCTGGATACAGTACAATGATAAACAGTTATTTCAGCTGCTCTTTCTACAAAAACAGTGCTCAAGAAGTATTAGGAAAGGGATATTTTCCAGTAAGCATCCAATGTCTTCTGGAATTTTTCCTCCTGCTCTCATTTTTAATTGTCATACACAATGTGTCTTTAAAGAATTCAGTGGTGAAGTCAAGGAAAACACTGAAAACAAGAAAAAAAAAAAAAAATCACTGTTTCACGTAGGCCTAAAGCCACAACAGGTATCTTTCATTTATCTTCTAGTTCACTTAATTCTACTTTCCTGTCCTGAATCACTCCTTAGCCTGCTTTGTCCCCTCTCATTAAACACAATTTTAACTGAAGGACTGAAGCCATTAACAATGGCATTATGCTGGCTTTAAGATCAGAGATTTTCTTCTCCCTGAGAAATGTGCTAAGTGCATTTAGCATAGCTACCAATGGGTAGCGGAATGTGAACTGTGGAAGTCTTTTGAGTAACAGACTTCAGGACTTGGAGACCCAAGACATCGTAAGTACTGGTGCATTTCTGACAGTGATATAACTACCATGAGCCTGTCAAAAACAAATCACTTCCTGCCGCCACTCAAATTCATTTTGACACACTTGGTTTTTTTTTATATTAGCTTGATACTAATCCTGATTTTGATTTGGAACCTTTTCTGGAATCACAATCACACAGGCGTATATAAATCAGTATTCCATTTACTGAAAATAGAACAATTTTTTTATTCATATGAATACAATTTCCAGTAATTACTCAGTGGGGGTAATTACCTTAATGGCACTGAATCTATTAGGGGATGCATATCAGTTTTGCCACTTTAGAAGTCAGCAGAAAAGCTAGAGAAGCCTCACAGTTAAAATGTTGGTAACTGTAACCGTATTTTCAATGCTTCTTTCTTCTCTGTCTAGCAGCAAACAGAGGTCAAAGAAAACCTTCTGTGTGCAGCAAATAGTAGCTTCCCACATGAGAAAGAAATGGTCAATATCATCTCCTTTGTCAGATGATCCCCACTCAGCCTGAACATTATTTGTGGAGCATATTTCCGCTACTAGTTCATACTGCATTTTTTTCCTGTCTTGGTGAATAATAACCAAGAACACAAAAAGAGGAAAAAAATGCACGGAAATTGCCAAAGTAGGATCCCTCTTTGACATCAATCACTGTTAACTGGGGTAAAATATAGTTGCTGCTTGGACCTAATCTATTGTGAATTGAAGCTCTTACTTTGAACACTTGATCTGCGGAATGAATTCAGCAGACAAAGCTAGCAGATACCCTCTACACAATCTGTGCTCTACTTTAGGTCACTATCAAGTTAAATCAGAGAAGGGCTGGACTGCTCTTAAAGCTGACATTTTCCTTGAGGCAAGGCTAATCCTATGACTTAATCCTCTGGAACAGCACACTGGAACCTCTTCTGCCTGTCAGCACTGAAATTTTTCTGGTTTAGCATTCTGGTACCTTATTTCAGCAACACTTTCCATGCAAAATAAGTGCTACCTCCAAGGTAGTGGAAATTAAGGTGAAACTGTGTTATGTATGTTTCAGATACAGTTTCAAATACCCAGTGTGATGGTTTTACTCGGGTGGGCAGCCGAGTTCCACCACAACCGCTCTCTCACTCCCCCTCCTCAAAGAGGAGCGAGGAGAAAATACGATGAAAGGGGCTCAAGGGTTGAGATAAGGACTAGGAGATCGTGCAATAATTATCGTGACGGGCAAAACAGACTCAGCATAGAGAGATAGTAAGATTTATTGCTTATTACTAATAAGCTAGAGAAGTGAGAAACAAAGGAAAGAAACCAAAGGCACCTTCCCCCCCCCCCCCCCCCCTTCCACCCTCTTCCACCTCCTCCCCCCGAGCGGCGCAGGGGAGCAGGGGAATGGGGGTTATGGTCAGTCTACAGCACTTCTTCTCTGCCGCTCCTTCTCGGTCACTCTTGTCCCCTGTGCTGTGGGGTCCCACCCACAGGATGCAGTCCTTGCCGAACTGATCCAGCGTGGGCTGTCCACAGGCAGCAGCTCTTCAAGAACTGCTCCATATATGGGTCCATACCACGGGGTCCATCCCTCGGGAGCAAACTGCTCCAACCTGGGTCCCCCACGGGCAGCAGCTCCTGCGTGGTCTCCTCTCCATGGGCTGCAGGTCCATCCCGGAATCTGCTCCGGCAGGGGTCTTCCACAGGCCCTAGTCTCCGTCGGGGCACAGGCTCCACCATGGTCTCCTCCACAGGCTGCAGCGTGGAACCCTGCTCCAGCATGGTACTCCATGGGCTGCAGGGGGACATCCTGCTTCACCATGGTCTTCACCACAGGCCACAGGGGACTTCTGCTCTGGCGCCTGGAGCACCTCTCCCCCTCCTTCTTCATTGGCCTTGGCGCCTGCAAGGCTGTTTCTCACTCCTCTCACCCTCCCAGCTGCCGAGTGGCGCAGCGGTTTTTCCCTGTCTTAAATATGCTCTCACAGAGGCGCAAAACAACATCGCTTATTGGCTCAGCTCTGGTCAGCAGTAGGGCCCTTACCAAACATGGGGCAGCCTCTAGATCCTTCTCACAGAAGCCACCCCTATGGCCCCCCCTGCTACCAAAACCTTGCCACGTAAACCCACTACACCCAGGCACAAAATCTGCAAAATGTCAACTTGGCAGCTATGTAAAAGACAATAATGTTGTTGGAATATATAGAGGTCAGTAAGATAACTGAAGTTCTGCTATTAAAATGTATATGTAAACTACAATTATATAAAATAAACAGGAATTCATGTATTAGAATTTTACTAAGATTGGGAAATTTTATCTAAAAAGCTAAAATCTCTTGTGTTTCCAGAGATCTTTTCTCGGTGTATATTTGTTGTTCTCTGTTATTTTAAAGATTAGAAAAGATTAAAAGAGTTACTATTAAAGAGGTTTTATCAATTCATTAATATTATTTTATAATATATTACATAAACATAATATAAAATTAATTATTAATAATTATTAATTATTACTTATGCATTATGTTATTATTATTATATTATGGTTAATTATTGTATTTATATTATTTATTATATTATTTTAATGTTGTTATTGAAGATTAAAGAGTTACAGCAACTAATAGGCTGCACGTGAGTTTTTAACATGATACTTTGTCCAATAGAGTAGCACAACCCCTTAGATATAAAAGTAGGTGAATATTTGTTAAGAGAACACCTACAAACACATTTAATTGCTGTCATGTCTAGTTGTATATCCACAGATCAAGCAAAATTCTGAAAAGGAGTTTCAAAGAAACCAGGAAAGACTGGAGGATGAAAAATTTGTACTGACCCAAAGTCTCCAAGCACTAACTGTGTTTTTTCCCAAAGAGAAGGAAAAAGGTAAGTTGATCACATCAATACAAATAGAACAGAACCCCTCAGCCTAGAAGATGAGGTTAACATGCTCCAATAGCTAGCAGCTGAAATACAAGTGCAATCTAGAATCCAGGTAACATCTGGAAGTAATTAATGAGGTTTCTAAGAAGGGTTTTTACTCAACATGGATTTCATTTATGTATTTATTGTTCTGAAAAGGTGTTGTCCAGTTCAACAGAGCTATCTAGGTTTCAACAGGAATGAATGCTGTCAAATCCTACAGCACTGTTATGAAAAAGTTTACATTAAATGATCACAATGTTTTTTGGAAACCTTTAACCGTATTAAAACTACCATGAGGAATTTGGCATTAATTATGGACAAGATAGCACAGACAGCATTGGATAAGATGAGCAACACAGAAAATTTTTCTTTAGGATATGATAATGATTTGAGAAAACTGCAGAAATAGTTTGTATCAGAATTAACACTTAGAACAGATACTGTGCAGATAACCCCCATCATGCAGGGTGCATCTCCATAAAATATTTCCAGAAGGGGATTATTCTTATTTAAATAGTTCTCTAATAGATTACTACAATGATGTTCAACATCTTAAAGTCTGATATACTGCCAGTGTGTTATCATGCTTTGCTGGTTGAAAGATTCTGGAATGCACAGTAATGGCAGTAGATGATGACACATGATGCTGGAGTTGCCCTCAGCCATCTTAGAAAAGAAATCTGTCCAGATGGCTGCAACCCACCAACATTCTTTACTTCCTAATATATATTAGTCTTTCAGGGTAACAAGGGGTATTAATCATTTGAAGACACCTGTGCAATTTCTGACATTTAAAATAGGAAAACATAAATACTGAAATGTCAAAACTGTAGCATTTGCAACCTGCTTTCAATGTCTGTCTTACAGAGCTCGAATTAGCCTAACCATATTGCCTGCACTATGCATCAGACTCATCTGAATTCTAAGTCAAGGCAACAAAAGTACATGGTATAAAATGAAATTGAATCAAAAACATAAAATCATGTAAATCCATCAATTAAGAAATACAAGGAACATTAAAGGTGAATCCCTTCCTGGGAGTTGAAGTCCCCACAGGTTTAAATACAAGCTCCTTAACATCTTTCATTCTGACTGGTCAAGAGGAGACAGATAATAGAGAATTTTTTATCAAAAAACCCTGCTATGAAGTAATGAGTCCCCTTCCCTTTCTCCTCCTCAGCTCCTCCTTCTCCCACCCTCAAAATATTGACAATTTTCTTTCTTTTTTTTTCTTTTTTTTTTTTTTTTTTTTTGAAAAGAGTCAAAAATTTTCCTTCTGGAAAATGGAAATTAAGTATATTTTATTCCTGGAATGGCTTGAAATGTTCTAATTTTTTATTAAATAAATGTAAAAACTCACGCAATATTAATATGGTCTTATGCAGTAACAGCTTTAATTCTCATCCAGACTCTATCAAAGAATATAAGTCAGCAAAGAGAGAGGTGATTTGGTGGGGAGTAATTGAGCTGTACCCCCTATATCATTTAACCCAGCCACCTTAGAATACATTTGAGACAGTCTTCTGACTGAGAGTTTCTATAGGCTTATTATTCCTACATTTTTACTGTCCCCAGAAAGTAGATTTAAAAAAATAAAATAAAATAAAATAAAAAAGTGAAAAGTTAGCTCAAATACTTAGGTCTCCAACTACACTTAGGTGGCCCCTTTGACAGTCAATGAGAATGTTCACAGAAGTTATAAATAATGTCAGCAAGAGCTCATTCCTACTTATTACCTTATCTATATCAAAATTAGAAGCATTTTCCATTATCATTAGCAGGTAGTGTTTACAGAGAGTTTTGTCTACGTTCTGCACAAGTTAAACAAGCTCTAATTTGTAAGTCTATATGGTCTGTGGTCAATCTACTTCAAAGGCACTTTGCTAAACTAGAGACAAAGCTATAAACCCTTTATTGCATGCCCATGTCCTCTAGATAGAAATATAGACTTAAGTTAAGAAGCACAGGCATGTAATTTAAGCTTGTAATAGAGATTTGTACAACTGAATAAGTTTCAATATTTTTCTTTTGTATACTCATCTTCCTGAATGAAGGAACCATATTTAAGTACAGAGGAAAGAAAGGAAATATGTCAAGAAAAATCTAAAAAAGAAATTTAGGAGATTCCAGAGATACATAGGGAAAACACAAAAACTCTGTATCTCCATTAAAACACACACCTGAACTCTGCAATACAATGAATTTTTTTTCTTAGTAGCTGTTGCCACTTCTGTGGGTTTCACTCTTCAGCTTCAGTCTTGGAAACTCATTCCCACCAGCACACTAATTGTATGATTTGGAACTCCCCTCAATTCACTTTAAGAAATCTGCCTAATGTTTTTTCCTAATATTTTCTCTGCCAGAGTATTTTTAACCTCAGTCACTCACTGCACTCTGTTCACAGCACAGACCCGTGAACATTTTTGGCCCAGATGAGAGAAAAGAGTAAGGAAAGGTTAAAAAGACTAGAGATAAAGGCGATCAGGTTCTGTTTAAAATACAATTGCCACTGGGGTGGGGTGGAGTGAAAGGTATTTGGAAGCACCATCTAGGCAGTAAATGCTTTTCTCATACTTGAGTATTCATACAAATCATTTTTTGTCCTTTCTCTTCTGAGATAAGCAGGAAATGTAGGATTCCACTGCCTTTTACCAGTTCAAAAATATCAGAGTATTAGTGTCATGGTTTTGATAGGAACAGAGTTCATTTTCTTCATAGAGGCTCACACAGTGCCATGTTTTGGATTTTTGATGAAAATAGTATGGTAATGTTATTGGTAATAACACACCAATATTTTTATTTGTTGCAGAGCAGTGTTTACACAGAGCCAAGGACTTTTCTACTTCTCATACCACCCTGCTGGTCAGCGGGCTGGGGATGCATGGGAAGCTGGGGGGGACACAGCCAGGACAGCTGACCCAGTCTGACCTAAAATGTGTTCTGTATCATACAGGGTCATGCTCACCTGGGGTAAAGAAGCAGGAAGTGAAAGATGTTCAGCATGATAGGGTTTGTCTTCCCAAGAAACCATTATGCATGGTGATCCCTGCTTTCCTGGAAGTGGCTGAACACTTCCTGCCAATGTGGAGCAGTGAATTAATTCCTTGTTTTTCTTTGCTTGTGCACACAGCTTTTGCTTTACATTTTTTGTCTCAACATTTTTGTCTCAACAGTTTTTTCTGTTTTTGTCTCAACCTATGAGCTCTCAGACTCTTTCCTTTATGATTCCTACCTGGGAAGAGTGAGAGAGCAGCTGTGGGCAGCTTAGGTGCCTACTGGGTGAAACCACAACAATTAGAAAAGAAGGATTTCTAGAGCAGAATATTAATTGCTTAAATTGACAGAAATAATATTTTGCAAGAGTAACATTTAGCAAGACAGGAGATCATGACCACTTTTATTTAGGGAGAGCCCAGGTTTAGAGGTGATAATATCTGTGAAAATATTTTTTGCGTCCTGAAAAGAATTATCTTTCTTCTTCAGAGGAAAATAATTCATGGAAGCCTAAGTTTATGCTTTCTTACACACACTTAAACAGGTAGTGGTGGTGGGACAGACACAGAACTAGTCCACTTCATCTCTTCAGGTATGAACAAAGTAGAACTGGAAGTCTGCCCATAGGAGTGTTCTTTCCGTTATTTCTTGTATGAGTATTAACAGAACGGCTAGAAGGAGACTGGACTACATTCTTCATGCCTTAATTACAGTCACTGCTAAGGTATGACAAAGGTATTCCCACAGACTATTGACCTGTTGAAATGAAAGGAATTCTTTGAGCTCTCTTACAAAACTCTACTGTAGATTTGAATAGCATTCCTTAAAAATGTACAGATTAAAACCACTTTGTCAGTAAGAAGTGATGTGGAACGTAATGTTAATTAAAATGCTTTTGCAAGAACTTTAAATGCAAATTAAACTATAAGATTCTTGCAGAATCACCATTTTTCATTCCATCTAATAATAATCAGGATGATGCAAACACAATGCTTTGAATGTATAAGATTAAATTAAAAATCTGCTGAGAGTAAGAACTGCAAAGTTTGGATTTTTACCAAATAACTCAATAGAGCTTACTATAATACTTCCTAGAGAAACCATGCTTGGTTTTGTTACCTGATAAGCAGAGAGTAATCATTAGTTCTGAAATGGTTATTTACTCTAGAAAGAGATGAAAGAGATGCTTTTGCAATAAATTTTGCATTTCTGGTGAAATTGGCATTCTTTTGACATTATCTGCCAAAAAGAAGATAATTGAGCTTTTTAATTTTATTTTATTTTATTTTATTTTATTTTATTTTATTTTATTTTATTTTTTTTAATATGTGAATGACTCCACATATATATTCTGATATATTCTGGAATACAAGTACTTTGAATTCAGTGTTCTCAGCTCAGACTTCATCCAGGTCAAAGAGGAAAGAGTGAGCAAATCATGTTGCTATGCGTGTTAACACACCTTCTGTCAGGAGTTCGGAGCATTCAACTGAGCTCCCAAAGGCCAAACATATGCAGGCTCAGAAACATCACTGCCACATCTGATACTAATTGGGTATAAGCTGGTCCTCTCTCAACAGGGAGCTAAGGAAATGATAAGTCAAGGAGACAGAGCAAACCTGTCATTATTTGAGATAAAGGTGTAAGCATGGCACCTTGGTGATACAAGCAATGTCACTGCCCCAGGTATATGGTTCTGTAGATAAAAAGAGATGATACAGGTCTTCACAGTTGTCAATATAGGACCATTCAGAGACACTGTATTCATTAAAACTAAACAAAAAGATTACTTTTCAAGCAAAGCCACAAATTTTTCACAGGGACCAATTAAGGAGAAAATGATGCTTTTACATTAGAGGAAAAAGTGATTGGTCATGACTTTTGCATTCTTATTCAACCAGTTTTGCAATGCAGAAGCTAAAAACACTTTTTATTGAAAGTTCTCACTGGTGTGTGGGTAGTTCATGTTGATCTTTTTTATTCCCTATCTATTCTGTCTTTACAGGCAATAGAAAATGCTTGCATGGTAACTTTCTACAAGTTTTTTTTTTTTTTTTTTTTTTTTTTTAAACCAGACTTCTAACTTGACAGATATTCATCTTCTTTTGGAATGTTTTCATTAAAATCAGTGTAGATACATTTTCAGACACATAAAAATACATCTTTATTCCTGTGTTTCTGCAACACTTCGAATAATTTAGGGAATTTGTTTCATTTTTGTTCCTATTTCACCTTTCTCATAACTCAGCATGAGGATATCTCAGCATTGGCACACTGGAAATGCATAGCCTTTCACTATATCTATTGAGCCCACACACATTGTAATGCTTGATTATAAATTTAAATCATCAGTATCCTCTGAAAAGGATAACAAAGGATTTTCAGAGGAAATAATAAACCAAGACTTTAGGAGATTAATAACCATTAGTTTGTAGTACCCAATATCTATTTGTCCTCAAATGAATATGCAGATGTAAGATTTTCTTCTCCCTTTGCAACTTGGTGCTATGCAGAATGCAGAGTATTACTGTATTAACACCCCTGGGAATATGCTGGTGGGTGGTATACTAGGTCTTTTTTTCACTGATTGTTTAAGGGTGACAGACCACCTGGTCATTTTCTCTCTTACAAAAAATATATTTGTTCTTTATTGTTCTGAATAAAAATTTACAAAGTCATCATCCAGAGTGAAAAATAAATGCTTTGTATTTTGCACATGAGGAAACATGAACAAATTTAAGTGACATTTCTAATTAAGCAAAGGTGACTTTTTAGATGATTGCACAAGGATGAAAAATAAATCTATGGGGGTGAGAGAGAAAGAAGGGAAAATATATGATATTTGAAGAAGGTTCATTAACACATTTAGGAAAATAAGTTTAACTTAGTTTCATATAAAAGCTGAATACAAGTAAAAGCAAATGTCCCATTATAATTTTGCACCTACTGTAATGTGCTGAGTCTTCTAACATTTTGCAGCTTAGAACTAGGTTAACTACTTCAAGTTTCTTAAATGGCACTGAATATTTCTGTTCAGTTTTAAACAATTAACATAAACTTGATATATGTTAGTAATTAAAATATATATATATAAATATATATAAAATGTAACAACAGAATATCTTAAGCAGTATTAAAACTGCTCATTTGCAGTTTTCTCTTAAGGTTACAAAAGCTTATTCTTACATACCCTCTGGAGGAGAAAATTTGGTATGATTCAATAAATCCACCATTTAGAATCTGTAAAAGGAAACCATTAGCAATTAATGTTAATGTCTAAATGGAGTTGGATGTACTGTACTGTTTCGTAAGTGATATGCTGAAGAAAAAAATAATAATCCCTAGGGAAAAGACAACTAGTATTATTTAAATAACTTATTTTAATCCTTCATGTTCCTGCTAATACCAATTTTAAAAGTTAGCTGCTATTTTGACAACCAATTGAAATACCATACTCTTCAGACCTGTCTACGTGGTGACAGAATCATCATAGTCTTTTTTTACATCTTTTTACATGAGCTGAGCCTACCATATTCAGAGGTATATAATATTATTTGAACATGGGACACTGTCTATGCCATTTTCAAACCTATATCCTTTTGTACAGCTATATGGCCATTTTAATTCAGGTCTAAACATACATGTAAATTTCCACATGGTCTTTCTGTCTAGTCAAGTTAAAAAATTGCAGTGCTTGTTTCCACAGAATACAGTCTCATTATCTATTTCAGGTAATCCAGACTCCTAGAGAAAACTAGACAAACAAAACAGACCTTTGAATAGGGAAATCAGCAAATAACAACAGATAGTTTCCATTATTAGAGTTGAAGCACTGACCTAGAATTTATGTATACAGGCACCATGATTTCAGTAGAAGCTACATATGTATAGTCATATGTTGCTAATAAATATATTTTAAGCACTAATATCATTCATATTCTTTTAAACCTCTCCTACACATTCACAGAAGCATCCATGTATGTATATCACATATATTAGAAATAATAATAATAATTAAAAAAACATACAAATGCACATAGGTCAACAAGTAAAATAGCAACAAATATTTTTCCCTCATAATGCAGTCTTATTCAATTCTTTTCTGTGGTGTTATCATATTAATCATTCAGAAATACTGGTATTAACTGCTCGCAGTCATAAAACTATTTGTAAATCTCAAGGGTCCCATATATGTACTGGAGTTCCATTTAATGCTACTGATTCATCATTTGTTATGCTCAAATTAATAGCTTTTAGCTGTGCAGTCCGTAAGAAGAAAGTGTGCTATGCAACCAACAACACAGTATGACTGAACAATAGTGAAAATGAATACTGAATATTTTGGAAACAACTTAGGAATGAGAATTATCTTCACATACTACTAGGCAAGCATTAGTAAATGTTTAATCAATTCTCAGAACACATGAGTGGACAACAAATATTACAACATACAAAAAAAGACCATCAGTTAATTGAATGATTATTTTAACAAATTTTGTTCAACTGCATCTTTTATTCACTATCCTATAGTTATATAGAAAGATGCTATCAACAGGAATATCTTCAGTGACTTTAAACAGGTTTTAGATCGATTTCTGGGACTACATAATAATTGTTTAAAGTCACTTGTTCTCTTGCACATAGAAACACAGTACAAGTCTTAGTGATCCCATTGAAGGTTTAGTACATTTTTTTTTCCCCTGGTAATTCATAGACTTACAGAATGGTTTGGCTTAGAAGGGATCTTAAAGATCATCTAGTTCTAGCCCCAGAAGGGACACCTTCCACTAAACCAAGTTGCTCAAGGCCCCATTCAGACTGGTCTTAAACAATTCCAGGGAGCATCCACAGCTTTCCTGGGCAACCTTGTACTGAGCCTCACCACCCTCTGAAAGAATAATTTCTTGCTAATATCTAGTATAAACCTGTCCTCTTCTAGTTTAAACCATTACGCTTTGTCCTGTCACTACACTCTCTGGCAAAGAGTCCTTCCCTAGCTTTCCTGTATAGCCCCTTTAGGTACTGAAATGCTGCTATGTCTATCCAGAGCCTTCTTTTCTTCAGGCTTAACAGTCACAACCTCTTCAACCTGTCTTCATAGGAGAGGTGCTCCAGCCCCTTAATCATCTTCATGGCCCTCCTCAGGACTCATTCTAATAGGTCAATGTCCTTGTGCTGGAGTCCCCAGCTCTGAATGCAGTAATCTAGATAGGGTTTAATTTAGATAGTCTAACCTAATCCATAACACTTACAAATTCACCTACAGAAAGCAGTTCCACTCAACAAACTTGAAACACCTTTGAGGATTGCTCTTCACTACTCATTGACCTTTGAGAGATCCTACAGCAATTAGATCATTAAGCATCTCCATTGAATGATCAGGTGTGATGTATTTATGCAATAGTTTATCCTTACCACAAAAGTATCAAATAAGAGAGTACATAACTCTTTAAAACTAAGAAACCTTTCCTTGGCCAATCTAAGTTTCCCCAGGCTTGATAATCCATTAACTAAACAACTGTAATAACAGAGAGAAATTGGAAAATATGTTGCAAAAGTCATGCCAGAAAATATTCTCTCTCTATAAGAATAAATTTTAAAAAGCGAAAGTTCAATTTCATTATTTCCTTCTTCTCCTTTTTCTATAAATTCTCCAAAACTCATAGGAAGACTAGACCATAAATTATCAACTTCAACTCAAGAGAACTGATAACAGTGCACGGGAACCTTCTGCTCCATGAGCCCCAGTACAGCTAAGCAAACAGAACATTAGAATGTATACAGAAAGAAAACGATTACATTGCAGAAAACATTTTGATGCTGTTACATACATGGCAGTGCCATAGGTTTACGCATGAAACTGTGCTCATTTCATTTGTTTTGTGAATAGAACAACTGTATGTGGAGGTGACAAGAATAATCACAGTCTCCATAAAATCCTAATCTATGGAGAGTATGGAAAGGCTAGAACATATTAATTCAGAGAAAAGAAAAATACAAAGAAACAGGGGAAATATATACAAAATACAAGACAAATGACAGTGGATAGGAAGGGATTTTTTTTCCTGTAGAAAAAGAAACTCATGATGGTAAAAGGTGGTAAATGAAAAAAAAAAAAAAAAAAAAAAAAAAAAAAAAAAAAACATTTCCATGAAAATAATAATCCCATGACTCTTATTGCCAAAAATAGACTTGTAGCCATGATTTTAGAAACACTTAGGAAGAGGCAAAGAAAAATCATAATAGAGAAACTGCTTTAAAATAAGTGAGAGAGATGTAAACCCTTATATTTCAGACATACAATGATTTCTCCCATTAGAAACTTTTCAAAATTTTTGCCAGCTAGCAGATTATCTTACCTTCCTCTGAAACAGCTGTTGTATGTTGCTCGCTGAGTTAGTAAGTGGACTACATCTGTTCCTCTGTATCTTTTTTAAAAAGTTTTTGTGGAACCAGGATGAAGGATGTTTTTGCTTAAAAATACTGACTGCCAGCTTAATGCTATATGCAAAACTGGCTCTGGATGCAGACATTTGTCTGTTTTTCTTCTCCAGACACTGGACATTTCAGTGGCCATGCATACTACCTTTAATCTATAATATATGTGGAAGAAAGAGGGAGAGTATTGTCCTGTCTCCCATTTACAAGGAACAGGTGTATTCATATGAAGGCTGCTGTTTCAATAGTTCTTATTTTTAACCTTCAAAACCATTATCTTCTGAGGTGTAGCCTTCTGATCCTTCTCCTTAGCTATGTTAGCAGAGATGTATTATTTACAGTCCCTATTGTTCTTTGTTCCCTCAGGTCCACACAAGTTTGTGTCAACTTCACACCAATTAACCAGAAGCTCAGATATGTGAAGGAAAAAAGGAAAAGCTCCCAAGAACTGGGAGGCTACCAACATTTAAGCAGTTTCTTGATGCCTTAATGCAACTTACAGTAACTGATATTAGCAGCGCTCTGTTCACCTTCTGACATAATGATGAAATTGCTTAAATTTTTAGCTATAATATTTGTATATTAATCTTTTGGACTGTTCACAACAATTTAGTTAATAATAATGTTTCTGTTTTAGTTTTAACTAACCTGTTGTAAAAATAGCCACAGCATAGTTCAATGATCACCAGAGGGAGAGAAAACGTTTTGGACATCAGATCCTCCTTGCTCCCTCCTTCTTTAATTGACTTCATTTTATATGCAGATACAAACTGGCCTTAGATCACACTTGTAAAATATTAATATTCCAGTAGGATTACCATTAGGCTAAGTTTTACTCTGAAGTGGACTTCACATTAGATGCATCTTTTTAAATATTAAAAGAAAAAGGAAAAAATAAATGCTTGTTTAATGTGAGATTTAAATATATATATATATATGTTAATATGTTCATTTCATGCTGTTTGGAGCAAATTTGTACAACTTGAACACCTCTCTGGGAATATGAAAAAAAAGGCGTTTTTTTCCAAAAACTAACAATAACAAAGAAAACCACCAACAACAAAAGAAAAACTTCACAAAGTCCTGATTATGTCATCTGAATACCCTCCTTCAAGTACCACATAAAAGATTGTTGTTATTTGGTATCTCTTCAGTCCTTGTTAGCCCAAACAGTGTTAGGGACCCACTGTACGAATAACACTGTGATATTACCTGTGTGGAGGAATCACACTCCCTGGGATTTAAAACACAGAAAAATAGTGATGACACAATAACAATAGAGACAGGAATAATTAGATATGTTAGAAATAGTAGTGGACTGAGGAATCCTGAGTGATTTCCAGCATAACTATTTTTCTATTTGCTTGTGCTTAGCACTTCTAAATACATCCAGCCTTGAAACTCCCATATGCAGAGCATGCATTGCTAGACGAAAGCCCCATGAGGGTGAATTAATAGTGCTCTCGTAATTCACACTTTCAGGAGTGGTTCTTTCATCAGTGTAAGCCACAGTGTTAATGCCAGTCTTTGTACTTGTATTTCAATGCAGAAAACACCTTGGTTTGTACTACTTCATTTTGGCTATGATTCAACAAAGCACTTAAAAATGAGTTTAACTTTAAAGCATGAGGAGTCTCACTGATTATAATGAGACTCCTCATGTGTTTAAGGTTAAGTATGTGCTTAAGTGTTTTGCTGGATTAGGACCTCAGATATTATTAACACTGATTTATTGGGGAATGTGGGGGTGAAAGAGAGAAAATGCGTGTTTTGAGCTCTAATATCTGGTTCTTTATATATTAAAATTGCCTGAGATTAAATACATACCTGAAATGCAGGGAAAAGGTGAGAATGTGTCTAAGAAGTTCCAACAAATGTGTGATTGGGAAGACTGATTTTACATACCGTATCTTCCTGCTTCGTTAGAAAGCCACAAACACTGCATTTTTTTTTTTTTCCAAAAGATTTGTTATTTTTGATTTATCAATAATCCTCTAGCTGTAATTATGGCAGGAATAATGAATGGATCTTCTGTCTGCCATGAATTATGCTGCCTTTGTGCACAGCTAGCCTGGTGGGCTAGCTGATGTCTCAGACAAATGAAACAGATCAAATTTTGTTGTGCACAGTCACTCGTGTAGCAGAATGATAGGTCCACTTCTGAGCCAAATTTTTATGCAACCTATCACTTAAAAAATGATAAAAGAAAGGTGCTTCTAATTTCTCCCTATATCAGAAGAGTGATGGAAGCACCCTTGACAGGCTGGAAGCATTCATGCTTGTGATCAAGTCTCATTGTCCACTGACCATCAGTGGCTGCCTGCCACTCTTTCTCACGCTTGCATAGCATCTTGTGTTTCAGTAGGTCTCTCTAACCTCAAGCAACCATTTATGGTATATATACAGTGAGGATGGGATTAACGTAATCCAGGCCACAAACAGGGGCCCTCAGCATATCATCAGAAGCAACCTCTTTTGAACGGAATATACCACACTTTTTATCAGACAAGAAGTAACCTTCAAAGGACCTTACTGTAAATTTCAGAGCCATTTTTTTCTCAAAATTTCATGATGGAGAAATAATTTGGGTACATTGATGGCTTTAGACTGAAGGATTTCCCAGTCTCACTTTGTATTTTGCCTGGCCATTTGGAGTGGTTACGCCTGTCACCTCATCACTAAATCCAGTAATGAAAATGGACCTTTTAATGAGTTGCATACAATGTATAATTGCTGTAAAACTCTAACATCCTTTATGCAAATGATTCTTTGGAGATCATTAATTAGTTTTTGAGGAATATTAATTTCTCCAAACTGAAAAAAATATATATATTACTACAGGGAAATGGACTTGAATTAGTTTTAACTATGATAAAATTACACTCTGTAACAATTAATCAAGAGCACAAGAGAGCCTGGTTTAAAATGAAAAGTATACTGTTAATATGGCTTCCCATGGTTACAACTAATTAGTATGCATAAATAGTATTTTAAGAAGAATATAAGTTATCTGTGCTCCAGAATGTTTTCTGTTTACACCTTGATTTAAAAATTGCACAGATACCAATTGTTTAGAGGTATTCTTGTGCCAAAATGATTATAGGAACTTATTTCTAAAACATACAAATCATAATCAGTGCCCCGAGAGTGCATCTATTTATATTATAGGGCAGCTACAAAAGAGCTTGAGTTCAGGCTATTAAGAAAAAAAAAAAAAAGAAAGAAAAAAAATAAAAAATAAAAATAAAAATAAAGCCAAGTGATTCTACCCTAACAAAACTGTGATCAAGATACTTCAGTACAAATGCAGCTGCCCTTGGGGCATCGTATAAACTTATTATAAAGAATTGAAACACCACTACAAAGTTAACTTTATTAAAATTAACAATGTCTTCCCCTCCATCATTCTCACATTAAATGGAGCACCAAGGAACAGAATGGTTGATCCAGTCTGCAAAATTATAAATAGACACAGATTGTTTTCTGAATATTTAAAGGATACGGTTCAATGGCAAAAACATACGGTTCAATGGCAAAAACAACAACAACAAAAAGTGGTACATTGCTAAATGAAGCCTTTCTTTCTTGAAAGCTGAACAAATAATTTGTTTATATGTGAATAGAAAGCCAGATACTATCTGTTGATGCATTCACATACATCCACACTACCTTTTGTGAATTCTGTGGAGTTGTTCCACTTTATAAATAGTGTAATTGAGATCAGAATTTGACATTTAATTACTAATAATGCACTGAACTCCTTAATTCCAGTTGAACCCAAGCATTCAGTTCTGCAACTGAAGAACTTCAGCCCTGCCTTTATATTATGCTGGAGGGAGGCCAGGCTTCTCCCATCTTTTTTTTTTTTTTTTTTTCCTAGTGCACATTATGCAGCCTACGTCTTTGTAGACATGGTACTACAGCAGTGGAAGCTTATAACTCTCTGCAGAAAACTAAAATATACTCAGAGCATTAAAATTCTCTTTTCTATGTGCAAGGTGAAGTTATAGTAGTAGTATTGTCCATGAGAGACAATTCACCCAGCTCTAGGATTGGTGGTGACCTTGACAGTCTCTCTGCAGCCAACATTCAGTAATCATGTTTTCTTCCTTCCTTACATCATAGTCTTTACATCTCTGAGGCTATGTGTAATTTGTTCAGTGGATGTGCTCTGCAGTACAGCCCAAAATCAACAGAGGCAATGGACATGTGATGGACAACCACGGGAAGCAAGAAGTGCTCCTGGCTCATGCAGTCTAGACACAGCTTAGAGACCTCACAGCTTTTTCAAAGCCTTCCCATGCTCCTTCCTCTCAGGCAGGGCACAATGTTCATGCATCAATCCTGACCCTTCTTTCAAGTATCCATGAACAAATACTTCCCTTGATTTTGTTAGAATAACAATTGTGAATAATAATGACAAATAGTTTACTGTATTTTATTGTAGTTTTCTCAAAGGGCAGCCTGAGACATCTGATTACTTTACATTACTCTTCATGGTATGGGATTTAAAATCTAACCAAGCCTGTGTTGGTACTGATACAGAATGCTGTGGCCTTGGGCAATCATGACTTTTTCTACTAAGAAATCCTTACATTAAACTTTTAATATTCATGAAGACTTCCAGACACAAGATAGATCTTTTTGAATAGCTCACAATAAATAAGTAAATAAATAAATGGACTTTGCACATTGCTACTAACTCTGATCCCTTTCCTTCCATACAAATGCTTTTAGCACTTTAAGTACAATACATGGTAAAAGGGAGCAAGGTTTGCTTTTCTTCAGACAGCTGTAATATATTTATAATGTGTTTCAGATTTCCCATTAAATAAGTTTTTTCTCTCTTAATGATTTTTTGCCCATAAAAAAAAAAAAAAAAAAAAAAAATAATAATAATAAAAACATTTAAATAAATATAACTCTGGATGTATTGCTGGTATGCTCAGGAGTTTTTTTTTTTTATGAAAACAAAAAAAAATACTGAATTATGTGTAGCTCTTTGTGTCTCTGTAATTTAAGAGCCTTACAAATATATTCAAAACACTATAATTTTATTAAATTATATTTTCTTGTCATAGAGATTACATATTTGCTTCTTTTGGACATAAACTGCATTTAACACCAAATTATCTTCTATTAAAGGGAAAGTAAAATCTGCACAAAACTACACAGCAGAATTCAGGTTCAATACATAGACTTCTCTTTCAGTATAATACAGTCAATGCAAAATCTCAGGCAATTTATTCAGCAAGTTCAACAAAGACATAAAGAGAAACAAGGAACAAGAAAGTAAGTGTTTAACAAAAGACAACATTTAAAGTTCTATAGCTATGTTCTATGGTTTACATATTTTGACAACTTATCTAAATCTTGAGACAGAACTCTAATGATAAGTCAGAAACTGAAATTTGAGTATCACCCCATTTCTTGCCAAGTGTTACAGGTGTTTGAGATTAAAACCATCAAATTTAAACCAATTCTGTTTTCTTGTAGCCTCGTTGTCAAATACCTTTGAATGCAAAGAGAGGTTTCAGGAAAGCAATGAATTTTGAGCCAAAAATAGAGAATGTCAAAACCTTGTAAACATTCAGTTTTTTAAACATTCATCCTTAGCTTCGATTTAATATGGTCAAAGTATAACTGCTTCCATGTACATGTTCATTTGAATATTGTCCAAATAGGATGATATTGAATGTTTTTATTTTTATCTGTTCAGAAGAATACACAAATGTATAATGAACAGTCGGCTGAATATGAGTCGCTCAGGCGACCAAGAAGGCCAACAGCATCCTGGCTTGCACAAGAAATAGTGTGGCCAGCAGGGCTAGGGAAGTGATTGTCACCCTGTACTCGGCTCTGATGAGGCTGCACCTCAAGTACTGTGTTCAGTTTTGGGCCCCTTGCTACAAGAAGGACATTGAGGTGATCGAGCTAGTCCAGAGAAGGGCAACGAAGCTGGTGAGGGGTCTGGAGAACAAGTCTTACTAAGAGCAGCTGAGGGAGCTGGGGTTGTTCAGTCTGGAAAAGAGGAGGCTCAGGGGTGGCCTTATTGCACTCTACAGGTACCTTAAAGGAGGCTGTAGCGAGGCGGCGTTTGATCTATTCTTCCACGTGCCTGGTGACAGGATGAGGGGGAAGGAGCCAGGTTGTTTTACCAGGGGAGGTTGGATATTAGGAAGAACTTCTTTACTGAAAGGACTGTTAGGCATTGGAATGGGCAGCCCAGGGAAGTGGTTGAGTCACCATCCCTAGAGGTCTTTAAAAGATGTAGAGCTTAGGGATATGGTTTAGTGGAGGACTTGTTAGTGTTAGGTCAGAGGTTGGACTTGGTGATCTTGTAGGTCTCTTCCAACCTAGATGATTCTGTGATTCTGTGAACATGCAACAAAACAGAAAGATGATGAGAAGCTAAAAAAATAAATAAATGTATTTTAACAATCTGCTCTGGAAGGAAACATTATGGCTACATTTCAGCTGTGTATTAAGACAACCTAAGCATCTATATATAGGCACCCACATTTGAGCTAAGGGACTAACATTTCATTACACTCAGTAGAATACACAGGCCCAGAAAAGATTATTCCACTGACAGTCACCAGGGATTCATCTTGGTTATCTAAATAGAGGCTGATAGTACTCTTGCAGGTGTCCTTGGGTATTCTGACTACGTGCCAAATACAGCTGCATAAGGGCTCTGGGTTCTCCCTCTGCATTTTTCCACCTGATAACAGGCATCTCAGCCTTTGGCACAACAAATGGTTCTTGATGTAAATATTCAGGAAACTCAGTCAAGACCTAAGACTATTTTAGGGTGAGCTTTGTGTGATTTGAGTAAGAAATTACCATCTGTCCTTTTTAAATTTCTTCCTATTTTCTGCTATGAGTCTTCAGCACTGCTTATTATGAACCAGGAGACTGACTCTAGTACATATACTTGCTGTTTTCCAGGATAAAAATTCTACTTTCTTCTCACTTGTAATAGCAGTTATAGGATGCCTGTACTTAGTCACCTGAACTAATAAGATCAATAAATCAGCATAACAGACCTATCTTCAGAAACCTCAGATTCAAATTTAAAATTATATTTCAAAGATAATTTACAAACTTATTAAACAAAATTATGATTTCTTATCCACTAGTTTAGCACAGTCAACATCCAATAACAACATATGAAGTCCGAATTTAAATGTTTGTAAAAGTCTTTGCTAAAAAAGTCATTGTAAAAGTCTACAATTCTGAACAATAACAACTGGAATATAGGATTCCTGTAGGGATAATGTAGGTATTGGATCCTGACATCTGTGAGAAGTGTTCATTTTTCAAAACATGCTGTCAATATGTCTTTAATATTAAGAGAAATAAGGTTAGAAAAGTTCAATATATATTGAAAAGTTTCCTTGACATTTAACACATCATATTAAAAGCTTCTTCAAGAGGAAAGAAATATCAACTTGTCACCTAGAGACTGGAATTGAACTGCTCTGAGACAAACTGCTGTTTCTTCCCCATGATGAAATTCACAGGATGGGCAAAATGTCAAGATAAAAATAAACTATCTGGGAGAAAACATCAAACGAAATATAGCCATTGTTACTGTTAGTGCCAAAATAATCCAGAAAATCCAGTTGTTCCCCAGTAATAATATGTGACAGAAATGCCCACACATTCAGATCTGCTCTTGAAACACAGTAAAAAGTATTACTGACGGTACAGTCTGCTGTTCTGTGTAGTTTGTTAGATTCCCTGGGAAGAAAATAGCTCCATTTTTAAGGTAGATAATATTTTCAAATCACCAAGCATAAAAATTTATTTTTTGATTTCTGAAACAACATTATGAATAAAGAAGAAACTGTATAGCTCTATGAAATGCTATGCAGTGAAGCTGATTGCCAAATCACAGGTAATCTTAGTAGAACAGTTTTACATTGAAAAACCACTGAATAATTTTTTCGGTATATTCTTTGGCAAAAGCTATTGTAAAAATATGTTAAATATATTGCTGAAAGAGAAATATCAAGTACAAAAGCCTTAGTCAGGAAAACTAACTCAAGAAATACTAATATGAAAGCTGGGATAAGACCTATTATTTTTCAGAACAGATTCTAATGTCTAGAACTACTGAACAGGTATGCTCATTTTATTACAGCTTAGTTTTTTACTTTTTGTGGCCATGATTCTTCAAGACAAAAACAAATACTTTAAATTCTTCTCTGCAGTAGCCAAAAAAATGTGTGTGCTGGCTTCCTGCATATAAATATAAAATCTGGTTACCTATTTAAGACAAGATTTTACACTAAAGCTTGACACAAAGTTATAAAGTTTCCATGATCTCATGTTACATATCAAGCATCTCTTATTATCTATCATTTCAGAAATATATAGAAACTCAAACTATTCTTAGCTTTTATCTTCAATTCTTTACATATGCATTAGTGGCATTGCTCATTTTTTCTTTTTCTTTTCTTTTTTTTTTTCACCTAAAACCTGAGCATACATTTTTCCTCAATGAAGAGGCCTGCTCCAGAATTAGAGTTGTAATTTAAAATCCCAGCTAAGTTTGCTGGACTCTGCCTGACCACTCCACAACTTCCAAGTTCCTTTAAAATGTCTATTGTCAAATGAAAGCTTAAAAACTTACATTCACTTCTTCATCATGTTTTCAAAGAAGTTATCTGATAACCTCTCATATAGACCTAGTGACAGAGAATACAGTAATTATTTTGTCACTTTTTTTTCCTCCCCCCCAGGAAAAAAGTCTATATTTCCTGCAGTGTCCAGAAATTTATTAAGCTGGTATCACAAATGTGGGTGAGACTACACATTATAAATCCTTTATAGTCTGATAAAAATGAATTCTATCTGGTTGTCTTCAAATTACTTTTTTTTGAAGTGTACATTTTTTTATGTCATCACACCTAACTCTTTACTTGAAAGGTAATGTTTGACAGCTCTTTCTAGATTGGCATTTTCAGAGTGTAGTCAGATCAATCCATCAGCCATAAAGAGATGTAGAAAAAATATTGTAAGAATAATTTGAAGAAAAGTCATTTTCCTTGCAACTGTGCCCTGAAATTTTCAAGTGTTGATCTAAAACAAGCTCAAGGAAAAAGGTGTGAACTATTCTGAAAGACACAGAATGTGTTTTTCACCTTATTATTTATGTTTCAAATTCTCTTTGAAAAGGCCAGATATAAGACAGAATTTTCATTCAGGATGCATCATGTCAGCTCTTAAAAGTTCATTCATTTCAAAGCAATGGGAAATTCCCTTTTACACACACACATAAAACAAATGCACACATAAAAATCCAACAAAGTCCAAATAATTATTTTGAAACACCATAAGACTATTGAGGAAAGCTTTCAAATGTTAAGAAATGTTCATCTTTAAGTTCCCTGTGCATTCTTCATTCAGCCCTCTTTGTGCATAAGCATGATGAGAAAATTTAATTATGTAATCACTTTTCTCTTCCACAGGACCTTTGCTTCATTCGGTGCACCGAATGTTCACATAATGAGCAACTACTCAATATTTTGTTTTCTTCTCATTTTTCAGTGTGTGACCCGAGGCCTTATTTACTGCACACTATTCAAACCCTTCTCTCAAGACAGAATTGTTAATTTCCTCTTGAGTTTCTCTCTGGTGCTTATCACCACAGTACCTAAACAATTAAAAATATTAATTAACCAGTATTCACAACACTCTTGCAAGACCATAGAGAACTGAAGAGCAAAGAAATTAAGGTCAACAAGGTCTACTAATTTGGTGTCTATAGATCCTTCAATGCGTATTTGTTTACTCTTATATAAAGACCTGGACTCTTTATTAAAAATGTATACACTATATAATTAAAGCCTGTAGTGTATGCAGAAGACAAAACTATGATTAGAAAAGTAAAGTGGATTCTGAAGAGTCCTGACTATTACATGATTTTCTATCTCGATGATAATAAAAATCTCTACAAGGGTTCTTTTAACTGAAAATATCTAAAATTCTATTAAAAAAAAAAAAAAAAAAAAAAAAAAAAAAACAGTTTTGTTACATGGTATGAAACTGACAGCAGCAATGGATTACATCAAGGTGAGAAAACTTTGTGTTACTTCAGCTCAAAGAGTAGTTGACAGTGGCAATAATTTAACAGCTCTGAAACAGGATGGTCAGTGAGATTCTCAGGTACTTGTTAGTACCCAGGAAATTGCATGTGATTCCTAAGTTACAGTATAGATTTTTTTCAAGACAACGCATTCAGACAATGCAACAAGACATTTGTTGCCTGCATCCTTCTATCCCCACAAGAGTGATCCAAACCTCTCTCCCTGGCCCAATCCTTCTCCACACTTGTTCTTGTGATAATCCCATTCTGTCTCACAGAAACTTAATGTTATAAGAAATGAAAAATTATGCCAGATAGCTATGAAAATGTTTAGAGAAAGAGATTTAAAACAACCATACTAACTACACATATTGCTAGTCTTTCCAACAAATCCAAAGCCAGATATCCAATAGTTCTTTCATTTCTTTATGGTTGAGAACTTTTGCAAGGTCTTTTTTTGGTTCCGATAAGTCTTGTGAAAAATTTCTCATCAAAGACAGGTCTCTGAAAAAGATATTGCTGTTAAGGTTCAAGCTATTAGGATGCATTATAATCTAGCTATTTCTCTGCAACATCACCTATTGCTTGGACTCTGAATTAAAGCTTAGTTTTTTAAAGGATTTTTTTTCCAAGTTATCCTCTCCCACAAGGACAAACACCAACCTGTCTGAAAACCTACCTAGTTTCCTTATACCATTCTTGGATTACAAAGTTGGAGCAAAAGTGAAATAAAAGATATATCTTTTTCTCCTACTTATCAGTCATCAGAAAGGTACAGGCTGCTGCATCATGAGGGGTGGTCTCATCTGAGCAACTGCATTGTCCCCACCTTCCCCATTTATAAACGGGACCTAACTAACCTGCTACTATATCCCGAGGTTTATAAGCGTAGTAACTTAAATCAATTATTCTGTTAATAAAAATAATTAAAAGAAAAAAAAATAGAGCACAGTTTACAGACCCTTTGAAGTTGTTGTGTTTAGTGACCTCTAGTGCTAAAGGTTTTCATTTATTTTCATACTTTATCTTCTCCAAGGATACAACACTTTTATTCAAATACACATTGTAATCAGCTATAGTTGTGTTCAAGGACGCACATCAACATTATTTTCCTCTCTTGTCCTGCTCTTTATATGACTACTCTTATTTAAAATAAACTTTCTGCATGTGATTGTCCAAATCTGTCATAGTGTTAAGCACACTAATAATGAATATAAAGATTTCCCCTTCAGATTGGCAGTTTTAAGGCTCAGTCATTTTCAAAAATGCAAGGAATGTGAACTGAGTTAGAAAAAGGTCTGTAGTTCTAGAAATTAGTCCACTTATTAGAGAAGGAAATGAAATGAATTCTTTATAAGCATCTTTACTGAAATGTACAAAAATGTACAAAAAAAAAAAAAAAAAAAAAAGAATAGATGGGAAAAAAATATATAGCTTTTTTTTGGGGGGGGGCAATGCTGAACAAAGAGGGATATAATTTATTAAAGTTTTAATAATGAAAAAATATATGTATTAGAATGAAAAAAAATAAGGATTCTAAGAGCAATATGAAAAAAAAATGGGCTATGTTTTAACAACAGTAATCTAAATGAAATGCTAGGAAGGGGTAGGGAAAGTATGAGATGACATGGAATGAGAGATGCCAAAGAGGTTAGAGCTGATGAGGAAAATTGTAGAAGCTTAGGAAAGAAGCTTTTAGCTGCCTCAACTAATTAAATAAAAAAGTCTTCAGCATTACTTCAGATAGAATGACTGTAGATAGCTTGGACATGAAGGATGAATAACGAAGACAACTGGAAATGACAGTTTGGTATGGTCTCAGTTGTCAGGTAACATGGTAGTACAGTAAAAATACTAGAAAATGGGAAAAAATAGTGACACTTCTAAAGAAAAGCGAGGAGTGGCATGATGAAATAGTTGATGGGTGGAAAAAATGGCTCAAGAATTAAAAACAGTTTATTATCCACCAGTATATTTTAGTGTAGCTGTAAGAGCTGCTAGGACTCACAGGAAAATAAGCCAATTAAAATGTAAAAGATCAACTAGAGTTGTAAGGTGAAGGGTACTGAGATACCTAAAAAAATCCAAGAATTAAGATACACTTAAGAAGTATGCATCCCCACCAGCTGGCACCACTTCCAATAAAATCAGTGTATGAGAATAAGACAAACTTGTCAAGAGCAGAACAGAGAAACTTCTTATCCGTTCACTGACACCAAAGCAGTTTTCATAAACTCACTTGAAAGTGTAGTAATTCTGTTTAATTCAAACACTAAAAAGGCAAACAATGAAAAGAGCCTGCTCTCAAGCGTGGGATGTTAATGACAAGGGAATGCACTGGGAAAAGCACTGGAAGAAGGTGGTTAAATAGCTCATTGTTGTTATCTATCCATCAACCAGACAGTGCAGAAAAGCAAAGGGAAAAAAGAATTGGAAATGACAGTTCTGTAACTCAGTGCTCTGGATGCAGTATACTCCTAAAACTTTATTTCTCACTTAATTAAAGAAATTTACTACAATATATAGCCTTGAAAACACCACATAGTTTAACTAATGTGAGTATAAATACTATGTTTCTCTTCTTTTGAGTTCATTTTCATATTATTTGTGTTCCTCATAAGCCTTCTTGAGACATCATTAATGTGTTTACTTTTATGCACAGCAGGTCTAAGGGGAAAAAAAATGCCACACACCAAAGAAATACAAAGAGGTCTTCTAAATAAGGAAATGTAGAAGAGCCAATTCAGCTAATCAATAGCCTAAATATTTTTTAAATAAAAACAATGGGCAAGAGCCTCAGCCTTAATTAAATGTGTTTTAACTCCAGTAGCACAATGGGCACTTAACAATGCCTTGAACAAGCAGCTAAGAGTTTCTCAGAGCAGGGAGTCCTTGAACAGCATAAAGCCAGAGCAAGCAGTTTGTACTTCCTACTGTAGACCCTGGGATGTGGAAAATGAAGACAAAAATATTAAAGCCTTTAATCATAGAATCATAGAATGGCTTGGGGGGAGACCTCATTGCAGCCTTCCAATACCTAAAGGGGTCTTATAAAAAGCATGGAGAGGGACTCTTTACTTAGATAGATAATGATAGGACAAAGGGGAATGGTCTTAAGGTAACAGAGGATAGATTTAGATTAGGCATTAGGAAGAAATTCTTCAGTTTAAGGGTGGTGAGGCACTGAAGCAGGTTGTCCAGGGAAGTTGTGGATTTCCCATCCCTGGGACATATACAGATGATCTTTAAGGTCCCATCCAAAGATCTTCTACATGATCTTAAAGGTCCCATCCAACCCAAGCCATTCTATGATTCTATGATCATCTAGTTCCAACCCCTCCTACATAGGCCAAAAGTTGTTCTCCACCTTTTTTATAAGTCCCCTTTGTGAATTGAAAAAAATATAAATCCAAAAAGACCCATGTCTTCACAATCATAATATCAAGTAAAATTTGCAAAATATTTTAAAAGAAATATTTAGAACTTCTTTGCCTTCAGATTTTGAAACTCAATCTTCATGTTTTAAAGCTTGTTGTTTTGTTTTTGTTTTGTTTTTTTGCAACCAAAGTATTTAGAAATGTCATTTAGAGAATTTTTTAAATGTCTGTCATTCTGACATAAGGACAGGCCTTCGGGATGTGAGTCTTTGTGGGAAAGAAAAAATACTATGGGATTTAAACTTAAATCACATTATTTTATATCAAAGTAATTATTAGATCATCTTTTTCAAGCTTACTGTGCTCAAATTTCTGAGTTTTTATTTGCATCCTTAGGAAATGTCATGACAGGTTTCTTAAGGTCAATGGGACCAATGAGATTTAAACTCACCCTTTTTTTTTTTTTTTTCCCAAGAAAGTGCTAATTCACAAAGTTAAAAAAAGTAAAAGAAACAAAACAGCAAACATAAATATTTGGTATTACAGTCCAGTAAGAATATGAACATACTGTCCCATAAGTTTATTTCTCTCCCACACATTCATAGCTGATTTTAGCATACTAAATTACAAAAGAACTGCAGAGCTCTTATTATGATAGAAATTTGCATGTAAAGTATGGATGGAAATTTATTTACAGCACTTTTTCCTCCAGTTATTTCAATGGACCCTTAAGAACAAAATTAATATTGAAGTGAATGTTAATCACTTAAAAAGATTTCTTTAAAGAAGCTCTTAGTCATCCACAGAACAATTGCAGTAAATAATTCTGTATTTCTAATATACTAAAACTTATTTGCCTCAAAAGAGACATTAAAATGTGAGGTTCAAACTCTGAGAATAAGACAAACACTAAGTGACAAGTGCTGTTAGAGTCAATCATTTCTGTCTACCTCTGATGGATAGTAATTAATATTTTATCAAAGACTAAAGAGCCATTGTATTCATTTGGTTTTGAATGCATGTTCTACTTTTCAGCGTTTTAAATAGTGTCCTAGTTCTGTATGGAAAAAGAACAAAAGATAAGAATAGAATGGTTTTCCTTATATCTGCAAACAGTCAAGGAGAGTATCTCTGGAGCTAAAAAATAAAATGTTGTTTGGTCTCTGATTTGATTTGTAGCATTTGAGGATTTATACCAGGATTTTTAGATGGAAGATGTCATAGGACTTAATGGTGCCTTAATGCTGATGTGTTCACCTTTACTAAATAATTTTCAAGAGTCATTGAGTTGCCGCAGATATGAAACATGAAGCTGAACAGAATTTCTGTCCCCTGGGAAACATGCCAAACCTGCATAGACCGGGAAAACTTGCAGTGTCCAAGCTGTCCATTCCTACTTGCATGAGCAGGAACAGCCCTGACCTAGAGTAGAGCAGGTGTTCCCATTCTTCAGTGTGCACATCTTCAGCTGCACATGTGTGTTGCCTGAAGTGTGAGCTGGCTTGCATATGTTGCTTGGCACAAAACAGGAGCTACTTCTGTCCCCAGAGCTGGTATTCCCCCAAACCGGGACAGGAATACCTCACTCTTTTGTTACCCCTCTGATTAGTGATAGAAAGCATGCAAGCATTTGTCATTTGCTTTGTGCATGATTGCAATGTTATTGGCACTGTGGGAATTATTCACAATATCAGGAAGTATCATTTACATGTATTCAAGTATGAGGATGAGCTTGTAGTGGAGCACTGAAATATCGGTCTGCTGCTGAGCTGGGTTTCAGAACACCAGTCTATAACACAAAAAGAACAGCAGTGGAGAGAACACAGAGTCAAATCAATACATTTGAAAGAGCAGTGCAGTGCCATGCTGACTTGCCTACATACCCTGAGGGGGACCACATTTTCAAAAGACCATACCTCCTATTCTTGAAAACTCTCTATAGATCTGGAGTACCCCAAATACTACATTCATTTTTTTTTTTTTTTTGTGCTGTCTAATTACACCTTTGCAAATGCATCTATAATTCTCAGTACCTCTGTTTACCCATCTGTCAAACATGGATAAAAACCCTCTAAATTACAGAGCTGCTGTGAGGATTAATTTATTAATGCATGTACTCTGAGATTCAGAATTGAAAGGAATCACATGCATGAATTATTATTATTATTGCTATTCCATATAAAAATATTTTGAAACAATAAAAGAACCAGCAGAAGATGGTATTTTGAAAATATCAGTAGTTAAATTCTTTTGAATATTACTGTGCTGAAGCTATCAAACAAATCCATTTTATCATATAGCAACAAAACATGTAAAATCATTACAGCTGCTTGCTTAGTTCAAATGAACCAGTTTTATGCAGCCACAAGTTTTTTGTAACTGTATGAAAAACTTCAGACAGTGGAAAAAGGAAAGGTAATTATGATTTCCCTTGAGAATTCTTGATAATGATACCTCTGTAAAATGCATGTGTGTGACAGTTTGGGGTCTATCAGAATTTCTGTAACAACTCTTTTTGCATGAACTCCTGTAAGTTGGCTGAACATTTCACCAGAAATGATAAACTATGGTACTGCAAGCAGCTAAGTCAAAATAGTCAAAATTAAGAGCCTGAAGCAAGTCACAAAAAAACTATATTTAGGACCCTAAATCAGGGGCCTTATTTCACAGACACTTAGCACTGCTAGTTGCCCTACTTGACACATGCAATCTCATCATGGCAGAAGTGCCACCACCAAGTGCCTTGTGCATTTGCATGCTGCTGTTCTCATCCTCCAGAGCCCTGAATCTTGTGCAGTCACAGGTGTGCAGAACAGCACTCTGTTCTACCAAATCAGTTTCCACAGCTGACTAGGACTTGCTATTTATATCTTAGTAGCAGTATGTTAGTTTTATAGGATACTACACAAGATTACTGTAAGAGACAGGCTATTATATGCATTTTATTACAGTTACATCCTATACATGAACTTTTTTCCAGGGAAAATATATCCAACAAGGAATGTGCCACAAGATTAGTCTATAGAGGTATAAAACTGAATATTCATAATAAATCCATTAATACAAAATTTTTAATATTAACACACAGTAATTGTCAGGAAAACTTGACAAGTCTGCCAGAATGGCACTGTACGCAGTTTATACCATAAATCTTAACAGCACTATTAACAAACTTGATTGATTAGGAAAATTGAGCAGAAGAATTTAAGTAGATTCAGGAAGTGTCCTATAGAATTGTATAATTTTCCATAATATTTTGTTTTCTCTCTTCTCAGCTGGTAATAGAAATTCTTGTAAGCAAAGTAGCCACAGCTGTTGCCCTTAAATATTTGGCAGTTTTGCTTACAGTAAGATTAAGTTACCTCAAAATCTGCAATATTGTCTTTTACTTTGTACATTTGAAATAATAAATTCTCTAAATACTGCAAATATTACAGTTAGTTTACTGGAAATCCTTAGGGCATAGACATATGCTATGAATGTATCTGGAGCAGTTTGAGAAATTACCACCCCCAACAGTTTACTACCACCCCACAGCAGGAATGCCCTAATTGTCCATATGGGCAGTTGTAGTTAGTTCCCATGAAAAGCAGACAGCTTAACTACAGTCATCTTCAGAAGAACAGAAGAAAAGCTGGCAATAGAACAGAAGAGAATAATGTGGAGATGGTAAAATCATTAATAATGGGACAGAAAATGTGAAAGCAATCAACATTCTCTTGGAAACAAACAGGAACCTGGCCCTCCCTCCTTTGCTCAGGAGCTGTGTTTAAGCCAAGATCCTCACCCTTCGTCCTTGCCTGAGCTTTGCTGATGGTATGTCCATGCCCATCCATGTACCTCGCTGATCCTATCCATTCCCTGGCTGATGCCAGAGCAGCCCCATCACTACAGCCATGACTGGTGATCAGCATGCTGTGGCTGACACTGGTCACCGTCACTGACACCGCTCCACTTGCCCTGTTCAGGTACTGATGGGTTGCACCCTTGTCTTCCCAGCCCTCACCCTCAGATCCCAGACTTGCCTTGCAAAGCAGCCTGATTCTTAACACAAATATCCTGCAGAGGACTAAGTTTATATCCATAAACATAGGTAACACTTTGAAGCTCTAAAAAAATATGAAGAGAATCATGTCCTGCAGGACTGTGCAAAGTGGCCAGTGAAAAGGAAAGGAGGAAAAGCCCTATACTCACAGCCTGTGAGAAGTAGCACCCATTTGGAGCATGGCTTTGTGTAGCTCTCACAGTCTTACTGTCCACTGTGCGTTTCTTCTACTGAGTGGCATTTCCTCTCCAGCTCCAGCCACCTGGGAGAGTTCACAACCTTCAACCAGGCACTCATGGTGAGAAAAATATAAATCAGAGGGAGAACTAGCTTTGTGGAAAGAGATTCAACAAAACCTTTGTACTGAAAAGAGAGCTTTTTATACCAGCTTATAGGAAATACCAAGATTATGGGGAAGAACAAATTCTATCCTCTAATAAGAATCTGGTGGAATAAGTCTGTTCTCCCTTTTATCATCCACTGTCAGGAATCTTTTTTGGACCTAATATCCTAAGCCATTTCTCTTCCAAAATTTTAGATATAGGTTCAATATATGCACCAGCATTCAATGTCTGGTGGTTACAGCATTCATATAGACTATAAAAATAACACATTAAAATCACTGACATGGATAAAAACAACCATATTCCCCTTTTCCTGGGGCAAGAGGATGCCCTGTAAATGGGATCCCTTGGCCCCCTTTTCTGAAGCTGCTTCACTGCATTTAAAATACAGAAATAAATACATGAGCCTGCAGAGTGAGAAGGATGATGCAGTCTTGTGGGTCCTCCATTCTCCTGGGAAACCAGCATTTCAGTCAGTGCTCCAATGAATATTTGCACAAAGAGAAAAAGCTCCTAGAGGAGAGATTAAAAGAGAATCCACTGAGAATGTCCTGGCTGGGATTAAGCACCAGAAAGGCACTTAAGCACTGCTCATTGCAGTCAAGAGCCTACAGTACACTGGTTTCAGTGAGGAAGCCAGCTGAAGAAGTTCCCATTCTCTCTCCTTCCTCCTCTCATCCTTTCTCACTTTCACACATCATCAGGTGTGGGGCAGTGCTACTATGATTCTACTATAAAACAATTAGTTATCATGTCCCAAAGAATGTGATTTGGCTGGAATCACTTCACTTACCTGACAAACAGCATAGTCTCAATCAGCTGTGAGAGCATGCAGAAAGGCTCAGAGATTTACAGTACACAGGTGGGAACAAGTAGATGGAGAGCATTTTTCAGCATAGAGGCAGATAAATAGGTAGAAGAGAAGAAGAAGGGGAAAAAAATAGAAAAAGAAAAAAAAAAAAAAAAAAAAAGACGCAACTATTTATGAGCCTACACTATAATAGGCCTCTGGGTAAAATCAGATAGGTATATATTCAGAGGAAATTTAGACACTTGAATGAGATTCATTTCATTGACTGTAGATGCATAAGTGTGAGTTACAGTAAAGTTACACTATGTCTTGGTTCTCTATACCGACCCAGAGAGATGAAGAGCATTTCATCTCTTAGATATCTACTCAGGATGGGATGAATCACACAGTGAAAGAGCATGGCAATATTGGCAATAAAAGGAGACTAAATACAAGTATTTAAATTAGACATTTAATATTTGTATCAATGAACTTAGCTGAATTCCACCCCTAGGAGTCCATACAACTGCCACAGTAGATAGCATCTATGAAAATGTTTCATACATGCCAGACTTGTCTTCAAGATGGAGTCTCTTTTTTTTCCTTTGCATATGTAGCCCTGATTTTGCTTGTTATCATCTTGTAATGGAGATGACGGCAGAAAACAATGTTTTACAATATCTGTACACTACTGGAGATACTGACAATACCTCCTTCCTGAGTGGTAATAGCTAACGTAAAACATTACAGTACACATTTCCAGTTAGCTTTCCCCATGCAAATCATAGGACATGCCCTCACCTTGAGTACTGTGTGCAGTTCTGGGCACCACAGTACAAAAAGGACATTAAACTGTTGGAGAGTGTCCAGAGGAGGACAACAAAGATGGTGAAGGGCCTGGAGGGGAAGACCTATGAGGAGTGGCTGAAATCACTGGGCCTGTTCAGCCTGGAGGAGAGGAGGCTGAGGGGAGACCTCATCGAGGTCTACAACTTCCTCGTGAGGGGGGAGTGGACCTAGGTGACCTATTCTCCATAAACACCAGTGATAGGACCTGCAGGAACAGGGTGAAGCTGAGGCAGGGGAAGTTTAGACTAGACATTAGGAGGAGATTCTTCACTGAGAGGGTGGTTGCACACTGGAACAGGCTCCCCAGTGAAGTAGTCACTGCACCAAGCCTGTATGAATTTAAGAAACGTTTGGACTGTGCACTTAGTCACATGGTCTAAACTTTTGGGTAGACCTGTGCGATGCAAGGAGTTCGACTTGATGATCCTTATGGGTTCCTTCCAACTCAGTATATTCTATGATTCTATGATTCTCAATACACATATTGGTCTTCAGCTATCCTTTCACTGTTCAGTCACTGGAAACTTGGGGACTCTTCTGCAGCTATCCAGCACTGCCTTTAATTTTTATTGTAGTCCTACCAGAAAATTTTGTCAACTTACTTCCTTATCCCTTTCTTCATCATTTATGGATATGTGAAAGACCACACTTGTCAGTAAGGGCTCCTGTGGGTCTCCACTGACAACCTTTTACCCCTCTAGAACAGGCCATTTATGCTACACTCTTCTATCTCTCATGTAACAATCCAAAAAGGAGTTCCCCCCTTGCCATACAACAGCTTTGATTCCATGTGAGCTTTCAGTGCAGAGCCTCTCTTAAAAATATTTTGAAAATCCAAGCATGGAATATCCGTTGAACCACCCTTAGCTATAGTACATTTGTGAAATTACTCCCATGTTTTATAAACTCTATAATAGCAGGGTACCTAAGAATGCTGGGGAGAGTGAATTTATGGTTAATTCATCTATAATATAGATTTATTAATTCACTAATACAACATGACACTATTTTCTTTTTTTTTTTTTTTAATAAAAATGTCCCATAATATTTCTTATATTTTAATAAAACAGAGATTGTGCAAGTAATCTTTTCTTTTCCAGAGTCATAATGGGCCTCATAAAAATTGGCATTTAGATGTAGATTATGTGTTATGCAGGAGATAACAGATGAGGTTATCAGTTTTTTTTTACAATTACCAAGGAAATGTGTTGATTTAAAAAAAAAAAATAAAAAAAAATTCTTGCTGTTAACACCTGACTATGACAGGTCCCTGTCTGCCCACCCATTTATATTAATCTTCTAGGCAGTATCAAATTAACAGCTGTGTTCCACTTGTAAAATAGTTTTATTGATAGACTGCACTTAAAAAGGTTTAAATTTCTCTTCTCATTCTGTTTTTAAAAGAGCTCCTCCAAGGATTCATGTTTTAGCAAAATTCTCTCATCTTACATTATGACCTTAAGCAAACCGTATAGCAGCATGTGCCTACTGTGCCATCTTCAGGATATTTTCAGGATAAAGTTATCCCTGGTTTTGCAGCCTTCCTAAACTAAAGGAGAAACTGAAATTAAGAATAACTGATTAAAAAATTAAATTAGGGAAGTTTAGAAAAAACAAAAATATATATATATATATGTTTTTACTACAACATAAAGCAGCTGATATTTTATCATTCTGAGAAAAATTTTCACAGACCTCTACTTTGCTGTTTGAACTTTCATTCTATTACCTAACATGATAAGGAGATTTGGCTGTTGTATTTCTCTGTTTAAGCAAAATTTATCTGTTGGAAACCCACTGTACTGTTTTCTGGTCCGAAGTAGATAAACTACTGCACTGGACTTGTGCTGCAACTGTAGCTCTTTATTCTTCTCTGCAGCACTGATCAGGTGGAAAATTATGTCACACCTCACTGTTTTGGTAAATGTCCTCAATTTCATCTGACCCTCTCATTCTTCAGTGAATTATTCTTTGGGACTGAGCTGTTGTTTTACTTGTATTCACTCTTTACTGACCGTATCTCCACAACATGTAGTTCCAAATGCACCTTGGCTACAGCAGAGATCTTTTCCTTCTCACACTCAAGGAAGACAAATAGCCTGTACCTTAAGATTCAGCACTGCTCTGGTGATCTACAAGCCCTGACAACATGACTGCCTGTTGTTCTTATGCACAATGGTGTGAAATAAACTAACAGCCTCTGTATGAATGGAAGCTACAAATACAGGAGGTTATAGCGATCTGTAGCTGCAGATTACCCTATTAGGCTCACCCTAATCTCCATGGAAAGGAAATGCACAGAATCCTATTTTTTTATATATATATTAACAAATTAATATTGTTAATGAACTACCACAAAGCATCTGCATTCAAATTCACTGCTCTTTTACTTGCCCGTCTGTTCTTCATACCAACATGAACCAAACATGTCCTTTCTTTCAAGAATAAATTTCTTACACGGAGGCCACAGTCTGCATAACTCATAGTCTCACACCTGCTTACAAAGAACAAATGTTAATTTCCTAGTAGATACTGAGAAAGCAAAAAGCATTCAGAACCATCAGGTTGTTAATGGATTTATGCCATGACAATACAATTATGGCAAGACAAATTTAATACAGCTCAATGAGAAAAATAGAAAAGATATTCAGTCCATGTTGGAAAGATATGTTAAATATTTCTCACACAACTGGTTGATGATCACATTGGGAACTTGACTGTTATCTCTCCTAATGTACAGTGGAGCACAAGCTCTTCTGAGATGATTGATCCAAAACCAGTTCCATGATCAAACTAAACTGCAGCACCAGCTTCTACCTAAGATCTAAGATATGTCTTCACACTTTTTGTGAAGAAAAAAATGCCATGCCTTCTGAGAAGAAAGGTTTTATATTAGACCTGAAACCAGCTCAGCAGAAAATGAAGGTGCTCAGAAGCATGAGTAGTCAAGTACCACAGAGCTTTTTTTTTTTCCATTTGATGAATTATGGCCATATTGCTAAACAATAGCTTTATTTCAAAACATATAAGGTAACATAGTCGTCATATATCATGGGGTCCATTGACCTCCCTAGCTGTTTCAATCAAATGAACAAAAAAGACTAGGAAAAGATAGAAACAGAATAAATAAATAAATAAATTACTGTTCATTCCCAAATAGAAAGCACCAGAGTTCTTTCAGCCTGCCTCTCTATTTTTCCTTCCCCTGCTAAAGCTCCTTTCAACAAATTACTATCTTCACAGTGAGAAGAGTATAATTTTTTATAACTCTAGATAAGTTATACAAAATTAAGCCAGACCACTCTCTTTATGCTCCTACTCACTGCCTCCCTTCCTCTTAAATATCTCTGTAATTTACAGTATCCATTCTGGATTTGCTTGAGAAGTGGTATGTCTGAGAGGACCTGATCTATTGTTAGTCTGAACTCATCCTAAAGGTTGCTGTATATATTGTGCAGAATGCACTGGGAATAGTATATCAACCATCTGAGTCAATTGCTATCATCCTTCCCACACCAAAGAAGTGACAGTGTTTTGAAGTTCATGAGAAGGAAAAACTTATCACATGCCAAATGTCTTCAGAACTGGATTTTACTTAAGCACCTGATGTCGTATTGCAAGATTTCAAGAAATAGATACTAGACATAGAGTTTAGTCTTAAGAGATTTTGGAAAACTGTTTTGATGAAATGGGGAACCTTACACATCATCTTCTTATCTCATCAGAAAATACAGGGGATTATCTCCCTACTCGGTTTAACCAGGTTTCCTGAAGTTCATAATGAAATGTAAGGGACTTCTTCCTCCAGTCACGCCAAATGTAAATATGGAATGAGTCTACAGTAAATAGCAACATTAGAAAAGTATGAAACTAAAGTAAAAACGGAAAACAATTGTTGCCAGTGAAACTTATATCTCAATTTTTCTATAAAGAAAGAATACAGTAATACTTCAAAAGATATGACTGTAAACAAGTAACTGGGAGTTTTTCCATGGGAATATTTATTTATTTATTTTTATGTCTGAACAATACCACTATTCTTATTATCACCCACAATTTTACATATTTCAAAACTAGACCATCTTTTGTGGAAATCAATCTACATTTCATTGTTCCTTACAGCCATCTTCCTTGCAGAAAATATACTGTTTTAATCATTTAACTTAAATGAATCTCACTATTCACTAAAAGTATAAAATTATCTGATCATACACTGGCCATCATATTTATTAAAATCCCAACTGTTAAAAAAAAGTTTTGTAAAAACAGTGTTCTACCTTCTACATGTTCAAACAATTTAGATTTCTGACTGTAAGATTTGATTATATGCATTTATAATGGACATTTTCATCTGCATGATGGATGCAATCAGGAATATTTAAAACACCTCATCAACTCTTACCTTAAAACAAGGAGTATTCACTCTGTTACCACATTCATAATGTCCGTGAATTCCATAGACAAGAGGGTAAAAATAGATGACTGTATAACATATGCACAATGGTTCAGGCTGAGAGCAAAGATGGGAAAGCATTTCTCATGACAAAAAAAAAGTGCATGAATGTGTGTAAGAACATGTGTACATAGAGTGAGCTTCTATTAATCAAAATATCCACACATTATTCACTGTCATCATTCACCAACCACTGTTTTTTGATTTATTTTACAGATTTGTTTTTCTTAACTCTGAAAACATTGACAGCTTATATACATTTATGCCTGCAGAACTCCCACAGAACTTTGTTTCATATACATCAGATCCAGGTCTTCATGCCCCACTGACAGACACTAAAAAAAAAAAAAAACATAGAAAAAGAATCTTACTCTATTAAACCAAATACTATTTCTTAAATAAGTAAAACTTTGCAACCCCCATTTCTGTCACTGCTGTCACACTTTCTCCTTGCATATAAACATGCTGTTCAAATGTATACTACTCCCCAAACAGTAAGAGAAAGGGAAATTTTGGAGGAATGTACACTCTAGAAAGCAAGAAAATAAGGTAAGAAGCTATACAACAGATGATGGCTGCAAGATTGTTCCTAGTCATCTGTCAAATTTAAAGTTTCACCTACCAGAAAGTAGGCTAGGAAAATGTTCTTTTTTAAATGGGTGACCCTGGAGCTAGAAGCTTGAATACTAAATGGGAAATGTTAAAGAATAGTAGAAAGAATAGAAGGCAAGATACTAAATTTTTATTTTCTATTTGGAGATCAAAAATATCTTACTGAAATATATCATTAAGTTGCAGTCTCACATTTGAAATTGTTAGGGAATGTCAGGAAACACAAATCTCATCTTGATATATGTATAAACATTTTTACATCAGGCTTTTTATGGTTTTCAAGTGAATAACATCTGATAATAGTTATGGTTAATTCAAATACAAACCTAAATACAATGATAAGCTGGTCCAGAAGTATAATTCGTAGATGCTTTGAAAAGTCAATATTACTGATAATGATGATAGAAATATATCTTACACATGAATTAATGGGTGAAAAGCCTTTGCAAGCATTAGTATAGAGCAACATTGTAAAGTACATGTTAATACCAAGCCTCAAATTATCCAACATCTCCACAAATCAGTGAGACCTGGTAGATAAATTACTTATTTTCTTTAAAAATAAATACATTTTTTTCTTCTGTTGGGCAGTGTATTTGAGGTAAAATAACTATACATAGTTGTGTTTTCCCAAAATGTGTTGGCCAAAGATTGGCATCTTTTGTTGTTGTCCACTTTGGACACATGAAATAATATTTGTCATACCCCCTTTTTCGAGAACCAGGATACAGAGTATCTATTGAGAAGGTGGAATGTTGGAAAGGAAAAAATGTGGCATAATTCTTTGCCAAAGAAATAATATATTGGAACCAATATTCTGTCAGATGAAAGCAATTGCAGGAATAAAATGAAAGAATCTGGGCTTTGCATTCAGTGCTGAAAATAAAACCTTCATGAAACTAAAACAAATAATGAAAACTCTGAGAAAAAGAGAAAAATACATTTTCTGATGCCTTTAACCCAGTAAAATATCAAAATCATGTGGAAAGAGATTGTGAATTGATACAAGCCTGAGATGTAGTGTTTCATCTGACTTTTGCACTCGGCAACTGCAAGGCAGTAGAGCCATCACAACTTGAAGTTTGATCTCACCTGCGACACCAACTCTTTTATCAGTGAACTTACTTTGGAAATCAGTTTTCTCAGTTTTTAATGTTTTGCAGTAGTTAGAAGACTGTGATCAGTCTCTCAGTTTTTTTTCTTGTTTTGTTTTTGAAGAACTGTCTGAAATCCCTCAATTAATCATATTTCTGTAATTATTTTATTTTTATTTTAAAAAAAGGGGGAGTCTGAGATCTTAACCTTGGAGACTAGCCCTGAAAACACACCCCAAATCATATTTACAACCTCAGTAAAAGATTGCTCTCTAAGAACACTTATTTCAGGAAAAAAAAAAAAAAACACTCGGCTGAGCAATTGTATAGCTTAAAATGTGCTGTCTCATCACACTTAAATAGAGGAGAGAACACAAGTTAACCTGGTTCAATTTATGTCATTACATTTTCAATTGTAAGGTCCCAGTATAGGAACTAATTTCTGACACCTGATGATTTGAACAACTCTAGTTCTCACACAGCTTGTTATACATTCCATGTTCTTCCAATTATTCACTTGCTTCAGTGTCTTTTCAACAATGTGAAAAATAAATAAATAAATAAAAAGAAAAGCTCTCAAAAAATATCTCATCACTTTCAGCAAATGAATTCTTTGAAAGAATTTCTCTGAACATCCTGCCAAAATAATTGCAGCTTGTTCCAGTCCAGCATTACAAAACAGAATTTCACTAGGACACATTTCACTATTGAACATAACATTTATGTTGCATTCAATAGTAGACATAGGTCTACTCTGACCTAGCTGATTGGTCGGAGTATTGCCCTCTGTGCTGCACTTTTCACAGGTAAGGTCAATGTTATGGTCAGATCCTGATCAGCTTTCCTGTATATAAGGCATTAATGAGTTCTTACCATAATTGTTTTCCACAAAGAAAGTCTCTCCAGATTCATTGGAGGATCAGTTCATGCTCCTTTCTCATGCTTTCACAGATTATACGTGTCTGAAAGAGCCAAAGACAGAGTAATGTTGGTGTGGTCAGGATTTTTTGCCATTCTCCCATATGAGTAAATCAACGTTATGATATGAGACGGGGTACAAAGGGCAGCAGCCTAGTCTGCAGTGATGTTATTATTCTAAGACTACACAATGACATAGCATTTTTGTCACTAATAGGATTGCAGACATTCATGGTTTGAGGTGTCCATCCTGCACATGTAAAGTGCTTGCTACTGTAGGACCCCAGATCCACAGTGCAAATGCAGTGTGTCAGGCAGCAGCTCAGTGTGCCACCTCAGCCTTGGTCCTGGCACTCAGGAAACCCCTTCCAGTGTACCAGTCTAGCCCTACTTGTGACTCATTTTAGCAAATTATACTCAGCTATTTACCTTTCCTTAGGTGTTTCACCTATCACATTTTCCAGCTTTAAACATGGAATTCATTACTCTCAGGTGAAATCAATCTATCAGTTACCATAGCTGCATAGCTAGCAGTGTAATTATTAAGCCGATTTGCATATAACTGACCTTTTCCAGTGTTTTCTAATCTCCTGACTAATAGGAAAAGGGAACTGGTTAAATGACAACCAAGAAAACTGTTTTGTTTTTTTATTTTTTTTTTGCAAAAGGCTCAAATAAAGGAGCTATTCAGAAAAGCCTGAACCCACACCTATGTCCAGTGCATCATTAAAGACAGACTTAAGCTCTAGCTGGCTGACCTACACATAAGTGCAGCCTCATTTTGGAAATCTGTTTCATAAATATACAAATGGAATGATACTGCCTGCATATCTGGATGTCAACAGTGCAGAATGATTTGGTTCTCTTCATTTCTTGCATGCTAAGGGTCTTGTTAGTTTTGCATTTACCCAGAGACAACATAAAATACTAAAAGAACTGCAGCACTCATTCTTATACCTGAAGAAAGACATTTTGTTAAACCCTTAGTGGCTGAGTTATAAATTCTTCTATCTAGCCCAGGAAAAAAATTCTTTCCCATAAGACTTCACATTTTTTTCAAATCAGATTACTAAAGGTGTAAGGTTTATATGTAGATTTCCCAGCTGAGCTGAAATAACATTTTATCAATTGCAGAGTGTAATTTTCATTCTCCTAATATTTAATGTATATATGAATCTTTTTTTCATTATGTTCTATAATTTAATAAGTAATGGTATGTTTGTGCCACACTTAAGCATATATTAAATGCTTTATAAATGCAGTCAAAATGTGTTTTAAAAATGGCAGGACAGCCAAATGACTGCAATAATCTCATCTGCTGATTGATTTGGATCCCAAGCTGCTTTTATTGCAAGAGAATGAAGTACATCTGGGAATATATTTCCTCCTGCAATGTTTTGTTATGTCTAATGAAAGACAGAGAATTGGGATATTTTTCTTAACTTCAAAAATGTCACTTTTCCTAACAAAAACACCATAAGAACTCCCAATTAATTTTTCCAAATATAGTCAGTGTATTACAAGGTAGTTCTATCTGTGTATAAGCAATGATGATAGTAACCAGTGGGGAAGGTCATTAGGAAGCCTTCCTGGGAATACTTATCAGCTAGATATCCAATATTTTGGGGTTTGGAGCCAGGATAACAAGGCTGATAGGATAGTAGATCATGGACTATAGATTATTTACTCAGCATGGGATTGCTAGCTTCAGCAAATAGAAGGAAAGGGAAAAGAGTTTGAGTTTGAGTTAAAATATAGTTTGAAAACTAGGCCAAAAAGATGAATCTAACAAAAAAGCAGAATATGCTGCTGAGTGTATGGCAAAAGCTTTTAAGAGAGTATAGTTATGAGATCTAAAGTCTTTTGAAAAGCAAAAGGTACCAAACATTGTTCCATGTATTTATTTCACCACTTGAACAGCTCAGAAGCATTTAACGTGCATTCTGCCACAAAGGCAACAATCTTCACAAACTTCACATTCTAGAGGCAAGACATTTTCTAACTGAAATTCGGAAATACAAGATTTTGCACACAATAGCAGCAAACAATTAAGAGCTTTGGATTCTAAATTAAGAAATACAGAGATAGAGGGGAAAGAAAATATTAGTTTAATGTGAAGGAAGGAAAAGCCTTTGTTTCTAGGTGTCTTTGTCTTTACAAACATAAGCGATGCCCAGTCAATTAATTTCTAACATGCATATGTTAATTTTCATGGTGCTTTGTGATGTTCTCCTCTTGAATACCTAATGCAATACTAAAAGATTTTAATGGGATGCAGAAAATAACACCAGAAATCTGAGACAGATTTTAAATTATTAAGACACTAAATTATCAACTTCTTATTCCAATTTTACAGTCTCAAAGATATTTTCAACCTTTTCTTTATAATGTGGCTAATTAAACCCAGCTAATAGCAATCTTTTCTTAAAGAGTACATTTGTCATTTCATAAACTGTCTTGGATTTCTTCTTGATTCTGGGTTGATGTTTATAAGTCTTTTAGACAGGAAGAAATTGACAGACTGTGCAGGAAACAGTGAAGCTGTCTATACATAATGGGAAATGGACCATATTTTTGCAAAGCTTCTGTGGTCTACTGATGAAAAGTGCTGTATAAAAGATAGGTATTATAATTATTACAGAGAGCTGTCAAATGCACAAAGTAAACCAATCAAAAAAGTAGAGATTTTTTTCATTAACTTTTTTCAATTATAGTAATCTTGGTTGCTACTTATAATTACACTCAGTAACAATTTTTCAGACAGCACTGTTATTTTCAAGTTGATTGTGTCCCTTTAAATAAATCACATCATGTGTCTAAATCAACCACATGGCAGAGAGCTGAAGCAGGTATTTAAAACCCCATGTGCACTGCAGATTTTTTGCTTGTGAACTTTTCAGTCATTATCTCATTTCAGTATTTTCTTGATAGAGATATAAAAGATGTTTGCTAAGTCCTTGCAGCATATTTTATTACATGTACATGTTATACAACCCTAGATTTATCTGTCTTTGCATTTCTAGAGGTCAAAAATGTCCTTCAGCTACTAGAGTATGTTCTATTTACTGAAAGGATCACGGAAAAAATAAGTACATATATTTAAAAAAAAAAAAAAGTAGAGTGAATGAGGCAAAGATCAAAATCAAAGTGGGGACTGGATTCCTGAGACTTCTTAGAGAAATGAATTTGCTTCCACAAACTAAATAAATGGAGATTTTATGCCAGAATATCTTTCAGTAATAATTTAAATACCAGACACTATATGTCACAATGGGGGGGGGGGGGAAGAAGGTCAGAAAATATGCTAGGGGGTGACTTATACAAAAAGAGAAAGCAAACCGAAATGGTAATATAGAAGAGATCAAAGTTAACACACTGCAGTCAGAAATAAGATAGGCAGACCTAAGCTACGTATTTTAAAGCACAGAACTGTCTACAAACTCCACTGGGGGTGCACAGTCATGTTATCCTTATGGTCTTATATCATATAACATTGCTTTCATCTGACATCACAAAGTAAATTAGTCTGTTTAGGATGTTTTCCCTTTTCCATTATATTTCAGTATTTTTGTATAAACTGCTAACCTTCCTTGGGATTGTGACAATTGTCCTCCTAGTTTAAATCCTTTTTCCTTCTTGGCTACTGTTCCCACATTGAAATATTCTTACCTGTTTGGCCTCTGATTTCCTAACAAAACATTCAAGCCTGAAATTATGTGGATGACTGGGTAACCCCACCTCTCAGGAGACACACTAATTGTATCTTCTCATTATATTTGTTTACAGTTTTTGATAAACTAATCTAACAAAAAGGGTGACAGAAGATGCCAAGGAAACGTTCATAGGTAATGACAGCTTTATCTGCAAGTTCATGAGCACGTTTAAGAGGAATGATAAACTTATTTTACTTCTCCACTTCTGAATATATCTATCTGTTGCCTAATGATCTCTCCTGCACACCAGGAGACAAGGTGGGAAAAGGTGGGAACAATCTGATGAAGTTACAGATTGGAATTGGGATCTTGCCATTTTTGGAAATAATGAAAAATCATCATAGAACAAGTGTGTCTCCCCATGGCCACTTGTTTTCAGATAAAAGTGATCCTGAAATTCACATAATGCTAAAGAACTGAATTACTCCTAGCTAATATCTGTCAGTAATAAAGTAGACTAGCCCTTAGTAGTGAGAAAGACAGCTATAAACCTTGTAAGGAAGAAATAAAGGAAGAAATACTCCTCACATACTTCTTGTTACAGTTATTTGGCACTGCCTTTTGAATCTCATGTCACCCACCTCTATTTTAAGAGGTTGTAAAATGATCTTTTGTTGTTGTTGTTGAGAAGAATTTACTAACCTCCTGTTTGACTGTGAATTTTGATCCAGGTCACCACATAATTTAAATTATCTGATCCATCTTCTGCTAAACCTCTCTTTTAATCTGCTTCAGGAAATGATCAAATTCTGATAGAAGACAGCATAATATATTTCTCCAGGTCCATTCCTCTTTCATTCCTACTAGCAGATTCCCAGGTCCATACAGTCCTTCAGAAATCAAGAGCTCAAGAAAGACAGGAGTGCAAATATGCAAAGAATTGTCATCACCCTGCCTTCCAGCGGCCAGGGACAGCTGTAGGTTCCCTTCTAAATATCTCTATGATGGGCAAAGATCTGACTCTCCCTTATATGTTGCTTTTTAATTTTTTTTTCTCACTTACATGCTGAAATGTCAGCCAAAGACTAGTAGTATTATTAAAATTTGACTCAAATTACGTTGAGGAAAATAGCATTTTTATTCACATTTTAGACAACATGAAAAGCTATTTCTGGGCCAAAAATAGAATTCCATAATGCTGCAATTTATTCACAGCAAATGAAATACAACATTGTTTAAAAAAGGATTATTTTTTTTAGCTCTTATAGTTCAATTAAATGCACCTGTAGTACCCATGACATCAGCTCATTCCACTAAAATAATAAATAATTTAATACTAAATAAGCAGAGATAGAGACCTATAACTGTGATGAACTTCTGAAAAAAAAAAAAAAAAAAAAAAAGAAAAAAAAAAAAAAAAAAATGTTAATAAAATGGCATCAGAATTCAGTCTAGTGGATAGGTAAAAGAGACCCATCCATACCCATCCATTATGTGTTTATATATTTATGGCAGAATAAGTTCAGGTAACCAGGTAGCAGCAGTCATATCTAAATTTTCAGGTCAACTTGCAGAAGAGAGGATGCTCTAGCATCCCTCTGACCAGCCCAGCTCCTTTCAGAGCAAGATAAAGTGTTACATGAGTATCTCACTAGACCTAACTAGACTTCTGCTACCCAGGCTAGGATCTTGAAAAGATGTTCCATCTATTGTGTGGATACACACAATGTAGGTATATAGTATACTACTACAATGAATATGTGTAGTATGCAATGGAAAGCTCCCCAGCTAGGAGCATGCCTTTCATGGGAACATTTCCTCTACTACCAGAGAGATAACCTTTTTCTATTTGTATAACAGTCCTCTGTATGTCTGTACAGGTACTGCAAGGTACTGAGAAGCAGCTTCACACATTATTCTCCCTGAATAGACCAAAGGTTTCTAGTCAGACTGTACTGCTTCAGTTGTTTGTCCTTGTATGAATCTTGTGTCTTTGTCCTTGTGTGAATGCTGATGTTCCACCTGGAAAATATAAAAATCAATAAGCAAAACAGTGTACAAAATATTGCTCTTACAAATTAATTTAATCCACCGGATGCAGAATAGGTATCCAGAGTACGGCACGAATATTAGGAGAGCAGTTGACCTGAACTGGAAACCATCTTTTGGAAAAGAAATACAACAGCAAGAGGCAAGCACAAGGAAGTATTAAATTTCTGTTCAAAGTTCTGTAAAATTTGAAAATTCTGACAAAACTTGTGAAATCTGAACTCAAATTCTGCTTCTCAAATAATCCTATATATATATATATATGCATATATATATATGTGTGTGTGTATCAATATAACCTAAAGAAACAATTACAGGAGTTTCTTTTTAGTGTTAAATAACACTTGGGTGTAATTATAAACAGTCCAAACTTACGTAGTAAAAGCAGGCACATATCCACTTCAATAAAATGAAAGACAGAAAGTGAAAGTTGGTGAGGATAAGACAGAGCGCATAGAAGCTGGGTGTCCAGACAGCATGACTCATTACACAAACTTCAGCTCTGACACATCTCAAGCCAGGAAATCACTCTAATTTGTGACATTGATTGCAATCAGTGAAGTGGCTACTGTACATAATAGCTACTCTTCTGCACAGTACATTTTGTGCTGTACTTGGCTGATGCAAGCCAATTTATAAAGTGCTAGGTACTAATCCCCAAAAGGGAGGCAGTCTTATTGCCTTTCTCCCCTGAAGCAAGCTTTTACTTTTCTTGCTTTGTTTCAGCCCCATTTGCAAGACCTACCTGATCAGCTCACTGTTCCCTTATACCCAAATGTACCCCAACATACCAGCTGGCAGTCATCAAATACAACACAGGGCTGATCCAAAGAGCAGTGATTCAGTGCAAGAAAACCTACTGAACTGAGGTTCAGGGAAATCAAGCAAGGAAGGTGAGTAGCACTATCTGTAAAGAAGTTCTATTTTAGGTTTCTCAGCCTCTGAAATATTCATCCGTGTTAACAGGAATAGCAAAAGAAAGGGCATGATTTTTGCTTTACTTTCTTTATTCATTTGCCTGTTATATTCAGTGTTTGACAGGCACATAGCTATATATAAGACATAATAGATGAATATATCTAATATACCAAAACCAGACTCAACATTAATAGTAACAAAGTGGAAATTATAATGGAATGACAATCAGCTTTTCTAACAGGAAGAAAATGAAAAATGGCAGGATGCTTTCAGAAAGGAAAACAGAACCTTGCAGATCCCTTTTTAGAATACAGCCTTGAATTTCTCATATTGAAAAAGATGTTTCCTAAATGTGTAAGTTTTAAGGTCAGAATGGACTATTACCACTATTTCAGCCTCCTTTATTGCACAGACTGTAGAAATTCACCAAGTAACTCCTACAACATGACTGAACTTCTCATTGATCTAAGGAATATGCCACATTTAACCATATGTATATATATATATATATATATATATAGCTATTCCTGGTGTGCTGTTCTTGGACTAACTTCTTTCAGTTCCACTTATCATAATTCCAACAGGTAGATACTTTTCCATCAGATGTCTCAGTGAAAGTACGTACCAACAACTGAGCTGCTTATGGTAACCTACTTTATAAAATGGAGTTCATTTTACATAACCCACAGTAGCCTGGCACAGCAACCTCAGTCCATTCTGATCAACACCAAGGCTCTGCAGAATTGTAGTGTTCCTGCCACAAACAGTTTTTACATAAGAAGACAGAAAGACCTCTTGAGACAATGAAATGAAGCTACCACACCGGAGCAGAATGTATGACTGACTGCTCTGGCTAGTATCTAATTGTCCTGCTTTGCTAAGGAAATCCAATTGTACAAGGACAACAATTGTCCAGCTTTGCTAAGGATCTGGCATTCCCAAAATATTCCTGACTCATTACAATGTTTTCATGTTTCAGCAAGAACCAAAGCATGGTCACTTCATGTATGTTTTCATCCTGGTCCTTACCACCTCAGACCAGTAGCCAGGTGCGTAGCAGCCTCCCCTGTCAGAGTTGCCATTGACACTGCTTGGCTGGGTGAAATCAGCCTCCTTGAAGCAGATCTTGTTCTGCTTTCATTTTACCAGTGCCTAGTGGGGTGCCTTGAAAGGCTCGTTCAGGCTTCAGATCCTAGATATCAGGATGTTAAAGTATGAGTCTCAGGAGGCAAAGCAAAGTGTGCTCCTACATTAAGCTTAAAGACCAGGGAAGCCACATCTCTCCAGCAGCTGGCAGGGGAGTCCTAAGACATGAAACATTCCCAAATCCTGGGCTGCACTGAAGTACCAGTAGCTTAGGGAGCAAACAGGATGGAGAGGCCGCCTTTGAACTGCAAGTGCTTCCTGTGGCACAGCCTCTGCTTCAGCCATGCTCGCTTTTTCCTTCAGCAAATGTCCCTTCCCCTCTTCTCAGCAACTGCAACCGAAAGCTGAAGTAACGTTGCTTTAAAGCAGCAGATTCTGTGTCTGTCAAATGTAGCGTTATACATATATATATCTATCTATATATATATATCAGTCCTTGGGGGGCGATTTCCCTCCTGAAGCACTCCAGACCCCTGCAGCACTGGGCTCTGCTGCTCCCTGGTGGCCAGAGGGGACATGGCCGCGCCGGGCGGTGCCGGCTCTTCCCGAGGGCCCCGTCTTGCCCTAAGGAGCTGAGGGGTTTTGTAACGTTTGAAACTAGCGGCAGAGCGATTAAATTATCCCCGAGGACTTAAGCACGGCAAAACCTGAAGGGAAAAAAAAAAAAAAAAAAAAAAAGTGTGAGTTGAAATTATATATACTGCTGACAAAGAAACAAGACTGTCTTCTGTTTGACACAACTGAAATTGCATTACAAGACAGGAAAAAGAAGTGTAGTTATGAACTCCTCAAGAATGGAATTTCTCCAGCTGTTTTGTTCAATTTGGATTTTATTTTGAAATACTCTTTCAGCACCATTAGGAAGGACAAAAGTTATTATCCAAATATATGTACTATAACTACCAAAGAGAAATAAAATCTCTCTTAAGGTGAAGTGTAACAGGCACTTTATAAGTTGTGCTTCCTTCAGTGCAAACACATTGGTGCGCTGTGTGCAGTAAATATAAATTTAATCCTAATTTTTATAAATTCAGAGATATCGTCACCTTCTTATCTCTAGCTTCCCTTTTCAACCCTTCCTAAGCAACATATAAATAAATAAATAAAATCTATTTGTTAGGGAAAAAAAAAAAAAAAAAAAAAAAAAAAAAAACTTCTTATTTAGGATGTAATCTTCCCATAATTTTCTACTACAGAAGATTTATCCAGATTCTTTTGACATATGTAATAAAATCCTCACTTGTAAATACAGTTTGCACTATACAGTATATACAGTATATCCTATTAAAGCTTATCAGATACTAATTATTCTCATCTGGTGTTAATTTCAGAATATCCCTTAGGGAAACAACAAGTTATGGGCCAGGAATAACAATAATACCAGACCAGAGGATTGTTCATGGAATGCGAATATACTTGGGGTTTTGTGACAGTAACTTTTAAAAAGACTGGCAATAAAGTGAGATATTTAACAGTGTTTTGGTCTATTCAGAATTATAAGACTAATTCTGAACTTTTAACATACTCATGCTCATTAGTTCAGCAAGGTCATTCAAGAAGCATAGCTGTCTGTTCATGTAAGGGGCAAACACCAGAGCATAATTTTTTATGATGCATAATATATTTCTTTCCCCACACAAGACTTCTTATGTACTATTTTTAAATTATATAGTACCATAGCATTCAAAATAAAATTTTAAATCTACAAAAAAATTATAATCTACAAGTAAGTAATTGAATCTTTATTGTGAATTGGATTATTTACAAAAACAAACAAACAAACAAAAACTGTTGAACTGTTGTTATCAGTTGCCGATGTGATAACAGGTGTTTATTCTAACTTCATTAAAAACAGAGTTGGGATTTACAGCATAGTTTGTATACCTAACATGGCAGTTGGGCATGATTTGACAGAAATATGTCATAAATCTAAGTATGTCTATTTTTTCAGATATTCAAGATTCAAGGGAGATGGTTTCAAGCAGACTGGCACTCATATTATTAAAAATAAAAATAAAAAAATGAAAAAAATATTAAACTGTTGCTGGACAGCACTTCAGACTACAGTGTTATTAAACACTTTAGGGAAAACCTAGGCTAATTGGTCATATGCTACAAATGGAGTAGGTGTTTCGCTGTTTGTGTGTTTCATGCTTTTTGAGGGGAGCAGGAGTAACTGCACATTAGGGAGTTTTAAAGCATGTACATGAGTTACAGCCAAATAAGCAAAGTACAACAGGGAAAGGTAATGCAGAGCAGGCATTAAAATCCAATTAAATCAGTGTATTGATAGGCACTGGTTCTGTTTCCTCTCCTGTAAACTGAGTGTTGTGGTGTCAGACTCTGAAACATACCTTGCAGGATTTTAGCAGCTTTTTCAGAGAAATTACCAACCGGCTAATATCAATGTGTCTACAGAGTTGTCAGGGAAACACTTGTTTCTGTGAGGGAAACAGTACCTTCCACAGATGTTCCGCATTTACTGGTCCTTTGTGCTGGGCATCCTTCAATATTGCTTGTTGGTTTTTTTTTTTTTTTTCCCTTTTTTTGCTGAGCTCCTGTGTATTTGCTGTTGAGCAAAGGGCCCTGATCTCTCATCCAGCAGGAGCCCAATCAGCGGGATTATGCAGATCAGGGATCTCTGCATCTGAGGAGATGCATGGAGAGCAGCACACTGTACCCTTCAGAGCGTAGCGGTGAGGAGAGAGGAACACCTCCCCATTCTCTTGTCCATGAAGAGCTGACGCTGTTGTGTCCATCACTGTGATGGTTTTACTCGGGTGGGCAGCCAAGTTCCACCACAACCGCTCTCACACTCCCCCTCCTCAAAGAGGAGCGAGGAGAAAATACAATGAAAGGGGCTCAAGGGTTGAGATAAGGACAAGGAGATCACGCAATAATTATCGTGACGGGCAAAACAGACTCAGCATAGAGAGACAGTAAGATTTATTGCTTATTACTAACAAGCTAGAGAAGTGAGAAACAAAGGAAAGAAACCAAATGCGCCTTCCCCCCAACCACCCTCTTCCACCTCCTCCTCCCGAGCGGCGCAGGGGAACGGGGGAATGGGAGCTATGGTCAGTCTACAGCACTTCTTCTCTGCCGCTCCTTCTCGGTCACTCTTGTCCCCTGTGCTGTGGGGTCCCACCCACAGGATGCAGTCCTTGCCGAACTCATCCGGCATGGGCTGTCCACAGTCAGCAGCTCTTCAAGAACTGCTCCATATATGGGTCCGTACCACGGGGTCCATCCCTTGGGAGCAAGCTTCTCCAACCTGGGTCCCCCATGGGCAGCAGCTCCTGCCGGGTCACCTGCTCCTGCGTGGTCTCCTCTCCACGGCCTACAGGTCCGTCCCGGAATCTGCTCCGGCAGGGGTCTTCCACAGGCCGCAGTCTCCTTCGGGGCACAGGCTCCACCGTGGTCTCCTCCACAGGCTGCAGCGTGGAACCCTGCTCCACCGTGGTACTCCATGGGCTGCAGGGGGACATCCTGCTTCACCATGGTCCTCACCACAGGCCACAGGGGACTTCTGCTCTGGCGCCTGGAGCACCTCTCCCCCTCCTTCTTCACTGACCTTGGCGCCTGCAAGGCTGTTTCTCACTCCTCTCACCCTCCCAGCTGCTGGGTGGCGCAGCGTTTTTTTCCCTGTCTTAAATATGCTCTCACAGAGGCACAAAACAACATCGCTTTTGGCTCAGCTCTGGTCAGCAGTGGGGCCCTTACCAAACATGGGGCAGCTTCTAGATCCTTCTCACAGAAGCCACCCCTATGGCCCCCCCTGCTACCAAAACCTTGCCATGTAAACCCACTACAGTCACAGATACACCAGTTGGTAAGTTCAGTGTTCAAGAAATCAAGGACTTTGAACCCCAGAGGGGAGCTCACTACTCAGCTTTCTTCACCCCAAATGCTTTTCCTGCCTATGCCATAAAATGGAAAATATTTGTGCTGGAAGCTTGCTCTCAGAGGCAAAAAGGAGATTTGCTATCAGCAGCCCCCCAACAGTACATGTTCTCAGAAAGTTCAGCTGTGTTATGCATCTTACCTTAACTGGGATAATCCCCCCTCACTGCATTCCATGTGCCTATCATGCTATATAAACAAATGCTAAAATGAATCAAATAGTAAAGAATGTAATTTGACATCCAAAGAGAAAAGGGTACATTTTCTCTAGCTTGCCTTTTCATAAAAATTAATTCTTCCATATACTGGTAAAATATTCTTACAAGCTCTATGAAAGCTGACAGCAGAATATTTGGAAACATTTCCTACTTCTACAGATAAAACAAAACCCTAGACTGGAATAAGAAGTGTATGAACAAAACAAGAAGAATATGATCTAAAATCAGTTGTCCTACTCTCCTCCCACTGATGGAATCAACTTTGAGTTCTGACACAATCTGAGTGAACAATCCTACAAAATGTTCAAGTTAGAGAGAAAAAGAGTATATCTCTGTGTAGAATAATGGCCTGAAACTCAATCTTATAAGGGGAAGCCAAATATTAACAGACAAGCAACAAGATCTGATGACATATTAAATATGTGTATAGAAGTTCTTAAAAGGGAAAACCTCTACAGGCAATGGTAATTTTCAAGTAGTTTCCCGACCAGTGAAGTAGAATACATTAAACAGAAGGAGAAATCAGTGAAAACAATCTGGGTTAAAATACAGAAAGAGTAACACTACAGAATAAAAAATATGTGAAAGAGGAAATTGGGAAGGGAATACTGTGTAGTTGTATCTTGAAAAGCAGAGACGTGCTTAGTCTGTGAAGCTGGAGGTGTAGCTAGACAATCGCAAGCATAAACAATTTGTGTTTGTAATTAGAAGGGTGGACATACGCAGATGTAAATAAAGGGTCTACAGCTAACCAGAATAAACTTGGAGGGACATGAAATACACAGGCAGAAATGGGTGGGATAGACCAATAGAGTGGAAGGGTACAGAGGAGAAACAGAGAATGCAAAACATTTAATATACATGCCTAACTATTCTGTGACTCTTCCCACAATTAATGAACTTTTGGAGAAAAATAGACTAATCCTGATAAACAAGTAAGCAATATATATATATATATATATATAATTGAATAAGATTTAAGAAAGATTATAGAACTAAGTTTGCAAACACGTCTCAAGGAAAAAATCAAAAGACAAGAATGAAAGTTAAATTGCAGAACAGGATAAAACATCTCATAAAAGATTTTTAGAAAATGCATAAAGAACCACTAACAGTAATTGTAAAAAACTAGAAGTGTTTATCCAGTCCAGCTTCCCTTTGTCATTAACAGATGTTGAAATCAATGAGATCAATGGGTTCAGCTGAAGCATTTGAGTCATTCCCGTTCTCTAATAATAGACAAAAGCTTTTTTAAGCTGTGGGCTAGATGACTGGTATAACGCTTGAAAGAAACAGCACATGAAAAAATAAGATACTTTCTTTACAGTGTGTTTATTTTGTGTGTTTGTCAGCACTTGAGAATTACCCATATCACTGATCTGCTGAAAGTTTGTCACCTTTTTATATCTGTGCAAAACATATGCCAATAAAAGCAGGAACAAAGCTGTAAGTGAAAAGGAAGCAGAAAAGGTATATAATACTGCAAAATGTAAATGGTTTCTGTTGAGAAAAGTTAGGTATGCTGCAGGCACAGGTAACCCTCAAAGCTAAGCTCTGCAAAAGGACTGCATGATATGGTGGTATAAGAATATGTGATATAGGAACATCATAGCCCAGTAAATCAACAGTCACAACCCCAAAATACTACCTCTTCTGAATGGTCAAAAATGTGATAGTCAATGCCACCAAAATGTTGATAAAATCAGAAAATCATTGAATTAGCTCAGAAAGAATTACACATATAACTTGTACACTTGTACTTTCTAACAGACTCTTTCTGCCTACTTAAGTTAATTTTGATAAGAGTTGCATATACCATTGAGTCTTTTAAAAATGTAGAAAGACCCATAACCTGCTAGAAGGATTTTGATTCCTATTCCTTCTCTGAACCTTCTAATAATGACTCTCTCTCTTTTTTTTTTCTTTTTTTTTCTTTTTTTTCTTTCCTTAAGGATAGAAGGAAATGTACAGCTTTTGAGTTTTCAAGAATAAAAACACCTCGGCTTTTTGATCCTGTGGCTGTTTACTCCAAAATTATCAGTTGAATATGTTCTGAGTTTTGTACATATATATGGATAAGACATAGCAGGATATTTTAAACAGTGATTCCAGTGATTCACAGTGAATCCTTTATGTAGAAAGGTTGAGAGGTATAAAGCTTGACAACAGGCAACATCCATAAAATTTTGACCAGCTGTAGGGTGTAGAGGGGGAAAACTTGTAAAGTCATAGCATACTGTTTAATAGAATTTAAAATATTCTCTAACTCACAAAGCAGGGAATCAAATATATGATGGGGAAAATAGATCCAGCATTAGGCAAGTAATAGAGAATGAGATCCTATTTAGAATAATGGGCATAGTTCTGGTCACCTTATTATGGAAGTGTTGAAACCTCATTGGCTGACATCTGATACTAGGTGTTTTTGGATGTCGTCCTGTTTCTTCCATTATTAATTTTGTGCTTGAGGGCAAATGCCAGCAGTGCTCATTTTAGTTTTTACCTCCTGCTGCAACTTCAACTGTCAGAGAGACAGCAGGAGTCAAAAATGAAAGGAGCCACCTTATAGAAATGCTGTGCCACTATGTCATTTTTAAACTGACAGCTTTTTACAGTCCAATTTCTCAGGGAAAGAAAAAAAGGACTTTCATTTTCACCTCCCACTGCTGCTTTGACAGAGAAAGACATTCACCCAGGTTTGAATGCTGGTGGGAGGCAAAAATGTAAAACTGTGGCAGAGTGTTTGTAAGTGGGCTTTGACTACCCCGTAGAAGGATAAGCTGATTTGGGACAAGTTGAACTCTAACCCTTGCTTACCAGGTGGCAAAAGAGAAAAATGCGTCCACCTGCCTTTAATGCAATAGATAGAAACTATGCTGAAGGATATATGTGAATATAGAACAATTAGATATACCTGAAGAGGATTTCAGTTCATTGGAAAACATAATAATGGTTGTTTTAAGAATCTTTGGCCTATAAGAAATTGGTAATCATGAAGATTCTTCAATGAGAACAACCTTTGAGGAAGGTAGAAATGTCTAAAAGGAGGAATTTAGGAAAAGGAGAATATGTTCCTAATGTTAGCAGTATATGCTAAGGAAAATACCCCCACCAAAAGACTCAAGAAATGAAGCTGAGAAAAATAATAATAATAATAATGCTGAAGAACCACACATTGTAATTTTTCTGAAGTTATTAACATAATAGGTACCGAAGCAAAATATTTATCATAGTGAAAATAAAGTAATAAGGAACACCGATATTAAACTATCTACGAGAGATCCCTCTAGCTCCTTAATCTATCTAGTTTCCATGACATGTATAATATTTAGAAAAGTCAGAATCTAATATAAAAATATAATATAGTAATAAAATTTAATTGTAGAAATAGCCCTTACTCACCGCTTGATTCAGTTTTTCATTTTAAAAGTATCTGTTCCGTACTCTTCTGAGCTCAGAGTTAAAATTAATTGCAAGTGACAACATTATTGAGGCTAAAGAAATTAATCTCTTATCATTTTAAACTGTCTATTGTTAATCTTGTATTCCTTGTTTTGGGTCTCTGCTTCTGACAGTGTCCATGACCTTGTCAGGCTTAGAAGAATGCACTTGACTAGAACATGCCAAATGTTTGGCTTTCAAGGACAAGACCGCTGAGTATCTCCAAATGCATTGTTTAGGCAGAGTATATTATATCAACAAAGCTGCTGGATCTGGAAAACATTCATACTTTCCAAGAAAAATAACACATACATATATGGGGTATGCACTTGCATATACATATGTGCAATATACGTGTATATATATATAAGTACTAAAATACATAAAATAACATGCATTAAACTGGGATTATCCCAGGAGCATACCTGGGATTTTCTTAAATTTGGAAATCTGAGCCTTGTAATGAAAACACCTCATCAATTGAAATGTCTCAATTTATAATTAATGCCATGGGCTTGGCTGCAAACCTGTTTCAAGCACATGGAATAAAAAAACTATCATTCTGAATTCAGCATCTTATGTATTTTATTTTCTTTTTATTTGTTTAGAAATATTCTGAAATCTCTTTTCATTATGTATTTCTTATCTTCTGATAATTTCACGCAAAAAAGGTACTTTCAAGTCCTACCACTTTCCAAGATATTTGGCTGCTACCAGGAAACCACAGTCCTCTTTTCCCTACCCATTTCATTTTCAGAAGATACATCTCAATCCACTATTTTCTTTTAAAACATGGGCTTTCATACATGGATATACCCCTGTACAGTTGATTCTGTGGTGAAAGGTATTAATACAATTCTCAGTAAAATTGCCTTGAGTGTTTCTAGGCCCTGCTGTTACAAAAGAAAGCTTGAACATGTGAATTGGGCCCAAAATAAATAAATAAATAAATAAATATACAAATAATACAAATTACGTCTGCATAAGTGCTCTTGTAACACATAATATTATCTGTTTTATTTATGAATGGTCTCTTGATGGAAACGTCAAGATAATAAGTGACAGAGAAAAATGAATGGGAAAGGGAGGACAATGTTAAATGCATTCAATGTAAAATATGCAGTATTGTATTGATTGAACAGGAACTTCTAAACTGATTGCATAAACACATCCAAAAGCAATTCAGTAATAATATTTTTTATTACTTATTATGAGTTTTAACAAATTTCAAACTGCCAATCAGAACAGTTTGCAGCAGTTTTAGAGTGGAATTTGAAACCAGCTCCTCTGGACGAAAGCAGTAGGACTTTTTATGCAGTTGTATCTGAAATACCTGTACAGTCTGCTGAGAACATCATTTTATGTAGGTGGAGCTTATTTTGTAGCTGTGGCTAAAGAGGGTGTAGCTGTCTCCTTCTCCCCTCTCCTGCCAAGGTAGTGCTCCTGTGGAGGAGAGAGCCATGCAGCTGGGGACAGTGTGGGAACAGGCTGGGAGGAAATGGAGAAGGACAAAATACTCAGGATAAATGGAGCAATTGTCTCAGAGATGTGTATCGCAGAAACAAAGTAAAAGAGCCTAGGTATGTTCAGAGGTAATTGTGTGGAAAAAAATAGAGATGGGTTGCTCCTAAGTAATAGCCGTAGAAAGAGAAGACTTTTACCATTGATAGAAAGGCAAAGTAGGCTGCAGGAGGAATACATAAAGAAGGCAGTTGGGTTTTTCTTTTTCTCTCATGTGCTTAATCCAAACTTTTCTCACTTCTAATCTGAATACAGAGCAGCTCACTATGCATCCTTGCCTCTAAAGGTACTACTGTAAATTGTACTAAAAGTACAATTGGGGTGTTTTCCATTGACTTCTGATGGGGCATTAGTTCCCAAGCCAGTTTTGACCATCAGGTTCAGAAAGGGGCAGAGTTGTGCAAGTGCCTGCATAACTAACAATAGAAAGGAGGGCCCATCAGAATTTCATATATGTTACGAGAAAATCCCATCAAGATCCTAAAGAAGCATGTGAATCAGAAAAATTCCTCCCATGTATCCTTTTTATTTTAGTTTTTAAAACTCTGGTTCTTTAACAGGCTGATAAAGCCAGAGGCCAAGTTAAACTGAGCATATACTGGCTACAATCTGTGAGTAAAGGGGGGGAAAGAAAAAGAAAACAAACCTGAAACAATATTGGCTTTGACTTTGCATAAACACCTCCCGATAAGAATTTTAATACAACATATATGAAGTCCAAATTCCTCTCTTATTTGCTCTGATAGCTAGAGGAAATGTTTTGACTGACAGGGAGTCAGCTCATGTTCTGATATACAGCTTTTCATTACTACAATGAAATAGTAGGTTCAGCATGAATCCCCAAGAGCAAATCCCTAGTATATCCTTGCACATTGTTCTTTTCAATCCTGACTGCTGAAATCCTAATTGAAATCTAATGTTTATTTATTTATTTTCTAAATCTTCCTTTCTCTCACCCAAACCTCAAGTGCTTTCGTTATGATTTCTGTCTTTTAATAATGACTTGACCAGGGTCTCACCTTGTCCGTGCTGATGCAAATACTCTGATGAACTTTACAGGGCAAACTGTACAAGCAGTGAAGATCCCCTTCAGTAGGATCAGACTTCTGGTTGATAAATTATTCAGGTTCAAATGTTAAAGATACTCATTTTTTTTAACTGGCAGATTGGTTGCATGACATAACTGTAGGGAGCTCCGATTATTTCTAGTATGAATCCCAGGAGGAAACGGCTAAGCATTGAAAAGTCATCAGGGTATGGCTGGAACATTGTTACAGGTGGGCCAGCAGCTGCAGGGTTCATTGGGCAGAGGGACCACAGGGAGAAGTGCGGTTGTGTGGCAGGAAAAAAAAATGCCAGGGTGGACAGTGAAGCATCCTAACTAAAGCTACTTACTACCAGAAATCTTCAAGGACCACGGAGCTTGCTTTGGGGCTTTTTCCTATCAACCCCCAACCCCTGCAACCCACAACAGAAACAACAAAAAATTAATTACACTCTATTTTTACCAAATGGGGAGGTCCTCTTTTTCCAGCCAATATTCCAAGGCATCCCTGGAACCTTTTAGAAACATGTTAGGAAGAACAGTTCCTGAAAATAAACCTTCATTGCCATGTCTGCAAGTGGAAAAAAGCTCTAGATGTAAATGATTACCCTTGCATCAATTGTATGGAGAATGTCTCAGATTTTTTTCTATGGATTATGGAGTTGCACAGAAAATCCTCTGCTTCCTCAAGGCTAAATAAAAGAGGAGCTGAACCTAAGCTGAACCTCATGATTGATTGCTAAGCAAAAGGCGAAAAAATGAAAAAAGTGCTCTTTTATACTATTGTTATACTTCTGACTTGCCCAGAAGGAGTTACAAAATATAAAAGCAATATTTTAAAGGTTTGTTGGTTGTGGATATTTTTGTGGTTTTGTGTTTTTTTTGTTTGTTTGTTTGTTTGTTTTTCCTTCTCCTGTTGGAAAGAGAGAGAAAACAAGTTCTCATGAGAAAGCCTCTTCTCCTCTAACTGCAGTCTTCTGCAAGCAAGGTGCTCAAAGATTTGGATAAAGTGGGATATTTTTACCCCTTAGTTATCAGAAATTTAATATATATATATATATCTTATTTTCACTTCATTATCACCATGCTGTTATTATAATTAATACATATTATTATACTGATATTCCAAGATACAGTCCTACTAGTTATTAAGCAAATCTGACTATTTCACAGGCACAGACTATACTGTCGTATGAGTTATTCAGTCATTGGGATCTGCTTGAAACAGAAAATGTTGGAACAATACTTACAAAGGCTTCTAATTAATACAGAACTTTTCATTCCAGAAGATTACAAGTTTCTTCAGTCTTATGTACTCACAGGTATAAATAGACAGACACACACATTTAAATGTACTTCGATACAGAATCTTTTAAAGAGCTTAAAATTCTTACAAAAGAAGAGACAACCAAATGGCTAGTGTAAGGCAGAAGCTGAGGAAGTATGCCTGAGTTAAATAATATTTTTATTTCTGAATAATGATAAAAGAATCTTTAAAGGTATGTCTCAATTCACTAACCTCTTTTTTGAAAATCTTGCCCGCCAGAAATGATCCCAGACACTGAGCAGTTAATTCCACTTCTATGGTAATATTATTTCTGATTCTGCCAAGATAATGCACCATGAATCAGAAAAACTGGGCTGCAATTCTGTAACATTTGAAGGAAAATTTCTACTACTGCCTGCGAAAAAATCACACTATTGTCCCACTGATGAGAAGCTTATTCATCTTCTTATGAAAGCCTAGAATGTTACAAAAATGCTGAATGTCTTCCAAAATAATCTTGATCATAGAATATGTATCTTTTTTACATTATGAAAAAAAAACTTTGGAAGCACTTACCTGTATTTAAAATCATTTTAATTACGCAGATCAGCTAACTGATCATATAATAGCTAATCATATCATATATGATCATATATGATATAGTATATGATATATCATATATCATAAGCTGATCATATCATATATGATCAGCCAACTGATCATATAATCAACTCATTGCTTGAGCAATTCACTATTTGAGCAATTCACATGCTATTATTAGTATTTTAAAACTTCAATAGTAGTATGAAACTCCAAATTTTTTTGCTAAATAGACTATTTCACTTGTGCGCTTACTTTTGGTCAGATCCTTAAGGAGAAGTTATAAAGTAAATTGTGGCAAGGTTCATTTACTATCTCTGTCAAAAAAAAAAAAAAAAAAAAAAAAAAGGTAACATTGTCAGGGTTTTCTGATTTTAACTCAGTTGGGAGGCATCAGTGGAAAGTTTCAACTGCTGAGTTGCATTTGATGAAAATCTTAAAAGCAATTGAGCAGTCTAAACTGTTGACTTTTATGAATTTGTATCGTGAATTACTCTTTGAAGGCTCTTTACCTGGGAGGCTTTGAACTGCTATTGTTGTATTAGGCTTCCTGTATTTGCAGATAACAAAAATTAACTTTTCAAAGATTCAGTGGTCTGGAAACTGGAAAGTTACTTAAAAGGTTTAATTCCAAGAGTACAGCAACACCCTGAACCCTTAATTACAGAAGACAATCTTTATTGCTTATCATCCAAATAAGAACAGCACTATTCATTATTTTTTTAAAACAGATATTCTGAGCTGTTTCATTTGTGGATTAGTTGGACATTTGTTTTCACACAATTTTATGGGTGATTAGATCTTGCCTTTGAAAGGTGGTGGAGTACTTCTGTATTTACTTGATTTTCTTTTTATCTCTGAAGATTTTTTTACAGTCATTAGGAGCACAAAAGTAGCTTCGTAGTGAGTTTATCCCTTCCATTTTGTAAGGCATTATTTAATGGTTATACATATATATATATACATATATATATAACCAAAACATACATATATTATATTATATAAATATATGTATATATATATAACCAAACATAAAGGGTCTGATCCTGCATAGTAATGAGTGGTTTTAGCTCCCATTGAAGCGAACAGGCAGCAAATATGTAACAAACTGTGGAAGACACCCAGCATGATGCAAATTTGAGCTCAGAGTGATTTAAAACAACATACTTCAAGTCATGTTCAAACCATAGAAATACAAAGAATATATCTTGACATGACAGAAAGACAAATCAGACATTCACCGTCTTTCCTGTGGCATGAGAAAGCAGAGACTGAAGGAGCTCAGAAAATACGTTGGTTATTGCAGAGAGGTGGCCACTGCAGTAGTCCCTTTTCAGTGTATTTAATAAAAAATAATTTATGTATATATATAAAGATTAATTACAGGAAAGAGATGTGGAGGATAAACTTAAACTTTAGTACTATCACAAGCTTACCTGAATGTGAAAGAATTGCAGTTGTCTCTATCATCTGAAATACAGATGTTTGAGATGTTTACTTTTGCTTCAGCCTCCACTACTAAGTTTGGGAAGAATATGTATGTTTTCTGAATGTTTGCTATTGTCATTAGGGCTTTTCATTCTGTATTTCACAGGAATCTTTAATGATCACTTTTGCATTATTAAGGATTTGCAGATTTTAAGCTGTTAACACAGACAAGCCAAAGTATATCATTCAAGTCCAGGGTGCAACTTTTTGCCATGAAACATCAATATGGTACAAAGATAAGGTTGCCTCAAGAAAAGAAAAGAAAAGAAAAAAGTTATCGAGAGTTATTTTTTTTATAAACTCTCTAAATTCAGCAAACATGAAGGAAATGTTTTAGTTACACTGAGCCTACCTGCCTTTTTGAGAAGCCTTAATAATCCCAGCAGCCTTAATAAAAATTTGTTCTTAGGTCACTAACAGAGTCAGTAGAGCAGAAATTAAAATTGCCAAGTCAAACATAAGAAGAACAGCTCCAGTTAACATCCAATTTGAGTAGGACAGCATTTGTAATCTCTAATGCTTTTCTAACTCACCTCATCTGTAGAGGCATTTCAGTCTGATACACACCAAGAAGGACAGAAGTCCACAAAGCAGAGTGAAAACAGAGGAAACGAGTGGAAATCCTTTCTCCCTTAGACAATACCTAATGCCAGATACTCTTCAAACACACATAAATAGCCTGGGAGGTGAAGGATAGTGGAGGGAGATTTCCCAGTGATTTCCAGTTGTTGGTGACATCTTTGTTGATGAGGGGAAACAAGATCATCTGAGTGTCTCCCTTCTTCCCTCACCGTCTATCTCCCCCTCGTTCTGCAAACCTAAAGGATTGTTCTTTACCTCTCAGAAGGGATGTGTGTTTGGCTGGGCTGGCTGTTAAGGAACATGGAAGATGTAGCCCAATCTTCCAATCTTCCTACAGGAAGATGTAGCCCAATACATGACTATTCTGAACTACCTACTAACTCACATTTTAATTATGTCTTAACCACAAGGGGAAGAAGACTTTGGAATTTAGCTAGGTTTTATCAAATGCTTATAAAAATAAATAAATAAATAAATAAATAAAAAGTATTTCAGTATAGTGCAAAACATTGCACTAAGCAAAGCAGACTAGCAGGAGAAAAAGCTAGAATATACTAAACTAGAGACATTCAAAATCTACACACCAACCAGACAGAAATATATTCTGGCAATGCCACAAAAGTAAAAGAAAAAAGAAGACTTTTTCTCCTCTATACAGCTGCAAAATACTGACTGGCAGGGATCAATATCAATTCACCGGATGAAACGCTGGATTCACCAAACCCTGGAAAATGAAAATGACAGTGATAAAAGTGAAAATATGCTCCACAAAAATACTGGAACACTATTGTTCTTTTCTGTTGAAGACAATTGCCCTTTGTTCATCAAATGTCAATCTGACTTGCTACAGATTTTATAATAAGGATTCATGAGTAGGTGTAAATGAAAGTAGAGTCTCTGTTATTTAAATTGAAATCCTCTTGCAATTCCTTGGTATGTAAATTACAGACTATGTTATACACTGATAGAGATGGTATAAATAGATCTCGCAGAGTCTGAGGGGACCTTCTGAATTGTTCTGAGTAACATGCACAACTTCTGAATTCGGCCTTGAATGCAGACAAAGAATCAACCACAGAAAGAAAAATTTAACTGCTGGTGGAGAAGCTTTGAATGTGTGCATAGGCGGCACAGAAATGAACAGGCACAGCAAGGAGGACAATACATCCTTCCTAGCATTCAGGGTCAAACATGAATAGCAGTAAAGATCGACATTACAATTCCTGTGGAAAAGAAAGTTTCACCAAACTGCTTAAAATCCAACAGGACTGCTAGCAGCAGTAAAATGCCTCCAAATGACAGCAAGCACTAATATCCTGTGAAATCCAACCCTGTTTAGGACCACTGGAGATGTAAAACACAAGAATCCATGATATGAGATACCACAGGATACCTGTAAGTCTATAATAGTGATAAGGATATTTTATCAAAATAAGTTAATAAATAACTAAAAATCCACTGAATTATAACCTTGTTACTCTTTGGGGACACAATGTATGGTCTACCCTTTTGTTTTTTAACTGAGAAACCAAGCTCTGTTGACAGTAGGCTTTAGACTTAAAGCTGCAAGCTTCAGCACATCTGCTAATAACAGTATATTGAACTTGTGGAAGTTTAATACTCTGCCCTTTCTTCACCTTCTTTAGATTATATATGTTATGCTAGAGGATAACCTTTATTTTACATCATTACAACCATCAAAAGAGCAACTGACAAGAAGAAACTAGAGGGTAAGTTAAATAAAAAGGGTATCTATCACCCTGGCTTTGAAGGGAATATTACATATGTATGTGATAGAATACCTGCATTGAAAGTTAAATGCTAGAAAATAATAGAATGTACTGTATGCTGGCTCTGAGCAAGGATAAAGGAATGATAAAGCGTTTAGGGACCAATCCATAAGGTTATTTAGGTGTCAAGCTCCCTATAGTCATTAATTGCAATAGGAAGTTATATGATAAATACGATTTAAGTAACCAGAAGATTTTGTGGCCTCAGATTTTATATATATATATATAACAACTTTATTAATGGATCTTAATGCTTTATTAATGGATGCTATGCTTTATTAATGGATGCTTTGCACTAATCGTTCTTATTGGCAGAAACAATATGTTTCAAAATGTAGGCTCAGTACTCAAGATGCGAATACTATACATAGCACAAGCAGTATATAACAGTCAGAAGTAGTAAGGCTAGGGAGAGGAAAAAGACCAAACTACAGCAGCTAATAAGCAACCTCTGTAATAACATTTTTAAAACATTTTTTATACTTTTTATACTTTTATAAGCTATTTTAAAGAAGATCTTGTTTGCACAGCAAATTCTGAAGGTATTGATGTGAAGTATAAAATAAATGTAAACAGATCAGTTTATATCCTATTCCAACATGTGAAAGAAAGGAAGAGCACAACTGCATAACTAAAGATGCCTTTCATATCTGTGACATACAAAAAAGTGTATGTAAGGTAGGCATATCCTCTTGATAGAGAACAACATCTGCATTAGAAACACCTTTGTTATTTTCTTGTTAAATTTCTTTGTACAAAAATCTTCCTCTGACTCGTAAAAGATCATAAATGCCAATGCTAGCATTTGAAAAGTCCTTTTGTAAAGTACAGGCATGCTGCGACTCTAAAACACTTTTTTTTTTTAAAAAAAAAAAAAAAAAGAAGCCTTAGAGCGTTCCATTAAATATGTCCTGACATGAACAGAGACGCTGGTGAGAGAAAGAAAAGTTAAGCAACCCACTATCATCTTGACCTCAAGTCAATGACGAGAATGACACTCCAAATCTGTTCTGGCAAAGTGCATTCCATAGCTGCATGAAAAAGCCATGGGATGCACAGATGTATAATTCGCCCTCTGAACAAATGAAAGCCCAGCATTTTTACAGTTGAGTGAAACTGGACCTGGACAATAGGGAACCAAAAACTCATTTGGATACATGTGGTGTTTTAAAACACATCACCAGGATCTTCAAATCGATCCAGTACCTAATGGCAGGCAGCACTGAGATCTCAGTACACAGACATATGATGACCAGCTATTGTGCATGCTTAAAATCTCAGTGGTTGCATTATTGTACAAGTTCTTGTTTTGTGAAAGGAGGGCTGAGTGAGATCTGCAAGCAGGGAATTATAGTAATCCAGACAAGATGTCACAGAAGCATGAATTAACGTTTCAGTATCTCTATGCGACAGCACTTTCAAACTTGTTATATTTCCAGGTTGATAATAGGAGTTTTGTTCCCCCTGAATGCACATGATCCCCAAAGCAAAGCCCTCAATTAAAGTTTACCTCTACATTTTGCACAGACAACGACCAAGCAGTATTTATGTGCCACATGGTGAAGAAACAAATCTTCAGATACAGTGTTAACAGCATTATTAAGTACAGTGGTCTCATCTTTTTCATGTTTAAAGCAATTTGGGGGCAGTCAGAACTAGACTTCATAAGAAATGGGGATCACATGCTCCTATTGAGTCTGTAGCAAAACAATGTAAGTCTTATTTCCAATAGCTGTGCAAGCTTTTTACTTCTACTCTTCTTATCTTCCCTTGGATATTCTTATCCCTTTTTGTCTATGATGCTTAATCAGAGACATAGCAGCTTAAACTGCTCTATGACCCAAGAGCTGACTTCTTCATCACCTCTGTACTTTTATAACATAAGTAAGTGAAGGATAAATTATATCAGAAAGCTTAGATGGTGACATGAGCTAATTTTCTGGGGGGGTGGGGAAGGGGGACAAAAGTGCTAAATCCTGGCATTGTAACCCTTACTCAGTATTTGTTCAGGCAAAACCTGCGTGGGAGTAAGGGATAATAAAACCTGAGCAGGGACCTCAAGATTTGGCCCTTTTTGACCTTCTACCTATAACTTCTTGTAAGCATACTGGGCCACATTTTTAAAAGCATTCAGAAGACTGAAAGTCCTCTCTGCATTATTTTATGAAACGCTATAGTTTTGTACCAATATTACTGGGGGATTTTTCAATGGTTTTCCAAATAAATGCAGTATGTTACATAATAGCACTTCAATTTTATCAATAAATTAATCAAAACCTTTAGCTTCACTTTGGCCTAAAAAGACAGAGTTAACACTACAATACTTTTAATGCAAATTATTTTATAAGGAATATAGCTTGTAAACAGGATTGGTAGTGCTTACAGTATAAAAAAAACATATACTCCAACCTACAGCCACTAGCCAACAGGCTTCACTGACAAAGCTAAAAAAGAACACACACTTTTTATTTCTCTTCATTAAAGTATCCTAGGAAATAAGGCTAGAATGAGCCTTAAGAAATTTAGTCCAACACTTGACATGACTGCTATATCTGTGATAGATTTTAATCTGTTTTAAATTTCAGAATTTTTTGTAAAACAACAAAATGTAGTAACATATACTCACTTTATACTTACAGTGAAAATTGTATTATTTTTTTTTTAATATACTATAACCATCTTTTCCTAGATGGAAGAGTTCATGCAAGCAGCATATTCTATCTATAAACATTTTAAACATACAGAAACTGAAATATCCTGACTTTTTTTTTAAGGAAGTACCACTGCAGCATATTAGGATACATGATAAAAGCACATCTGTATACCCACAAAGGAACCCAGGGAGACAATGGCTAGGGAAGCCCAAATAATGCCCTGCTGGGCTACTCCTAGACCCATCATGCACCTCCACAAGCCCAGAAGACCAGGGGCAGAAGTGCAGGCAAGAACCCAAATTACACTCACACCTGGAGCAAACACCCCATCCAGGCCCATCCCAGCTCTGTCCCATAGAGCCTCAGCCCCAGTGTCCAGGTGTGAAACTCACTATGTATTGGATCTGGGGGCATGGAGCTGCAGCAGCCTCACCTCTCTCAGGCTGTCAGATCCATCTTGATGTATTTTCCTCTAACAGAAGCAAGTAAGACAAATTCAGAACTGTTAATTTTGTAGCTTCCCTTTCTGTTCTGTATCTTTGATTAAACTCAGTTTTATTTTTTTTCCATTCTGCTTCATCCCTTTCACAAAGTCATAATGCTGGTGAAACACATCAACAGCTTCCCTTAGCTCAATAGATATGGATCCAAATGTATAAAATACAAGCAACAGTTATTGTTTGTTATTACCAGCTATGTACTCTATCAAGATCTTCTGTTATCAATGCTCAAAAGCCCTGAGAATCCAGTCAATAGCCTCTGACCTGTCTCATTACCCAGTATACATAATGTAAATACCATTGCTGTTATATTCTAGGACTCCTAGTCACTCTTAGGACAGGTGTTACGTTCATATTGACTGCACAAGGCACTAATTCTATCATTACCAGAAAGAAGCTGTTTTCTTATCAGCTACCTGGAAAGTTGTAAACAGCAATGCACAGGATTATTTTGCCTACTAGGATTTTAGGAAGTCTTGCCTCCACTTATAATCTCTTTTGCCTTTCTCCTGAATGCCCAGGATTTAGTAATCACACCCTTTCCAAAACATGTATGTATTTTTTCTTAAGTATCATAATAATTTTAAAATAAATATATCTTTCTTTTCTCTTCTGACTTTAAAAGCTTTTTGGTATATTTAAGTCATATTTTCAAACCTTCCCCTGCTACTAGGAAGACAAAAATGTACATTTTTGTTTAGCTGAAAGCTGAGATTCTTTCTTGAACAAAGGCTTCGCAAAATGAATATAGACAGCAAAAAGAAATATAAAATATAGCATGAGTTCTCCTGAATTGCAGCACACATTTTAACAATAACCAATGGCTACTTCTTAGCTAGTCCCCTAACAAAACAAATCATTCATAAACATCAGAAATTCAGAGATATACAGCAGGCCCACTCCAAAAATAATCACAGAATCACAGAATAGTCTAGGTTGGAAGAGACCTACAAGATCACTGAGTCCAACCTCTGACCTAACACTAGCAAGTCCTCCACTAAACAATATCCCTAAGCTCTACATCTAAACGTCTTTGAAAGACCTTCAGGGATGGTGACTCAACCACTTCCCTGGGCAGCCTATTCCAGTGACTAACAACCCTTTCAGGAAAGAAGTTCTTCCTAATATCCAACCTAAACCTCCCCTGGCACAACTTTAGCTCCTTCCCCCTCGTCCTGTCACCAGGCACGTGGGAGAATAGACGAACTGCTGCCTCGCTACAGCCTCCTTTAAGGTACCTGTAGAGTGCAATAAGGTCGCCCCTGAGCCTCCTCTTCTGCAGGCTAAATAGTCCCAATTCCCTCAGCAACTCCTTGTAAGGCTTGTTCTCCAGACCCTTCACCAGCTTCGTAGCCCTTCCCTGGACTCGCTCAAGCACCTCCATGTCCTTCTTGTAGTGAGGGGCCCAAAACTGAACACAGTACTCGAGGTGCGGCCTCACCAGAGCCGAGTACAGGGGCACAATCACTTCCCTGGACCTGCTGGCCACCCTGTTTCTCATACAAGCCAGGATGCTGTTGGCCTTCTTGGCTGCCTGAGCACACTGCTGGCTCATATTCAGCCGACTGTCAACCAATACTCCCAGTCCTTCTCTGACAGGCAGCTTTCTAACCACATATCTCCCAGCCTGTAGCTCTCTTTGGGGTTGTTGTGCCCCAGGTGCAGGACCCGGCACTTGGCCTTGTTGAACCTCATACCATTGGTCTCGGCCTATCGGTCCAGCCTATCCAGATCTTCCTGCAGAGCCTTTCTCCCCTCGAGCAGATCGACACACGCACCTAACTTGGTGTCGTCTGCAAACTCACTGAGGGTGCACTCGATCCCCTCATCCAGATTACCGATTAAGATGTTAAAGAGGACTGGCCTCAGTCCCGAGCCCTGGGGAACTCCACTAGTGACCGGCCTTGAACTGGTTGACTCCATTCACCACAACTCTCTGGGCCTGGCCATCCAGCCAGCTCTTAACCCAACAAAGTGTGCGCCAGTCCAAGCCAAGAGCAGCCAGTTTCCTGAGGAGAATGCTGTGGGGAACGGTGTCAAATGCCTTACTGAAGTCAAGGTAGACCACATCCACAGCCTTTCCCTCATCCACTAAGCGTGTTACATTGTCATAGAAGGAGATCAGGTTTGTCAAGCAGGACCTGCCCTTCATAAACCCATGCTGACTAGGCCAGATCACCTGCTTGCCCTGCAGGTGCCGCATGATGATGCCCAAGATAAGCTCCTCCATGAGCTTCCCTGGCACTGAGGTCAAACTAACAGGCCTATAGTTCCCTGGGCCTACCCTCTGGCCCTTCTTGTAGATGGGAGTCACGTTTGCTATCTGCCAGTTGAGTGGGACCTCCCCCGATATCCAGGACTGCCGATAAATGATGGAAAGCGGCTTGGCCAGCTCTTCTGCCAGTTCTCGCACTACCCTCGGGTGGATCCCATCCGGCCCCATCGACTTGCACACATCCAAGTGCTGTAGCAGGTCACCAACCATTTCCTCGTGGATTGTGGGGGCCACATTCTGCTCCCCATCCCCTTCCACCAGCTCAGAGAACAACTGGTTTTGCCGCTAAAGACTGAGGCAAAGAAGGCGTTAAGCACCTCAGCTTTTTCCTCATCTCTCGTAACTAAGTTTCCCCCTGCATCCAGTAAAGGGTGGAGATTCTCCTTAGTCCTCCTTTTGGTATTGATGTATTTATAAAAACATTTTTGTTATCTTTAATGGCAGTAGCCAGATTGAGCTCCAGATGAGCTTTGGCCTTTCTAATTTTGTCCCTGCACTGCCTCGCAACATCCTTGTAGTCCTCCAGAGTGGCCCACCCTCTTTTCCAAAGATTATAAATCCTCTTTTTTCTCCTAAGCTCGAGCCAAAACTCTCTGTTCAGCCAGGCTGGTCTTCTTCCGCGCCAGCTTGTCTTTGGGCATGTGGGGACAGACCGCTCCTGAGCCAATAAGATTCCTTTCTTGAAGAGCGCCCAGCCTTCCTGGGCTCCTCCGTCCTTCAGAACCACCTCCCAGGGGATTCTGCCAACCAGTGTCCGGAACAGCTCAAAGTCAGCCCTCCGGAAGTCCAAGACAGTGGTTTTACTGGTCCCCTTCCTGACTTCGCCAAGTATCGAGAACTCTACCATTTCGTGATCACTCTGCCCAAGACAGCCCCCGACCACCACATCTCCCACCAGTCCTTCTCTGTTAGTGAACAGAAGGTCTAGTCTTGCTATCCAGCTGCATCAGGAAGCTATCTTCCACGCTCTCCAGAAACCTCCTGGACTGCTTTCTCTGGGCTGTGTTGTGCTTCCAGGATATGTCTGGGAAGTTAAAGTCCCCCACAACAACAAGCGCTGATGATTTCGCAGCTTCTGCCAGCTGTATATATTGTAAATAATGAAATGTCCTAAATAATTACTGTCTACTTGACAATTACAGCAAAGGCACAATCTATCAAAGTAATGCAGAGATAATAGAGACAATTTGACAGAAACTGTCCAGGCCAAAACAATGCTGGGTAAGACAGAATACATTGTCAGGGTTGTAAAGCACTGTGGCAGCAAAAACTCCTCAACATAAACATTGCCTATTGCCCTGGTGTAAAAAGTATGGACATCTTACAAGACAACAAATTAAGCAATAAAGTCATATAATGAAATATAAGAAAACAAAAGGCTTCCTACAGAAAACTGAACAGGCAGTTAGACTTACTGTGATGGTTTTACTCGGGTGGGCGGCCGAGTTCCACCACAACCGCTCTCACACTCCCCCTCCTCAAAGAGGAGCGAGGAGAAAATACGATGAAAGGGGCTCAAGGGTTGAGATAAGGACAAGGAGATCACGCAATAATTATCGTGACGGGCAAAACAGACTCAGCATAGAGAGACAGTAAGATTTATTGCTTATTACTAACAAGCTAGAGAAGTGAGAAACAAAGGAAAGAAACCAAAAGCACCTTCCCCCCCATCCACCCTCTTCCACCTCCTCCCCCCAAGCGGCGCAGGGGAATGGGGGAATGGGGATTATGGTCAGTCTATAGCACTTCTTCTCTGCCGCTCCTTCTCGGTCACTCTTGTCCCCTGTGCTGTGGGGTCCCACCCACGGGATGCAGTCCTTGCCGAACTGATCCAGCGTGGGCTGTCCACAGGCAGCAGCTCTTCAAGAACTGCTCCATATATGGGTCCGTACCACAGGGTCCATCCCTTGGGAGCAAACTGCTCCAACCTGGGTCCCCCATGGGCAGCAGCTCCTGCCGGGTCACCTGCTCCTGCGTGGTCTCCTCTCCACGGCCTACAGGTCCGTCCCAGAATCTGCTCCGGCAGGGGTCTTCCACAAGCTGCAGTCTCCGTCGGGGCAGGTCCACCTGCTCCACCGTGGTCTCCTCCATGGGCTGCAGCATGGAACCCTGCTCCACCGTGGTACTCCATGGGCTACAGGGGGACATGCTTCACCATGGTCCTCACCACAGGCTGCAGGGGACTTCTGCTCCAGCACCTGGAGCACCTCTCCCCCTCCTTCTTCACTGACCTTGGCGCCTGCAAGGCTGTTTCTCACTCCTCTCACCCTCCCAGCTGCTGAGTGGCGCAGCGTTTTTTTCCCTGTCTTAAATATGCTCTCACAGAGGCACAAAACAACATCGCTTATTGGCTCAGCTCTGGTCAGCAGTGGGGCCCTTACCAAACATGGGGCAGCTTCTAGATCCTTCTCACAGAAGCTACCCCTATGGCCCCCCTGCTACCAAAACCTTGCCACGTAAACCCACTACACTTACATGAGGTCATTTTTAAGAACAGCAAAGATTGAATCTGCATGACATAAAATATTTCATTAATTCAAAAGGCAAATGAGAAAAGGAACATCTTGGCTCTATATAATGTAGCATCTGTATTTTAACACTTCACATTTTATGTCCATAAAAAGAAGATTTAATACTGAAGTGATCAAATCATATAAGCAGCCTATCTACTGTATGCACAGTGAATCTTAAAAGGGGAATTGCAACTGGTCCTGCTGGCTGTCTCCACCGCCGCAGTGCCTTCTTCTTGCCCTGCAGTGCAGACCTTGTTCTGCCGCAGGACTGCCAGCTCTTACCAGCTCCACATAGCTGGTGCACCTATTGCCTCCTGCCTGTCTCTCTGAGACTCCTCTGGGAACTTTCCAAAGTATCTGTGTATGGAGAAAAGAGAGGAAACAAGAAGAAATTCATAGACAAAGCTATCCACATTCCTCTGTTCTGAACCAGTCTTCACACTGATACTTATAGCACTGATACAAGCAGAGAAGGTGTGCTTCAGAAATCCCCTCTAATCAGCAAATATTTCTAATTCCTGGCTGTAATCAGGTTTCTCTCATGGACTGAAATTAACTCTTCCCACTGAAGTGACAGAGCTGCATGCATTCCTGCTGGTACCAAACTCCATGACACTTCAGGCATAAGTACCAGAGGTACTGAGGGGTCCACTGGCTTTCTTGAGCTACCTTGAAATAACTCATGCGACTCTTGTAGGCTTTGCAATCCACCCCAACCTGATGTCTTTTCTATATAGGGTCTGAATTCTTCTAAGCACAAATACATATATATATATAATTAAATCAATATTACAAATAAAAAAGAAAGAAATAAAAAGATATTCTTTATTGCAATCCAGAGTGAAACAATTATCTGGTGCAGTTATTTCTGATCAGTACAGCTTTGCTGTAAATTTGCTACAAATTATGTACTATATTGCCACCTAGTGAACAAACTTGGAAATTCAAGTACAATAAAATGAGTGTGCAACAGTAATTTTATAATAAAGGCGTCCTGAAAATTCACAGATCCATGACTCCCCTATGATAGCTATGTGGCATATAATCCCATGTTCACTAGCCATCATATTCATTGGGTCTGTGTGCATTTTTGTGCACATGTACCTTGTCCTGCCTAGTCACAGTGTGCATATGCATAATTATGACTGTATTTCAGATTTTTTTCAGATGTAGTTCACATTCTGCTTAGATAAAAATGTAGCACCCATCAGATCCTTCTGGTTTACTTGGATTCTGCTACCAACAAGCTGGCCTACCAGAAGATTTGACATGGTTTCCAACATACACTGTGTGGATAAAAGGTCTGTGGTGGAGTTCCTAGACTGACAAATTGCAAGTGATATCTTGACAACCTCCATATGAGTTTTTATGTCATGCTCAAGGCAGTTTAGGGTCTGACATGGAACATGGCAATGCCAGACAAGAGTAGACACAATGAAAATGTACTTATCACAGATTATGAAGGCATAAGGCTGTACATTGAAAACTTTTGAATGTACTCAATCACTGTGACTACCAACAGAGTTGTTTCAGATGACATCTTCCTCACCACCACTCTCCACCAAGCATGCAAGGTCAAGACATGAGAAGTTTAAGGATCAGGTTGTCTTTAGTTTTTCTTGCAGGAAACATCCAGTTCCTAAGAGAAAGATGACAAAATGAATTACATGACAGGGATTGTCTGTTTGGAATATTCTGGATCATTGCATAATCTATTGCATATCTAATTTAATGCACTAGTTGTTGGTGTATATTCTGTGTCTATACAGAAAGATATATCCATACAAAATCATAACTCCTAACATGAAACAAGTATAAGTTATTAATGGCATATATGTCAGCCCCAAGTTTTTTTCTAGTATTGTTGAATTTGTAATTAGGATTTCTGTTGTAGTAAAAAGCAAAGTATGCTGCACTATCAGCTGGAACTAAAAGACATTCCTTGCAATGATGTCCTTCATTTTAACTGGATACATATAGGCATCAGGGCAAAAGTAAGTAGTAACCTATAATTAATATGTTTTTAGCTCCAAAGCCTGTTGGTGTGTGTGGATATATATACACTACCTTTCTTAATCTATACTGTTCTCTGCAACAGTAGTGGACGACACATTCAAATGCAGATGATCCAGCTGTGTATCTAATTACAAAGTCATTTGTTGATCAAAGGTCATTCTCAGTGGTATACTTATGCAGTTGGGTTCACTCTTGTTAGTATAAAACAAGCAGAATGTAGCCAAATCACAGACCCAGATGCTGCTTCTGTTTCATAGATTGAAAAATGAAAAATACTGCTTGAAAGTCAACACACATACCTGACAACGTTGAATGTAGAGGAAATTCCATGTCCCATCTGGTTTTCAAGGGAATTTTGTTATATCTCTTAGATATATTTTTCAGCTTTTGAGTATTATGTTTATTACCTGGATTGATTTGTAATCTGTTTTTCTCCTTGACTGAAACTTGTTTTCATGAGTGAGAAACTGACATAACATTCTCTTTCATCTGCTAGTTCTTACACATTGTAGATAGAATCATAATTTCATACTTTCTGTAGACTAGTGGGAGTCTGTACTTACTACTACAAAGCCAGATATGTGCAAAATTAATGAATGCTTTTTCTTTAAAAACAAGCAGAGGCATTACTTATAACTAATGCTTTTATAGCTCTAGGAGTAAGTACTCCTAGAGTCAAAGATGATGCTTTTATTGGAACATCTTTCAATGAACAACAACAACAAAAAAAGATATGCTAAACTTTTAAAACTACAGATATACTCATTTCACATCATCAGATCTATTTAATACATGATTAATTTTCTAGCACAACAGATTTTATTTCAAAGGAATGACCAGACTCAGTCTCATTTATTTTTACATACATACGTAGAAATAGGTAGTGTCACAGACCATATGACAGTTTAGCAGTACAAAAATCATGATGGGGAAATTGTAGAAAAAAGCAGAGTGACAAAAATAGTAACCATTTAATTTTGAACGCATATATTACAAGAAAGAAAATTGAAACTGCTGAAGTGATAAACATCGCAAATCAGATTGACACCAGTCAGTCACACCCAGAATGTGAATCATTTCCCAGAGTAAGCACCTAAAAGAAAGGGCCATCACTATCTTATATTGATGAAGCCATTTAAAAAAAAAATAATTGTGTGATATTCTCACTATTAGAAAATAGCTTAGAAAATAATTTATTAGAAAATAATTTTGTGTGTGTGTAAAGTGAACACAATTTGTATGTCTGATATGAAATTATACACTAAAATCTATTAGAATGCATGTTTGATTGGAGAAAACTCATAAAAATATTGAATATAATATAAAAAAAACCATTACCAATCACATCACAGAAAAGTGATGGCAATTTTTTAGTCATAGCTGAAATAACAACAGCCATCTTTGTTCTCATAATGATTTTACTGATTAAAGTACCTCCCAGGTGGTACATTACTTAGGCATGACCATATTTTCAATTCAAGGATTACTGAAATTAACAAAATGTTAGAAAAGATTTCTATACTTCAGTCTTCCAGTACTTCAGCTTTTCTACCTACATTTAGTCATTACCTCTGTCTTGTTTAACATGTGCTGCTCTTCCTCAGTGATTCACAAAACCACATTAAACTTCAAGTCATCATTTGTTCATCCTAGAAATGCTGTGTAGCTACACAGGCACTGGTGGAGGCAACGACAGAGTCCTCTGAAAATACTTACATGTAAGTCTTACTGATGTGAAAGAGGCTGCAGGTCATTTTGCACATCCCTGAATGCAGAAGATGTAGAATTAGAGCCAGTGTGCGAAGATAGATGTAGATTTAAGTACAGGCTGAGCAGTTATTTTGGGTTTCATTGTTTTGGACTCAAATGCTTACTCTCCTTATTAGTCTCCTTTCTTTTTCAGAAAACAGTCATTGGACACATTGGTTTTATAGTCCTTCTTCCTATTGTGTCCATAGTTTCACATAGGTGGTAGTTTGGGAACCTAAGCATGAATCAGGTGCTTACATAGTTTTGTGGGTGTAGGCTAGGTTCATTTTGAATCTGTCTCTACTGCAAACTATGATATATCTGAAATGTCATAGGGTACTCCCTCCAAATAAAAACTTGTAAATATAAACTATGTTTTTGTTACTACATCTCTGGTAATTCTGATTACAAGGGAGCTAGACATGATAAATTAGTCCTATTACGTGAAGCAACACATGCAAATTCTGGGTGTTTTCTGGTGGGTGAATTGCCATTACAAGGGTTAATCTAAGCAGCAATGCACCATCTATTCTTAAAATGGATTTCACTAAAACAATCTAATGGAGTAATGCCTGTACAATAAAAGACACCTGCATATTTTTATGGCTTATGATTATGAATTTGAATCTCCAAGCTACACAGTTGCCTTTCATATACAAATACAAATAAAACATAGTAGAATATATAATACAATAAATATGTTTGGATAAACAGGGCAAAGCTGTTAATATAGTTCCTCTTCATAAGAAATGTGTAGTGTAGTGTAGCACATACATGTTTTAAGCAAAAATTATGGCAGATTCTTTTTACAACCAACCCCCAAAAATGTTATTTCTATTTAGAAGCTTGACAATTTTTACTGAGTCACAATAAACATCTTGTGCCACAGCAGCTCAAATTTAAGACCTGCTTGGATGGAGGTTTACGCCGTAAATCCATAGTTTAAATACATTATTCAGGTTTTCATCAAATTTTAGGATATCCTACATCATATGCTAAGCAAAACAAAGTGCTACAAGATTTCTGCTTTTCTATAACCTGATGTGGCAATTTGGACAAGTTATTTAAATGTGTGTGCATGCTCATGTATGTACAGGAAATTTCTCTGAGAAAAAAAAATGTATTTGCTTGCAGACACAAATAAATATTTGACATATTTAGAACAGCAAACAGTTGCATTGTGTAGAGTGTCACCAATGGTAAAATGTAACATAGTAGTGCATTTTCTGTTCACAATTATTATGAAGCTTCTGAAGCTTCTTAATCAAAATTCCAGCAATTAATCCCCATTCTTGCCTATAAAAACTCTTTTTAATAGCAAAATCCAAGAAAATCAGATAACATACATTCTAATTCCGTAGTCTCTTATGTCAATATTATGCCTGCATTTATCACTCCAATTAATGGTGTTTAGCTTGTGTAAGACTGGATTAATAGAGAATATCTGGCACATAAACTAAAACATAAACAGAAAGGAAGATACAAAACATATGGATAATAATTTGGGTAGCAGACATACAATGAAATGTATTTCTTAGAAATAAAAAATAATAATAAAAAGCAATGACAAGGGACCCGTAACAATATGGAAATATAAAGCAAAGTAATACAGCTCCTTTAAGTAAAGCCTGAGAGATAAGGCTTTTAAATCTTTTAACAGATTTACAGATGTTAGTGTTACAGTGACTGGCAAGCTTATAAAATTTGATTATTTTTTTTTTTTAGCAAAACTGCATTTATTTCTAAATAAAAAGGAGCTAGAAGGACATTGGGAAAATGAACAGGCAATAAAGACACTAGAGTTGACCAACAGGAATTTTTAGCTTAGTGATGTTTTTGGATGATATTTTAGATAATTTTTTCTTTCTTTCTTTTTTCTTTTTTCTTTTTTTTTTCCAAAAAGGTATATATTGAATGCATATGTTCATGGGAGTCAAGACAATTAAAAGATGACTATAGACAATCCTAAGTGAATTCAGTAATTGCACACCATTATCATTAGTTGTTACAGACAAAGGGAACCCCAGATTGGAAGGATAGATATGTGTCCCCTTTTCATCAAATAACCACCTAAGTTAGCTAGCTGTGCCCTGCATGGCAAAGAGCTCCAGTCAGTACCACTATGTACCTCTTAGTTGAACTAGTTCTACTGATAAGGGAGCAGTCATTTACTGGATAAATCTCCAACAAATCCAATGGTACCATCCACAGCAGTAAGCGCCTGTGAGGTCAGTTTAACTACTATTTATTCACAATCTGAATTCATGTTTTTACTACAAAAGCAATGTAGCCTAGCTTTTCAATGTGACTCAGAAGTCTAAATAGAAAAAGTAATAGTAAAATCATAACCCTGGAGGGAAGAAAATATATGAAGAGATAAATTATATTGAAATTTATCTAGGGTATATAATGAGTTTATCATTAAATTATTCCAAAAGTGAATAGCAAAGATGACAGCAAATGCATGAAACAATTCCTCTATCCAAAGTAAAAGTTCCAGAATTTGAGAAACAGCTGCATCAAATGAAAACACAAAAACTGAAGAAACAAAATTCTGCTCTTGTTTCAATCTACACAGTCTCCTTTGCATTCTGTGGCTTTGCATTTGTGCGAACAGGAAAGGTTGAGATTATTATATTCAAATAATCAGACTAAATCCTCACAAGGTAAGTAAATTCAGAGCCATACCTGCTGCTTAACCGTTGGCTTGCCCTGTTGTCTCAAGGCATCATATCCTATGATTTAATCGGTAAAGAAGGTCAATTTTTGGCACAAAAGTGAACTTAAAAATGTAGTGCTAGCTCATAACTTTGTATTTCTTTGCTTTGTATCTGATCCATTTCATCTTAAAATATAGTTGGTAAAATGCTATCTAGAGGGTTTTTGTTAGAGATTCTAGTTTGTCAATCTGAAGCCAAAAAAGATGTATTTCCCACTTAATAACCCCTGTGGTTAGTATCAGAGTCCAGAGGAACTTCCAAAGGACAGTAATTGAATGGTTGGTACATTGCTGAAATAGATTCTCAAAATGACTTTGACCTGATTTTTACACTTCTTCAGTGGTTTAGAAGCACTGCAGAGCCACAGATACATTCAGTTCAGACATCACGAAGCAGGAACTAGCTCTTTACCACTATTCAAGACATCAAATGTCTTTAAGGTTTTTTAACCATGTTTACACTGAACGTTACAAGGCTGTGATACCTCAGCAAGCTTTATGTGGACGAACTTAAATATGAGACACAGAAGCCAGTATAAAACCAGTGCGATATGTCAATATGCACAGACTAACAAAGGAATGTATGGAAAAGCACAGACCAGCATTAGTGTGTCCAAACAAATAGATACTGCAGAGAAACTAACTTGGGTAGAGCACTCCGCATAGACATCACACAGTTTTTCTTTTTGAAATTGGGGTTCACACATTGCAAATCACATTGCAAAGCAATTACTTACTACTTTGGGGTGTTCTAACCCTGAAAACACCACAGTGCCATGTATATTGATATGCTCTCTAGTCTTAAATAATCGTAACTCAGTGAGGATCCTGTTTAAAAGTCTTAGTAGATATACTCTAATCACTTGAAATAGATGTAGATGCTGTGAGTTGCCATATTTCTAAAATAATGTTTGTATATATAACACAAGGTACTAGTTACCTTCTTTTCACCATTGAAAATTTAAAGTATATTCATTTAAAAATGTCAAGACAACTTTCAGAGTTGGGGGGAAGCAAACACTAACTTGCTGTATTTGTCCTACATCTTTATTATTGCCATGGATCACATTTATGAAGTTAAAAAAAAATTACAATAAAAAAAGCAGTTCCAACGATGTAAAGTAGTCCATTACATGTTCCATATGACAACTTTATTACTGCAGCAGACCAGTACAGCAATTACAAATAGGAAATATATTACACATAACTTGTTTTGAGACAGAACACTACAACAGGACAAATTATTCCATGAGAACATATTATTCTATAAGACATAATTATTTTGTAACTACAAAGTAAGAAGGTAAGCCACTGCAATTTAGCAATCTGATTAAAAACATTGGTAACAAAAGCAGATTTGTCAATGGAGACTGAGTATTAATTGTTGTTTAGTTACCATTAATAGCTGCTTGGTTATATTAATTAGCATCTGTATTTTTTCTCTTGTATATATTAATGCTTATTAACATATTGCCAGGGAGTGCTAAGCTAGGACACACCAGTGCTTTATGCTGTACAAACTTACAGTGACAACCCCTACCCAAAAGAGCTTTAAGTGCAAGTAAAAGACAACACATAAAACATGGGAAAAGATTGTTGAGAAAGACACGAAAACATGAAAAGAGTATGGGAAGCAGAGATCTTAACCTCTCCTGCGACTTCAACATTGTACATTTTGACAGACTTCACACTGATGCTGAGTTTTAAGGAGGATTCAGAGGAGGATAACTAAGTAGCTTTGAAAATATTTACAGATAGCTCTTCTCATGCTATGCTTGAGAGAAAGAGCATAAAGGTCTTTCCTAAAGATTTAATAGGTAGGTGATGGAGATATCCACAATAAATCTTGTCATCCCTTCCAATGTCATTTAGGGAATGAGAGAACATATGTAACATAAGTTAAAGTCATGAAAGGCATCAAAAGAGAAACAGAGAAAAAAGAAAAAAAAATAAAAGAAAAAAAAAAAAGGAAGAAAAAAAAAAAGAATCTCAAAAACTAAGAACATAATGCTTCCATGAACCTACTCAAAACAGAAAACTACAGCTTAGGGTCATTTAAGAATGTATTTTAATTGCAGGCAAGATGGATTCAAAATTCTAGATGTCAAAAAAAAAAAAAAAAAAAAAAAAACACACCACAAGTAAGCTTATCAAACAGTCGATTATTTTTATTAAGAAAATCCTCATGCTCATTTTTATGTGTTTATGTTAATATTCAAATATGTAAGTAAAAATAAGATAAAAAATGTAAACAAATTATGAATATAACTACAATGCTTAATTAGATTTCAAAGCACACTTATGGAAAATTTGAGACAGCAAAAAGGAGTTAGGCATGCATTTTTGAACAGATGGTGCTAGATAAGGTCACACCGACATAATTGAGGTCAGATTTTGGCCACTGTAGGAATAGACAGTCTGAGTGAACGGGGTGAATCACCTCCTGTGGTTTTCATTAATGACTCAGTGCCATTCAATCACAGTATTGTCTGTGGTAGATCCTCTCAGTAATCCCTTATCCACATAAGCCTTTCTCTAGAATATTCTTTCAATGTTATACATTTGAAGAAAGATTCTATTCGTGGAATTGTTGACTTGCTTTCCTACTGCAGAAACACTTAAAAGCCTACTGGTCTCATCATTTATCTTAGCTACAGGCTGTAAGTTATCAGTAAGTATCACGAGACAAACAGATTAAGGTGCTTTTTTCAGCTGATGAAAGAAGAGCTAACAGAAAAGACCAGCTAATTTCTATGAAAATACAAATGAGTTTTAAATTCAAAGACCAATTTTGAAATATTTTGCATCAGAGACAGAAGGCAAATCAAGAGCCTGGATAGATGCAGCAGAACTGACTTGTAGAGTTTAACATACTGGTTAAATCCTCCTCACCATTTTGCTGTTGATTTTACACAGGATATCTCAGAGCAAAATTTGCTTTTTGAGTCTTTTTCATACCTTACATTAAAGATGTATGCTATTAAATATTGTACACATTGTACAATAAATATTATGTGTACAATAAATATTGTACACATTAAATATATACATTAGAATATGAATTCATTATTGTATTTATTTCTAGCAGGAAATCATACACTTTTGAATGCCAGTTAGAAGTAAAATCAACTGAGTTCCTACATTGGCCTCAAAGCATATTGATATGCTCTTTCAAGTCTCACAAAATATTCTCTCCACCGATTTTCAGCTTCAGTCTGCAAATGCATCCACCATAAGCAATACTTTTATTTGAATGACACCCATATCAAAGTCTTATTACTTCATAATGAGCTATTTTAGATGCTTAAAAGAAAAAATATATTTGAAAAATGTCATTAATGTATCATTTTTAAGAACCAGATTGATTGTATTTTCCTTCTCACTTATTACTAGAATTGCTTTTCTGAAAACCTTTTTCTCTGTTTTCTTTTAGTAACATTAAATTGGATTTTTATTTTGGTTCCTTTATCTTCCCTAAAAGCTTTACAAAGAAATACGTGACAGAAAGAAGAACAGTAATATCAGAAATAAATAAGCTAACAGTATTTACCTGAGTCAAGGTTTGTATGGACTACCTGTAGTTTTACTTTGGGGAACCAAGGCCGTGTTATTACTGAACTCAAACCCAGTAGTGTAAGTGTATTTTATTATTTTATGACTTCTGTAGTAAAGGATAATACATTTGTTTTGTGACTACCATTTAATTCCAATGTCTATGGATCATTTTGGTATAATAAAAATAATATTGCTTCAGGCTTTTTAAACCAGCTTGGGCACACTTAAAGTTTATGTGTGCCTAACAATCTCGGCCTTGTCATGTACGAAGTCCAAGTATCTTCTTACTACAAATACAAGACCAGACACATTGCTGGTAAAGTGTAAATGAGTTTGGCCTATCATATGTTGCAAAGGATTAATGGCACTGACCTGAAAAATTAAAAAGTAGTAAAGTAGTCTATTTTATATCTACTTCTTCTGGTAGAAACAGAAACCACTTTTTTTTTTTAATTTTTTTTTTTTTTTATTATTATTATTTTTTAACATTGCTCAGAAATAACAGCTGGTTGGTGATAAGCAACTACCTGAATGTCATCAGCCCTTGCACACCATCCGGCGCATCCCACCAACAGCAGGTGAGCCTGCAGAGCTGAGGTCTGCCAGACCACTATGGCAACACGACTGATTTAGGGTGTCTGTAATGCAAGACTTTCTGTAAAGGTGCCCCTGTGAGGCTCCACTTTAAGTACTGTATCCAGGTCTGGAGGCCCCAGCACAAGAAGGATGTTGAACTGGGTCCAGAGGACGGCCACAAAGACGATCAAGGGGCTGGAGCACCTCTCCTACGTAGAAAGGCCGAGAAAACTGGGCCTGTTCAGCCTAGAGAAGGTAAGTGAATGACCTAATTGCAACCTTTCAGTACTTGAAGGGGACTTACCAAAATGAAGAGTAACTCTTTGCTCAATCTGATAATGACAGGAGGAGGGGAATGGTTTTAAACTAAAAGAGGGGAGATTTAGATTAGAGGTTTGGAGGAAAGTCTTCAGAGAGCAGTGAGGCACTGGTACAGGTTGCCCAGAGAGGTTGTGGGTGCCCCATCCCTGGAGGTGCTCAGGGCTGGGCTGGATAGGGCCCTGGATAACCTGATCTAGTGGGTGGCTTCCCTGCCCACGGCAGGGGGGTTAGAAGTAGTTTATCTTTGAGGTCCCTTCCAACCCAGGCCATTCTATGATTCTATGATTATCAACTATTCCATGAACTATTTGCCACAGTAGATCCACAGAAAATTCTGTGCCACAGGATGCTTTTGACAAAAACCATACAAGTTAACAAGAAGGCATGTAAAAGACATGCACACGGAGCTCTGAGAACACACAGAGATTGCATTTTATTCAAAAGCTGGCTGAGGAACATGCTTTATCTCAATCTCTTGAGCCCACCAGCACACTGCCCCACAGCCCGGCCACCACCGGGCCAGCCGCGGTCCCTTCTGGATGACACCTTCGGCTCTTCCTTGCCGCAAACACACTCCTGAGGGGCCGGTGGCATGCCCGGCTATTTCAGGGAACCTCCACCAACCGGCAGCCGCCTCTCCCCGCCACGGCCGGACGCTGGGCGCATGCACCTCCTCTGCTCCTTCCTCCGTGGCGTCCCTGCAGCGCCAATGGGGCGGAGCGCGACCATGGCGGCGGCACCGAGAGGCGGCGGGGGTGGGCGGCGGACGATGGTGGCTCAGCTCCTGCTCGTCGTGCTGCAGCTGGCGAGCCCGTGTGGGACGGGCACCACCGCCACCCTGCCCGTAGTCATCAACACCTGGGCGTTTAGGAAGGCCACAGAGACAGGTGCCCCGGCGGGGGGCAGCGCTGCGCTGTGCGGGGTAGTGGCGGCTGCTGGGTGCTGCCCCTGCTGCTCCCTCCACGCTGAGGGGCTGGCGGGGCTCCAGGGGGGCTTCGGGTGCTTAAAATCAAAACAAAACAAAACGCGGGGTGAGCTGTGAGCATGTGGCCATTAAACGGTTGCGGGTCCCGGCTCGCTTCCTCTCCCGTCAAGGGTCAGAGCAATCCGGAAGGGGAGCTGTAAAACGTTGCCCGCTCGGGGGGGCTCGGCCCTGGGCCTGGCGTCGCTGTGCACTGGGGAAGGAGCCCAGCAGCGGGGCTTTGAGTGTCCCGAGCGCCTCTGCCGCTGAGCCCCGAGACCCTGCCAGCGAGCGGTGTGCTGATCAAGGTTGGGAAGAATTGTAATAAAAAAATAAGAAAGGGAGAGCAAACTGTGGAAAAGCTAGATTAAAAACGTCGCTGATTCGGTGATTTATGCTCCTGCTGCAGTCGGCAATAGTGATTTGTTGTTAATGGTGTCCTTCTGAGATTCATCCCCCCCCCCTTCCCCCCCCCAAGATTTAGGTGGTTTTGGATATTATATTTTTTAGGAGCTCGTTGTTTTGTGATGTGTTATTAATGGTCAAAGCAGGTTTACCTATGGCAATACTGCCAGCGTAAATTAGTTGTGGATACTGATTTAAAAAGGCTTATAGGTTTTTTTTTTTTTTTTTAGCATAGTTGGGTTGTAAATAACTCATTAGTAAGTCTTGCTAGTGAAGCAGGTTACCTGTAAAACCTTGTATAGGTCACAGCTGAAATACTGCAAGGCCTTTGTGCTGCAGGCTTTGAAAGCACGTGTTAGGACTGCTTACAGTAATAATTGTAATAGGAATTGCATGCAGCGTTGGTGAAGATAGGGCTTCTTGAGGTGGCTGAGACAGGGTAAATAAGTCACTTGTGCCAAAATGAGGGGAGCTGCATCCCTCTTCTGGGTGTTCTGGCAGATGGCAGAGAGAGCACCAGAGCCAGCACAAGGAGGAGAAGGCAGGATTGCAGCTGTCAACGGCAGCAAGTTCATACATCTAGGAAAATCTTGCCTCAGGTCCAACCTTGTGAAATACTGCGCGTGTGCGAGGTTTGGTTGTCATGTACATTTGGCGCATCTGTAATGTCTTACGAAACTACACAATGAGCTAGATGGTAAAGAACAGAAGACTAAGGGCTGAGCAGAGTATTTCTTATATACTATTCTCAGTTTCTTTTTGTTCTTACGAAGTTATTGATGTAGGTTTATATATTTTAGATCTCAGTTTTAGATCTTTCTATTCTGCAGCTGGGAACTTAGTACTCTTATGGGAATCTTTTGAGGGCTGCTTGTTACAACTTTTTTTTTTTTCTTTTTTATTTTGAGAGAAAAGTTTTACTTAGCCTGCTTTAGCGTCTTACCTCCACAGAAGGATTTTAATAGACAGTGTTAAAGTACCTGTTGGTTCTGGGAGGAGGAGGTTATTTAATATATAAACGTTGTTTTCTTTGTTAGTAAATAATACTTTCCCAGTCAGGGAGAAAAACAAAAACAAACAAAAAAACTATTTCTCATGCAGAAACACTGATTAAGTATGCAAGGAAAACGGTATTTAGAAAAGTAATTCTTTACATTCTTTTGAATATGCTCATGTTTTGACTTTATTTCACCTATAAATAATGGTTTATTTTTTAAATCCACTTAGAGTGCATCATCAATGTTCTTAAAGCGGTAATGGCATCTGTTTGCACTGGTGACTTTTAATTATTTGTGTTGATTACAGCGTGGCGAGTATTACAGTTGGGTGGTTCTGAGCTGGATGCAGTTGAAAAAGGTTGTGGTCAGTGTGAGATTGACCAGTGTGATGGGAGTGTGGGATATGGAGGAAGCCCAGATGAAAGTGGAGAAACAACACTGGACGCAATGATTATGGATGGGTAAGAAGACTGTGTGAAGAAAAGAACGATCCCTGTAATTTTTAGCATACTTTAATGTCAGATTTGTAACGGTGATCTTGTTGGCTTAAGGCTGACTATGGATAAGTTATTTGTTAAGTTGTGGAACTGGGAACTGTACTTGCTTAAGTGGTGGAAGCGTAACTAAATATGTTTATTATTGACTTTTCACATGTAGTGCAGTAATTCAACTCTAGATATAGCAGCTGCAGAGCACAGCGTAGCATTGTAAACTTTCCCTTTAGATGTGTTCCATAAAATATTTCATTTCTGTAGCAATTGTCTTCTGTACTTTATTTGCTATTTAAGGCTGTCTGCTTGAAAATTATTGCAAGTAGTTCATGTTAAGAGCTTATGTATCAAGATAATTGCTCAAAAATATTATTTGGATGGAATTATTGTTACTTGAGCAACATGCCCAACCTGTGCAAGGAAACAATATATGTATAACATTTTTCCCTACTGGTGTGATGCCACCTGCCTATGGCATAAACAATTAAAGCAGTACATTAAAGCAGCAGACTTTCAAACTTACATGATAACAGATTTTGTCTAATAAAAGTTGTGCAAATATTCTTGTATTTCCTAGTAAGTTGTAAATATTTCCTGTTTCCAGGAACACTATGGAAGTTGGGGCAGTTGCAGATCTCAGACGAGTCAAAAATGCAATTGGTGTAGCGCGAAAGGTCATTGAGCACACTAAGCATACATTATTAGTGGGAGAGTCAGGTAATTTTATTCTTTTTATTATTTCCAAGTCTTAGACTCTTTTTCTGTAACTAAATCTGTCATTCATTAATGGTGGTAATATGGGTGGAGGGATTCCCTGACAATCAAGTGAATCTAGTCAAATAAATCAAAAGTGTTTACTATATTATTATCTGTGTATGAATTAGATTTTATACCATTATTTTCACATGAAAAGGTAAATACAGTCGTGGGATCTTTCCACCAATTTAACTGCAAATATAAACTTGTAATTCCGAGGCTGTGCTAATAACACTGATAACAGATATTAAAAATTATTTGATGCAAGATACTATAGAAGATGAAGCTGTAAATGCAAATATTTCATTTAAAAGCATGGAGTAACTTTGAAGAATGACAGAATTAAGATGCTACAGTTATGTATTACTGTTTTGGTGTATATATAAAAAACTGTATTTCACAGTTTTTTTAATATTAATGAAGTCTTTGATGTAGAAAATCACACTGGAGCTGTTCTTGTAGGTGCCATAAAAAAGCAATAGCAAGCTTGAGGAATGATTGAGCTTTTACAATGGGATCTGTTGCTGTTAGAATAATACTAATTTCAAAAGAGATGGACACTTCAGGGAGTTATACGAGTTAGGTTAGTTGACTCACCATTAATAATTTTTTTAAATGTATACTGAGATAGAACCGAGTCTAGTGAGTTGTATTCAGTGCAGAATAATTACAGGGCAGGAGGGATATTTCAGTTTTCATCTGCTGAGAAATTTGCAGGTTTGTCCCCAGTAGATGAGAAAGTTTCATAATCACATTCTGTCTGACCTTTTCCTTTTTTTGTCCTACCAATACTTAGACCAATATCCAAGTAAAAAAAGTTCAGAGAGTAAAAGCGAACAACACTGCTTCCTGGAATATAAGCAAGCTTCCAAAGTTGTGGTTGCACATGTTTGCCAGTCATCCTTTTACAATTTTATCTCAAAAAAAAAAAAAAAAAAAAATCTGCTTCTTCAAAAATGGGAACATAAGTATGCTTCATTGAAGATGTCAGTTTACCTTCACTCTGAGTGCAGAGACTTTAATTGAATCTGTTTTTAGGAAAAATACAGAAGAGCAGTCCAGAAATAATTGAAGGCTTTTCTTAATGTTTGGACTGGAGAAGCCTGTTCAGATCTGTGTTAAAGTGACATTATTTGTCTATCAAGGATTGATAATATAAATTGTTGAAGTATCTGAATCTAGCAACAGTATCTGTTACTAAGTGACATCAAAGGTATCTACAAATAAAAGATGAGAGACGAGTTGATCTTTTGTTTTGTTTCCTTTCCCTAATTGTAACAGCCTTTTTTTTTTTTTTTCTTAAAAAAGAATTTCAGCATTGTTCTATTACCTGTGTTGGTATTTGTTTTTCTCCCTTGTTACTTACTGTATTAGTTTTCAAAACAAGGGAGCAGTCAATTTTAAAGCTGCAAGGGAGAACTGTAATAAATTTTAAGCTGCTCAATGAATTACAACACACATCAGTGTTTTAGTAGCAAATACTGTGCTACTGTCTATTGCTTATGTTTCATGAAAGGCTATCTTTTTAAGTAAATACAGTATTTGTTTTCGAGTATTTCTTTCACACACACACAGCTCAGGCTACTCATGTTCCAGATTATTTGGGTCCAGTTGATTTATTTATTTATTTATTTATTTTCAAAGTTGAATTTTTCTCTCTTTCGGTACTGAAACTTATACTTAACATAGCTGTAGTGAATTAAGGAAATCTGATCTTCACCAGTTAAGGGAGAATTTGTTATTGCGGTAAGACCTCACTTTAATGGCTGGTATTGTTCTCCAAAGAAATACTTCTCATTCCCAAAGAGGATGTAGAATTTCTTGAATCATAGATAACATTACATAGATGCATTATCATAAAATATATAAAAACACAAATAAAATAATGGTTTTGGTTTTGCTGTTGTTTTTAAAGCCTCCCTGTTTGCTGTACGCATGGGATTTCCATACGAAGATTTAACTACCCCAAAATCTCTTTCGGTGTATTCAAAGTGGCTTAATCAAAGCTGTCAGCCAAACTACTGGAAGGTACAGTGCAATGGTTATAGTGAAGGGGGGATTAGAAAGTCATTGATGCAATGTTGCGTATTTCTCAGCTTATGTTGAAGTTTTGCTTTGTAAGGGAGGAGGTGTTGCATGTGTTCTGCCCAAAGCTCAGAACAAACCTGGCAGACTCAGCAAGAGTCGGTGACTAACTCTTGCTTCTTAAATCTTAATGGTTTTGAACATTCTGCAATAGTGTTTTGACATGGGATTTTTTTAGCTCTATATTTGGGCAGAATTTCTCAGATTAAACAACGCAGTGAGTGTATTTTTCGATGCATGTATACATTTCTGAAATAAAATAATTAGTAACAAAGTAATTAATAACAAAGTAATTAATGTATTTAGATAGAGTGGCTTCACGTAGAGCTGTGAACACATCGGATCAGTACAGTTATCCATGTGAACTTGCCTGTTGTGTTGGGTTTGGTTTTGGTATAGGTGTTGTGGATTTGTATGTTTGTACATTGTCTCCATTGTTACTTGCATCTAAAATACTGTGTTGCTGTGCCGCTTTAATTCAGTATATACTCTCTTTTTCAACTGGGGAAAATATCTTGATGCTGAGTTGACGTAATATCTTGACTTGGCATTATTAAAGCAGACTCAATTCATCTTTTTTTTTTTTTAAGCTTGAAAATTTTCTTAATTTTGCTGAAGAATAAACTTTTTTGATCAGTCTGTTAAGCAAAAGAGAATCTTTAATTTGGTGTACATAACTGCGTGTTAGGAAAGCCTTATTACCATGTAATGCCAGAAGTCAATCCATGTTATTTAATCAAAATATTTCTAGGATATTGGTATTATAATTTAAGTATTGGGCATGTGATACTTGTGTAATAGTTTATAGGTATTGATTGTAATATTTACGGGTTTATCTGTAATGAAGCATAATATATTATTCATCCATATAATTACAGAATGTGGTACCTGATTCTTCAAAATCATGTGGACCATATAAAAGACTTGAAAAGTTTACTTGCAAAAAATTGACTGTCTCACAAAGAAGCATTCATAATCACGATACTATTGGTAACAACTTTTGGTAACTCTAAACCCGTATTTTTCTCATTTCCCGATTCAGTTATTCTGAGTTGAAAACAAAATATTTGATATTGAAAACTTATTTCATGCTATTTTGTTCCTGTTTATAGTAGTTTCAAGACTGTGTAACTTATGTGTTATGATCAAGTGCCTAAAAGTAGGAGGGTTTTTTTTTTTTCCCACTGCACTGGCTGCATGGTCCTTTGCTTCGTCTTTTGACCTCAGCTACTTGTTTGTTGCCTTACTACTTCTCCCTCAGCTACCTTGGCACGATTGGCTGGGCAGGTACAGATGTTTAGAAAATTGATCGAGGTTAAAAATAACTATTTTTATTCTGATTATGGTTAACTTAGGTCAAATCTCCTATGTAGCTGTCAGACCAACTTAAAAGACTTTGCCAGAGGTGGAAGAAGTGAGTAAATAGTCCTGTTGCCAAAAGTAGTATTTGTCAAATTGTCCTTAAACTTACAAAATAAGGCTTACTTTCATTTTTGTTCTATTCTGGATTTTGGCTAAATCAATACATTTCTACAGGAACTGCTATCCTTAACACAGGTTATCAGTAGTAGTTCCAAAGATTTCTAATGAGCTTACTGATGGAGGACTTTTTAATTGCTAAGCCTATCAGCTGATTAACAAGCAGACCTGACAAAGGCAGCAACTGTTGAGGGAGTGGAATGGAGACTGGATATATAGGTTCATATCTTCCAAAGCTTTACACTTTGCAGAAACTTAGACTTTTTGTTTTAATCTGGATTTTCCTCAGCAATTCAGAACTCTCTGCCTGACAGTATTTGCAACACCAAGAGTTAATAAGTCACTTCATGGGGGAATCTTTGTTGTTTACTTCCAGTCCACCCTACTCACAACAAATCAATGTTCTCTGAAAGTCAGGCAACCTACCAAATTCTGAAGCTGGTAGGTAGCTTTATTTACAGGTATAGTCTTTAATATGTTCTCAAAAACTCTAAAATTGTGGAGTGTCAGGTTGAGAGGGCAGTCTGATAAATACAGTTCAGGACACGATATATCATTAAGTAGTCCTAAGCTGTTTTGTAGTAAATGCTGGGGCTTATATTTGTACTTCAAGCTCTCTCACCCCATTGTTTGCTTTCTATATGAAATGTCTCCTTGACATTTTGAGAAGAGTCTTCATTCAGGATGTATTTATGAAGTTGTAAGGAACTGATGCCCTTCCAGTCTGCTTGTAGATTATAATGGTGGCCATAGACTCAGTGCCTCTATACTTTACAATTTCACTGATCAGAGAACTTTTCTATGAGGAAGAGGTAGGGAAAAAAAAAAAAAAAAGGAATTCAACTGTTATAATTCTGCTTCTTGGCTCTTGCTTTGTACTGAAGCTGATGCCAACAACAATTTTTGCTTTCTCTTAAAGAGGTGAAGTCTTGCCTCATGGAAAAGCAGTGTATCTCAAATCATGTTCTAAGTGTCAATGTAACCTACTGTAATAGGAGGCAATGGCTTCCACATCAGTACAAAATTAGCAAGGAATAGGCTAGTCCACACATTTGACCACCTGTCATGTAATTCTGGTTCCTTTGATAGGCTGTATTTCACTTCTGCCAACCAAACTCTTCATCTTCTGACTTGACTTTTAACACACACACACACCAAAAATCAAGTACTATCTAGAGAATTCACAAACTTTGTTCTGATGGTACTGGTGCAAAATATGGTGACACCAGGTCTTGGTACTCTACCAAGTAACATAGGTGCATATTAAGAGGCAGTGGCTGCTTGGACAGCACTAGTGTGCGGTAATGAATGGTGTGTCAGTCACTGATTTAGATTCCTTTTGGCCTCCTGTAGTACATCCAAAAGGATTCATTTTTTTTAATAAAAACTTCTTTAAGAGCATGATTTTTCTGTTTTTCAGCATATCAGCAATTTAAATAGTCTGGATATCATGGTTCTGTTTGATGAACACCATAGTTCAAATTTAACAAATTTATCAGACGTGTTTCTGAGCATGCTTCATCCCTGTTGAAAATTTTAGGTATGGTTGTAATTGGTGAGAATGGAACTGTTGCTTCTGGGACATCTACTAATGGTGGAGTCCACAAAATTCCAGGGTTAGTATCTGGTTTTACAAAAAAAAAAAAACAAAAAAACTTTTTTTTTCACTTCCGATTTTAAGCTTATGTAAAGGTTAAACAGTATATGTTTTAGAGGCTGATGATCACAAAATGGCCTTGGTTATTTCTGGGCTGCCATAAGTCCGATACTAAGAAACTGATGTAGCTGTTGGATGATTTGGGTTTATTTGAGGGAATAGTTGCTTTTCAGCTGGCTTAATTCACTGTACAGACAGACCAAAAAAAAAATGGCACATTTGTGAAGTAAATTATAAGGCAAGACACCAGAGACAAGTGAGCAGTTTGGAAAGATGCACAGTCTCCAAAAAACTGTACATAGAATCAGAGCCCTAGGCCTATGTTTTGTCTCTGAGTGTTGTTTTGTTTTTTTTTTTTTCTCTGCAGTTAGGAATTCTGTCTGTCAACTAATTCAGACAATTTTTGGGTTTAGCAAGGGTTACTGAACACAGTAATGTCCCCAGCTGCTTACTGTTACCCACTGGCCAAACCTTACTGCCCTAGCTATAATCAGTATAATAACTAAGAGATGCACAATTAAGGTGGATTAAGCCTCAGGTCAGTCAGGTTATCACAGACCACCTTCATCAGTAATTTTAAGACAAGACTTCTGGTTGCAGTAGAGTGACCTTTTTACCAGTTCTTTTCTTCTGTGGGTTTAGCACTAACCCAGCTGGAGGTGGTAAGGCTGACACAGAAGTGTACCCAAGTTGTAAGAACTTGCTGATACTGGGCCAAAAGCATTAATGCAATCTCGCTGGCATTAGTAAATAAAGTTTTCTATAGTTTTCAGTGTTCTTCCATAGAATTACTTTTTTTGTTCATTTTTCTCTACAGCCGTGTAGGAGACTCTCCAATAGCAGGAGCAGGATCCTATGCTGATAGTACAGCTGGAGGAGCTGCAGCCACTGGGGATGGTGACATCATGATGCGCTTCTTACCCAGGTTTGTCCTTAGTGCAGAGTTTGCTAGCTTTCTCTAGCAAAATTGAACTCAGCAAATGAAGTAATTGATTGAAAGACTATCTGACTTCCTGGTGAAGTGGGAGAGGAAGGAATAGAAGGGAAAAGAACAGTAGCAAAATCAAGTCATCATTACAACCTGTCTTAAAAGAAGTGATTGCTTAAATACCTTAATGAGAGATCCCATTAATACTGCCAAGCTGAGAGCAAACAGACAGCAATAACGAGTATATTACCGATGTGCATGCTCTTTAACAGAAGAGTCACTGTAACAATCTTAATGTAATTGGTATCTAATTTGAAACTGAAAGAGATGTTTTAGTGCTGACATTGCAGTTGCATAAACTGTAAAATGCATCTGTTTTCATCACTGAGTCTTGACTGTCATTCTTGTGGGTTAGTCTCAAAAATGCTTTCTGGACATCTGTGTTGTACATAATGAGCACTGATGCTTGGAGGAATCTAAAGCAGTGGCCTTCACATTACTCAAGTCCTTCTTCTAAAACTCTGGTAGTTATGAATGCCTGCTAGCAGATGTGTGTGTATATATAAAAGTTAAAATCCTTAGTGAGTGTGAAGCTATTGCAGACCAGTCCTGAAATAAAAGGCAACTGACAGCTTTGTGAATTATTCTGAGGAACTGGGTACTGGCAATAGTAGCGAGTTGGGTTCCACTATGAAGTTAATTGGTAAAAGCTTACATTGCTGTTAGCAGCATGAAGGATTTGGTTGTAATGCATTTTGTGTTTGCACCAACTGGTTCTACAAAACATTTTAGACTAGATGGTTGATTACAGGTTACTTGTAGATCAGATGTTCTTAATTCCATACTATTTAAATATTCTCAAATGGAAAAAAAAAAAAAAGAGCATTCTCAAAAAAATAAATTGACCTGCCAGAAGTCTGGGAACTGTCAATTAAAGGGCAAAATTGCTGATGTTTTCTGACTACCCTTTTTTGAAATAGTAACATAGCTCAGTTTTTGATTACTGGAGAAGATGACCCTATGAAATACAGCGTTATATTCAGATAGAAAGGTTCAAGTTATCTACATATAACTGATCAGTATGAAAAATCAAGTGTAATAAGGTGTTAGAAAACGCAAGGAAAGTTCTCTTTCGAGTCACTTTGATAACATCATAGTTAATGCTATCTGTCGATGAGTGTTAGTGTAACAAGTTGAGGTTGTTATGTATCTTTCATCAAAACAAGACATTGTTTGCTTTTAACTAAATTATGCATTGTCTTTTAATCTTCCCTTTCTGAAAGTAAACGGCAACAAAAGGTTGCTTGTTTGTTTGTTTTTCCTTCTGAGGATGTTTTGGAAATGCAAGTGATCTATCTCAAACATTGCACATGTCGTTTTTCTAATTATACTATAAAGTCATTTTGGTTCTTTTGCATTTAGAGTAAGACTTTTTTAAAAAACATCTTGCAAAAGTTCTTAAAGTGGCTTAAAGTCATGATCAAAACATGTCCATATTTATGAAACAAATTTTGTTAACTTTGAGTTTTTCTGAAACTTATATTTTTTTCTGAAATACATAAATTTTTTTAATGCTTACTGGAATCAATAGTAGACGTGTAATTCTGGAGGTCAATTTTCTTAAAATATAATAAGTTAAAAAACTACCTTGATATGTCTTCATGAAAACTAGTAACAAATTCTAATGTCAAACTTAGTCATTCAATGACAAAGCCAGTGACTCTTCAGCTGCTTCTTTGCAGTTGTTTAACTGAGGTTTAGCCTCTTCTGCAAATGATCAAAGTTATTCTATTGCCTTAGAATAGTTAATAGCATAGATGACATCTTGCAGTCCCTTTTAGTACTGCTTCTAATTACATTTCAGGTAGAATTGAATAATAATTTCCAATTTGAAGTTTGGCTAAAGGTTGTGTATTGTGTTTCCATTACTCAAATAAATCTTGATCTCAATGCAATATATAACCTAAGTATGGCTAACAGGGTGTGGGAATGTGTGTCTGTTTTTGTTTGTTTGCTTTTAGCTATCAAGCTGTAGAGTATATGAGGATGGGAATGGACCCAACAGTAGCCTGTCAGAAAGTTATTTCCAGAATCCAGAAGTATGCTTCAGAGTTCTTTGGTGCTGTTATATGTGCCAATACAACGGGAAGTTATGGTATGTATTTTGCTCAACAGGCCAATTTTGTTGACCCTAGCTAGGTAGGTCACAGAAATAAAACATGAAAGTGGACCTTAAAGCACCAGTCTTTAAGTATGTATTCAGTACAGCAGTATGGCAATTCATAATATCAAATGGTGGTTATCAGGGCAACTGTCCTAGTGTGGAATTAAAATATTTTAATGTTTCCTCTGCATTTGAACGTCTTAGACTTTCACAAAATTTATGTAAAACTTTGTAAATACTTCTGTTTTTTACTACCTTTACGTGTTCTCCTGGATTGTGTATGATTAACTTGGAAGTTTTTTTAAATACAAATGCTTATGCTTCCCCTAGATATGGCATAAGGCAGGGAGAATGTGTCTGGTTAAGTATAGCTTCAAAGCAGTTCAAGATCAGTCATTGTGCCAGGCATCTCATTTGTGAACTCTCAGATCAGTAGTAAATACAATTTTCTAACAACATAGCTTATTTAGTTAGACTGCTTATTGCCATTCTTTGATCTTTTATTTCGCATAGTTCTGTGTTTTAAGAGATTGGAGTTGGAGGAACTCATTAAGTTAATCAGGATTAAAAGAGATTTTCCTAATTTATGGTACTGTTTTGAGTTATATGATACAGTTGTCAACAGCACTGTATTTTTACTTTAAAAATAAATACTTTCAAGATGTCTTAGGTTAAACAGATTCTAAAAGAATAATTACAACATGGTAGCAGTAATAACTGCATCTTTAGTTGATAAAGCACACTAATAGACACTAATCCTAAATGTAGCAAGTTACATTTTTTCTCCTTTCTTTCCTAGGTGCTGCATGTAATAAAATTCCAGGATTCACTCAGTTTCACTTCATGGTTTATAGCCCTTTGCTAAGTCAGGCAGCTGAGCAAGTAGTAGATTGCATTTAATTTCTTTTGCCTTATTGACATCTAAACTCAGAGGGGGAGAGTGCTAAGGTTCTGCAGGTGTTACTTTTAAAATTTTTGTTGTTTTTTTTTTTTTCACTGTTCCATAATAATGTGAACAAGTACAAAGATATGTTGATGTTGAAGACACTACTTCACTGTTTTTATTGTGTTCTGCTTTGTTATAGCTCTGTGTAGTGCTACTAAGCTTAATCTGTAGCTTTCTATCCTAATTACTTGGTAAATTGATTCTAAATTACTGTAAACAGGTACTTTAATCTAGGGCAATATTTTTGAAAATGGACTCTGCAGTGTATCAGGAAAGTGGATATAGTTGCAGAATTAGTGCTGATACTTTCACAGTTAACATAAGGGATTTGTCTCTGTTTAAAAATTGACATCTATGTGAAATGGATGAAAAGTGGCCTCTGTAGTGAGGCATATCAATAAGTCAGGAATTTAGTGCACATTACTTCACATCCCAACTCAGTTCTTACACTCTTGCAAACTCAACAAACTGGTGATCTAAATACCACTAAAAGTTAGCAAGTAATACTTTCGAGTAATGCCAAGTTTCACCTGCTCTTTTGGGGTAGTAGAACTTTGTCTATAAGCTCTTCTAGTCTGGCTGTTTTCTTAAGAGCTAAATAATCAAAGGATATGGATAATAGCTATTGAACTGGACCTTCACTTTGCCATTTGAAAGCAAGTATTTGGCAGAAATCTGGAATAAAGGGTAGAAGGGAGGAAGGACTCTGTCTCTACAAGTCTGGGTGCAAGGTGCTGCACCTGGGTCAGGGCAATCCCAGGTAAAAGTACAGACTGGGAGAAGAACTCACTGAGAGCAGCCCTGTGGAGGAGAACTTGGGAGTTCTGGTGGATGAAAAGCTTGACATGAGCCACCAGTGCACGCTTGCAGCCCAGAAGGTCAACTGCATCCTGGGCTGCATCAACAGAGGAGTGGCCAGCAGGGTGAGGAAGGTGATTGTCCCCCTCTGCTTTGTCCTTGTGAGGCCCCACCAGTTTTTCCATGGCACTGAATTTTTCATTAATAAAAAACTCTATGTGAACTCTGACAATGTTTTTATGCCTTTATTGAAGAAAACTTGTCATTTCACTGTAGATTCCCATTGAAATACTTCTTTCATGTGGAACTGCCCCTATAGGGAGTTACTCAGACTTTCAAAGACATTAAGGTTGGACTTTGAAATAGAAACTACAAATAATATTACATAAATTGGGGTGAATCTTTTATCTCCTTAAAGGGAAGAAACTATAGTGGTGCTGATTGCTTTTTAACTGAGATTTTTTTCTATTAGCATTTATTTAGCTTGTGCTATTGAATTACTGTTGTGACTGTTTAACAACCTTGTTTATCCTCCTTTTGAAACAATGGATGCAGGATTTCACTGCTAATAACTGTAGTCTGGGGTGGGGGGAACATCAGTGAAAAAGTTAAGTTTACTCTAGCTGTAACATAGAAGCAATGCATTATAAAGTAAGCATTGAACTACAAGTGTTCTCACTAGGGGGCCTGTTCATTCCTCCAGATAAGTTTACAAGGAAATAACATTACTGAAATGACCACAGAGATGTGGCAGAATCTCCAGATTTTATGTATGACTTGTTTTGTTGTTACTGTTTGAGCTGCTGAGTCAAGCAGCAGACACTTTTAGATGTTTGTGCATTTAACAAAATTTGTTGTGTTTTTGTGTTTTTTGTTTTCCCTGGACAGTTGGAATCAGCAGAGGTAAATACACCTGCTGGTACAATACAATCTTTTGTTGTGATTAACTGATATATTTACAGTGACAGGTAGTGGTATGCGAAGTAAAAGCAGTATCAATTTCAAAGTGTGCCAGTAGATGAGGGTTTTTCTCTAGCTAGTGTTCTTATTCATTTGTTTTCCTAATAGGATAGGGAAAAAATCTTTGAAAAATAAGTTTATGAATATGCTTCTTCACAAATAAAGTATTGCAAAAACAGCTGTGTTGTGAATATTAGGGCTTTTTATTTTTCAGAAGTGATGATCTCTTTTGTAACGTTGCTGTATACTTTCCAGGCAGACTCCAAAGTACACTTTGGCTGGAATTGTATTTGTTGCTCAATTACTGAGAGAGGAGTTCTTAAAATTGAGAAGCAGTATCACAATAGATTACATAATCAATACTACAGATTTCAGGTTATACTTTAGCTAAGTCATGAATACTTATTGTTCACAAATAGATGCTTTATGGTATATGCGATTATTTACAATGTGACAGAATCTTTGAAAATAAAAATGGTTGTGTTGCTAGCTTAACACTGATCCTGGACGCTCATCATTATGAGGAAAAATTCCAAGGCAAGTTGTAGTAGATCATCGATGAGGATGGAGGTTTGGTTGGCAGACTGATAAACAGAAAAGTGTAAAGCAACTGAAACTTTCTGTAAATTAATATTTTTATTTACAACACTCTTACTAAGTATTGAGGAGCAACATGGAATAGTTTTCTACTTTTGCTGTGTAATCAATCTTTATGTAAGATTTTTTTCTGAAGTTTTTATATTAATAGATTAAAGCATTGTAATGCTTGTAATGTAAAAGGGTGAATGTAATAAGTATTATAAAGAGTCTAATTCATATGCAGTCAAGTGTGTTTTGTTAATTTAGTTGTTACTGAAGGCTTAATTTTTATGTTATGAAGTAGAAAAAGAATATATTGGAGTAGCTGCAGTATTAATAAACTCTGCTTAAATTCAATCTTTTGCCATTATGAACCTGTCAACATGAGAAGTCCTTTATCTTGCTTCATGGCAAAAATTTTGAGAACTTTGGTTGCTGTTTAGTGAAAGATACAGCTCCACAAAATGGAACTTCAGGCTGGTGATATCACAACTGCATGGGTGTCAGGATGTTAACAGTCTTCTGCTGTGTTATCCTCCTACCTGGCTTATGTATCTCTCTTCTGAAGATTACTGTTCCTGTACCAGGACTGGCAGACTAGAGTGCATGCATGCACCCCAACGTCTTCATGCCAGATCCAGCAGTCTAACTTCTCTGACCTCTCTGCACTTTGTGCTGGCAATAGCAGATGCCTGCATCCTGTTCTGTTGGTTCTGCTGTAAGGTTCATAACTTCAGATCAAAGTGCAGTAGCAAACAGCTCCAGGGCAATTTGACTGTAGCTGTGTGCTGGAGGAGTATGTATCAAAGCCCTCATGTACAGAATACCATCCTCATTTCTTCCTGTGCTTCTAGGCACATAGCCACAGTGGTGGTAATAAAATCCATCAAAAGACACTGAACAGAGAATGATTAGCTAATGAAGTGCTGAAGACGAGGTTATGTTTTTAGCTTTGTCCATCTCTGGAGTGTGGTTTCAGTTGGATAAAAATTTTGCTGGACCTGAAGGGATGGTACTACCTGCATCCTCCAAAGTGCATTCTCTTGTCCAGTTATGCAGTTGTTTTTGGTGATTATGCAGGTCCACAAAAGGGATCAGCCTTCTGGTCTGACTGAAAAGTAACCCTTTTTCCTTTTTTCTATTTCTCAGAGTGTGGGTAAGCAAACTGTTCTGTTTTACCAGACCACCACCCAGCTGCTAAAATCAACACAACGTAGACTGCAGGAGTATGCAGCAGAGGACTGAGGAATGCAGGAAGTTACCCAGCTCGTGACAGCACATACTTAAATTGGCAAAAGCAGACTTCAAAACTTTCCTGCAGACTGAAGTAAGGTGCCTATCTCACAGTAGATTTCATACATCAGCCCTCAAGCTAGATGTCCATCCTAACCATTTCTTCCCAGAAAAATTCAGCAGAAGTGAGAAATCAGGGGATTTATGTCCAGGATTTCCACTACTTCTGGGAGAATGTCATCAACAGGCTGTTGTCATGTTTCTCATATTCTCTTCTGTCTTGTAAATAGTTAATTCTTTAACATAAGTTTCCCGTCTTCAGGATGGGAAAGCACAATCTCCAATATTTATTTTCTGAGAGCCTTCCCTTGGTTAAAATAGGAATTTGAATTTCCCATGAGGAGGTTGTACAACTACAGGTGTCATACTTGAGAGCAGCTCAGGTTACTACAGTGCTTTTGTGAAAATGAGAGCACCATGAATTCTTGACTGACTAATTGAAAGTCACTGTGAGATGTGCTTTGTGTTAAGCTACTGTGTTTTGGGTTGACTGCTGTATTGGTCTCTAGGGGTTCTGTCACAGGGATGTCTGGTTACTGAATCACAAAGAGGTTTAGGCAGGAGACAAGTGCCAATGTTCTTAGCTGAGCTAAGATACCATTTCCAATTGTGTTCAATAGATTTACAACTCTACCTTAATTTGAAAAATCAAGTCTCTCAGAGTTAATAAATTTGATCTTGCATAAAGTCGTACAACAATGATGTAATGTGTCACTGTAATATGAACGTCAGATAAATATTAAAACTGTAGTTTCTAATTGCCATTGATGTACCTTTGATCAGTCTTTAAACATTTATAGTATGTCAATCAATGTCCTATTTAAGCATTATGCTCTACTTGGTAGCTATGATTTTTCCAGACTTAACACGTGCAAGTACTTTAAATGCACACTAGAAGTTGAGGCAATCTGGTCAAATATTAGACAATCTCACATAAGTGGCAGTGAGTAAAAAATCACTGAACAATACAAAACTACGAAAGCCTTTAGTCTCAGTATGCAAAGATTTGAATACTCCATCCTTTGAAAAATAAAAGTTGTCCTTTCTTTGGTATGTTCAAAAGGGATTTAAGCACCTGAGTGCAACACTTCAAGCTCTGAGGATGTCAGTACTTCATCTCAGGTGCTGCTTTCAAACTCTATAGGCCTCTGACATTTGTATGTGTTTCTCTTGCTGGAATTCATAAACCCAGTAATTCCTACTGCTAGGTATCTGTTAGGCCCTCAAACTCTGTTCATTCTCTTACCCTTTACACCCAAGGGCCAGATCCAACAGTCATTCTAAGAGCTTTCAAACATACTAAATGCTGTTCAGCATATGGCTAGAGTGAGTTTGTGCATCTGGCTGGTTGCACTTGCTTGTTCTAATCATTATGCCATTGTATGTGAAACATGAAAATCTATCTTCAGGTAGTAACTTGCCTGATTCTTTGGCCTCGGTGCTCTAAAATAACATTTTCCTCTTTATTCTTGTATAAAAAGCAGAAATTCATTTATATAAGGTGGAATAGTTTCAGCAAGAAACTTGAAGTGCTGAGGAAGATCTCAGATGAAGATCTGCTTCTCTGAAAAGGCAGAAGTAAGATTTCATAAAGATATACATCTTCAGATATATGTCCATTCCTGTGCCAGTAATAGGCAGTACTTGGTACCAAGCTTTTGGCAAGCTTTCTTTGAATATCAGCTGAGCTCAGAAAATAGGCTTAGTTCCTGAGCAGTTCACCAAAGGCAACTTTTTGGTGAGTAAAGAACATAGATTTCTAACATCAAGAATCTTTTATCACTGGGGTTCCTTAAGTTCCCATCTATTAAATTTCCTAGGTATCTGTTTCCAAGGACGTTATAAAGACTTATGAAGCACCACTGAATGATCAAGAAGGTGTTCCTCGCTCATAACTATGAAATGCAATTGAGTAGATACTATTCTCAAAGCATATATGAGACTGAATACCACAGTAGGCAGAACCGTTACTTAAATGCAGTCACGCAGTTTTAGGCCTGCTGTCACCTGTTGTGTGGAGAACACCACAAATCTCATCCTTTTACACTGTTTACAAATGCGAATTCTTTTAATGAAGTTCTGCTAATGCTAGCAGCCTATTCATAGGAGAAAAATTTAACCCCATTGTGATCTGAATGGTTAATCTTTCTTAGATCCAAGAATGTTTAGGGTACCTCAGAGGGTTACTGGGACCTGCATTCAGAGCTACTAGGTAGCTTATATCTTCCTCAGGTTAACATCAGTGTAAGCTATCTGTAAAATCACTGTCAGAGCCTGAAGAGAAAGGTACAGTAAGATTTTTTAAGGTGGCAGTTTATAATTGCTGTGTATGCTAATTGTATGGCATAGCATGTGAGATGTGTTTCATGATAGTTTCTTTGTAACTGTAAGAACTATATTCATTAATTCTTACTACAGGGGATAAGCGGGAGTTGTTTTAATCAGACTGCAAAATATATATTTTTTAAATCTTGATATTCTTAAGCATTATTTTGGGAGTCCTCAAAAATTCTGGAAAAAGTGTATTTTTTGCCTCTTACTGGTTCAAAAAGGAGCTGTTATACTATATATATATATATGAATATATATATATTGAATTGTTTCTGTGCCAGAGAAGAGAATTAGTAGCAGTTGGCAGGCCCATGAAAGAATTATCATAAAACAGTTATGGCAAAAAATGGTTGTGAATGGGCATAAAGGACATTTGCTGGTCATTCCCATTTATCTCACAGTCCACTTCCAGTGCACAAGGTTTTTACTATTTGCAACAGCTAGGAAACAGTATTTTCAGACAGTATTCTCTAACTTAGGCACTCTTGAAAAAAAAAAAACTAAAGTAATAAAGCAAGATAAAATTTCCTGTTAAGAACAGCTGCTTTTTAAAAAAAAATAAAAAAAAATGTGCAGGTCTTGTGGGTTTTGAGTAGAAGAGTGAGAACAAATCTGATATTTAATGTTCAATTTTCTTCATGTTGAATATCAAATAGACTATAATGGTAGTCTATTTATTTGGACTGTAAATGTAGAATGAGTAAGAAAGAACGTAGATTCCCCAATCGTCAATGTGTTTTTCTGAAAAGGAAAGGGATGGAGAGCGAATGGGAATCCCTGAGATAGTTCCCAAGAAATTCTAAATACAGTTGAGTTTAAATACTTCAGGAGGAAGTTGAATGTAACTTTCACTTTCAAAGTTGATGTAGGTATGCTCTTTTGACACTTAACAGCTAGCATGAATGGGCTGTGCATCAATGAGTCATCAGTCATGAGCAGGTGTGTAGTCTGCTGCAGGTTGGTAGCCTTCCACAGGAGCGGAAGCTGAGAAACTGGGATGTGTGTTTTGTTTGCTGCCCAGTATCATTCTTGTTCCTAGGAAACAATGCCAACCTCAGTGAATTTTTCATCAGTAATTTCTTCAATCAAGCAGCCTAAGCAATCTGTAAATACAGATTGAAGATAATCACCTAAGCTATCATTAAAAGATTCGTCTCAATCAGCAGAGCCTGCTAGCTGATTGTCACCTGAAGCCTTGCAATTAACATGACTAGTATTTTTGACAGAATAGCTGAGTGTGGCTTGATTAATGGTGCTATCTCAGGAATTGCCTTTTCCACTATTTATTACCATCAAAGCTGTCATTCCTGCATAGTGCATTATTTTGAAGAGACTTAACAATAGGTACAGTTGAAAAGAAATATGTAAGATGGGCTTTAGCTGGCCTTTGGAGGTTTAAGTAACAATTCAAGTGCTTGAATTTCTTCATGTGGTTCATATATTGATTATAATAATAAATCAAAAATAAAGTTAATCCCCCTTGTGCAATCAGAGGCTTTAAACTGAATTTAAAATAAATGTATATTAGGTAAAACCCCAAACTACATTGTGTAGAACAATGAGGAAAAAAACAGTTGTTCATTCTGAGTTGCAGCAGTACCTGATATATTACATTTGAACTCGCATCACATGGAGCTGGGACTTGCTAAATGAAGTTTTGAGTTTACAGTTAGTAATCTAACTGCTCCTTTTCAATGTCTCCTTTTGTGTGTGCACTACGGTTTCAGGGATTTTTGTTTTATTTTTTCCCTGTCTGAATTCCACCTTCTGTTTCATCCCATAATTACTTAGTGTTCTGTAAATGCTAATATGCTATCCCAAGTCTGTGTTTCACTGTCATAATTCCTAGTTTATCAAAACAAGTAATAATTAACAAAATATAAGTAGCTGTAGTATTTGTATACCTGAATGGCTTTATGGCAAGAGTATACTTTTTTTTTTTATGCTTATGGTTCTTTCTGCTTTGCTGTGTAGGAACAAGCAAGGCTTGAAGTAAAGCTTTACAGCCTGACTCTGTGGTGGGAGTCATTACATAGATCTTTGTCAGTATTGGTCCCTGTGGGAATCCAAGCTCCTTTAATAGCCAACATCAGTGTTACATGCTTGATATGTTCATACATAATACATAGTTCTATTCAAATACATTCCATTATTATCATTGTTTAAGAGGAAAACCTTTTTGGTGTGATTATGACTACTTTTGACTTCTAATTCCTTGTCAGTAGTATCATATCTCTGACAAAGACATAAAAGTTCTTTTTTTTTTTTTTTTTTTTTTTTTTTAAGTTTCTAAGGTAATTTTCTGAAACCTCTCATTACTGTGAATTGCCTGTATTTTTTTGTTGCTGCTACCCTTGGCATCTGACACAGGATTAACCTATTTATAGTTTTCCTGAATAGTTTATGAAAATTCTTCAATCACTTTTTTAATTTAAAAAATCATTTTTAGTTAAAACACAACTTCCAAGCAGCTGTAACTATAAATATTTCTATTCTGGTCTACTTAGATTCAGTTAATCTTCTTAAAAAGAGCGCTTGCTGAAAGACTGCTTTTATATAAAGGTTATTTTGTATCTGTAAAACCTTGTCCTATTGTACTATTTTAGACTGAATAAAAATAAGCACATCCTAGTTTTCTAGTGAAGATGAGATGAAGTGTGACGTGAGACATCAGACATCTTTCTAGGGGAAGATGTGAGATTTTGCAGTACTATGTAGTGAGTGAGCTTTGGTAAGGAGCTGACAAGTGGCAAATACAGTGCAAATAACATGAGCTACCAGAGAAAGGGTAAACTTTATATTCCGTGTAAATGATAAAGAAAAATGATAAAGTGCATTTTTTTTCTAATTTCTTCTTTGCACAAATGGATTTTAATCTTGTGTTTTTCATTATTGAAGGCCTTTTTTACTTTTATGCTGTTCATCTACTAAGCCCAGTATTTGCTTAAACACAATTTCTCAGCTACAAACAAAACAAATTACACTGCTACCATCAAGACCACTTCATGAAGAAGTACTATCCTTAAGAAGTACAACACACAATCTTTGCCTTCAGAGTGGAACTTGGGCTAAATTGTCTTTTTTTAAAAAACTTCCAGAATCTCTGCAATGCTGAGTTTGCATTTTATATTTTAAACTAGCTCTTAAGGTGTAATTTAGATTGAAATTTGAAATTTAATTTTAACATTCTGTTTATATTTTGTAACTTGAGTGTTTTTCTAAAGACACTTCAAAACTTTTATTTGTATAATATCCTCCTGAAGCTTTAGAATACCAATAAATTAAGTGCTTGAGTTTTAATCCTATTTGTTTCTTTTTTGATTAAAACTTTTTTTGCTGATATAAAAGTATTTGTGCCCTGAGAAATATAGTCTAAATGATTTTCATCAGAGTTTTCTCTAGTTCTTAACATTGCATGAGGTTTGAAGTAATATTATCTTAGACCAATATTCCCTTCTACAACAGAGCCACTTAGCTGAAGCACCTTACAAATGCTACCTCATCAGGTTAGGGATGCTAAAGCTGATTATCCTTCTGTGGTGCCTTGTTTTCTGGATAAAGCTCAGAGCACATTTCTCAGTTTTCCCTATGTCAAGTTTTCTTTCTCCTTTTCCAAGCTACAGTGTTGTGGCCTCTAAGAAACTGATTTTTTTTTTTTTTTTTCATGTCAAATTATTGCTGCCAGGGAAGCTCATGGAGCAGATTATCTTGGGCGTCATCATGCAGCACTTGCAGGGCAGGCAGGCGATCAGGCCCAGTCAGCATGGGTTTATGAAGGGCAGGTCCTGCTTGACAAACCTGATCTCCTTCTATGACAAGGTAACACGCTTAGTGAATGAGGGAAAGGCTGTAGATGTGGTCTACCTTGACTTCAGTAAGGTTTTTGACACCGTTCCCCACAGCATTCTCCTCAGGAAACTGGCTGCTCATGGCTTGGACTGGCGCACGCTTTGTTGGGTTAAGAGCTGGCTGGATGGCCAGGCCCAGAGAGTTGTGGTGAATGGAGTCAAATCCAGTTCAAGGCCGGTCACTAGTGGAGTCCCCCAGGGCTTGGGACCGGGGCCAGTCCTCTTTATCATCTTCATCGGTGATCTGGATGAGGGCATCGAGTGCACCCTCAGTGAGTTTGCAGACGACACCAAGTTAGGTGCGTGTGTCGATCTGCTTGAGGGGAGAAAGGCTCTGCAGGAGGATCTGGATAGGCTGGACCAATGGGCCGAGGCCAACTGCATGAAGTTCAACAAGGCCAAGTGCCGGGTCCTGCACCTGGGGCACAACAACCCCAAACAGAGCTACAGGCTGGGAGATGAGTGGATAGAAAGCTGCCTGTTAGAGAAGGACTGGGAGTATTGGTTGATAGTCGGCTGAATATGAGCCAGCAGTGTGCTCAGGCGGCCAAGAAGGCCAACAGCATCCTGGCTTGTGTAAGAAACAAGCTTAGGGATATGGTTTATTGGAGTACTTGTTAATATTAGGTCAGAGGTTGGACTCGGTGATCTTGGAGGTCTCTTCCAACCTAGACAATTCTGTGATTCTATGATTATGATCAAGTATTTCCTGAACTAGAGAGAGAGGTTATATTTGAAGGAAACAGCCACAGAAAATTTCTAGGTTCAGTGCATGTGGAGGAAAATTAGTAGATATAAAACTGCTTAAGCTGTTTAAAAGAGTACAATAGATCTGCCTGGTTTCTGCAAAAGGGTAGGCTGGATGGTCACTGTAGTTCCTTCTAGGTCTAAAGACCTCTGAAAATATTCCTTTAAGGGGAATTGGATTTTGTTAAAAGTGCAATATATAGAAATGGATTTTGTTGTTGTTTGCAGGGAAAAATTACTATTCCTACAACCTGACTGTGTTCCTGGATCCTATGGTTGCAATATGGGGGTGGCTTCTACTCAAGTTGCGGCCTAGTGCAGGATGTATATGTAGTTTTCCTCAAAAATCTGCATTTGTTCTGCATAAACTACAAACTGGTGGAATACAAATGAGTTCTTATCTGAAGATGATGCTCAAGCTGCTATGGTAAGGTCCACTTTGAGTATTTTTGGAGGTGCCTAGAGTCAGACAGGAGCATAGATCTGTCAGCAAAATTTATGCAAAGGCCAATTTTTTAATCCAGTGAAGGGTGCAGTTGGATTTACCTCATAAACTGAGGTTAAACCCCGTTTAATCTGAGCTCAATATAAAGTATGGCATATTTCCAGCCTTTTCTAAATGGATTTTGAATGTATGTTTTGAATATTTAAGTGAAAATTGGACATAATAAACAACCTTTCAAACATTAAAGGAGTAAAAAGAAGTACATGCAGGATGCTAACATAGTAGAGGCTGAACTTAGGCTGTCATCAGCAAACATCAATACAAATGTAGCTGACAGCAAATAAAATTGCATAGTACAGATACAGGAAAGAATTTAATAGTTTTAAATCTAGCAATGGGATTTTGTTTAGAGAGAAAGAGGGCCTGCAGTTGCTGCGAAGTCCATCAAAGACCCTGTGAAACCTTTTGATTCCATGTGAAAGATACTTAGCCACTAATGGTGAACATTCATACTCATATTCAGCAGATAAAAGGGTGGCATCTTCCACTTCTTTGAATATCCCCTTCCCCCACCGAGTTAAACCACTCTTATTTGTTTTCCATTCCAGAAAAATAAGAGAGAACCAGCACTGCATTTGCCAGAGTAAGGTGGATGCAGAAATAAATCTGTACATGAATAATAGTAAAGCTCTGTAGTTACAACTGTGACATAGTCATGTTTCAAAATTCGAGTGCATGTTTTGGGTGTAAATTTATTTCTTAGTGAATTAGTAATATAGGGGCCTTTGGTCCAGCCCTCAATCTATTTGCTGAATTCATATTACCATCAAATGGTAGTTGTGCATGAACAGATTAAGAAAAATGCATGCCTTTAACAAAAAGCTGGTAATAAAAGTAGTTTAAATAAGGATATAAAGGACTGAAAATGGGCATAATATCTCTTGATTCTAACCAGAATGTCACAATTGGAAAATAAATATTACTTTGAAAGTGAAAGACTTAGTCTTCCTAATTTTAAATGGTAATAATAACTAACGTGCTACCATAAAGCAGAAACTGGATACGACATTAGCATTTTCTAGGTTTAAAATTTTTACTTCACATCTTGCATGACCTTGATGTGATCCTTTAAAAACTGTTTTACACAGCATCTCAGCTGCGTTCAGACCTTTATGAGGATGGAATTGTTGTATACAAAACCAGAAGTGTTTTCTGCACAGGGTTAAACACTGGCTTCTGTTAAAAGTCATGTTATCACACTTTGTAATGCTAATGTCTAAGAAAGCTCTCTAAAAACTGTAAGAGTATTTAGAAGCCAGCTTTACTGGAAGACTTCTTTTCACTGTAGAGTGTTTCACTATAGAGGTCTTTTCACTAAGTCCTTCTTTTTCAGAATGCATCAAGCCAAAGAAGCTTATGTGAGCCAGTCGGTCCTGATGGAGCCACTTGTAACAGAGCCCATTTCCTGGCTGTGTACAGATACAGGAGGTTAAAGTAACAACTCTCTCAGAACCCCGGGGCATCTAAGAATGACATTTTAAAACCATTTATAGTGGATTTCATGAGGAAAGAAATAATAAAAAACTTAGGATAGACAGTTCCTTCTTCTAAGTAAGGCTTTGTATTTTTTTATTTTATTTTTTTGTCTTCACAGCTGGTTGTAAGCAACACAAGCCATTAAAATGGCAATATAAGCAATATAAGAATCTGAAATAAGTGTGTTCCATCATTTGCACTGTAATAAATAAATCAGAGGTGGGGGGTCACACCACACATTTGTAAACTACTGGGACAAACAGCACAATAAAGACTTTTATCTTGAGCTAACACAAGAGATCCTTTCAAGACCTGCTTACTGGTTGGACCCCTTGGTTGCAGATCCTTTATAGGAGGTTGATGGGATGTCTGTTTTGGTATCTTTTCTTATTTATAGGAGAGATATGAGATTATAATTAAATAATTTGTAGTCTCCATGTTATTTAATGAAAAGCATGTTAGCATTACCTATGTAAAAGAGCAGCTAAGCTCCTCTTGACACTAGTATACCCTACCTTCATGAGATTTAGGGAAGACATAGCAGTCCAAAAATTGTATGTTAATTTCTAAATTTTAAATTTTGTTTATATAATAAACAAAGATACTGAGATACTGAGGATGTCTGTGCACTGAATAAAGATACTCAGTGCAAGCCAAATATTGACAACCTTACACAGGTCTGGATTTTTCACTCTTCTATTTACTCCATAAACAAAGGTTTCATTATGCACTTAATAGCCCTGTCTTTCTGAATGGCTCCTGCCTTATTTCCTGTTTAGACTTATTATTTTTTAAGTTTCATAATTCTTCTCAAATATTTTGCACTTTATCTGCTAGATTATGTCTCAATGTCTTTTCTTTTATCCATTTTGTGAGACTACTCTTTGGCCAGAAGTGATATCATTAATCAGAGACAATGCAGAAAGTCTGTTATTTGAAATAAAATTAAAGTTGAAATTTTTATTGTTTTAATAATGTAGATTATTTCTCATATATTTAAATTATTCAAACGTCAGGAGAAATGACTTGTTAAATAGATGAGCCAATGATCAGGACAAAATATTTTGTTTTAAACACTTTTCCTTAGTTTAGTCCTTAGTTTAATCAGGACAAACTATTCATTTCATTAAAGGATTCAGATTTTACATCTTTAAATTTATATATCACTGCTCCATTGTCCAAGTTAAATTTTCATATTGCTTATGCATTCATTTATTTTCACATATATTCTAGAAATATAATAACAGAAAGAAAAGTAACTGCAGTAGCTAATAAAAGTAGTTAATCCTTAAAGCTTGTATGTGCTATATGTAAACAGTTACTCATTCACTTCTTGTCTGGCTGGTAAGATAACAGTCGGGCTTTAAGGGTTTTTGTTTGTTTTTGTTTTTAATCTTTGAAGTGTCGAAGTCAGAAAAAGTCATTTTAAGTCTCCGTTTCAGTGAGATCTTAACATTTCACACAGAATCACAGAATCACAGAATTTCTAGGTTGGAAGAGACCTCAAGATCATCGAGTCCAACCTCTGACCTAACACTAACAGTCCCCACTAAACCATATCCCTAAGCTCTACATCTAAACGTCTTTTAAAGACCTCCAGGGATGGTGACTCCACCACTTCCCTGGGCAGCGCGTTCCAATGTCTAACAACCCTTTCGGTAAAGAAGTTCTTCCTAAGATCCAACCTAAAATTCCCCTGGCGGAATTTGTTAAAGGTAAGTGATCAAAAAAGGGTTGTATTTCGTTTTGATTTTTTATGTTTAGCTGAACAACTAAAGACATCCAAATGTATGTAAAATTATCAGACGCTATCATAGTAATGATTTGTACAAATGAGCAACTGGTTAGATAATTTTAAAGATTTAGACGTATAAGCTAAGCTAATAGTGACATACCATTGTAAAAATAAGTATCATATAAAAAGACAGCAATAAGGCAGTCTTCACCATGTGAAGTAGCTTGTTTTGTTCCCAGGTGGAGTTCTGTACCCCACTTTAAATAACAGGCTTCATGAAAGACATGCAAATAATGCATCAAACATAAGGATTATACTTTCTACTGTCTGATTAGAAAGATTACTTTCATATAAGGAAAGATTTAATACTTGAAATGTGTAACAGGCTACTGAAGAGGGGAAGAAGAAAGCCTCCTCTGAATTTGTTGGCTAAAACACAAATCAACCTGGTTTCACGTGCAGCACGGCACTGAAGATTTAAATTTGACTGAAGTTCCACAAATTTCTTAAGAAAAGTGAATACTCTTTAAGGTGCTTTTAAGCTCTTTCCTGATGCTCTCCTCCCCCCAAAAAAAGGAAATAAATCAATCAGTTGTCAAATTATGCAATGAATTCTGAAGTATTTACATAGACTGATGGACCATTTATAAGAAATTTTTAGATTTGTTCCATCTTAGACTACTTTCCAGAAAATGACAACTGTTTTTCAAAGGAAACAATAATGGATGAGGCTATGGCTGTATCTTCATTATAATTTTATTTTCCTTGCTATCTATAGCCACACTCCAGAGATCTGAAGAATTGTTTCCACTTTATTTCACAATTTAGTTTAGTATATTGTTTACTGTTCCCCTTACTTCATCAAGGAGTAGTAAGATAAGCAACTGTAAAATGAGATTTAACCACCTAAGGGATATGGCTTTATTACACATTTCATATGGATTAGGGAACAACAACAACAAAAAAAAGTAGTAGCAGCCAGAATCAAATGTTAGGGCAAAATGTGTAAGTAAGAAATCTGTGGAGTCATATTACTAATTGTGGGGCAGTTTTTGTCTGTTTTCCACATCCAGCAAGGTCGCATTCAACTCTGGCAAAATTTGAAATGTATAGTCAGTTGCTATTTCATTTTGAGCTCTGAGGAAATAAAGCATGAAACTGGATTAAAGTAGTAAACTTTATTGACTTATTAAATACACATTTACGTTTATAAAAAAGTTACCAATTTAAAATATGAATTTATTTTAAGTTACCCATTCCATACACTTGGAAGTTTGCAATGCTGACAATGCAGTGACATTTATATGAAAGAAAACAGTTACATTATTTGACTGGAAATATAACACAGTATGTCACAATATATTGCAAAATATTTATTTCAAAATAGTATGTAGCATACAAGCAGTGTTTAATTTTATTTAAAATTACTAAAATTGCTCTTTCCCAATCTTTTTTTTTTTTTTTTCTGTTACATACTGTCACAGGAGCTGTTTTTAGTAATTAACCCATGAACAGGGAAAACCAAACAAAACTAACAACAAAACAGAAATGATTAGGAAAGCTGTACACACTTGAGACATCCTCAGGAACTTGAGGAACTGATAACTAAAACATCAGCATCAAGGAATAACCTGCATAGCTGACTCATTTTCTGCCCACTGGAAAAAGGTGCACTGTTTTTCCTTCCCAAAAGGGCAAACAAAAAAGTTCTTTCCATTACTGGGACCAATCTTCAGCACTGTCTTCATAACACACCGCTTGCCATGGTTACAAAGGGGAAAATGCAAGTCTGCCCACTGCAAAAAGAATCAGTTTTTAGACACAGTTACAGTGTATGGAATAGCTATGATTTTTGTATTTTAAAATTAGCAATGGAGATAGTTCTACAGGGGAGGCCTTAGCAGAAACTCCTGGTACTTAAAATAGTTTGATCTCTTCTGTGATCAGTGATTTTATTTATTTATTTTCAACATTAAGTGTAACAGCATGCATTTTACTGCTAATATTCAACTTCTGTTAAATATTTTAACAAGCTTTCTAAGTTTACTTGACGTTAATGCAGAGTTTTCTTCAAATTAAGGCATAATAGTCATTACTGCCTTGAATTCATCTGTTATCTACCTGTTGGCAGGTCTCTTGTGAGACCCCACATGGAGTACTGCATGCAGCTCTGGGGCCCCCAGCACAAGGACATGGAAGTATTAGAACAAGTCCAGAGGAGGACCATGAGGATGATCAAGGAGCTAGAGCATCTCTCCTATGAAGACAGGCTGAGGGAGTTGGTGTTGTTCAGCATGGAGAAAAGAAGGCTTGGGGGAGACTTTATAGCATCCTTCCAGTACCTAAAGGGGGCTACAGAAAAGCTGGGGAAGGGACTTCATGTCAGGGAGTATAGTGACAGGACAAGGGGGAATAGCTTTAAACCAAAAGAGGGTAGTTTTAATTTAGATATAAAGAGAACATTCTTTACTTTGAGGGTAGTGAGGCACTGGAAGAAGTTGCCCAGAGAAGCTGTGGATGCCCCATTCCTGGAAGTGTTCAAGGCCGGGCTGGATGGGGCTTTGAGCAACCTGCTCTAATGGGAAGTGTCCCTGCCCATGGCAGTGGGATCAGAACTGGATGATCTTTAAGGTTCCTTCCAACCAAAACCATTCTACCATCCAGTTACAAACATTCACAGGAAGGAGCTGTGGCCACCACTTGAAGCTATGACTCTGTAATGGTGGAAATAGTTGTCCAGACAGAATATAGCATGGGTATCTATGGAGGCTTTCAAGATTTGGGCCAGACAGAGACATGGCTGATGTCAAGATCTAGAGTTTGCATCAGTCCTACTTCAAGCAAGATACTGAAGTAAATGAGTTTTACAAGTACCACCATTTCTACTATGAATCTGTCTTACATCACATTGAAGCAGATTAAGAACATTTGCACAAACAGGTACCTCCTCAGCTGTAAAAGCAGTAATTAAAAAAAAAGTTTACAACTATGATTATACTCTTAGTTTCAATTCAGTGTGCAGAACTATTTACAACAACCTCAAGCTTTTAATGGATCATATCTGTTCACAAGTACAGATTATAAGGTTGAGGTGGCTGCATGAATAACTGTTTGAATTACACAAAAAACAGTGAGCAATCTTACTTGAAAGTAGTTGCACCGAGTTTCCACGGGTAGAGGACAGGTGTAAAACTGCCTGCCCTTGTTTTCTCCATCTTTTCTCACAACTCTGAGGCTGCAGAGGTGGCTGTGTTTACTGCAACGAGGATGGCCCATCCTTATCATACAATTATTATCTGTTATATTAACTTGAAGCTTGCTGTAATGACAGATTACAATATAAATTGTGAATAATGCAGAATTTTCCTACCTTCTTTACTAAAAAGTTACTGCAATGCTCCAAGTCATATTCTGACAGGAAGTAATCCAGCTGAGGGGGTGGGATACTGTTCTCTGAATGGGATCAAGTTTCTTCCTTCATCACAATTGAGACAGAGATTATCTGAATGCAATATACAAGGCTTTATTTAAAAATGGTAACATGAAAAAAAAAATTATACTCCATAAATGTGTGTTTCCAATATATTTATGGAGCAGAAAAGCAGTGATGAAACCACAGGGAAAACAAAAAACTAAATAGTTCTTTTCATTCTCGTTAAGCTTGAACTTAGGAATTGTATGTTCGCTTTTATGTCTGGAAGACTACCGTCCTGTGGACATCAAAGTTTTGACTAACACCTCATTAAAACATGGATCCCCACCCCTAAAAAAAAAAAAAAAAAATCCAGTATAAAGTTTTTTTTAAAAAAAATGTTTAAGTTGGTGACCGGTAATAACTAGTTATCACCTGTTACTGTGATTCATGATGTCTAATTTCTTCTTTGCACTCCCTCTTATTCTCATTTATCCCACCTACATCCTCTCTAGTCCTCTACTGAGGCAGCAAGGAGAACATATATTCATACACCCTAACTTTGCTAGCTAGCGAGATCCTGTTTCAAAACTGGTGCCTCAAAAATGCAAGAAATAACTTTGTTATTTCAGAACAGTCATATGACCAATGTTTTTGTAGCATAACTTTCACATTCACCCTGCATTATTTACAGTCATAAGTGACATCTACCTTTTACTCCCATTACAGTTGTGTATGTCTGCCCAAGTTTTCCTTGACAATCCTAATGCGTTCCCTAGTTAAGAGAAATGTGAGAATGTGCCTGATTAGGGCTGTGTAGCTAAAAATTTGGGATGGGTGAAGCGTTGAAGTAATTATATATATATATATATATATATAGGATGGGGAGGAACATTAAAACAAAACAGAGATGGGTGGTTCATCAAGCTACCTTGAACAGAAGCTTGTATTGTGGAAAAATGTTGAAAATTGCTAGCTGACAAATAGCTTTAGTTAGAATGTACCATTCAGTTACTTTCCTTGTGGTATGAGAATTCACACATTTTAAATGAGATAGCAAATTCATCTTCAGTGCCTCTAACCTAACTTTTAGGTAGCTTACGCTTTTTAGTAGTCTTCCTTTCCATCACAGACCCGTTTCATTTTAGGTTGTAATTAACAAACATACTGGGTATAATTGTTTTTGCAAATAATGAAAGCAAAAAGATTCTTGTCTTTAGATAGGGGGAAAAAGTTAAGAATCAAGACAGAAAGGATAATCACCTAATAAGTACTTTAGAAAGGGACATCAATTTACATATTTGTCATCTTTCACAAGGACTTCAAGACCTCCCCAAGCAAACAGCAACTACAGTGCTAAGGCAAGCAGTGACTGGACAACTCCTTTGGTAGAACTGTACTAGTTTACCTATTAGAACTAAACTATTTTGTTCCATGGGAATATCTGAACTACAAACAGTTTAATTAACAACAATACTGGCCAGATGCTGAAATCAGGACTTCAACAACAGCCTAGATCTTTCAGTGCTTTTGAAATCATAGTAGTTTTAGTTACTGAGGAGTAAGTTACCTCTGGCAGAATTCCAAAGACCACAGTGTGTGAACCTTACAGCATAATGTTCCATTCATCTTCAGGGATAAAGATAGTTTGTGGGATTATAAAAAGACTTGTTCACATTTTAGAATACCTACCCACTTGCTACGTTGTATTGGTGAACAGAAGGTACATGATGAGTTTTCTGCTTTTTCTTTATGGGTTTCAGAGAGAATGGTTCCTGATAGGAAGGTGAAGTCACAGCAGTTATATTTGTTGAGCTGTGCTTGTCCATGCTTCTTCCTGACTGGTAGACGTTATTGTGGATCTGATCACAATTGCTTTTTGGAGCAGCACACTCAGAGCATCCATCAGATATTTGGTTATCATTTTTCAAAACTACTTTGTTACCAAGATCTGTTATGACAAGAGTTGTAGTTCCAAATGCAGCTCTCCTATTGATCTTTATTTCTGTGCTTCGTTTTCCAAATTCATTACAAGGGTACTTCATGAGGTTTATGTTAAAGGCTGCAGAATCTCCAGCATTCTGTGTCTTTGGGACTAGAGAAAAATAATAGTTATAAATAGTTATATAGAATAGTTATAAGCCATCTGTGTAGAATAATAAATTGTATTTATTACCTGTACTTATAACTCATATGGGGAATGAAAGAGTAAATTTACTATGCCATCCCGAAAGATCTCAAAACCTGTCATAGATTAGCTGTAGAACCAAATTTCTTTCACTACAAAAGCTCATGTACTTTTGGAGTCACATACAACATATGCTTCAATATAACATTACTATTGTGAAGTGAAGAGTAATCTTCACATGAAGTACATGAAAGCTATGAGACAATTAACTATACAAAGTGGAATTTAGCACAGATACTGCAATTAAAATATTTAGATTTTTCAAAATAAGCCCTTATAATTCCAGTGGGAGATTGCAGGGTATGGTAGCTCTAACATCAATACATTATCCCTTTTAAAGTATTGTTTTACCATTGACATAGAAGGAATATTAATTTGTTTGGTTTTCTACTGCTTTCACAGTTCCTATCCTTTCCAAACACAATGCAAATCCAAACTTCTTGGTCCCTGATTGTAAGAGGCTTCAGAACCAAGAAGTTCAGACATATATTTTGCATTTGTTTCTTGACCTGAACAGTAAGTTTCTTCATTGAATCAGAAACCTACACCATGGGCAATCATCATCAAACAAACTAGGTTTAATATATTACTGTAAACTTTCTTCAAAAAGGGTGAAAAGAAAAACATGGAGTTCCTGTGTGCAATTTTTTTTTAAGTAGCTTTGAAGCCACAGTGTTCAAGAATAGACTACTTTCTTTTCTACCATCTCCAGGGAGCATCTCTGTACATCTTCCCTCCATCCACGCAAACAAGAGGGAATTAACCAGAAGAAAAATGGGTAGATAAGGTATACACGGTGGCGCACTCTCTAGTACCAAAGGCATTCTCACTCAGAAACAAAGTAGTAATCCTTAGAATTTACTGTGAATGCTACCTATGTCCAGTCATTTTTTATTTTTCCACTGCTGCACACAATGAAACAGACTGCTTTCAGTACACTCAGACTGTTTAAGAAAGGCGTTTGGCCTTATACTTAGCAAAGGAGCAAAGAAACTGAGATGCAATGGTAAATAGTTATCTTTGTTGACAGAATGAATTAATTTGGCTCTACGGTCAACAGCAAACTTTACATATCACAAATTCTATGACATTTCTAATGACAATAGTTAATTTTAGAAACAACATAAAAGCCAAAAAATCAAAGGTAGAGAAATCTCAATGTCTGAAAAAACAGGTAAGAAAAACTATGTTAAAAAGTCTCAAATACCACTCCTACAATGAATAAAATAAGTTACTTTTTTTAAAAAAAGGAATTTTTGTAACTGTATTCCACTAAATTCAACAGATCTTCGAAATTCAGACCTACTTGCAGCAATAGCGTATAGTTAAAGAAGTGAAAGAATACTGAGCTCCTCTTCAGACAGAAAATGTGTGGAAAGTCTGTCCATTAACCCTCTTATCCCTTCCTAGTATCTAAATCCCATACAGAAATCTGGACAGAAGTTGGCATGTTACTCATCCCATCTTCATGTCCCTTTCTAGGTTTCATTCACAGCTGCTTCCGCCCACCCACAGGTCTAGAGAGTAGCACTAAAGCTCCAGGGTACAAACAACAAATGCATTTAAGTCCAGAGTCATCCTTACTCCGTACTCAGAGGAAAAAAAAAATAGTCTCTAAGAAACCAAACCTTCCTTTGGAAAGAGTACCAAAATATATAGTCCCCTACTGTTTTTGTTCACATGGAAGAATGATAATTACTTTTCTGCCCCCTGATGATTTCTCTGTCAGACATCTACTGCCAACTTCTAATGATTTTAATAAGAGTTTAAAGCGTAGTATTTTCTCTCAGTTATTGCCCCAGCAATAACAAAGGATCACCCTGGAGGCTTGTCTATAGAATCGCCACCTGCATACAAAGCTGGAAGGCAAGACGCTTTCAGTGTTGAAGACAAGACAGTTTCCATGATCGTCTGTGTAAGATTTTCCCCAAATCTGACTTTAAGTTAGCTAAAGTTACATAAATACAATTCACACCAAGGCACTTCTACAGTTCTATAGTTCTAAAATCTGCACCAAACCCACAACCCTCCCTTCTCCCCACTCGCCAGTACAGGCTCCAGACAACCTTTCAATACCTTCAGGCCTTGAAGTCAAACAGGCATCACAAACTTCAGCAGAAGGCTTGTTTATTAGGGTACAGCACATACACGTCCACTCTTCTTCACATTTCTGAGCTACATGTTCATTAGAACATGACGCCCTGCCATATGCCCAGCCAATTAGGCTATTTTTAGCTGGCAGTTTGCTGTGAAACAGAAGAATGATGTTAGTCCTTTGTGACGTTTCCTCTACAAATTACCTTACACCACTATGTGCAGGAAAGCATGGGGCTAGAGAACAAGTAGTACAGTGTTATACCTGCCTATCATAGCTTGGACAGCATGTCATAAGTGTTTGATTTTTTTCTTTACCTAAAGGGCAAATCTTTCCCAATGCTGTAGAAGTAATACAAATAAAAATATTAAATCTGACATGGACAGAAAGTTAGTAATTAACTGATACACTCTACAGCACAATGTCCAGCCTCTCTTAAATTCCTTACAATTTTCAAGTAGGGCACCAAGAATTTAGCAAAAAAGGACAACTGTTTCAGTACACTCCCAACATCCCTTGTACAGAATGCTTGCTAGCAAATACGTTACTGAATGAAGAACTGTTCAGAAGCTGAACTACAGACAGCCACACCATGCAACATTTTGGCTCTCGCTTAAATGGCACCCACTTTGTTATTGTTAACAGTCAACAAAATTGAAAACCTTGAAGTTAGAAAGTCTTTCTTTTGTGACACCATTTTGTGATTTACTTTTTTAAACACTTAGGAGCCTATTCAGATTTAAGAATTTTTTCTTTTTTGTGCTCTTTTCTTCTCATCAGAGTTCACAAACATCCGTGCTGTAATTGACGAGCTAACATTGTACTGCAAATACTTCCATAAACTTGATCTGTAGTTATTTTCCTGTAAATTACTGCACCCCTCTGTTGGTACATTTATTTAGAGTCATAGTTACTCTTTCACAGTCACTGCATGCTATCAAGGACTAATTTTGTCATACTATTCAAATGCTGTTAGCATGTTATATTTAAAATTAACTTATCAGTTCAGTAACATTTATGTGAATTGTGACATTCCTTAGACTTACCATTTATTCTGTAATTATCACTCTCCTTAACAGGCCAGATTTCTACGGAATGTTTTTCTCAACAGTATGTATATCTGCTGTCTACCAGAGTTCTTCCACAACAGGAAAGATATGGAGGCTAATAAGAACTGTTGACATACCAGAGATACTGTGCTGTCAAGAGTTGGAATAGACATTACAGTACCATTCGGCAAAATACCAGGGGTCTAGATAACAAAACAGCTGAACTGGAAGTATTAAAAAATGGATATTTTTACATAATTAAATCATTTCTACTACTCAGCTATCAAAAATGCATTACCAAACCGAATAAATTCAGTATGTCATTTTTTGCAGTATAATTCTCATTCCTCCTTTTTGAGGTTGATGAAATATAGGAAAACAGTGTATTTTAAAGATTCAAGGTACATTTGAATTTGATGAAGTAGCTTATAATGGGTACCTTCTTCATTTTCTCAGTTGAGCAAAATTATAAAGCTACTGGACTCAACCCAGGAACAACTGAGTTAAATTCTACTGTTTATGAACTGTAGCAAGTCAGTTTGATCTCAAGGCCTCCTTTTAGCCTTCAGAAGGTGAAAAGCTTGTAATGGCAGATAAGCCACCTGAGAGCTAAACATACTTTTATGTGGTAATAGTTACTGCATAATAGAAAACAGAGCAGTAGAACACAGTGATCTGACCATTAGGATGAGGACAGCATTAGAAACAATCTTCCATTTTACAGCTACCATTACCACATCTATAATTGAAGTACCCCATTGTTTGTTTGTTTTCAGAAACCCCTTACTTGTTCTAATATGGAGATTAAAAGGTATTTTTTTCCCCCCTGCATTTTCTAGTTACCTAACTCAATGGAACATTGTCACCTTCCTACCATTCTGCAAAAGATTTCTCATTAAAAATTTCAGAAAAGACAGCAGATTGGGGTTATCAGCATGTGAAATATTTATCTTCCAAGCTGGAATTTTGAATGTTTGATCTGTACTGAGAGACGATTTTCAAGCTCTAAGCAAAATCCCATGAACCATCTGAATCTTGAAAGAAAACTGAGAGTGGAGGTGACAGAGAGAGTTTTATGTGTTCTGTAAATCTTATCTAAATATATACATACCCACACACACACTAATGAAGACAAAGTTTTTAAATTGAAGTAGTGTCTCTTAACAAATTGTCAGAGCTCTATATTAAAAGGCAAGATTCTGAGGCCTCAGATTAAAATTTTCAACAACTTAGGTATGGAAGAGTCTGCAATCAAGGTGCTTTTGAAACTTTTACCTTTTGCCCCTCTGTGACATCAAATACATTTTGTGCTTTTCTAAAATAAAAGGAAGAAGGCTGCTGCTAGCACAATTTATGTGGAACTGAAAGTCTGTGGCACACCTGTAGTAAAAGCTTTCCAAAACTGATAAGGAGGAAGAAAAGTCCTAAGCTCTACAGTATTTGCTGCACTCTTAATTTACTTTTTTCAGTTTTCCTCAGTGTAACTCTACAGCCAGAAAAAAAAAAACTGCATTGATGCACAGTTGTCTAGATATTCCTGGACTGAAGAGGCCTTCCCATAAAAAGGAAGAGACACAAAAATTCCTACCTTCCTTAAGCCATTCAACTCTTTTATGTGTAAATATCCAAGCCTATTATCACAGCAACAACAGGGGGCAATTTCTCTAGAAGCAGTGAGTAATTCTGAGTACTCTGAGTTGTTTTTATGATTCCCATATTTGATTAGAGCACCAGCTACTTCATAAGAGAAATAAGTATTCTAAACAAGGCTTTTAACCATTTAAAAATAACAGTGGCCAAAACATTTTTCTTTCATAAACACGAGTTTAGATATAAAATGCACATTGGCTTGCATGCATCCATTTTATTTGCTATCCATTGTTACCATAACAACACTTCAAGGCATCAGTGCTTAAGCGTTGTAAAGTTACCTCATACCTAACATTGACAAGCTGGGGATCAGCCTTTTGACATCGAGAGCAGAAGTAAGTCATCCTGTTGTTCTCTCCTAAACAACACACAGTGATTTTCCCATTGCATTGACCGCAACTTCGGCACCTGTATACTTTGTAGTGTTTGTAGAGTGGAGATCCAGTTTTGCGGCACTGAAAATGGAACATTTAAAACCCAAGTTACAGACCCAACATAAATTATGTCAGCCTTTGTACAGTTCATTTGAAACTAAAATAATAATAAAAAAGCACCTATGTAAACCAATCGCTTAACGACTAAACAAAGATATTGGAGGCAAGCTCTTAACAGCGACTGCCTGTATCTCGTCTTCTTTTATGGAAATAATTGACATTAAATCTGGCATAACAGGATCTAAAATTTTCCACATGTCAAAATAATAGACAGAAAAAAAATCCCCAAAAATATAGTAGCATGACATAGGCAGTTATATGCTTGGGTTCCCTTGAATTCAGACGGATCAGCTAAATCTGATTCAGCACTAGTCTCCTTTGACCAGGTACCTGTGGGAGTGTTTTTGGAGAGCTTATGAGCTCCAATCAATGTACAGAAAAGCAAAACCAAAAGAAACAAAAATATCCCTACCACAGAGCCATCTCAGTCCTGATGCTACTACAATCTACATTTTGGGAAGGCAGATTGACCTGAAGAACTGTGCAACACAGAAGTATTCCAGAGATTCTGTAGGAATCAGCTTGAGCCCAGTAAAGGTGCTCAGCGTCATCTTTGCACTGGTCACACTGGTGACCAAAGCCACTTGTGAAAAGCTGCTTGGCACTATGACATGCAAGCACATTTGTGGAGTCTAAGTCATACTCCTGCTAAAACTGGCAGAGAAACAAACCAAAAAAAAAAAAACACACAAAACAAACAGCAGTCCAGCAGAGCTGCAGCCGGCTCTGCAGAGCCGCATGAGTTTCTGCACCACAACTGCACGTTCTCAAGCACAGCTCAAACAACCACAGCTGGACTGACAACACCAGCCCAGCTCTGGCAGGGTTCAGTATCTCTCCCTCCTTAAGTCAAAGACTCTTGGTGTTTCCTCAAAATACAGGTGTCTGGGCACAGCATATTTGCGTCCCCATATTGATCAGCCTCAGTGAGCAAGAACTGCTTCTGCTTTTGACTATACAATCCAGTAATTCAATCAGAGGGAATTAAGGATGTATAGCATGAATATTCACAAGCACTTTGCTTTTTTTGTAGATTTCTCCTTAACACGTACGTTAGTTACTTATTAGTAGTTTCATCCCATTTGTTATTTGAAAAATAGACATAAACAACAGCTTATTACAAGAACAAGATCACAAGATCTTTGCATCTGTAAGATGTTAACACTACATATAATAACATGGTATGATTCCTACAACAATTATAGTATAAGAACATTATACAAGCAATGATCAAGCACTACTATTCTTATTAACCTATTTTCATTATGCTTTTATCTTTTAGAGGCTTTATGGGATTAGCTTATCCTTTAAAAGCACTTGACTGGTGAATAGTTGGTAGATACAGGTTATAAAAGTATAAGATAGGTAAATTGAGCTACAAAAAGTTTAAATTGTTTATTGTCAGTCTAAAATCCTATGACACATTCAAGTCTTCTAGTATTACAAGTAGATACCAACCTGTTTGCTTATTTCTTTATCAGTCAACAACATAGAATGACAAGATTTCCCTAGCCAACTGACTAAACACTACTCTTCAGTTGGTTGGGGGAAAGCAGAAATTCAGGTAGGCTATTAAACAAACTACATTTTTAACCTCTACAACTGATAGACTGTATTAGATGTTAAGATGTTAAGTGCTTTCCTCTTAGCCTACCAAAAAACAAGTTTCTGTCAACACTAGCTCCTTGCCTTTCATGAAAAATATGAGAAATAATCATTACACTGATGCTGTTCATTTCTCTGCATGCAGCTTAAAGAAAAAAAAAAAAAAAAAAAAACATGCAAGAAATAGGTCCGCTTCTCTCTTTCTCTTTTGGAAAGATAAAGAACAACCAGAAATTATTGGGTTTACAGGGGAAGAAATGAAATCCTGTTGAAGAGTTATGACAGTAGGGAAAACCTTGAGTTTATTTCACTTCAGCAGCCAAAAAGGTGACTTCAGAGGGGGAAAAAAACAGAATTCACAACCTATTTACTCAAATAGATATACTTTCAAGTTTCATAAAAGAAGCTGCATGAACTGAATTATCTTCATACTTCCCTGGGGTGACTTCTGGCTCCCAGTTTGAAGAGTGACCTTATCTCACCTTATAAGCACGTGCTTAACCTACATCAATTCTGACATGCTCAGAGTGACATTACAGCACATGTAAAGCAAAACTGTGCTGAACTGGCCCTCTGGCAACACGTATGTCTTCTTGCTGCAACTAGGCCAACATTCTGCACATTCTTACAGTCTAGAGACTCCACCTTTCATCATGTGACAATCTACAATTAATAAAGAACATTTAAAGCAAGAGTCCTATTCACTGAAACACTTGTCGTTGCCTTTTTTTTTGTTCCCTTCTCTCTCTCTCTTCTGTCCCCTGTGTTTTTGTTTTTTTTTTTTTTTTTTATTACAGTTTCCATTAGATGATCAAATACAGTTGACATGCTGGAATCAAGTTTTGGAGGTTTCTCAGGAATGTGTGTCCATACCTTATAAAAAAGCAGAGTAAAGTCACGTGTCATTTTCACCAACTGATGTATCTGCTCATCTGTCAGTTGGCAAACCTGTAAATAACATAGGCGTGATTTTCACAATATTGCTCTTAAGCAACAACAGTAGAAAGATGTATAACAACAGGCACTCCAAACACCTTCAGTTGATGTGGAATTGCATTGCATCCTGTTATGATGAGTTCTTTGACTTCACATTTTATAAATACATAAATTATGTAATTTGTATATATATACATATATATAAATCAGTAAAATATTAGTCACATTCTACACTACACAAACTCATTGTGTGAATAGCAAACAATGTATTTTGCCTCAACAATGCAAAACATTGACTAAAAATTTCAGTGGTTGATCTTTATTGACCTAAGAGTTCCTGATCACAGGAATCATATGGAGTTAAACACTTCTTAATTTCCCTGTGGATTTTATAAAACCTACCTATCATCAGAAACTTTTCCTTGTGAGAGATCTTCAGGAAGAATGCTGGAGACAGAGGCATAACAGTTAAAGAGATGTAGCAACCATATTTCTGTTATGAACTCCAATTTTAAATCATATTTTAATTTCCTGTGCCATCTCAAATTGCAGATACATGCTAACACACTTTGATTAGTATCTAGGGATGAATTAAGCACTGAAACATTTTGTCCAGAGGGGCTTTGAAATGTCACCTGATGCTTTTTTTTTTAATTTTTATTTTTTAAATTCTTCTGGATAAGACCCTAAGAAATCTGATTTACGTAAGAAGTTGGTCATGCTTTAAGAAGGACATTGGACTAGATAACCTTCCAGATGTTATTAAAAATGGGTTGGAAACAAAATATGCTAGAGAAAATTAACAGATGCCTCCATAGTTTCAGTAGAACTTGCGTTCATATTCCACAGAAACCAGGCATCAGTAAGGTTAAGGAGGACAGTTCCATGGTTCATTTCTTGTTTTAATTAATGCTTTCAACAACAAAAGTGAGATTCCCATCCTGTTATTCTTACTTTGACTACTGGATACACAAGTAAGCTGCAGATCCTATTGACTTAAAATTTTAATTCAGATGAATCAAATGTAGAATCTATGCAATTTTTGAGTAACATACACCAAAGAAATCAAGCACCAAGACTCATTTTTATAGGAATACTTAAATATCAGAACTTATAAACAGCTGAGAGTGCACCAATAACCCTCCTCAGACCTAGATGAATATCCACTCACTTCAAATGGATAGTCATCATATCCATGGACGTCATCATACAGCTCTAGGAAAGAATAAAATCTAAACCGATCCTATGAAGAACTTTCAGAAATATTACATATAACAAAAACTCTCACTATTTTCACCTGCTTTCTTTTACATTCTGTATAATCTCAGTCTGTTTTGCTAACAGACTTGTTTTCAACATGCATGTTTGAGGATTTTTACCAAAAAAGTATGGTAAACAATGGCAGAAAAGCACACTATGCCAGCTAGCAGGAAAGTAAGTGGAAGCGACAAACTATACCACAAACTATTTTGGATAGTAACTGAGCAAAGTAAACCTGAGCATTCTTCACTTTATTTATGGGCTGTCAATTGAAAGGCAGCACAACATGATGCCAGACAAGGTCAGGATTTGAAAGTTAAATGAACTCCCTAGAAAAGAAGTTTCAAGCTGTAGGACTGAAGGCATGGCCTCAGCAATTATGTCCAACTTGGGAGACAGGAGCAACAGGTTCCAAGGAAAGCCATGACAAGTATCTCCAGTTATAATGATAAAACTAGAGTTTTAGTGCATTGGAATAAGAAATGATAGGTGAGAAAACAGAGGAAGATAAGATGACAACAAAACATTATACATTGTGTATTTACATTCCTAATACTTGTGTGTCATTAAGAACAATCTTGGTACAGTCCACCTACTTTAACAGCTGGATGAAGACCACTGTCAAATAGTGCTTCATTTTTTATGATATTTCCCACTCCGGGTAATACTGTTTGATCCAGTAACACATCACACAACATGCGGGTTTTCTGCTGCTTAATCTCACTTTCTGCTCTTAAGAAGCTAAACTTTGGAGAGCAGATGTCCAAGCTTTCCATCATTCTCACTTTCTGCTCACTCTCTGCTGCATTTCTGGAAGAGAAAAATAAACTTTTATATATATATTCATTAATTTCAGATGTATGCTAACATATCAGTACAGTTTTTAAAACAACACATGAAAGTATAATAGAATAGTATACACAGGTAACACAAAATGTGAAAATACTAGTCACAGGAAGAGGCACGGAAATGATATTAACCTCTCCCTCACAAAACTGCTCAATGATACATGGACAGATCTTGCAAGCATTATACAAGAAATCATTCCTATTTTCTTTATATTATCTCAGAAACTACTTGTAAGGTCCTTGCTTTAAAACTACTTCCAACATTGGAATCATGTGTTTGGACATCAACCATAATGAACTATATGGCTGCATGGGTTTGGTAGTTTCAACATGACAAAGATATAATTCCTTAAACCCTGATTTTATCAGATTAAGTACAATCAAACTGAAGAACAAACAGTTGCAAAGGCTTATAAGTCTCATAATATTAAATTTACATATATATATATATATAACTTGAATTTACATGTCCCTTTTCACCCAGGAGTCTAAATGCTTTAAAAAAATCAAGCTTACTATGTTATTTTTATTAGCAGCAGAAAGTATGTGCTGATGGACAAATGCATCTACATCATGGTAATTAGTAAATATCAACTTACTTTCAAAAAGAAAAAAATAAAACACAACCCTGGGGCCATAAATGTTTGAAACCAGTAATTGCCACAGGTTCTTATTCTTGCTAAGAAAGTTAGACTTAAGTGAAAATTGAAGGAGTGATGGGGTTCAGCATTCAGATAAGAGGACTGAATTAAATCCAAGTTTCGTTCTCAGTCTCAACACTACCTAATGAGGCCATGGTATTGAACTATTTTAACTGTATGTAAAATCTGATACAAAACCAACAAATTTAGATTTCCATAAAAATATACATGGTGTGTTTAGGAAGTTTTAATTTTATTTCTGTGTATCTATGACAGTATTCACCAAACACTTAACATTGTATGATTTTTCTACTACATTCTTAAAAGAATGTTACACATTTAAACCAAGCCGTGCTTTTGTTTGTTTGTTTTTAAATTAGTTAGTTTTCACTTTACCTATATTCTGTTGTCACCCCAAAAAAACAAATAGTATCTTCAGTAAGCTGTATCTCCAAAACTGGTAATGCACCATTTCTGTCTTTGCTTCCATTGGGATTAATGCGCATGGAACCATTCATACCAAAGTGAATCCTTGGAAAGAAAGAGAGTTCTTATGGGTATTTAATCTTAAAAATTTTTCCAAGCTTTAGAGTAGTCTATTTATTTAATTTATGAACTATTCTGACCAGTAAGTCAGTAAGTACATAAATTCTGGTCATTAAGAGTAACGTGGCAACAAATTACTTGTTTGCATAGTGTTCAGTCTCCAGAGAAGAACTGTCCCATCCCTAAATTAGAAACACTCCAAAACATAGCAGTTTTCAAGTGGTCTTCATAATTCATTATGCAAAAATCAAAAGTGATTGTTAACACACTTTTCTGGTGTATTGAACTTAGCATTTTTTTCCACCCAGTATTCTAGCTTTCCATAGGTTCTTAAGTCCTCAGGGAGACTGAAAGAAATGAGACTGCTTCAGACAATATACTGTTAAATCAGGCAGAAGTCATCTGGTGTGAAAGGAAAGATTTCAGTCCTCTCACTGCCAACACTGCATTATATCAAAGCTACTTCCAATAATGCCATAAACAATGCAATTAACATCTGCCATATGCTGTTTTCTGATTTATTTTATTTTATTAAACCTACAACCAAGGCAAAAACTGCAGGTCAATTAAAAATTAATAAAAGAAACAAACTGAAAAATGCACAGATGGCAAAGTAGTGGAACAGACACTTTCAATGATTTCTTTTACAGATCACTAATGCTTTAAGAAGTCTTACATTTTATAATATATTCTACTAGGAACTAGTATACTTGAGCAAAGGACAAGTTTGACTGTAGTCCCATAAATTTAATTTATTACAAATTTACCTGGTATGTTCACATCCTGTCTCTACTTCTTAGATTATACACTGTATATCATAAAAGGTGCGATATTTTGTAGCTACAAAAAAGATTTAACAGATGAAACTACTCATATGACAAAACAAACTGAACACCAGAGCATATGTCCTTTTAATGTCTCCTTATCACACATCAGGAAGGATGGGCATTTTAAGTACTTACAGTCAGGTAAAGGCAACATTTCAGCAAGCATAGTCTAAAGCCAATTCTTTATGTAAGAATCCTCATATAATTTATTCATTAATTTCCTTTAGTTTTCAAAAACCTGTGTGCAGCACTTTCTTCTTGGAAATGAGTTAATATACATATTTTGGCTGGTTTTGTTTGTTAGCCACTTCCCATTCTCAAGTGCCATGAACAGTACTACACAAGATTAACTAGTCAAAAACCAAAATAAACCAAACTCTTACATCCTGCTATCAAATGGGAATGCACTAAAATTTACAGAAAGTTCCTTTTTAGAAACAGCATTCACCTTAATAGCTGGTGGTTCCATTAACCAAACTTTGTTTAAAAGAAACATTAAAAGGTCAGTACTGTTAGCTGCTATAGTGACCTATCAGTTCATGACCAGAAAAAATAATTCATGATCGTTGCTACACATTTACGTTAAGAAATTTACAAGATTTTACTCTGTATTTCATTATCTTTGATATGCTGAAATTGGGCAAAAGAATTCTTCTCATTTTAATTACTAACAGGAAAAAATACTAATTAAACTTAGGATCTATTATTAAATGACAGCTAATTGCAAAAAAATGACTTTTTGTTGTTTTAAAGTAAAAGGGTAAGGTTTTAGAATTAGTGTTACACAATATCATTAGGCTTAAACCATTTTTTTCCCCCTAAAAAGAGTTCAATAGCAACACAGTCAATATATTACAAGGAAATATAAGAACACCGACAATTCACATTATCACATTCTATGTGCCAAGATGTAATTCCCAGTCAAGACGGCAGATGTCTTTCCTTTCAGGGATTTGTGGTTAATAATTATGATCCCCTTCCTAAGAACATTTTTGTCTGCTTTCAGTTATACAAAAATATAGATATATTATCAATTTTCAGAAGCTTTTCCAAATCATTTATGACTCCAAATACATGTCAATAGCACACTACAGAAACTAAGCCTAGTACAAACTCTCTCACATAACTTTCATTTCCTTAGCAAACCCTGCAATCCATGCAGGCCTCTCCCGCACAACTCACTAGTATCACAAAATTTCTTTTCAGCTTTGATTTTTTTTTTAAAGTGATTTTCAAGGCAAAGTTGAATTATTTTTTTTTTTTTCCTAAAAACTTGACATGACTTTCTTCAGAGACTTCTATGACCTTGTTTAAATCGGCATCAAAAAGTAGAAATACTAATTTCTCCACAGTCATTATTTGTACTCCTAAATAGTTGTCCACTGTAGATTGCAAGTGTCTTGGACTTCCTTCATTGGCTAATTGCTACCCATTAATGTGTCAATAATTCTGAAATAGCCTCATTTGCAAGCGAGGCAATCAGTAGCCAAACTGTATAAAACAATTCATGGTCAACTTACCTTCTTCCAACAGGCAGCCCTTCCCCACCTGAGAAAACCCAACAGCACGATATGAGTTAATTACCTTTCACGGCCCCATCTTTCACAAGATAGGCTACCTAGGTTTGTCTGACAAACATTTCCTGTGAAAACGTGGTAGTGATACTGAAATCTCAGCAGATGAGAAAAGCTGGTTTTATTATGTTGAGAAACTGTACAGACACAGAATCTGTGTAGCAGTAACCCCCATGACAATAGTGTCCTATATCTGAGTTTACTTTAATAAAGAATACATCCTCTGAAGGCCTATTCCTTACTTCCTCTCCCAGAACAATCCTGACAGACAATCTTAGATGCAGTTTCTGAAGCCTTCCTCTAACTCCCCTCAACAATTTGGTTTCAGATGCACAACATACATTTTTTAAAGCAAAGAACAAACATCTTAACTACAAGAAAACAGGTAACTTCTGTCTCCCATGTAGAGGGCACCTTTCCTGTACATAACTTTTAAAACACTTCCAATCAAATAATCAATGCAACTAAAAAGATTTCTTAATACAATTCTAAAGTTAATTTAAATGATAAATTGATGAAATTTAAATTTACTATCAAAAAAGAAACAAAGGATATTCCCCTGCTCATGGCAGGGAGGGTTGGAATTAGATGATGTTTAAGGTCCCTTCCAACCCCAACCATTTGATGGTTCTGTTTTTTTTCCACAAAGTATGGTATATTACTGCATTGACAAGGAAGCTTAATAATTATTTAATAAGTTTGAGGACTAAAAGATCATATTTACCATACTAGAACTTAGCCACATTTTCTTTCTCTTTGAAGATAACTTATGCAAAAAGCTTGCTTTCATTTCTTAGAGTAATAGCCTTTCCTCCCTCCCCCATACTGTAATTCAATTTGTACAATAAAAAACACTCCTTTTATTAATTTACTCCTTTGCTTATGGAATTAATTTGTAATACACGTAATACATTCATAAGCACTGGTAAGTACTTATAAGACTATAAACTTGCTGTTCCACAAGAAAGGGTGACTCTATGCTAGTGATTCTTGTCAACTGTCATCTTTCGTACAATCATCTCTAATCTTACTTTAAGTTAAAAAGCAAATACCACCCCTGAAACCCGGACCAGCCTTTTTTATGGGATCTTTTTGTTAACAAAGTTTGAGGCATTTTAGGTATTTTATTAAAATGTTTGTTCACATATTAAACCTCTTTTCTAAATTAAATTACTGGAAATAGACCAGGGAAAGACCACTGGTATATATCTCTCAAACAAGAATATTGGGGATGTTTTGTTCCTCTGCATTAACATTTAGCTAGGTGATGCCCAGGTCAATTTCCAGGATAACCCAACCTTTTCCACTGAACTTTCAGGCATCTTTGGTAAATCCCTATATTTCCCCTTTCATTACATCCTAGTCCCCATATCCCCCAACACTGTTTTAATTAAAAACTAGAAAATATAAACATCTTAGAATTGCAGTAAAAAGTCATGTATACAACAGCAGTTTCCTAAATCGTCAGGACCTATACATAATATCCTTAAGAATTAACTTTGAGTGAAGAGTCTTTTGATATACTGTGGTAACTACTATGACAGCAGTTTTATTAAGAGATTAAAGACTCCAATATAAACAGCTAAAGAGTTTGGGCTACTTTCATTGTTTTTAGACTTCTCTTTTGTTCCTAGAGACTTTTCACAGGATCACATATCAGATTTGGGGCTTCTGGTTTTGTTCTATGGTGTACACCTTTTATCGCTTTCTTTCATTGCACTTTTTAGCATTAGTTGCTAAAGCATTTAGTATTAATTACTATTAAATTACTATTAAAGCCACATGTTTAGTTTGCTTATACACATGCAAGTCCTTAAGTCGCATTCCTCTAACACTAAAAGGCATATAGCACTATACCTCATAAACAGCAGGTTTGCTGCCACCAAAGGTTTGTCTACACATCATTCCTGGTAACTTCTAATATCACTGCCTTTATCCAGTGTGCAATCATTGTAAACTGTTATACCAGCAGTCAAGCATTTTCAGTTCCATCTCTCTTCTATAACAGTCACTGGCAAAGCATTACATCACAGAGTTTTAAGGTGATTTAAGGTAGATACTATTTATCAGTTTTTAATGAAGAAAAATCATGACTCAACACTTCTGTTCAAGAGCAGTCACTACGTGACAAAGACTATATTGAATGCAGAAAAGACTGTTCTCTTATTTAAAGATTGAGAAAAAAAATAGAGTTTCCTGATTAAAATGAAGCATTTCAAGGAACAATTGTTCTTTTCAGATACCTCTACATGAAATCTTAGACTAAGAAAAAAACAGTAAATTATCGGAAACAATTTAAGTGACTATCCAGTGTGTCAAGCTCTTAAAGAGAGGCTGCAGAGAAGTTTCTCTGTAACACTAACTTCCAAATATCTGGAACCGACAACGGCAAGAACATTAAAAACAAAACAAAACAAAAACCCACACAACTGAAAATGCACAGCTTGAATACACAGAAAACTTTTTTCTCTCCTCTTACCTCAAAGCTTTCTGATCAAAATACATAAAAAGTTCCTTTCCCAATGTCTCCACGCCCCTGTAAACATGTCCAGTAAGAAAATTATGAACAGAGGTTCTTTCTTCACTCACAGCAGTCTGAAAATGAGTACATACACATAAAGATTAAAACAGAATTTATAACACTCTGATACCAGCATCAGTATGCATTCAGCAAGTAGCTGTATGAACTAATTTTCCAATTTAGACAACATCAACCTTTTTCTCCTTAAGCATGTCTATCAAAACCATTGAGAGTATCTACCAAGGATGCATACAGTCACTATTACTAAGGCTGTAACTTAGCTACTTAGCTCATTCTTTTCTCTCTTCCCCTCCCCCCCCCTTGTTTTTTTTTTTTTTTAAATCAGGGTACCATACCTTTTCCTTCAAGTCATGAATTCAAAAATAGAGTTTCCAGCTGATATAAACTAATGGGTATAGTTTGAACATTAAACACTTGTCAGAGTGTCAGCTTTCTGCCATTTGCAAGGCTCCCTCCTTCTCCAAATACCTCTTGCCAGAATTTCTAGCCATGCTAATTATATGCTTTCAGCGTTTCAGATTGCATATTAGAGTAACCTCCACTGAGACCATCGAGACGCTTCTCTCTTCCTAACAGCTGAAAGTCTAACCTCAGATGATGTTGAACAGCAAGTGGGACACTACTAGAAGAGAAGATTACAATAACTGTGTGACTGAAGCAATGATCTTTTCCTGCATAGCACATGAAGCTTCATAACAATTAAAATAAGAGACCTCTACGGGTTATCTGGTCCAAATCACCTGCCCAAAGCAGGACTGACTTAGATCAGGCAGTCCTGGGCTTGGTTCAGTCAACTTCTGAGCATCTCTGGGGATGAGGTTTCTCCTCTCTCTGCGCTCTTGTTCCAGGGCTTGGCTACTGTCATGGTGGAAAAGTTTTCCTAACATCTAATCAGGATTTCTCCTGTTATAGCCTGTATTGGTTGTCTCTCATCCTATTGTCCACTTCTGACAATGGTCTAGCTCTGTCTCCACACCTTCCTTTATAAACAGACAGAGAGAGCAATAAAGACCCAGTTCCATCAGCCTCTCCTAACGCATCACGTTTCAGCCTGCTAAGCCTATCTCTAGTACATTACTATATTTTCATACTGGGGAGTTGAAAACTGGACACGGTAATCCAGATGCAACTTCAGAGGTGCTGAGCAGAGGTGCAGAATCACCTTCCTCAGCTGTCTGGCTACATTGTTAACACAGCCCAGGAGGTAGCTGGCCTTCTTCCCCAGAAGGGCACACTAGTAACCCCACTAAGCCATTTTCCACCTAAGCAGCACCCATGCCCCCGCCATTGCATAACATTATTCTGTTCCAGGTGGAGGAATTTGCAAGTCCTGCAAATGCTGAACTTCACAAGTTTCTGCCAGCTCATTTTTCTCAATGTGTCAGGGTCCCTCTGAGTAGCAGCTCAAGGTCACTGAAAGGTTACTTTCAGCCCCTGACGAAACCAGCAAACAATAGACCAATGGTCATTGCAGCCCTAACTGCAAGGGACAGATGCAAGTAACAAAGCTTCAGTAACAATGCTTAACTGCAACATAACCATATATGAAAGCAACTCCAGCAAATCAGCAAGGCTTGAGCTGATAAGTGAAATTTCAAAGCTACTTTCAAAATAATCCCCCCCTTTGTTATTACCCTGAAATTATATACATTCAGAGCGTTTTTCAATTAATGGATTTCAATTAATGGATTAATTTCAATTAATGGATTGAGAAAAAATAGAAGTATTTTTTGCATGACACCAATGTCATTTACTTTGCCAATTATCAAAATAAGAAAGCAAAAATTTCCTTCTTGCATAACCTGTTCACTCCTTCCAATAAAAGTATTAAAGGAAGTTTGTATGCAACAAGGTTTCCTTTGCATTTAAGGCACTCAAGTTTGTTTAAATTAAAACAGAGTAAGAAGAGAAAGGGACGGAAAACAAACTTGCCTTTCAAAATTTTCTAAGTTAAATTCATGCCACTTCATTATCAGGAAAGCCCTTATACTCATTGTAGTGTGGATGCTCTTAAATACTACAGTCCTCAGCAATGGTCTAGGCTTAGGCTATGGTTAACAGCTGCTTTTGAGATCTGAAATGCACAAGAGCTTTGCGATGGTCATTTGCTGCTGAATAAAGTCAACCCTGAGCTGACTTCTGCTGTATTAAGTTATGAACATTGAAAGGCATTAAATTTTCCTATGAAATTGTAAGAGTAACTCTAATTTTAAAAAGCTTGGTCCTAAGGGATACAGGCCTAATCTGTTGGTGGCATATCTTAAACAGATGTATCTTGAGCCACATTCTTACATTCATTTAAGTATTATTTTATTCAGCCTTAATCCTTAACAAATTTTCTTACACCGCAAAGGGTATTGGAGGGGCAGTCCCCAACTTTTTGTCTGAAGATATCTAGTACACTTAGCTAGGACTTAAGTGACACAATTTCACTCAGCTGAGAAAATAAATAAATAAAAACCTAAACACCTCACCACCTACATAATTAAAACCAGACCCAGGACTGTCACAGCTCATTAGCTAGACCTGCTCATTTATATAAGCTTGCTACCAGAAGGTCTCACAAAGCCCCAACAGAGTTTTATACTGTTGCATTAGTTTATGCTGCCAGCAAGAAAGATAAAAACTAGTGGAGAAATTACAGTCTGTACCGAGAACAGATGCTACAGCCTTTATTTGAATAGCTGGTCTAATTAACACGATGCTAAAAAAACAAATGGTTATTGACATACAAGTTAGTCACTTAACAACACACACACAGCCGCTCAACCTCTGCACACCCCGCCCCTGAGCTCAACCGCGGCCTCCGAGAGGGCTCCCAGACTCAGACTCAGACTCAAACTCAAACCCAAACCCAACCCGGCCCGGCCCTCACCGCGCCGCCGGCCCCGGCTGGCGGAACGCAGCCCCGCGCCGCCCGCACGGCCTGGCCGCGGCGCACGCGGGCCCGCAGCCGCTGTGCGAACAGGGCGAGGCACAGGCCCTCCACCATGGCCGCCGAGCGCCCCGCTGCCACCGCCTCTTCCCTTCAAATCTCCCGCTCGGCTCGGGGGCGGCGCTGCCGGGCTGGGCCGGGCCGTTAGCATCCGGCGAGAGTGAAAGAGGAAGTCCCTGTCATAATGACCTCGGATGGGAGCAAAACTCCCTAAGCACGTTAAACGAAAGGCTTTGTTTCGCGAGAGCCTTCAGAGAAAACACGGTATCTATTTGTTTTGCTCTTAAGCGTGAACTTGTAGTGGCTTTGAATACCCAGTTAGTTGTCACAGGCTTCCCTTTATTCTCTACAGCTGCCCTGCAAGTACATCTCATCGTAAGACTCAGTGCACGACTGGAAGTTAATTTCGGCCCTAAAAGAGTCAATATTTAATAGGATTTGCAGCCAGCCCGTGTCTGTTTACACATAGAAAATGTTCTTTTCTCTGCTGCATTTGTAAGAAATCCTAAGTCAGCATGGATGTAATAAACTCCACAAGTTTTGGGAAATTCTGAATTTGGGAAATTATGCCCGAAGGCAGGCCATTAGGTGCCACCCCCTAACATCCACATCATGAGGCACATCACGTCTTTCAGTGTCTATGATTTCGTATATAAACAGTCCACATCCAATCTGTTATCAAGGCACAGGCTTTGAATACAATGTGTCTAATTCCTAAGAGGATGCGATGGTTTTACTCGGGTGGGCAGCCGAGCTCCACCACAACCGCTCTCTCATTCCCCCTCCTCAAAGAGGAACGGGCAGAAAATACGATGAAAAGGGCTCAAGGGTTGAGATAAGGACAAGGAGATCACCCAGTAATTATCGTGACGGGCAAAACAGACTCAGCATAGAGAGACAGTAAGATTTATTGCTTATTACTAACAAGCTAGAGAAGTGAGAAACAAGGGAAGGAAACCAAAAAGCACCTG
>CM021768.1:43935397-43989108 GCA_011076525.1 Nettapus auritus | reverse complement strand
CCACCCTCTTCCACCTCCTCTCCCCAAGCAGCACGGGGGAATGGGGGTTATAGTCAGTCTATAGCGCTTCTTCGCCACCGCTCCTTCTCGGTCACTCTTGTCCCCTGTGCTGTGGGGTCCCTCCCACGGGATGCAGTCCTTGCTGAAGTGATCCGGCGTGGGCTTCCCACAAGCAGCAGCTCTTCAAGAACTGCTCCATATATGGGTCTGTACCATGGAGTCCATCCCTCAGGAGCAAACTGCCCCAACCTGGGTCCCCCATGGGCAGCAGCTCCCCCTAGACCCCCTGCTCCTGCGTAGTCTCCTCTCTCCGGAATCTGCTCTGGCAGGGGTCTTCCACAGGCCACAGCCTCCATCGGTGCAGGTCCACCTGCTCCACTGTGGTCTCCTCCATGGGCTGCAGTGTGGAACCCTGCTCCACCGTGGTACTCCATGGGCTGCAGGTGGACATCCTGCTTCACCATGGTCCTCACCACAGGCCACAGGGGACTTCTGCTCTGGCGCCTGGAGCACCTCTCCCCCTCCTTCTTCACTGACCTTGGTGCCTGCAAGGCTGTTTCTCACTCCTCTCACCCGCCCACCCTTCCAGCTACTGTGTGGCACAGCATTTTTTTTCCCCCTGTCTTAAATATGCTCTCACAGAGGCACAAAACAACATCGCTTATTGGCTCAGCTCTGGTCAGCAGTGGGGCCCTTACCAAACATGGGGCAGCTTCTAGATCCTTCTCACAGAAGCCACCCATATGGTGGCCCCCTGCTACCAAAACCTTGCCATGTAAACCCACTACAAGGATAAGGGTTTTTTGTTTGTTTTTCTTCCCCCCAGAAGGATATGACTAAATCAGGTTAAAGTTATTATGTTCACTGAAATAAAAGTATGATTTCAGATGTGCTAGTAAAGTTAGAATATGCTGTTATATGTAATCCCATTCCATGCTCTTGAATCCTGTTCTTCCAAGTCAATTAGAAATCACTGAGTAACTCTGGTTTCTGTATTCACATTTAGCCACCTTAAAAATATACTAACAGTTCATATTATTTGGTTATCAAATATAATGTGTTTTGTGATAAGGGAGTTTATAACTGGATATTTTTCAGTGGATGGCTGGTGCAGTGCGTTAGGTTGGGTTTTCAATTCCACATCTATTTTTGCAGGTGCATTTCCAGTTCTGACACTAACCACTTTAATAAGGTTCTCTACCCCTTTTTCCACTCACGTACACAAGAGAATTTTAACTAGAGAGTCTGCAGTAACTCAACTATTGCATGCACTTTAATTCACAAAAAGTTTAACTCAAGTTTTGTACAAAATGTTGGTGAGCTTTATGTTAAAGTGTTTGGTGATGGTTGATAAACATTTGGGAGTTTTTTTTTTACTTTAAGAAAAGCATTTAAGAATGCATTTGAAACATAGAGGAGCAGTAACAGCACAGGAGGAGATACCAGTCTGACAGTTTCATAGTTTCAGACAAATGCTAAATGCTGAGTATTGGTTTTGTTCCACAGTGTGAAGTGCAAGTACCTCAACAACAGCAGCTGAAAGAGCAACAGTAATTGAGGAAAATTATTGCTGACACAGTTTTTTTTTTTTTTTTTTTTTTTTTTTTTTTTTTAATGATGCAGTAGTGCAGTCAAGAGAGAAATACATAAACGCTTCTGTTTTACAAAGTTCTAAGCAGAATAATCTTAGCTGCCTTTGTAACAGTAGTTCCTTGAGACAGGAAATCTCAATTGCTGCCGTTCAGTTTCAGCTTTGCAATTCCAAGATGTTCAGACTATGGGGAATGTATTTTGTAAGAGGCAAGTTTTAAAAGGAGGCTGATGGATTGCATACAAAATAAAAGCTTTTGTTTAATTTATGTCAGAGTTCTTTGCTAGAATATAACATTTTTTGGCAGGTAATTTCATCAATGGTTGTTTACACTTTATTTTGACTTTGAAAAATCCAATGGCCACAAGAAATAATATCTTCAGCAAGAAATTAAATGTGCAAATTTCAAGAACAAACGAGCATATAAATCCCACAAGAGTATAAGTTTAATATTTGACCATTTTGTACTTCCTGTCTGCTGTTCCATCAATGAAATCATAGCATTCTATTGTACTATGATAATAGATGTAGCAAATAATGGCAAGTCACCTGTGGTGAAAGGTAAAATCTATTTTTGCAACAGAAATTGAGTAAATCTACATATGCTCATAAATTTATCCCGTTATTATAGCTGTTTGCACAGCTGCCTCTGTTACATTTCCTAGGGGCATTCTCGGGTGACATTTCTTGATTTGTTTGTGCATTTGCAATATTTACATTCAGATATTAGCATACAGTAGAACAGTGTGCTCACAACTGGACACTCATATTGTTACTGACATAGTTGGCACGTACTGCAGCTATGATCTCATTAGACAATCAAATCAAAAATACACTTATTTTTAAAATTTCAGGTTTCCCAGAATTATGAAAAGCATACACATCCTTTTTGTTTGTTTCCGTTTTCCAGAACTTGCACAAGAGCCCTGATTCCCTGCCTTGTTGTACCAGTTCATGGCTCAGGACATTTGACATAAAGCTGATGTGGTCAATTTGCAAGAGTAGAGCTACCAACATCCGATTGCTCAAACTCTTTGTTTTATGTGCATTTTCTCCCTCAGATTAATGTGTTGTCCTTAGAACACTGGCACACAGTTTAAATACATTTGTTAAGTTTGCAATTACCAGAGCTTTGGAGAAAAAAAAAAGTTGGCAAGGAATATTATCATGTGGCAAAACCAGACTAACTTAACTGAAATGTCATGTTAAGCCACATACTAAAGTTCAGTTTCTCTGAATGGAACACAAAATAACAGAAATACACAGAAGACAAGTGCACCCTGCTCTTCTAAATCCAACAGTCAGAAGAACCATGTCAGCATTGAGATTCTCATTAAGGCACAGTTTTTTAATTCTGGCTGGTTGAAGTATACAATGAAATACAAAGATATTCCCTTTATGGTGACAAAATCTTGGATAAGAATTAATAAGCAGCAGATGACTGATCTATTTCATGGTTGCCTAGAGAGTTAATGCGAACAGTTAAGTTCACTGAAAGTTACTGATCGTGTAATCCTAATGAAATCCTTCCTAAACCTTGTAAAAACATTCCCAAATCCTTCTAAATTAAGTTTTTTAATGCAATTAATCCAAATAGTTGTGCTGTTAAAGGAATGTGTTCTGGTTATGGATTCCTGGTCTGCCAGAACATTTTGAAAGTCACAGTGTTGATAAAGAGGCATAATTAAATTATTTTTTGTTAGTTATCTCAAAATAAATAACGCCTTGGTTGGTGGGATCCTTTTGTTTTTGTGAAGTCCTTACTTTCTGTTACAGCAAATATGTTATTGTAACTTAGTTTTTTAAAGCTCCAGTTCTTGTAAACTAAAAGAGGAACTTTGGAAATTGCAGTAAAAATATCAAAATAACATGATTAACTAAGCTGTGAGTGACAGTTTTAGCATAGGAGTTTTCTGCATTATTGCAGTCACAATAAAATGCTACTTACAGCTTATGTACTATTCTCACTGAACACAGAGTATGTGTTGAAAATACTTTTGATTAATGGATTGGAAGTAAGAGAGACAGTTGCGTCTTAACAGTACCGTCCTAATTTACACTAGTTGAAAGTTGGACGCGTTCTTAGTGTGCCAATTATTATACTAAACAAGAAAGTCAATTTCTTATTTATAAGTTTAATATATTGCACTTCAGGTAGCCAAAACAGGACATGAGTTTGACAGATAGAGGAGGCAAATTATGTGTACAGTTGTCTATATAAAAAAAAAATAATATATTGATATTGTCACAACAGTACAAGGATTTTCTTGACTGGAGCTTACTAGAGCATTATGAATGACTGTTGCAAGTTACTTAGTAAAAATATCTTATCTCTGCATCAATTCTTGATTTCCCTAGAGATAAACAAATAATAATCCCTGAAAATCTTGGCTAGTTTGACGCATTAGTTTTCAGCAAAGTAATTTTGTTATTTTTAGCCAGGAATAGAAAATTAGCTCTGGGTTGATTTAAAACACCAAAAATCATTCATATTTCCTAAGACACCTTTGTAATGTATTAATTTTTTTTTTTTTTTCCCTCTGGGAAAAAATAAAAAGGAAATAAAAAGCCGAACTAATCTAACTTAAATCTGAATTTTTCTTCTGTGTGGACCAAAGGGTTACATCCATGAGAAAGGCTTAGACTTACAAGGAGAGAAGCAAGCTATTCACTCTGCCTAAAATTCAGTAATCATAGAGGTCCATCGACTACGGACTATGGTCCATCTGATCTATGGCAAAAGGTAGGCACCTCACCAGACAGTGATTTAGAGTGGAGGCCACATGGCGTCTTTTTCTGTATTAGCCACACAGGGAACAATGCCAGTTCCTGCTATTGTACACCTTTCTGCGTTACTTCAAGCAGTCACCTATTTTCCTTATGCAGTGTAAGAAGAGCTGTGTCTAAGAATATGATTCACATGTTTGCTGAGCTGGGAACTGTCTGGAAGTGCCACAAAGTTGGCTAGGTACGTCTCAACGCTCTGGGTTCACAGCAGTGAACCACTCCCTTTAGTTAGATACCTAAGCATAGCAAAATTAAAAAACAAACAAACAGAAGACAGAATGTGGCAGCTTTATCTAAGCCATTACAGCAATCTGTTGATACTTGGATAACCTCTTGGCACATCCTTCCCTGGGAATTAGAGAAAAAATGTTCCTAGAGTTTCAAACTCCTGAGAAAGTATGCAGGAAATAGGATATAGTGTTCTGGACTGCAGCTAACTTAGTCTCTCTTGTCAAAGTGCTTTTATTTTGCATAACATACTTGGTCTTTAACCAGAGCAATGACAAGAACGAAGGAAATTTAGATTAGCCTGGCATTATTGAACCTAATTTTCAGCATCTGACTGTGGAATGTAGCCACCTCAGACTTCACATTTTGTAATATAAATATAACTGTCTCTGGAAGGATATTCTCATCTTAGGCTGTGATCTTGCCATTTACTGTAACAGGAGCTTATGGGAGTATGAATATAATTTTGTCAATTTGGGAGTGAATCTGAGTCTTAATGATGTAGTTACTATGTTATGCTATTAAGCATTCAGTATTCATCTACATCCATTTATTTATATATTGTAATATATATATATTGAAGAGGAATGTTTTACTACTAAAGAGATTCCTCTTTCTCAATCAAAGTGCATAGTAAGCCAGTGATAACAGCAGTTCCTTTGGTGGCAGGAGACCAACAATCCATATCAGATTGAGTGCTTTGAACGTAGATATACTGTTTCTTGTGCAAGTATTTTAAGCTAGCAGGAGAGCTGCAGAGGCCACAATAATTCTTGTTACATTCCTGTACAAGAGTTGGCCTGGTAAACATAAGAAACTACATGTCTTGGAGCAGAGATTACCTAGTCAGTTCCATCCACACATGATGTATAAAGAAACTGGTATCTTCAAGTCTTGATACTTGAGCATGTCCTAAGGGAGAAAATTGGCCACGGCAGAAAAATAGCTTCCCGGGATCACAGGTATCTATCTGCAGGGTTAGGTGTCCTAAAAGTTGAATGCAGGAAGGCCTGTTTTGGACAAGTTATATCTAGGTATCAGACCTCAGAGATCAAACTATTACAGACTAAGTATTATATTTTTTGGAGGACAAGAAAGATCAGAAAAATATATGGATTCCTTCAGAAATGTTCTGTGTAGTACATACAAGTTATGACATTTCAAAGTTCTATAACCATACCAAGCAACATCCAGTTTCTTTCCTAAATGTTTCTTTGCCCAAAGGGGCAAAACACCTTTTACAGCTATTAAATGACAGAGAAATATTGTAGAAGAATTGAGTAAGACACAGCCTAAATTCACAAATTAAGTGTTTAGAAATTCCAAAGCATTTAAAAAAAAAAAAAAAAAAATATATATATAAAAATAAATATATTTTATATATTTGTTTTGAAAATTATAAACTTTCTTGCTCTCATTCCATTCCTAATTAAATCCTCTGCTTGCCTTAAGGTAGCCAGGTCCACCAGCATAAGTGCCTCTGCCCATTCACAATAGCGTAATCTAATTTATAGTCATAGTTTAACTTCATTTGGAGAAATGTTTTGAGAAGTTTGACAGCACTGTGGAACTGCCTCAGGGTGTAAGTAGATCTTACTGAAGCTGGATATTCATGGAATAAGTACAGACAACTTATTGAGCAGTTTAAGAGCAGCACTGTAGCTACTGCATCTTGAGACACAGTTCAGTGCCAGGAGTTTTGTTTGTTTTGTTGACGCATATTGTCTCCTCTCAAATAAAATAAAATTTCCTTTGTTTGTCTGGAGGAGAAAAGTGAATATTTAAAACTTGCAGTAGTTTATTCGAAGGGTAAAGTCTTGAAGATATTTTAGAAAGTGTCCAGCAATAGCCCTAGGCAATCTACCTGTTAAAACAGACAAAAAGGAGAAAATTGGTACCTGGAGAGAGGTGGAAACATTCTTCATAGCCTTCCTGCATTGTATTTATAAATACAGTGCTCTGAGGTGTATTCTTTAACTGTGGGTTACTTTTAAGAGTGACACCTCAAAGAAAGATGAGGTAGAAGAAAGTGATCATGGGTTGAAGAACTTGCCATCTTTACTTCAGGTTTAGATGTTGTACTTTAATGCTATCCTGAAAAACATTAGAATAATATTTGTTTAGAAACTTAGATGTTATTATAAAGTCCATGAAGCTCTAATAACAGAACGAAGTGAGATTTGCAGTGCAAAGCTCAATGAGGGCCGTAGCAAAAACTGACCTAGCACATGCAACTTGGTTTTACTTCTCTGTTACACAAACAGTATAATTCTTTGTACCTTGCTGCAAGCCTTTATCAGCTGCCTATCTACGTGCAGCACTCCATTTTAATTAGCTTCAAGATTCAAGGCTTAGAAGGAATAGCAGGGGTCTCTAATTATCTTCACAAACTAGTGATCTGCCCAGAAAATAAGGAATGAATAAGCATTAAGCAGTCAGAAGCCAGTATTCAATCACAGAGAGAAGCAGGAAGAGTGGAAGATAAAGAAGTGTAATTTTCACTGACGTTTCAGGGCCTTCAAAATTACTAAAAAGATATCCTTCTTTAGCAAAACACGCCAATTGTAGATGCAGAGTTTTTGTTGTTGTTTGGTTTTTTAATCCTTATCAATAGTGTTGGACTAGATTCTTTAGGATAATTTCTTTTTCTCATATCTGTGCAGTATTTTGGATTTTTATTTTAAATCTCTTTGTTTAAGCATTAGTAGCATTTCTTGAAGGACTCTTGTGAGAATGTTTTCCAAGTGTAATTACTAATTTTTCAGCCCAAATTCAGGGGGGAAAATACCACATTGTTCTTTCCTTTCTTCAAAAATAAAAATAAAAATATTATGACATTGCGATTAAAATCATTGCTATTTACAGACTGGCCTTGACAAGAAAAAATAAATAAATAAATAAATAAAGGCTGAGGATTATCTCTTTAGCAACTTTTGAATCAAAGCTGCATTACTGATATGAAGCTAAAAGGCTTTTCTGTTCTTTATATAATTAAAAGCAATTGTTATTATGGAAATTTCTCAGAACAGCTGTTGTATTGGAAGAAAGGTTGTACTCTTGTCTATCAATAATCCTTTTAAATCTCTGACATGATGCATAGCTTCTCAAACAATGCCTATAAATAAAACAAAACTGGATACCTTCCATACATATGTTTATTACCTTTACTTGTGCCCCTGTCAGCGATTAGGTAAGAATACAATAACAGAATTCACACTGGCTCATGAAAGTAATGTGAATGTCCTTTCCTGGAAACTTTATTTCTACTTTCCTTTTCCAAAATACTTCACCGTGTCCAAAAGCAGCGTCACACTTCATGAGGAAGCCATACAAGCCATGGCCCCAAAACCTCACAGTCACTACTTTATTCTTGAACCATTCTTGTCAAGGGTAACAGGAGAGGAGAGACCTCGCTGAGTTTGGTAAAGGCTAGAGACGGTTTTGAAATAGGACAAAAACCTTTAGCTCTATATGAATTTCTGCCTTTCCATGTGGAAAGCAGAAAAAGGTTTTTGCTTCTTTCTGGAAAGCAGCCTATCAGCACCATAGCTGAGGTTTCCATTTTGTTCCAGGCTCTGGAAGGGGGAGAAGGACCAGCCAAAAGTTCTGTGTCCCCCACACCAGAGGGGTAAGAAGTAGTAGGATGCAGAAGGAAAGAAAACAAATGTCACTCAACATCAGATGACTTGCTGGGTGTTCAGAGTGTATGGATGGGGTGTGTTTTTGCTCTGTATTTTGTAGACTCGAGTAACTCGGAAACAGACAAGCGGGACTTTATGTAGAAACCTCTCTTTCCAAGTCAGGGCAGCAGCTGGGAGGAGCAGCTCGGCACGACGGGATCCTCAGCGGGGAGGCTGGTCACGGAGAAAATGAGTCAGCAGTGCCCCCTTGTGGCCATGGCAGCTCACCGCATCCACTGCTGCCTTGGGAGGGGATACGGCCAGCCGGCAGGTCGAGCGAAACCATTATTTCTCCTTTCGGTGGCACACGTGAAACCGTGTCTGGCTCCATCAGTTTGTTTAGGTGCTGGAGCACATGGTGAATTGAGACTGAGAGAAGGGTTTGCTTAGCAGAAAGGAGGCGAAAGGCTTTCTACACTTCTCCAATTGCTGTCTTCACCTCCTTAAGGAAAGGGGAAGTTAATAAGGCTCTCCCAAGAGGTGCACAGTAAAAAGAGAAGAGGCCATGCAGCACACACAGCAAAGGAAATTTTGACTGAATACAAGAAAAACCGAAGTTCACAAAGAGGATCCAAGCACAGAAGCAAGTTGTCCAGGGTGTATGCAAAATGTCCATAATTAGAGAGTATTCTTGGGAAGGACCCTGGGGAACCAGATCTCACTTTGAATTTGGCATTGCTTTGGGCAGGAGATTGGACTAGCTGAACACTAGAGGTCTCTTCCAATCTGTGCATTTCTATGATTCTGAGATCCATACTGTTTGTCAGACAGATTGCTCTGGCTGTTTCTGAATTTTATATGAGATACTTCATGTTACTTAGCTGAACTTCAAACTCTGTTTTGCACCTGCTGCAGCTCCACCGTCCCCTCCCCCCCTTTTTAGTACTGAAATGCTATTTTTAAGAAGTGTTGGCAGAGGACTGTCAATAAAGAGTTGTTGTTTTAACTGCTATGGCAGTAAGAGGTGGGCTTCTGCACAATAAAGTTCCTCATGATTTGTGAACTGGAGAGACTTGCTGTAGCAGCAAGGCAGCTTGGCAGTGTGTAACCTAATAGAAGCTGATGGGGAAGAGGTTTGACAGGAATACTAGAAAGTTCAAAAACAACAAAACCCTGCTTTTATATATATATGAAACCCTGCTTTTATATATATATTTCTCAATTTAAGGGTTGGCAATACTGCAATAGTAGAAATGGTGTATTCCTTTTGCCTTTGGATATTTTGAACTCTCTTTACTGAATTTCAACCTTTGTTTTGAGTTCCTTAAAGCAGGCTTCATAAATGATTAGAATTTTTTATTAGTAGAGTGTGGCCCATCACAGGCTAAGGAGGATTGTTGAGAAAGTAGTAGTGAAGTAGTAGTGAACTGTGCCTGTCCTAGTAGCATGATTGCAAGTCAGATCCAAGGAAAAGAGAAGCTACATAAAACAATGAATAACAGGGTCAGCACTGTAAAAAGCTTTTGACACTTGAATGACAAGGAAAAGATTAATGTTTGTTACTAAATAGAATCTGGTGAGGAAAAAAAATACAGAACTGCATAAAATAAACCAAAGAAGGCCTATAACTGCACTTCAGAAGCACACTGGATGAGGATTCATGGCATTTATATCTACAAACAACGTAATACCTGAATCATGAAAGTACAGAGTAAGAAGTTGCCCCCAAAATAACATGCTGTAGTAGTTCTAGGGTTGAACAGATTCTTTCTTGAGAAGACTCTTTTTGTAATTGTGGGAAGGTTCCACCATGGTTCACAAGAGATTTTATAGAATATTTACATAAATAGACTAAAAACTCTTGAGGCTCACAATGACCACTAAAAATCTTATTTTATTTTATTTTTTTTTCTTTCAGATATTGCTTTGACCATCTGGAGGCTGATTTACTAGAAAGGAAAACTACACCAACAAGCTACGACAGAAGATTATAGGAAAAGTTGCAAACCACTAATGAAAAAAGTCAATTATACCATATAGGTAAGAACAACATTACCTGTGTCATTATCTGGGGGGAAAAAAATATCTTGAGAATTCTCCATCTGTAGAAGGCTCTGTCCAAAGTAGTTCAGCTACTGTTAAATAGGTTTTGCCCTCAAAGATGTAGAGGATGCTGATTTCTCATACATCACTTTCAGTCTAATATGCTGGTTTTGGAGTGCTTTAAGAAAAATAGCTTGCTTTCTTCTAGAAGTTGAAATTTTTGAGTCTTTTTCTCTTTAACTCAGAGTTTACATCTCAGGTAATTCAGCAGTGCTTCTTTTCAGAAAGTAGGGATCTGGTTCTGTGTATTTTCCTCCAGAGCATTTACAGTGAGCTGATTGCTGAACTGTCTCAGGTGTCAAGGTTTAGAGGTTTTAAACCTTGTCAACACTCTTCAATTTCTGGCTTGAAACAAAAAACAAATAAAGTCAGTGAAGTTTTTTTAGTAATTGGTGTAATGTGCGCCCTGTGGTTAACATAGCAAAGCAGGTGGGCAGCCTCCTTTTACGTCAGCTATATCTTCCAAACACTCTCCTCCAAACAAAAGGTATGATGAATTATGTTGTGTGGAGAGGTACCTTGGGATTAGTGTTGGGCCTGGTCTTATTTAACATCTTCATTAACGATCTGGAAGAGGGAGTAAGCAGGCCATTAATTAAACTGGAAGATATTACACAAAAATAATTCTAAGGTCCTAGCTGGACTAGAAGCAAAAGCAGACTAAAAGCAAAGACTGGTATTAAGAAAATAAGATGAATAGGGGGAAAAAAAAGTTTTTTTTTTTTTTTTTGTTTTGTTTTGTTTTGTTTTGTTTTGTTTGCCTGCAGCCACATCTGAACCATTTTGCAGATTGTGACTATGTCCATTTGTGTCACCTGTACCTTTAAACACTGCTTTTCAAGTAAACACTCATCACCTTGAGAGAAGTAACCAGTTGCACAATATAGGGTTTCCTTGTTTTTAGCAGGGATAAGAGGATAAGATATGAGAAGCTGTATGTTTTGTTTTCTTGCTTCATCACCAAACTTGTTTGATTATAAGATTTGCTAGAGTTCTTGTTTCTTTGGAGGGAATTAATTCCACTTTAATTCCTTGCTGAATTAATATTGCATCAACAATTTCATGAAATGTATTCCATATCAGTCTGTCCATGCTGCAATCACCCCTATTGTTTAATTTCCCTTTTAAATTTGATTTTTAATAGGAAAACAAAACTTACTTGCTTTGCTATGTGTCGATTTTTATACAAGACCATGTAAGGTACACAAAAGAGTAGTTATGATTAGCATGTCTAAAAATCAGGTACATAAAATCAAATAATACAAAACAAATCTGCTTGATTTTTCAGAATTTGTGAATGTAGTTTGTGTACGATAATCTGTATAGGCTGTATCGATAGAGAGTGTGTTCCCTGCTTGTGTGCCTGTGCCTACGTCACAATAATGTGGGCTGTATTCTTTTCCCTTAGACAAGTCAGTTTTTATAAATCAGGACAGCACAGCAAAGATTAAGTTTGAAATAAGAATTGTATCTGTAGGACACAATATTGCAGTTCTTGTGGTGCTTGGACTGTAGTTCTACTGTAGTTCTACTTATAAGGACAGGAAGCAGGCTCGTGATACAGCAGTGCTCTCAGGAGGAAGCTGGCAATATAGCAGAATCTGAATAAGTCAAGAAATAGAAAAGTATTACTACAAGTGCATCTGTCAATTGGGGGGATGCAGGAGAAAATGAGGAGGTGACAGGTTCGACAGGAAGAGAAATAGCATAATATGAAGTGAGTTAATGATGCCAGCAATTTTTAGCAGTTGAGAAGGTAAGAGCGGCAAAGGCAAGGTGGTATTCCATGATTTATGTGCAAGAACTAGGCAAGGTGATATTTTTGAAGTGTATGTTTTAAGATGCTAAGCTGAGTTCAGATGTTCAATTTCAGTGTTGTTCACGATGAACACTATAATTACAAAAAACATGTTGTTGGACTTACCCAGTTATTCAGTGACTTGCTATCTCTTGTGATCCAGTTCAAATAGGATGACTTGCTGTTTAGAAGTATTTATTGAGAATCAAAGGGTTGTTTTTCGTATGTCAGTTATATGACAAAAAAGGTTCATAAATTTCAATAGTGGTTACTTCTAACTTAATGTATTAAAACTGAAAAAGATTAACTCAATTAAAAATAGTTATGATAAAGATATGTATTTTTAAGAGAAGACCTTTGTCCTGGCCCAAGAAATTGAAATGTAGGGGAAAACTTAAATTGAACTGTAGCATTTTCTTTACGAAAATCAGTGAAAATAGAAGGGATACTTTTGATAAAACCTTTTGACAAAAAGCTACAATATAACTCTCAAAATCTCTTAAAAATCTGAAAAATCAAGGGATTTTTCACACTGCCTTGGCAAGAATATATTTTCAGTGTTTGCTGCAGTTTCAAGGTATTTTTTTTGTCAAAATTGATGTACTTCATTGCTGTTATATGTGCAGCAATATATATATATGCAGCAATATATATATTATATATAATATATATATTTTGTGAGCTGAGCAACTGTTGTTGGAATGAAGTGTATGGTATAGGTTTGATTATTAGTATGATCCTAGATTTGAAGATTCCTAAAAATAAATTTAAAAATGTAAAATTAGTAGATACTAGATATTGTGTTAAAGCAATGTTCATTTGACTGTCCATATTTCCAGGCTTACAGAGTATCTCAAACTGTTATTATTTTTTTGCTCTGATGGAGCTACTTGCAGTTGTAGGTATAAGCTGCTGACACTCTCACTTTTGGTGATGACTTCTTGTTCTAGAATGAGCTCAATATCTCTTCTGGAAAGACACCTCAATAATGTTTAATGATGAAACTTGAAGAAAAGAAAAAAAAAGTTATCTAGGAGTAGTACTCAGTGCATCGCAGGTTAGGGGGCATCTGAAAATAATGAATAACAGCTGTCAAAGGAAGCTTGTTGAAGTAAGTTTGCAGTAAATAGTAATAAATCATCTTAGAGCACAGCAGCAGAAATTCTCAGTATGTCAGTTGTCAGGTCAGCTTGTAGTATGGTAGTCACTGGTCACTGTGAGGACAGTAGCTTATGATAAAGAAAATAGGATGTGCATTCATCAGTGTATGACTGATGTGCTGACACAACCCTAATTGTGTCATAAACACAAGAATGCTGCAATAGAACTTCACCATAATGGACTCAAGGCCGTAAATAAATTTTACCAGCTGCTGTGTGGAAGGAAAATCTATTGCAAGAATTTGTTTTTTATGGGACTACTGAAGAGGTGTTGATCATTGAATCAAATCATGAATTCTCAAGATCATCGTAATCAGAGAAGGCAAAGTATCTTTTTGATGTAGGAAACATCTGTTAAGGAATTTCTCCTGAGTCTCATCAGTAGTTGGCGAGTGTTGTTGCCTTAGCAATGTTTTCATTATTGCCGTGTCTATAAAACAGCATAATATGTTTTATACTACCAGTCTTTTCTGTGTTCTCAGTGCAAACTAATAACAAGTATTTTAATTTCAACTTGTTAGAAATTGAAACAATATATAAAATAAAATAACGTAGTGCTTTTTAACAGCATATTCCTATACTGTGAGCTACACATGTAGCTCTACTTTAAGAATAAGACCTAGTTACTTTTTTAACTTTTCTGCTACAGTTTTCTATACACATCTCATGGGCAAAGGAGATGCTTTACAGTGAAGCCTGTAAGGCATATTCTCTTGTTCAGTGGTGCTTGGGCTGTGCCAATCTGCTGCATGAGAGCTGGGCATATGCATATATGCTCTTCATAAGGAACTATGTATTTTCAAACAAAAGGAAGAAATTCATATGGAGATGTTGATGGACAAAATATTTTGTCACTATGCTCCTTTAGTCACTATGCTACTGTTTCCTCCAATTTAAGCAATGATTGAAGAAAAAACTCTTTTGGTGTTAGAACAGTTGTGTATTACAGATCATGCACCACAACATTAACTTTGCCTGTCAAATACACCACCTTCTCTTATCCATTCTGTGTTTATAAATCTTCAACAGACTAGTATAGACAGCAGAACCAAATGAACAAACAAAACAGCCGTACACATTTGCCTTAGAAAAAAGGATAAGGATGAAAGAAGGGGGAGATCTTGACTAAGATGCATGCTAAAAGCTGAAGCCATCAGAATTTAAGTTATGATGCATGATTTGTTTTGTATAAGAGTTGTGATAACAATGCAGTTTGAATAAGGGAATATATAGTATTCTGCTTTCACTTCCTTTTGTCATTTCGTCATAACATCTGTTACATATGGCAATACTCTAATTGATTACATCTTTGAAAATGTTACACTAGACAAAATGTTAAAATACAGTATCTTCATTAGATTTTTGCTTTTTCTGATCGTTCCTAACACATAATTATTATCTTGTGGTGGAGAGTTCAATGTATTTAATAAGTGTTTTACAAAATATTGTTTTTTAACTTCATACATGTTGTCTTTCAGTTTTCTTTGCTCTTGTATTATAAAAGAGAATGAACAGATTTACTACATCAGTTTTGACTTAGATTCATTGCTTTTCAGAAATTATGAGCAGTAGCCAAGTATTTCATCTACAACTTGAAAAATTTTGGAGAAATGAGTTTAAAATATATGCAAGTGTATGCATTCTTGTCCTCCCTACAGCATATCACGCTTTAGGAACATGAGTTGATCTACAGTTGACCTGGCTGTATGTTAGTATGCTCCCTGATAGTTCCTCTTGTTTTTGTCCCTGCTCTGTCAATCACCATCATCAGTAATTACTTTTTATGCATTGAACTCCAGTAAACAAATAGGTACTTTTGACTACATATGGAATATCATAATCTCCATTTATATGCTAATAGTGTAGAATCACTAACTTTTTATTCTCTTGAAAACAACCTTGTATTAAATGTACATAGCATCTTACTACAAGAAAGTTCAGTACAACTACACAGAGCTTGTTTTGCTGTGTTAATAACTGTACTAAAATTACTACTAATCATTATCACTGAACTATTGAATAGTATCTTTATATTTAACAAGTAAGTTTTAGCTGTTCCTGCAACTAAATTGCAACTGCAAGATCATTAATGTGTGCAACTGACTGGACAAATACAAGCAGCTGGCTGTGCGTAGTTGTGCCTGAATTCTTACAGGTAGGAAAATTACTTAGCTAAGCACTCATGCTTTTTCTGTAGTGCCAGATGTTCAAGTGGAAAAGGATTAGTGTTAACATGGGAACCTTAACTGTATCTTTAAAGACATATCAACTGCTGTGAAATATCTGAAGAATTTATTCTAAATCTGAGTTAAAATAACTCTGGTAGATGAAAGTAGTGACATGGCTATGGAAATTACCAATACCATAAAAAAAAGACAAACTTCCAAAAAATAAAAATAAAAAAGGCGTCAGACAGGCAGTGGCAGGTGTCATCTTTGGAGTCTGAGTACTTCTGTATGACTTGTGAATTTTTCCCATTTATTACTATCAAAGAGAAGATGAAACAGCTTAGCTTCAAGGTAATACCTAATCCCTTTACATCTAACTCCATGCACCTGGCTCTCTTCAGAAAGAAAAGCTATTCATTTTTCAGTCTCCAGCTTGAAACCAGCAGTTCCCAGGCACTGTTTGCCAATATGACAAGTTGACATGATGCATCAGGCTCACTGTTAAACTATCACAGAGTTCTAGGAAATAACTTAGTTTCCTAATTTTAAGAGTTAGTACTTTGGATTTCTTTAAAGGTTGATGTTAATGTAACATACGTTGTAGAAAGATTGATAGCCATGGATACAATAATGAGGTGGTTGTCATGACTGCAATACTTGAGAATCCCCCAACGTCTGCAGCAGATCTTCCTCAAGACAATTGTTATTTGTTTAGCCTGAATTCAAATGTTGCCTTATGTTCATCAGTGGATTCCCACATCATGTAGAGATGCATTGAGACAGACCATCCATAAGCCAGGAAAGGAACAAAGAGTGAGGGTTTTACTGGATGCTATTTTGCTATGCATCGGAGCAGACCAGAAATTGCATATATGGGCAGCTACCACATGTCCATATCTCAAGTGTGGGGTAGTAATTAACATCTGGAGTTAACCACTTCTCAGCTGAGTTTTAACAGAATATTCACAGATGATTAGCTTTTCTGAAACACTTCTGAGAAAGTAGATCTGTTCATAGTGTGTATGACCTAACTTGTTAAGAAAAAATGTTTCAATTTGTTGTCTATAGAGTACTTAATAAAGTATAGCTAGACTCATAAAATTAGTTAGAACAGCAAAAAAGGAGGTTAAACACATTGTTGGCAATAAATAGAACCCTAGTGTACCTCCTTTGACTTTATTAGGCTTACAGTAGGAATGAACTTGGCTCACTTCCTCTGGTTGATACCAACCTCCAGTTGCTGATGCAATTATTAAGTTAATTGTATGGATCATCAGTCTATGTCAACAAAGCTTTCAGAGTGCTTGATGAGATTTCAAGCGTCAAGCTGTGAGGCATTAAAAAATGATGAATTTACATCCAGGTAAAACGATGCCCTTCAGCTATAATAATGAATCACTACTTTGTTTACAAATGGGTATTCATCATGAGACATGGCATCCACAGACATTTTTGAAGGGGAAAGGCATTAGCAGAGTAAATGATCTTTGCAGCTAAAGCTGAATACACAACAAAGTGAAAAAGGAGAGCATGTCAAATTATCTTTTCAGAAAGGAATTATGAATGCAAGTTCACACTGGTGTTGCCTGACCCATATTTAAATATTGAAAAAAAAAAAAAGATACAAAGATACAATTCAGTATTAAGATGTCCTTCTTCAGTAGAGACAAATCAACACAATATATTTCTTCTGAAAGTTTCATTACTGGATTGAATTTCTCAGTTTACACTTTTAGACCCTGAAGAAAATACTTAATCTTACAATGAAAGGCTACTTCCTCCAGCATGCAGCAGGTGCCAGTGGTCTACCTCCCACCGTTCTGGCAGCCAAGGAGGATTCTACTATGTTGGCTATCCCTCCCCACACTATTTCTGTTGTTGGTTGGGAAGATTGATGTCATTGCATTAGGCCTGTCTGCCCAAATAACTATGTGATCACATCACAGGTAAATTTAGTGTAATTAGTTAGTTCCTCAAAGACAGTAAAGACTGTACAGGCTTAAGCAATCCAAAAACATGCACAGAGTTGCCAGCGGTTGTACGGTGTGGTTGCCAGCAAGTTACGAATACTGGGCAGGTTATCAGATGTATGCCCACTTGTCTTGCAGTCATACCTGGATTGTGCTTTACAGCTGTATAACTGGAATTGAATTGATTGCTTGTTACATCTCCAGATTTATCAGTAATATGTTCCATGTCATAATGTTGTTCTCATTACATATTATAAGTTGTCCAGAAAATTCACTATAATGGTAGTGGGTTATTCAGATGAGCAGTTATTGAATGCACATTCAGTACTGGGAATGTGTTAACATAACAAGCTCCACAAAGCTAATTAGAGTATAAGCCAGAGACACATACCTCAGCAATGAACCACAGATGATATGAAGATCTGGATAAGATAATTGCTAATTCGAAAGGCACCTAGCCTCTCACAATCCATTCTTCAGGAGATGGATATGCTATACAAAATGCAAGAATGTAAAGTGTCTGCAGTCAAATGATCCAGACTGGATACTATCAGTCTTACAGTGATTATGTCCTGAGACTCGCAAGGCAACCTTTTTAGGATGCCCTGTGTCTGAATGTCTTTAAAGTAGTCTGGGAGGATTCCTTCACAGATTAGATTACAAGTTTCTCAACAGCATAGGTTGACAAGTGCCCTGGTCAAAGTGGTGCATTTTGCCGGAACATTTGGTGTTGAGGCACTAAATGTTTCTGCTAGGTAACCAGTGATTCTGAAGGTAGGATTTATTTATTTTTTTTTTCTTTCCTCAGGGTATGAGGAAGGAATTTTTGAAGTCAATGAGCCATAAGCACTTGGTGTTCTCCTTTTTGTAGGTCTGAGCATCATGCTAGTCAGCCTAGCCACTGAAGAAAAGGGGAGGAAACCTCCAAGTAAACAGTTAAGACTTGCATACTGCTAACATGGGAGTTATCAATGTCATTAACCACTTTAGTCCCAGAGCTGGCTAAATTGAAAATAGAACTGACACAAAATTCAAGACAAAAGTTAATTTTCCGTCTTCAGTTTGAAATGTGCTGGCAAAAGTTTTGATTCTGAATTGAAATGATGGGTAAAGGATGACTTTGTCTTAGAAAATGCAATGAAATATGGAATCATTTTGTACAGCTTTAAGGCAATGAATAATATCTACATTAGCTATATGTTAGCAATGCTCACTACCATCATGCATTATTGATTCTTTTTCATGAATAAAAACATTTTTCCACTTTAGTTGTGGAGTTGTCTGCCAACATTCTGTGAAAAATTACAAATAGCTGTAGGAATTGTTTACATAAGGCAGGAGTATCCTTGTAAACAGAGGCTGGAAATGTTGTAATGGTTCCCATTTCTAAAACACATCACTAAAAGTCACCTTTGTATTCAGAGTTTTAATTTACAAACTCAAATGATTGGAGTTCATTTGGCTGAAGCAATTACTGCTTGTCTGCCTGGCATCCTCTGCAAGTTTATTGCTCCTGCAGCAGTAGTAGCATCCACACTTGAAACATGTTCTAAACAACTGCAGTTTACTACCCAGGGTGTTAAAGTAACCCTAAGTAGCACCAATATAATTTGGTATGGTGAGCTGTGTGAGATAGTGAACCATTTGTGGTGGTCGTTCCTGATGTCCGATCAGAAGCTTTAGACAGAGAGACAAGGAAGATAGCCGAGAATGGTAAATACTACTGCCATCTGACTGTAGTAATAATGAGCCTCCTCAGATATTTCTTAGTAGTCTGGTTTATTTTACCTTGAAGCAAAAGTGTTTGTGTATCAGAAAGTAGTCATCCTTCAACTGAAATTCTGGCTCCGTAACTTCAGTGAACCTTTAATATCAACTCGTTTATTATAACAAGCCTACATTTTTTAGGTTATAATTGTTCTGTATAATTTCTACTGAAAGAAAATATTTCAGTCTAGTACTGGGGACTATTATTATTTTTTTTTTTTTTTGCATATTTTTGCTCTTTCCTTATATACATAATTTACTCACACAATGAGATTTTTAATGCACAAAACAAACATATATATAATACAGAAAAGTAATGCATACAGAGTTACATAGAGGGAGCTCTTGCTTTGTTTTTTCAATGCAGAAATGCAAAAAAAAAATCTGGACAATGAATCAGTTTGAGTCAGAATTAAGATTATTTGTCATAGACTAAAACAATAGCTGATTGACTTTCTCATTTGTCTGATACATAATTATTAATTTTCCTTAAAACGCAAATGTTTTCAGCTGCTATTTGTTTCATACACAAACATTAAAATAATAAACTATGTGACATTGAATCTTCATGGTCAGTCAGTATTCAGACAAGAATTTTCTTACTCTAGGTTGTATAAAATGAAAACAGTAACCCTACAAAATTAACTGTAAAAGAATTAATACTTGTTGTGAACCTTATGTAGTTTGGTTGCCCTCTTTATCTTGGATTTGTTACCACGTTTTTGGTTCCCATCATTGTTAGCTATTATGTAATCTGTAGATGCAGTTAAGGACCTTTCATCTGTTCAGTGTGCTTGTTGTGTTTCAATTTTCCTTTTCCTGCAGTTGAAAAGCATTCCTGCTTTTCAGAGAATGTTTGAAGTCTAGCTGCTAAACAAACACTAGAAAGAATGAGGTTTCCTTCCTTGTTACTTATATGGGAACTTGAAAATTCATTTTTATCACAGATAAAGTGAACGCATTTTCTTCTGCAGGGAATCAGACAGGAGAACATACTTCATGGGCCCTTGGGGTAGCAGACAGAGTTCTGTGCAAGGAAAAGTGAAACCTGAACCAGAATCTTAGTCTGCATGTACTAATAAAACAAGTGCTCTAATTGCTGTGATCTTCTAAGAGTGGCTGACCTCTTTTATGTACTAATTTTCTGTCCATCATTGTATTCATCTTACACCTGTCTACTGTCTGAAAATAAGACAAAGTATTTTAAAAATCTGTTAGTTACACAGCATTTTTATTAGAAAATGGCAGCAGCATAGTTTATGAAATAATAATGTATAATATCTACAAGTTTTTAAGTTATTTACAATTCATAATGCTTTGGGTTTTTTGTTTGTTGTTTGTTTTATGGTTATGGTTTGTTTGTTTGTTTGTTTTTGATAATCTAGAGTGGTTACATGAATTGTCGTACTGTCAGTCACAAAGGGCTAAATAATCTGGCTGCTTGGAGAGGATGTTGTGCCAAGTTCTACTAAATGTGTTGTGAGGTGCAGGTGCATAGTGTTCTCCCATGTCACTCCCCATGAGTTACTCAAATAAATCTGTAGACCATGAAAGATTTAACAGAAATCTAGAATAAATTAAGATAATTTCAGTAGGATCAATGAAACTTGTCTGGTTTATAGAGGTGAAAATCCATTGCAGTGTCTTTTGAAATATTTTAGAGAGCAAAATTTTTGTCATACTGATGGGTTTAAAACTCCTAGAATGTAGATTCACTACTTTACCTGCTTAGGTAAGTTTACAGTAAACAGGCTCGCACTTGCATATCTCTTTAATATTTTTTTTACGGATACTTTAATTAGGTGTTTACTGTAATAGTACCAGTGTGAAGCTTTAACTAACCCTGCAGCATCAGTGGTAGGAATCAGTGGCAGCAATCAGTGTTCCCGAAGGTCAAATGCTCTTCACTGATAGCCGTGGCTGAAGAGTCTTCTTTTGATGTTGCTTGTATTATAAAGTGTCTTTGTCTTTTGGGAATAAGAGGGGAATAAGAGCCCAGTACTCCTGGGCCACCTAATTGCAGAGTACCCCAGGATGGGTCAAGAGACAGGATCCCTTTGTGCAGTTCATTGGTTTTTTTTTTGTTTGTTTGTTTTGTTTTGTTTTTGTTTTGTTTGTTTGTTTGTTTGTTGAGGAATGGAGTATATTGTGGCATAAACTAAAGAAGATTTCTGCCTCCTTGTTCCTTGCAGGCAGCTTGCTCTGTACCCCATTGGTGTTAGCCAGGTTAGGGTTACAGATTCTCTTTAAGGCCCAGCATCATGAGAATACCATGGATAAAATTATAACTGTAATATATGACTGTAAATCAGGTTTCCCTGAGTGTTCACACAGAAAATCACACTGGGAGTGGAAAGTGAAATATGAATTTTCCTCAGTCTAGAAAAGGGATAGAAAGGATTAGGTTAGAGAAATAGCACTTTTGAGTCACAGCTTTTAATCGCTGTTGATCAAGTTGCACCACAACTCTCTATCTTAAAATGATCAGAAATAGCTGATGTCAAGTCACGCTTTAATGAGAATTCTTGGCATGAAGTGGGTGATGTTTGTTCAGAATAGCCAATGAATTGTCATGCATACTTGTTGTAGATGAAAAAGAGTGATAATCTGAACTGCTTTTGTACAGATAATAATAACTAGCTAACAAAGTCTCATGAAAATATTCACTGTGTTTGTATTTTGTGAATCTTGTAATACATTTATACTTTTGTTTTATGTGCTGAATGTAGTTTCACTGATGTATGTTTTATAAATTATAAAAAATTAATTCAGTAAAAAATTAAAATATATATAAATCCAAAATAAGTAGGCTCATAAAAGGTGCTATAAAAATAATCTGTTATATACCCAATGCCTCAACACTTACTTGTTTAAAACTGAACAATGATTGGAATCTACCCAAATGTAGAAAAATGCTAAATGCTGCCAGTATACTGCCAGTATAAAACCAGTCTCTCTTGCTAGTATTCAGTGTCCCTAAGGGAGTAGTGACCCGTACACTGCCATCCATAATAGCTACTTTCTCAGGAACAGATGGGGGAGAGAATGTTTGTACAACCAACTTCGGTAAGTTGAGTTGTTTTTTCTTCATATTTTCTTCACATTTTATTGTGGTTTAGTGGCAATCAATGGACTCCAAGAGAAGATAGTCTTGCTGATTGAGGTTTCAGAGGCAGAAGCAGAAGAATCAGTCAGAGGAAGTTTTAACTCTCTACTTATCTGTTACTCTACATTGTTTTCTAGTTTGCCTTTATATTGTCCTTTCTGTCCAGCAGTGACTTTCTCATTGTTCATTTGTTTTTCCTGTAACTTTCAGCTCTTTATCAAGTTATTTGAAATATCATTACAAAGTTCAGTTTGAGTTTGGTCCTTTTGAGCACTAAAATATGAGAGGCCTTACCACAACTGTCCAAGAGCCAAGATTGTATATGGGAGACAAAGAAGAAAAGGAGTCCAGGAAGTCTTAAATTAGGATTTTCCCCATCTCAAACAAAACCTACAAGACAAAAATACCCCCACGGTTCTTAGCAAAGGAGGATGTTTCTGATAGCTATCGTCTGATTCAGACAAATTCTTAAATAAGGATAAGCAACATAACTCACTAACTAAGTAGTCTTCCCCTTTGACACAAGTTCCACATTCTATCCAGAGTTTATGACCATGGGAAAGGAAGTAAGAATGTTCCTAGATTTTTATGGGTCAGACCGGCAGAATCTGAGCTATTCCAGAGGAGTCTTATCTTCCTCTTCCATGTCACAGTTCCTCTAGTTCATGAAGACAGAGAGCTATTCACAGCATGTCTAGAATGATTCAAGAGCTGAAGAAAGTTCCCATGCACTGTGACAACACTGTTAGTTGGGCAGAGCCTCTTTCGTTATGAGCTAATGGCAGGAAAAGACTTTTTGTCTTTAATTGGTACATTAGTACAATAGAGCTGCATTCATTGATAGTGGTGAATTGTAAGAATTTGTATTAGCAGAGCAAGAAGATCTCACTGGTGCCTGATTTTTTTTTTCCCCTCTTTTTGTTTTGTTTTGTTTTAGTTTGCAAACCCTGAAGCACTCTTCCCTATCCTAGTGGGTGGAAGGAAAGTAACAGAATGCATTGTAGAAGGCAGAGAGGACAACGTTGCACACAAGATGTTGAGACAGTCACAAAGGTTTCTTGTTGGGGTCTGTACCTAATGGCACACAGAGACATAAATAGCATGAGATAATTCAGGAGAAAAAGAATGCTGCAAGTGGTGATGATAAAATGATGATGAGGGTGATGGTGACATTTTTTATACCATGCCGTTCCTCTACTGCTATATAATTTTTGTGAGGATTTGCTCAAACCCCCTATTGGTTGTTCTTATTTCTGACGCTATTAGCAATGACTGGCGTATGCTAAATAGGTGCAAATGTTGCACTTTGTTTGGTTGGTCATGTTATTGAATAATATTTCCTAAAAAATCAAATAGCTATTATCTACTCTGTTGCACCATATGTTTTGATTTTCTCTAAAATTAACTAAAATTTACAAAATGGGAGACAAGGAACAGGGAGGGAAGGAATGGTGATTCTCTTGCCAGTGGTAGTTGCTTCCTGTGAGAATCTACCATACAGAGCACTTGATGACAATTGGACTGAATCTTCTAGTGGAGCTTCCTCGAAATGAAATTAAATTCTGGGATCTGATACAAGGTACAGTAAGTGGGGGTGAGGGAGATATTCATGTGAACAGTGTACTGTGGAAATAAAATAAAACCTTAATGCAGACACACTCTGGGAATAGCCTGGTGATAGAGAGACGGGGAGATCCAGAGCACGGATCAGGGAGCAGGTAGAAATCTCAGAGAATCATGAGTTGGAAACTGAAGTTGTGGGCCCTGATTTCCTCACTCCTGATATAGGAAAGCAGTAACTGTATTCCTGCTGTTTCTGTCCACAGACATAATGCAGTCACAGCTGAAACTTGGAAGTAGGTTACTACTGTTGGCATGTGCGAGGTGTAACGTGAAAATGTCTGATAGATCAGGATTCTGTATTTGCATGGTGCTTGGTTTTTGAATGACACCATTGACTAAATTGATTATATGGAAATTCAGGGTTAATCTAATAACCTAAGCAGAGTGTTGTATTCAGTAAGTCACACACTTCCAGTGTTTAGATTTTTGTGATTTTTCTTTTAGACATTCCAGTTATTTCCCTGTGGTTTTATTTCCTTTCTCAAGAACAGAATTCATAACCAACTCATATGTTTTGTTTGTTTGTTTGTTTTGTTTTTTGTATGAGAATCGTTTCTGGTGATTATGATTAAGGAGCTGTCCTGTACAAAACATATCAAGGGATGTGGCTCTGAAGAATATATCAGAATAGCAGAGGGGAAAGAGAAGAGGTGAAATACCTTATCTTGCTTCAGTACTGGAAGAAGGAAAAGTATGTTTGTCTTGTTAGTCTAGTGGCAGTTGACTCCATGTTGCTGTTCTTCCTGGTTGAATTATTTATTCCCTTCTCCGCTACTGTGTGATGGTAACACGATGCATCATTTAGTTGTATAACTTTCATGAATATTGCATGATACTTTTTTTTTTTTTTTTTTTTTTTTTTTCTTCTTCAAAGTAGCTTACTTGTTTTGAAATATACTCCATTATTCTAACATCTTTCTGGTCCTTCTTGTGTGTACCTCCTGGGAGCTACAGTTTGCTGTCTTTGGCCCGATGCCTGATTCTGTAAAATACTGAGTTCCATTACCTCTACTAACTTGAACCTTAGCTCAGGATCAAAAGTAGTCTAACTGTATAAATGATCTGAATTAAAGGCAGTAAGACAACTATTGAATTACATGTCATTTATGAGTCAACGAAGTTGCAATTTTAGAAGTATTCAGCAGTGTAGAATTCCTAATATTTCCTTATGGATTATTTTCATGTCCACTCTGCAGTAGTGTAAATTCATAATCTGGTATCCTTGTAATATTACTTGCATTGTTAACTAATAAATGAGAAATTGCATCCTAATATATTTACCTTAGAACTTGCTAAACATGGACTGTAGATATTGGAAGGAGCTGCCAAGTCATTATGATAAGAAGTGGAGAGTAGAGAATTACCAAGAGAAGATATTTACACACATACCCCAAAGGAACATTTGGACACATCAGCTATATTAGCAGAATTAACTGTTAAGCATGACCCAATGTCCCTTCAGTCTAATTACACAAGTCCCTGAATTCCTTGAAAAAACAACAGCTGAGCAATACACAACTGGAAGAAGGGCTTCAAATGCAGCTGTCTTGCTCCTCTTAACAGAGGATTAAAAAGTTATGTGAGAGGTCATTATGATAAACAGAAATCTTTTTCTCATGTAAGCTGTGGGGACAGTTTGCTTGTTCTCAGCTTTCTCAGGAGTGTTCAGTGAGAATGAAAACATGCAAATATTTTCTCCAAAATGCATAGGTAAGGCAAAAACTGGCTTGTTACTGAGCATAACAAATTCATGCCTGAGTGTCCTAGCATTCACAGCTGAGAAAATTCAATATTGATCAAGTGACTCTAACTGAAAGCAAAACCTATTCTTTTGTCATGTTGGAATATTTTTTTCTTCTGACTTAAGTTGTTTTGTTTTAAATTACTTGTTTGTTTCTCTTTCAAATTCTTCCTACAAATTTTGTAACTCTACTTTAGAATGAAAAATATTTTTTTGTAATTAAATTCTTATTTAAAAATACATTTCAACTGACTTTATACACAATGTTCAGGAGTAATAACTTTGAAAACACTTAGTATGACTGGTCTGAATACATTTCAGCATATATATCAGTTTGATACTAAAAGTATAATCACCTGAGTTAGGTGATTAGGCAGAATTTTTTACTTTTTTTTTTTTTTTTAATGATGTATTCATTCAGTATGACTGATTCTTGCTCATTGAAATTTCTGTTTTATTCTCTATATAAAATTATATGAATATGACAAAAATACATTCATCAGCTAAAATATTTTTAGCCAAAGACAGAATTCTGTTTCCAGGAGAAAAAAATGATAATATTTCATTAATCTTCTATCTGTCAGCATTCCTTTGTTTTAAGACTTCTTTTTTTGGCGTATAAATACTATGCGTATTGTACAGATATCCGGTACTGAATTGTAACTGCGAGTGCAGTTTACAATGAACTGGAGTTTACTCATTTTTCAGTCAGCAAAAGTGTTAATTAAGTAAAGTACTAGTCAAAAAGTAACCTGGACTTTAAAGTATCCTAAAATCTAAACATCTGTAGCTATGAGTTTGATATAGGAAAATCCATCACAAAATTGCAAATGTCTTGCCTTTGCATGATAAGCAGAATTTTCAATCCAAGCTGTCTTAGTTTGTCATCTACTTCACATGACAGTTTTTGGCAAGCAACTGCAGCATCAGATGAAATGTGGAATTCGTGCGACATAGAGGTGAGGACTCCAAAAGCAGAGCTGAACTGCCCTTGCTTATGTCTTTGGTAAGAATATGCTTTGGACCAATTTGAGTATCAGCAAGAGCTTGCCCACATGAACGACTTTTAATGTAGCAATTATCTGCTTTGAGCTGAAGTACATGCTTCTGAAAAAAAGCATCATTTTGTCTGAATTTTGTCAAATGCTTCCACCATTTAATTGGTTTAATTTGATCACGAAAAGAAATCTAAAGCAAATATTTGTAGGATTTTTTTTCTGTCAAGTACGAAGAGCGGACTTTCAACTTGTATGCAGAAGGCTGTATGTGTTGCGGTTATAGCTGACCCTCACTGTACTCCCTTGATTCCATTTTAAGGTCTAATATTTGTTGTTTAAATTGTATTTCTCTGACCCACCCTATGCAAAGGTGTAATGAGAAGCTGTTCAGTCCATGAGTCCATTTCCAGTCAGGAAAAGCATTATGACTCAGAATCATTATTTCTCCTCTGCCTTTCCCTTGCTGTGGTGTGGGACTGCGGGATTACCCCACTGATTTGTAGGGAGCAGCTTATGTCCAGTTGTTCAAATGTCCAGGTACTTTGGCTAACCTCACCCTTCCATAAAGCAAGCATGTACAAGAGGGGAGAGAGGAAGAAGAATGAATATTCAACTTGGTGAAAGAACATAATCTAATAAATTTATTCACATGAAGCAATATTCTGCTTTCCCATGAAGCCAATAAGATAATTTATATAGTACTGTTCCTTAGTAATAGTATCAGAACCTGCCACTGATCTGATATTCCATACTGTTATTCCAGTAGTCCAGTATTCTAGTCAAGGAATTCCTTATTTTTCTGTAGCTCAAACCTGAAAAACATTTCTCTTAAAATGATTTCTTCATGCCTAGGAGCGTCAAATGTGGTGGATATAGTTTATTGCTATCTAACATGTCACATCAATTTTGGTTATGAATAATAAATTACAGTCTTTTTAATTAATTATGAAAAATAACACTTTCATACATCTCTGTAAGCATTCTCCTTATCTCCATTAATGTGTGTCCTTATCTTAAGATTCTGCATAAGCACAGTCAATTAAAAGTCATAGAGCAACACATGCATTTTTCTATTAATACAAGGAAAAAGCACTGCAGAACTTAAGTAACAGAAGATTGCATTCTCTTAAGACAACCTTCAATTTTTGACAGCTAGTTGCTTCTAAACCAAACTAAAAGCTGGGCGACAATTTCAAAAAAATGCCAGAACACTTTGTATTCAACAGTGATGCTTCAAAATCAAGTGAAATTAAGTAGTCCTTTTGTTTGCTTCATTATATATTGAAAATCATTAAGCCAATGTGAATACCTTCAGCAACATCCATGCCTTAATATATGTTGCGTTGTACTGGACAAGGAAATTATGCTTGATGCAGAAAAATAAACATCTTAAAACAGCTGATTTTAAGCTGCTGGACTTCATTAGAAGCTTACTTTAAAGATGACCTCTAAAGATCTGGCAAATGTACATTGGAATGGGTAGAAAATCTTTCCATTCTACTAATAAATGTGTTGCAATTACAGCTAAGGTCTGCATGAATTTTATGGGCACAGTTCTTAAACAGAGTGCAATATAAGGTCAATAATAAGGTTTGCTTTCTTAGGTAAATAGAGTTATTCTTACAGGAAATAATATGATACCGAAGTCTAGGCATAGATTTACAAAGATTAATCTTTTTTTTTTAGATCCTGGCCTACATATACTATGTTGCAACAAAGAGCAAGCTGATTGATTTAAGTGGGAGGAAAATGTCATTTTTTACTTCCTTTTACAGAGCAGATATGTAAGAAAACTCTGTGTTATATGACTGGTATTACCTCAGATCAAATCCAGGGTTAGTGAGGTCAAGATCCCAATCTGATGCTGCTCATGCACTGTGCAGACATTCAAATTGTGGCTCGAGCTTAGGAGAAAAAAGAGGATTTATAATCTTTGGAAAAGAGGGTGGGCCACTCAGGGGGACCACAAGGATGTTGCAAGGCGGTGCAGGGACAAAATTAGAAAGGCCAAAGCTCATCTGGAGCTCAATCTGGCTACTGCTGTTAAAGACAACAAAAATGATTTTATAAATACATCAATACAAAAAGGAGGACTAAGGAGAATCTCCACCCTTTACTGGATGTGGGGGGAAACTTAGTTACCAGAGATGGGGAAAAAGCTGAGGTGCTTAACGCCTTCTTTGCCTCAGTCTTTAGCAGCAAAACCAGTTGTTCTCTGGACGCCCAGTGCCCTGAGGTGGTGGAAGGGGACGGGGAGCAGAATGTGGCCCCCACAATCCACAAGGAGATAGTTGGTGACCTGCTACAGCATTTGGATGTACGCAAGTCAATGGGGCCAGATGGGATCCACCCGAGGGTACTGTGAGAACTGGCGGAAGAGCTGGCCAAGCCGCTTTCCATCATGTATCGGCAGTCCTGGATATCGGGGGGAGGTCCCACTCGACTGGCAGATAGCAAACGTGACTCCCATCTACAAGAAGGGCCAGAGGGTAGGCCCAGGGAACTATAGGCCTGTTAGTTTGACCTCAGTGCCAGGGAAGCTCATGGAGGAGCTTATCTTGGGCATCATCATGCGGCACTTGCAGGGCAAGCAGGTGATCTGGCCTAGTCAGCATGGGTTTATGAAGGGCAGGTCCTGCTTGACAAACCTGATCTCCTTCTATGACAAGGTAACACGCTTAGTGGATGAGGGAAAGGCTGTGGATGTGGTCTACCTTGACTTCAGCAAGGTTTTTGACACCGTTCCCCACAGCATTCTCCTCAGGAAACTGGCTGCTCATGGCTTGGACTGGCGCACGCTTTGTTGGGTTAAGAGCTGGCTGGATGGCCGGGCCCAGAGAGTTGTGGTGAATGGAGTCAAATCCAGTTGGAGGCCGGTCGCTAGTGGAGTCCTCCAGGGCTCGGTACTGGGACCAGTCCTCTTTAACATCTTAATTGGTGATCTGGATGAGGGGATCGAGTGCACCCTCACTGAGTTTGCAGATGACACCAAGTTAGGTGCATGTGTCAACCTGCTCGAGGGGAGAAAGGCTCTGCAAGATTATCTGGATAGGCTGGATCGATGGGCCGAGACCAATGGTATGAAGTTCAACAAGGCCAAGTGCTGGGTCCTGCACCTGGGGCACAACAACCCCAAACAGAGCTACAGGCTGGGAGATGTGTGGTTGGAAAGCTGCCTGGCAGAAAAGGACCAGGGAGTTTTGGTTGACAGTCAGCTGAGTATGAGCCAGCAGTGTGCTCAGGCAGCCAAGAAGGCCAACAACATCCTGGCTTGTAAAAAAAACAGTGTGGCCAGCAGGTCCAGGGATGTGATTGTCCGCCTGTACTTGTCTCTGGTGAGGCCGCACCTCGAGTACTGTGTTCAGTTTTGGGCCCCTCACTGCAAGAAGGACATGTAGGTGCTTGAGCGGGTCCAGAGAAGGGCTATGAAGCTGGTGAAGGGTCTGGAGAACAAGTCTTACGAGGAGCGGCTGAGGGATCTGGGACTATTTAGCCTGCAGAAGAGGAGGCTCAGGGGCGACCTTATTGCACTCTACAGGTACCTGAAAGGAGGCTGTAGCGAGGTGGGGGTTGGTCTGTTCTCCCACATGCCTGGTGAGAGGACGAGGGGGAATGGGCTAAAGTTGTGCCAGGGGAGGTTTAGGTTGGATATTAGGAAGAACTTCTTTCCTGAACGGGTTGTTAGTCACTGGAATAGGCTGCCCAGGGAAGTGGTTGAGTCCCCATCCCTGGAGGTCTTTAAAAGACGTTTAGATGTAGAGCTTCGGGATATGGTTTAGTGGAGGACTTGTTAGTGTTAGGTCAGAGGTTGGACTCAGTGATCTTGTAGGTCTCTTCCAACCTAGACTATTCTGTGATTCTGTGAAATATGCAGACTGCATATCCCCTTTCATTTTGAGAATGTCAAGCAAGTAGCAATGCTGAGCTGATTACCCAGTGCATGTGTAACAGCTAATGAATTGACCAGCAAGTGTCATAATACCACTTTTAGGGTTTTTAATTACCCAATAACAAAGAAACATATTAATACAACATGATACACGTGACTCTTCCTTCTTTCAGTGATTAATACAAAATGGCCTTGTATCTTCTGATGTCTTTGTCATAAAATGCAAAACCAGTCTGAACTGGAAGAAAATTCAGTGTCTAATTAACTGCCAATTTTTAGTAAAGCTTGATTAGTTCTAGTCAATGGAATCCTTTATTGACTTTGCGAGGGCTGAGAAAGGAACTTTGTCACATCCATCAGAGTTAACATGAAGAAAGAGAGATCATTATCTCTTTGGACTCAGTTGGTTTTTGGCTTTCACTCTTGTTTCCCAAGCTTTTGTTTGAAGCTAAGATGGAAGAAGAGAACTGAATTAACTGAACAAAGGGAGACCAATATTAAATACAGAGAAGTGTGTGATTGCCAATGTTCCTGTGAGCTTGATTGTTGTTTGTGATGAGAGCATGACTGGACATCTGAGCAGCTACTCCCACAGAAGGGATAGGAGCTTGGATTTTTCTTCACATTCTCAGTAGTAACATCAGATTCTGTTCCAGCTCTTTGGAGAGCCCATAGGTACACAAAGCCCTCTGTGCAGAGGCTTGCATCTTAATTTTTGCGTGTGTGTGTGCATACTCCTGATGAAAACATTTTGATGTAAAAACTCTGTTGTTCCTAAAGGCTTTTCTCTAAGAAGCATTTTCATGTTGTGAGAAATAAATTCTGCAATATAAAAAGCACTTACACTAACAGTCCACTTTAACTTGCCTAATAATGTTTTACTGACCTCATGAAGGCATGTTAATGTGCATAGTTGCTAGAACACTCTCAGCATCCATAGGGTTTTTTTCAAAGTACCATCCTTGCAGCTGAGAATTGTAATGAATAATATAACAGCCCTCTCCCTATCTTTCAGATCTGAGACTCAACTTATATACACATATACAGGTGGGGTGTGTAGTCTGAATTACAATCTTCAGAGGGCACGATTTTCATTATTTCTAGGAGTGATTCAGATGTGACAGAAAGAAAAACACATGTTAAATTGAAAGGGAGAGAAGGGTGAAAGAATGACTGGAGAGAAGGAGATTGTAGTAATATAAAAATAGTTATCTTCCCATTTAAAAAATGTGATAAATCTAAAAATATTCTGCTATTGCAAATGTTATCTCAGAAAAAAAAAATGTTTTTCTGACACATCAGAAGAAAAATACCAATACCTTTTGTAGGATTATTACTTTCTTATTCTGATAGACTAGTTTTAGGCTGAAATAGCTTTAAAAGTTCACTTATTTAACATCATAAATTTTGTACTAAGTTCTCATTCTTTTGGCAATCCAGACATGAGAGTATATCCCCTCCAATTGTTTGGAGACTGAATGGCACGGTGTTGTTAATAATGCACAGACACCTTCATTTAAACAACAGAGTAATAAATCTTCGGACTTTCTTGCCCATTTCCTAGCAAACAGGCTTTGAGCAATCGTATTGTAAATGTCCCAGATAAGGATAGCTCTGTTGCTTCTATTCATAATGTCTGTATTTCAATGTAAAATTTATCTTTCTTTTAAGAATTCCTATTCTTAAACTGGTTTTCAAACCCAAGATAGTAACTTTATATGTAGATCTAATTGTAATGAAATGCATGAAAAGATCTCTTATTTCTTGTATTATAATTAAAAGTAGTTTATGGCATTTTCCTCATTCCATTTAGCTAAAAATCATGAAGTTCTACAAATACTGAACATTATTTAGATAGTGAAACTGGGTTGTTTTCCCTACTTTATAAATGCTTTAATATTCTCACCATTGATACTGTACATATTCATTTAATAATTTCTAATAGAAATACTTGTGATAGCTCTATGAAATTGCTTTCTACCTTAGAGATTGTTCATACAAATCTTCTCTGAAAATGAACACCAAAAAAAGTAAATGATTGTAAATGATCAAAATTCATCTAAAACACAAGGGGATGTTGGGAAAACAGCTAGTCAGAAGGTCACAGTACAAATATTTTCCAAATAAAATAGCTTCACCCATCTCTCTGGGTGGGAAACTTGATAGGACTTTGAATTCCTAGATGTTCTCTTTGTTCATACAATACATTCATTTGACCTAGGTTTCTAATTTACTGCCTGATGATTTTATTTTGTGAGTTGTAAAGTAGATAAGCTGAGTATAGAGTGAAAAATCGTTCAGAGTAACAAAAGAATAACAACTGTTAACTAGCAGAAGAACAGACTTTTTTTTTCAGTATTAGATATACCTAGGAAAATATCGTTAAAAGTATTACTTCATGTTTGATGGGTGAGAACTTACCAGTTCTTAATTAATTAATTAATTAATATAAAAAATAGGATGAATGATACTGCTAAACAGGATGTTTCTCTGTGCATGAATTTAGGAGAGAGTGTCCTGCAGAACTTAACACTGGTACAAGTGTCTCTTATTAGGCACAATAAACAAGAGCTGTTAATATACTTTTATTTACTCTGACAGAGTTGAAATGACTTAGTATTATAGGCTGTATAGTAACACTCTCAATACAAGAGATGTCAGAGTACTGCAATGATTCCACACTGGCTCTCTGGGTTTTTAACCCCTTTATGTTTCAGGCTGCAGACACAAAGAAATTGTGCAGCTGTATTCAGTTTCATCTGAAAATGCAACGTACTGTAGAAAGGTGAATATTGAAATTAACTTCAAATTAATGTATTTGTCCACTTCCCATTGTCTTATAATACACCATTAAACAGCAATAACTAGAATCTGTAGTGTCTGATAACAGAAGACATGAGATATGACTGATGTGCTGTACTGCAAACATAATTTTCCTACCAGTAGGAGCTTAAGAAGTAATGAAAGGGAGTAGGAAAAAAGAAAAACACCCTAAACTTCTTCACAGCCTTGCATCTGTCACTTTGCATGAGGCCACTTGTTTGGAAAGTCTACGAAAACCAAGTTTTATGTTTCTTTTTTTTGAATCCAAACAAGAACTTTTCAAATAACCTCTGTATTTTATGGTGACAGTGTTTTTGCAGTGTAAAGACTTGGATAAAAGATCTTAATAGTAAGGTATCTTAACTTTTCAGTGATACCTTCCCACTGGTAAGGAAGAAGTTAGTTATTAAATCTAAAATAAAGTCTAAGGAGAGATCAAAAGAATGATGGAGACTAAATTAAAATATGAATTCGGTTCATATTTGCCTTATTGGCCTCTTACCTTAAACCTCCCCCCCCTCCCAAACAAACAAACTAGTAAATATTTATAGGTACCTAGCAAATACCTCATTTCTACCCTATTTCTCTTTGAATTTTGTGATGACTATACCAAACTTCAGGATCTACAGACTGGAACATCTAAAATCCAGTTAAAACTATAGAGAACAGATACAGACACTAGAGGGAGACATCACCATGTGATCTTAACCTATGTATTAACATCATAATGTTTGAGCATTGTGAAAATTTGCTGTATAGAGCAAATGAAACATTACTTCTGAAGGAAGTCATTAGATACAAGTACTGAAAGGGTTTAATGTATGACTGGTAATAACTTTGAGAGCTCTAAACAGGATTTGAAAATTCTCCCAAATTTAAATCAAATTACGTATCAACTAAAGTTTTCACTACCATATCAGTAATTAGAAATATCCTTTCAAATGTACTACAAGGCACTGTTTTTAAACTCTAACACTTAATGAAAATGCAAAGTAAAAGAGAGCATATTATTACAAGGTCCATTACAAGCTCACCCATTTAAATCTTCCTGTTTACGCATTTCTGTGTAAAGACTTATTTTGGGCCTAGATACTATTTGAGCAGAGATACAGATGGTTGCTAGACAAATATATGACATTCTCTTTGAGATTTTTAGCATGGAAGATAACTTTTTATTTTCTTTTGCACAGTATATTTAGAGGTGAGAGACAGGTTTTTAAATATGTTTATGATTTCATATAAAATGTCACCATCTGCTTATTTTTTATAAGGTTGTTTGGTAGATAAAGTATAATAATACAGTTTATTATTACTGTAATTAGAACTATTTTTAGTCATTGAAGAGATCACTTTACAGCCAGATGTCTAATCTACTAATGTGTTAGACACATGGAACATTCATTGTTTATAAGAACCTAATCTTTATCTGGTAAAGCAATCAATTACAATCCAGACATCTTGTGACCTGTAATGCAAGATTGAAAGACACAATTTGTTTGTGCTAGCCATCTGTATAAAATCAGGATGTATGCACAAAGATATGTTCAGATCAGATATTCTCAGCCATATGCAGCAGTTTGGGGGTAATATGCTGCTTTCTCTGCTTTTTCTAATTCCATTGGCAGTGCTGGTATGTGCATATAAAACTTCTTACACAACCTTTTAAAAACATAATGTGTTTATTTGACATCTTCAGTACTTTTTACTGTAGGTAGTTACTTGTTTTTTTTCAGGGTGACAAGAATATTTTTTTGGTGATATATTACCGATGTTGTTATTACATGTTTTTAATATAAAACAACGGAGGCAACGTTGCCTAATTAAACAATGTGGTTTGGGAACTACGTTCTTAAAGAGAAATTTAGTTCTCCCTGCTAGCTCTAACTTTGGATAAATTCTTAATAGTCTGTCAGAGAAGATCATAATACTTTGAGCTTCATTTCCAGGACATCAAGCTTTATTTTCTCTTTGAATAATGCTAGTTTACCTCTTCCTGAGATAACATCCATGAAAGCTCAAAAGTTATTATATATGGAAAGTAAATTATTTATTCATGGACCACATGTCAGCTGTCACTCAGGAAAACAAACAAACAAACAAACAAACAAAAACAAACAAACAAAAACACAAGAAGGCTGTAGAGGGATGATAGAAAGATGTGCTTTTCCCATCTAAAATGTTTGATTTTGCCTCTATGCATTTTGCTGTGCTGTAGTACTTTAGTTATAGGTGATACATTGCACTTAAGTTTGTTAGTCTATCATTATTGTATGAGAACTTTTTTTTCAACAAATAGGAAAAATAAATGAATAGAGTCCCATTCTTACTGTCTCACCCCAGTATGCAGTTGATATATTTCTACAATATGTATTTTTAATTATTCAATTACAAGGCAAAAATAAGAACCATGAAGAAAGAGTAAGAATGAGGTAAAACAGTACAAAAGGCACTAAAAAAAATCCATAGAAGAAAAGAATACAAACTTTGTTGTATTTTATTAGAGACGAGGTCTGCATGATCAAGGAAAAAATCATATAGGGGTATTGCTGATGTTGTCTGTAAAACTTAAAAAGAGCACAAATGTGACATCTACTTCATGTTCTTAGTACAAATGAACTTTTCCAAAAGATTCACTCTTTTCACCCAGAATGTACATATATTTTTTTCAGATGAAATAGGAATATATTTATATAAATATATAAAATAAAATGCATGCATGCATGTAATTTCTAGCATCCTAGGTGTGCTGGGATGTATGATCATTCATACACTTGTCCTCCACCCTGATGACCATTTTGTTATTTACAAACTGTAGCATTGTCAGTAGGAGAAACCTTGTCACTAGAACCTTTTCCCTTCATGGATGTCAGTCTTCTCACCTAGGATAACAGTTCAAATTACTGCTCTGCATTATACAGAAAATGAGATTGAACCTATTGTACCCCATCCAGGCAATTTCTCTCATTCTGTGGTTTGGAGAGTCCTTCTTTTTCTACTTTATTAAAAAAGACCTTAATCAAGAGATGACCTCCTGTAGGAAACCAAATTCAGGAAAGTTTTTGATGAAAATTACAACTGAAGTTATTTCCAGTCAGGCTGTATAACTATGCCTTACTCTTTTGTTACCTATCATTCTCAGATACTAATCAGCTTCTAATTGTCTTTTCATATGTTCCTAATCCGTTACATGAGCTCAAATATCTACTTTGGGGTTCAGAATTTAACCACCATGCATTTTCATGAATCCTTTTATCTTGTGTTTTCCATATTATAAATTGTAATTCCCTATATTTTCTGTATCAAATTATTCAACTGTCAAATAAAGCATCTCATATAATACTTTCTGTACTAGTTCAAATGTCATTCAATAAAATACATTTAATAGGAACCTATTCAGCATATATGGTAACAATTTACAGTGGAAATAACTTCTGTATCTTTGAAAGAAAATATCCTTCATCTTTGAAAGAGTGTATTTGCTCTAAATCAAATGCTTTACGTCTTTTTGAAAGAGCAGAGTTCAGTTGCTGGATTTTGCTCTGTTTATTTATTTATTCATTTATTCTTTTTTTTTTCTTCTGAAAAGACATGAAAAATGCAAAATGTCTTTCATTATACTGCTGATTCATTATACTGCTGATTAAAATAAATTACAATAGTTCAACTGTGCTCTCTGAATTAGAAGCAACTTCTATAACATCATCAATTCTCCCAATGACTGTTTTTGCTGTAGGGTAAGTATCCTAATATGCCAGTGTCCCAGTATACTAGGACCTGAGTATTTTTTACTAGGAGTTGCATACACAATGAAGCTATAAAGACCCTATTACAAACATCCAAATTTCAGTTGATCTATGCAATTATGGTTGCAATAATCACTAACACAATGTTATTAACACTAACCTGCCCTATCAGCTCTGGGAAGTTCTACTAGTATTGCAGATGCTTTGCCCAGATGCCTCTGAGCACTCACTGGTTGCTCAGGTGATTTGGGTTTAGTCTGTGGTTAACTAACTGGGTCCAATGTATTGCTTTGTATAGTTAATATATATACCTTAACCTTGTATACTTTAATGATTGGAAAGGTGCTTCATAGTAATTACAAACTTTCTTTCTCACTGAAACATAACTATTTATCATTTTAAATATAATTTAATTGGTGCTGAGAACCTTATGCAAACATAAACTGTTAATTTTAATATAGTTCATTCTACTTAGTTAACATGGTTCTCTTATAAACTTGCCTAATGTCAGGAAACCTTGGTGTTTAACTTGTTTTACAATATAGCTCGACGTGGGGTCAATTTAAAGTCACCAAGATTGGCCCAGTTAGGTAGACTCTTGGAGGGATTACATGCATACTCTGCACACTTCTTAGCCAGAAGAAAATCACTTTGAAGTCTGAGATCCGTGAAGCTGAAGACAAGCCAAATACAGGCTCTTGTATCTCTCTGACATTGGATATATTAGTTTTACTAAGACACTTTATAGCTTTATGGGGCTATTTTGGACAGTTGTTTTAAATGCAACTAATCAGCTTGCACTTGCCTAAACTGTTATTTGTGCCCATTAGTGGTTTGTTGTTTTTTTGTTTGTTTTGTTTTGAAAACTGGTTAAAAATCAGGCTGTGTATCACATTCAGTGAATTGAATTAAGTAATCTTTGTATAATAAAAAGGTGTTTCTTACACATACATTGAGTAGAGCTGTTGTGAACTTACTAAAATCAGAACCTTCACTAATGTCTCTGCTTTTAGAAACAGTGCTTTCATAATTATATGGCAAGTTAATAGAACAAATTTTTAGAAGACAAGATAAATGAAGACTATAGTAACAGACATTTTTCTTCATAGAATTCCGACTTCCATTCACAAAATTTTGGGGTCTTTAAAATTAGCATTTAAATATTTTCTAGCTAAGAACTATCTTAAACCTCAGTAGGTTTGGTTTAAGAACAAACAGTCAAAAGCTGAATATTCAGCTTTTGGATTTGTAACTGGTGAGTTAACATTGAAATTCTTTACATGTAACTTCCATCTTTAGTAATGTTAAAACAAAGACAGGTCTTCCAAAATGATGAGAATAACTTAAAAATCAAGTCTTTCAATGTTCTGTTTATCCATGTTGATTTTTTAAATCATGAGAATCATGATTTAACATTGTAATAGTTATGAGTTAAAAATGGTTACTTTTTAAAAGGAGGATTTTAACATTTTTCTTATTGCAGGAGTTACAGATTGTTTCAAGACTGATAACACTGTCCATACTGCTGTTTTAGGAGTCCTTTTGAAAATCTGTAACATACTGTGTTTAAGCATAATGAGGAAAAAAGGAGCTCCTGCAGTTCAGTGCCAAATCTGACAGGTCATGCATTTGTTTGAGAGTATAAGGTAAATTGAATGTTGAACAAAAAACTGGTGGACAAGCCAAATTCAATTGCTGAGTTGTGTTTAGAAATGTGAGGGTTGAGGTATAAGATCAGATTGCTTGTATATATTATAGTTGTGTCCTAAAGGGATGCTATGGTAAGGAGTAACAAATAAGGACAATTTCGTCTGAACAATTTAATCTGAAGTTATCACTTAGCTATCAAGGTCAGAGACTTCATTTTCCCTGATTTTTTTTTTTATATATTTTATTTTATTTTATTTTATTTTATTTTATTTTATTTTATTTTATTTTATTTTATTTTATTTTTTGTGATGGGTGAAACTTTGTTTCAGTACTCCAAACAGAAATTAGACAAAGGGAAATTATTATAACATTTAAAAATAATAATTGCTGTTATCTGATATCACTGGCCTTCTGCAATGTTAATTTAGTTTATCTAGCCAGAAGAGACGTATTTAAAACATGTATTCACTATTTCAACCAGACAGGCAAAGAACAATATTTTGTGTAGAAATTCTACTGGAAACTCATACTAGCATGGATGAGCCATTAGCAATTGTTTAGCTGTGGATATGCTGGGCCTTCTCATCAAAGTGGAAATCAGGACTTGGACAGAAGAATATTTACACAGCTGAGTGGTAGTACACCTTTTGTTTAGCAACAGACAGAAGACTCTTGCCACAAAAGAATGTGAAACTAGTATGTAAGATATAAATTTTAAAGTAATTAGGAATAGGATCTAGTGGTGGTAAAAGGCATTTTTCTCCACTGACAGTATTTAGTGTTTCTTTCACATGTCAAAATATTGTGGCTGTAGATGGCTCCTATACATGAGAAATATGAGCTGGACAGTGTAATTCCAATCAGCTGAGTTTCGGTTTTGACAGAAAAAAGAAAAGAAAAAAGTACAGTTTCTGGAATGCATACAATAATGTAGTCTCTTATACTTCATGTCAATCTCGACAGTTTTTGTCACATTGAACTCCTTTATAGGATCTCTACCTCTAATTCCTTACAGCTAAAACCGTGTAAAGATAAGGATACCCAACACCTTTAAAATATTTCATCGAGAAGCTCAGCTGAGAAGTGTTGTCAGAAGAATTTTACTGGATTCTGTGTAGCAGCTGGGGAAAAGGAGAGGTTGTTTTTTCATTTGCTTTTTTGGAGGGGATTATTCTTTTGATAATGCTTTCATATATGTTCTATTTTCAGTCACATTTTTATAAATCAAGAGCTATTCCATTGTTTTAGTCAACTGGATTTAATCCAGTGAGAAGATATTAAGTGTATTTTTAATTAATTCTGAACCATACTGCTATATTTTGTGTGGTTTCATGTATGTAAGAGATTTTGTAAAACAAGTATTGAATGAATAAACTAGAACAGAATTGTATCCCTTTAGAGTTCTGCTTTGTTGCAAATTGTCTTGAAAGCTAGATTGTATACTATAGAAAATGCTTAGTTTCCATAACTTTTCAAGAAGAGGTAGATTGTGTACTATAGAAAATGCTTAGTTTCCATAACTTTGCAAGAAGAGGTAGGTGTTAAAATTTTTGAGGAGTGGAAATAATAATAATCAGATCACTGAAATGTAAATCACTGAATTAAAGGAACCTGCAGCTGCCACGATGTTTCTAGTTGATACCATGATTACAATTTCTGTACCCCCAAATATTTTAAATTATGCTAGAGTAGGAAGGTGTTTTTTGTTGTTGTTGTTGATTGTTAGTTTTCTTTTGCTTTGTTTTTGTTTGTTCATTTGTTTTTACATTTGGACTAGAGTGAAAAGACTTTTGCCAGTGAATTCAGTCTATGCTTTAGTAACTTTGGCATCAGGTATAGATTCCATTTATATTGTTTTTCAGTATAGAGCTGTGGCATATTACATTCTTTAACAGCCTTAAAATAAACAATGCATATATTTTCTTCTATATAAATCTGTACAAAGATGCTGAGAATCTTTGACAGTCCTTCTTGAGTGATATCATCTTTTCAGTGTTGATCAGTATAGCATCTGCCATTCATTACGAACCTGACCAACCGAGCTAATAGAGTCTTATTGACTTTGATGGATCATGAGCTCTGGATTGTCAAGTAGGAACAAACACTCCAACTCTTAAATTCCTTAAGCATTTATAGTTTAAAATCTGGTGTATCACAACATTAACAGCTGAATCAAGTAACAGATTTATCTGGTAATTTCTCTTAACTTTTCATAAAACAGATCTAAAGTCATAAATGTAAGGACCTTAAGCAGTTAACAGAAATTAAATGTCTTCAAGAATAAAAATCTGAAGCATTTCAGAGAAAATTCATTCACAATACAGCACTAAATAAAGAACCTGTAAGACAATCAGATTTGTCTTATCTTTGCATATTTTGTAATACATGTATATATTTTTCAATTAATCGAAAAATCACATTGGTAGACTGGTGTCTGAAAAATGTTGCAAAACTTATTTTTGAAGTTCTATTCCCCAAATCCCTATTATTTGGTGTTAGATGACTGTTCACATTTTCTGAAATTAAACAAAGGCAGATACTTGCTTAGAGTTCTTAAGACTTTAGCCAAAAAACACATTTCATCACTATGGTTGCAAAAAACAAATACCCACTATTGCAATGTATCTAATAGGCACATAGCAATTAATTGACATGAAAGGATTTGCTCTCTGATATTAGGTTAAAAACTGAATTCTTAAAGGAGAGAGAGTGCAAGTGAACTGATTAGGTCGAATCTCATATATTAAATGTTGTTCTTTGTGTAGGTTTGTTTTTTATCAGTTTTGACATATTCTTTTAAGAGAAAAGTCTGCTCCTAGCCCCTACTTTGAGTAAATGATCAGTACTGGAACAATGATAGATGATCTGTTTCATATCTGTTCCAACTGGCATAACCATTACATTCTTTGTGTACTCTCCCAAGGCCTTTCCAGCTCCTCGCACTGCCCTGCCAGTGACGGGGCTGGGGGTGCACCAGGAGCTGGGATGGGACACAGACAGGGCAGCTGGCCCAGGCTACCCAAAGGGATGTCCCACACCATGTGGTGGCATGTTGAACAGTAAAGCTGGGGGAGTTGGCAGAGGGGCTGCTTGGGAATGGACTGGGTATTAGTCAATAGTGAACAATTGCACTGTGCATCACTTATTTTATATATTATTTTATTACTGTTGTTGTGGTTTTTCTTTCCTGTTCTGTCCTGTTAAACTGTCTTTATCTCAATCCATTTCAGGAGAATTCATATTTCAGTATAAGGCTGCCAGCATTTTCCAGGGGCTGTTCTCTTTTTCATACTTTTAGTGCCATTACATTATGCTTTAGACAAATTTAAGTGCATGGATTTTTAAATTTAATACTTGTTTTTCAGAAAGACTAAGTAGACATTTAGGTGAGACATTGCATTTATTTTCTGGTTGCTGGAATCATCGTCTGTGAACACCTGATTCTACTTCCACCCACTGAAAATGAGTGGAATTCTGTATTTCTGTGGATGTTTGTTAACCCTTGCCTTTACATAATAAGACTTGATGTGTAGATAAGATGAAACTTAGACTTTTTAATGAGAGAAACATCCCTTTGCACATCTGAAAATTGGTTATTTTCTAAACAAATATAGTTTAAATAAGGCTGTACTGGTTGAACAATGAAATAAGAGGTAGAATCAACTGCATAATAAGTATGAAATACCTATTCAAATAATATAAGGTTAATGAAAGCCTGCTATAAGAAGCAAGGTCATAATGCATGCAGCATGTGTAATGAGCTTTGAGATAAGTAAACTTTCTTGCAAAATTATGCTTCTACACTCAGCACAGGGCCAAAGCTACTGTGTTCAAAAGGCATAATTATCTTTTTGAACACTGAGAGACAAACTGCATAACTGTCTATTTCTAGAAACAGAGTATGAGATATTTGTTCCAATTTATGGCACAGATGAATGTTCCAAATACAGTCCATCTTCCTTATTAGCTTATGTCTTTGCATATGAAAGACAAAATCGGTGCTCAGTCTGCAGCTCAGTTCCTGCATTTTTTTTAATTGTTATTTTTACACCTACTTTGCTGAAAAGTGTACCAGAAGATGCAGAGAATAATCTGAAGAATTTGGTCAAATCACTAATGTTTCTTTTTTTCAACTTAATAATGTTAAAATTGGAAAGATGAAGGTCATGATATACAATTGAACCCTGGATAGCAGGAATATGGAGGAGATGTGGCGTGGTTTAGCATTAAGATGGTATAGTTTGTTGTAGCAGGGCAGAACATATATAGCACATGAAAGAAGATGACTGAATAGCAGCTAAAAATAATAATAATTCAGTAAAAGTAATAATTCAGTAAAAATAATTTCCCATATCTTCATAGTGTTCAAGTACCAAGATTAAATTTTAACACACAGATATATTCTGTCCTACCTTCAGCTCTTTTTCCCTTTTAAAGCAAATCAGTTCTTGTTTTGAAGGGAGGCTTAGTAATCAAGCATATGAATAGTCCACACAAGCCTTCATTCTTCCTAATTCCTCTTCTCCTTATAGTGTCATTTTGATTACCTTCACTACAAAACATCTCAATGTCTCACAGACAATTAATTGAAGAATAGAGTAGGAGCATACTGTTTGCTCTGTTTCTAACTAGTTCACAATAACCGGGATGAAAAAAGGTTGATCCAGTATGCCTTGTTTTCCTGGATGTAAAGCACAGTGTTTCCACCTTTCTCACCTGAATCTGATAATAGTCTTGTAGTACCATCTTACTCAATTTAAACTGCCATTATCTGTAACATATTGGCTGAATAGTGCAATCCAAATCATACCAGTGAGAACTATGACACAGAAAATAAGCTAGTAAGAATAAAATCAATTTATAAAACAGAACTCTGAGAAAGTTATAAGAAAATTAAGTGCCTGAAAACAGACTTTTAGAAACCTCTCTGCCTCCAAGAAAATAATGATAAAATATGGAAAATTATATGTAATATTTGTTAGCTGAAGAAATGTCATTGTTAAAGACTGCCTTCAGTTTTCTGCTAAGAGGGAAAGTACCTATTACACATTTAGGTGGCAGAACTCCCATAGTGAATTAGGAGTCTAAAATTAGGAGCAAATGGGCCATTTGACTGTTTCTAATAAAAGGTGATTAACTTGTGGGAATGCTTTTTCTTTTGAGATTATGACCTCTGCTGCTGAGAACATCGTTTCTGAAGACAACAAATAAGTCCCTTGTTTAGGACATAAGAAAGTGAATAACCAGGCAAACATTCATAATATACAGTCAGTTGTGGAGTACTCCTTAGAAAATTAGGCCTCAAGTGTCTAATTAAAGCAATCTGTGAAAGCCCTTAGCCTAGAGCCGATGGAATTCTATGGAAGAATTCCAAAATGGTTCAGCACTGACTCTAAATCGCATATTAAAGAAGTGTTCTAGATACTGCATTTAGTGTTAATAACACCCAAATAGAGTTCAAATCTGATATATATATATATATATATATATTAAGTGTTTTATCCACATTATTTTGATGTACTATTTTAGGAATGTAAACACTTTATTGCTGTATTGAAAGATGTTGGCATAGGAGTTTCCTTTTTCTTTAAAATATAGCAAAGGACTTGGTTGGTAACTTTGAGGAACATCAGAAATAAAACTTAAATATATAAATATTAAATGAATTTATCGATTGAATTGATATAATACATGTAAAGAAGTATAAGCTTTTCTTGAATTCCTTAACCTAAAGGGATTGCATCTAGGTATGAAAGTGTTGTTAATCTCAATGCCTCTTCCATTTTAGTTTCTCTGTAGCAAATCAAAATAATTCCAATTAGCTCCAAACCTTCCCAGTCAGTTTCAGTTAAGACTGACCTTTATTTGTTTGTTTGTTTATTTTTTTCTTAATGTGAGAAATTGCAGTGTGCATGTAAATATATCGCTGAACATCAAAAGCTTAACAAGCTGCTGTCATCTCTGTTAATCCTGTTTTGCTACTGATGTCATGTGTGAAAGTCAGGACCAACCCCAACTGAAGACAGCCCACGTAGAGAGTCCACATGAATTTTGCAGAGAGAGCAGACTTCTTGTACTGGTTCTTAAAAATAAATAAATAAGTAACAATTTTGAGGAATGTTTGGAAAGTGATGGTGAGAGATTATGAAAAGGTGCAGTGGCCATACATTATTCTCAGTCAGTTGTGAACTGCCAAACCTGTAACAGGCATTGGCAGTAGAAGAGAGTAAAGACCAGGAAAATATAGTTTATTTTCATGGATAAGTGGGTGAAACGACAGACTGCTTCTTAAATGATAGACTAGCTGAGAAAGTCTGAACAAGTAACACCCAACCGTCAGTCTCCTTGAGGGCAGGTGACTCTAGCAACAAACTGTGTTTGCTTTGCTACCATTATGTTCTCCCTTGGATTTGAAGAGAGTTGAGTGTTTGCCTGAATAGGGCTACTACAGCTGCTGGCTGCCTGAATGGAAAGTCTATGTTCAATAAATCCAGTTTGGGCTATTTCAGACTCCAATAATAAAAGTTTTTGTTCTCTGTTTTTAATTGACTGGCTTTCCAAAGTATTTGATTTTTTACTTCAAAATGTATAAATCTAACCAGGATCATCCTGGTTGTCCATTTTGTTTGGAACAAAAATAAAATAAAAAACAATGTAAAGTGATGGGCATTGTTCTAACATTTGGGCTTATAACTGATAGTTTTGTGACAATGCCAGAACAAAGTCCATTTCTTAATAGTAGTTAGAACACTAATAATATGAGTTATTAGGAATGGAAAAAGAAAAAAAAAAAAAAAAAAAAAAAAAAAGAAAAGACTATGGCTATGCCATGTTGCTGAGTATTCATTACGTTATTGAGCATTCTGCACAGTCCTGGTTCCCTCACCCCCTTGCTCTCCTGTTGTGTTTCCTGCTGAAGTAGTAGTAATAAAAAAGATAGGAGAAAGTTACAGAAAAGCTGAGGAAGATAAGGCTTTTCCACTTGGAAAGGAGACAGCTTCAGGGTGATATAACAGAGGTTACAAGTTGTTGGAAATTAGAAGTGCAATTGAGAGAACAATGTTTGCTGTACTCCTTCTCTCGATATCTGTTGTTACTACCTGTGGAAAGATAAGGAGCTAATTAGGCCTTCAGGCTTTTCTTATGTTCTTGTGACTTCTCAAGCTGAGACAGCAGCAGTTTATGATTATAAACAATGCAATCTACTCTAATGTAACCTGTTTCTAGGAAAAGCTAGATACAATTCAGAAGTAAGGGAAATTCCGACAAGGAATTCTAAATTATTGAACTAAAGATCTGTTCGCTGTATGATCAGATCATTAGCAGAATTAACTGTCAAACATTAAGGAATAAGTGATAGATTATAGGACCTGCAAACAGGTTTGCCAAAATTACAGCTCCAGCTTTGTGAATTCCCCTGTGGTACTACCTAGGCCATCTTTCAAGGCATGAAATTAGCAAGAGGGAAACAGTGTCTTACTCCTACCCTACCTGGATTGGCTGTTTGGCTTTTAAGGGTGAATAAGAGTAACCTTCCTAGAAGTACAGTCTTCTTAAGCTCCACGGAAGAATAGGAAATCTTTCTGAAGAACTGTAACCCATGGATTGATTGTCTTGTTTCAGCTAATCTGTTTAAAATACATTACTGGGACATACTTGGATTTATTTTGTCATAACTCTGTATGGATAAATGGTAAAGTTTATATCAAAGATATTGTTAGAAAAGCTTTAACCAGATATTACCATTTACTCATTCCCACCCTCCCCCTCCCCCCAGCTGAAACACTTATCCCAGACAGTTGAGGAATTCTTGCATACTTCTCTTTGCGTATGTAGATATCTAATTTGAGACTTGAGATACATGGAAAGGAAACGTTTCTATTTTCAGTCTATAAATGCCTGGAAATGAGCCCATTTGCAAACAACTTAATTAAGCTTTATTTATACAATTATAAAGGTTAACAACTGTGGTAGCTTATTGCTTTGATGCTTGTAGTTTTTTCAAAAATCGCTCTTAGTTTACTTTTGCCAAAATAATCAAGTTTTGTCATTAAAATTTTGTAGTGTGAATAGATAAGGGAAAGTAAACAGAAGATGCTTAGTATTGATGAGAAGTCTCTGCTGATAAAGCAATATGTTTCTTATCTATTGATTTAAACGATCAAATGAGGCACTCAAGTTACATTTCTGTTTTCATTAAGTGAGGTCAAATAACCTTCACCTCTCTACTCTCACCTTACAATTTCTGAATGATTGTGATAAATTAGTTGTTGATAGAGATCAGTCTTACTGAAACTATAACTTGAAATCTTTCAGAGCAAATGTAGATAATTTTGTCTGTATTGCTTACTATGAGTACAAGTGAAAAAGAGAAGCAATTGTGTAAATACTGTGTACAAATCATCTGAATGTCTGTAGTCAGATTAAGGCCTAGTACTCCCTCACTCAATACAATACCAAGCATCACGATTTCCAGTGAATTTCCAGGCATTATTGAAGCTAAGATGAAGAATTATTATTACTCAATACCTACTCTGTCCAGCAAATACTACTGTACATGAGAAATATTTGAGTTGGTTTAGCTGATAACAGTCTGGAATGTCTTCACAAGAGGATTTCCAAGGTGCAGTGCTGTGTGTTGTACACCACTTCTCTTTTAGTCACCTGCTCTGCAATGCGGACCACAATAAGTTAGATGCTGAGCCTGCTTACTTGATATGAACAAAATTAGATGTCCCAAAGTAGAATCAGTCCATCTTGGACAGCCAAGTTACTGAACACAACATAAACATGCCCAGGTCAGACCACTTTACTTGAGCAGATATCGTATCCAAAATATAGATTAAGCTCTAAGATGATTTAAACACCTTCCACTATGTGGGAGTCACAGGATGCAATTTTCTCCTTTTAATAAGTGATGATACCCTTCCTTTCACTCAGATAATTTCAAATTATTTGTTTGTGTCCTGGTTCTTAGTCCAAGAATCCATGACCAGGAGAGTAGCTCTCTTCCTACAAAGCTTTACAATCCATGTCTCCCAAAGATCAGTGACTAGTCAGTGTAAGATAGGCAAATTCACTTTCAGGAAAAGAGGTGATCAAAGTCTCCAAAACCATCTTCTAAATTCTCCACCTTTAAATAGTATGAGTTGATGAAAGGTTTAAACTTGAAACTGTGACAGTTTAGGACAGGCATGAATATCTAAACATTGGGGAATATAGGCAGGTGCTAAGGAGATGTCAAGTGAATCAGAATATGCCCTTATTTTCCTCTAGCCCATAAAGTTTTTGAAATAAGCATAATGTAATTACACATTTGAAAAAAAAAAAAAAAAAAAAAGGGGGGGAAAAAAAGGAAAAAAAAAAAAAAGAAAGGAGCTTAATTCCGCATTTAAAACAGATTGAACAGCAAGCAATAAATAAGCCTTATATTATGCATATAACATTGGCAATAAAAAAAAAAAAAAAGCATAATTAGGAATTGTTCTTTAAAAATTAGCCACTGATAGAAGTTGTGTTGGAAAAAAAATAGCAGGAAAATTAAAGACTATCATACAAATTTTATAATCTCTGAGTGTCCAAGTTACTTTTTGTTTTAACATGCTCTTAATGTATTTTGGGCATGTGAGATATACTAGATTCATTAGTCATGCTAATTATTATTTGGCAATAAAGTACAGAGCATGAGGTAGGTTTTTCTGACCATCTTGACTGAAGTACCCACACCACCGCTCATGTGACAGAGAAGCCTTATGTTGCTGCATCCCAGATTAAAAAAAATAAATAAATAAGAGAGAGAGAGAATTTGCAGGAATGGAAAACAATTGTCTATACCCAAAGCAAAGGAATTATATCAAATGTTCTGTAATCTACAGTTTTTGACAGCTTTTATAAAACCAACAATATTAAATTAAGGCATTCATATAAATTTCATAATTCCTATGCCTAGCAATATAAATTTATGTGAAAAGATTTTCCTGGATAAACAATTAAATCTGTTTTCCTGCCCTTTATGGAGCATACTGCATATAATATAGATTACCTCTGAAAATCTTATCTCTAAATATTTTTTTTTTTTCCTGCCTTTAATTCTAAAAGGTGATTCAGCTGTAAATTAAAATGTAAACTTCTGTTAATGTCTTCTAAAAATAATCTTATTTAATTAAAGCAAACAGTTATGAAGCTGCTTTCTAAGTGAAAAACTTAACTTTTTTTTTTTTGAAAAATACATATAAAGTATGAAAGCAATCAGAGAAGATGGAGGAGAATTATTGAAACCGTATGATAGGAAAGGAGGAAAGAAAAGACAGTAGAATTACTTGAAATGTTTATATCTTGTTTGTTTGCAAGTATGTGTAGTATCAAAGCATTCTGTTTGTTAGTTTTTCATTATTTTGTTCTCTCTTCCTTAAAAGCACTTCAAAGCTTAGATAAAGTACATACAGTTTGTTTTTCAAGTCTGTTTAATGGTAATGCTTTCTCTTTTTATAATATTTCAGATGGAGAACTTGGTGGATAGAAGTAATCAAGATATATTTGTTGTTTGTTTTAAATGATCTGTAATTTTTCTTTTTAAAAAACCCTTTTTGCAAATTTAAGGAATTAACATGTAGTGAAATAAGAGATCTGAATTTAATAGAAACTGTAACTGTCTATCAAAGCAAAACTAGCATTATGAAACAAAGTTCCTAAATACATATTTTTTCCTCAATATACTAACTGGAGAACATCATGTGGGTTCTTTATAATGGAAAATTCAAACAAATACTATAGATTGAGGTTCCTGCCCTTTGTATTAAGATTCTCCGTAGTTCAGAGTTCTTAAACTTGAGTTGCTCATGGATTATGTTATGATAGAAATAATGATGTATAGCAATTTTTGCCATGAAAAGTGTGAAATCTTATAGTACTCAATAAGAAAGAATGTATTGATACAGTAGAAATGAAATTAGCATTTAATAATTTACATGAGGGGCACTGCTGAAAGTGCCATTCAAGAAAGCTCTTAAATTTGTGTCTACTTTCCACCCAGATCTTACTTTCATTAACACAGTGGAAGAAAGTGTTTTAAGAATGAAGTTTACAAAAGACACACCAGACATGCTGTAGAAAATTACATCTGCTGACAATTTCATGCATGCAACAGAATTAATTTTCTCGTAAAATCCTTTAAGCAAGAAATATTTACTTGGACGGTGTAAAGCACATGCATACATCTAGTTTTGAACGTGTTTGGAATTAAATGAGAGTTGGAATCAGTTCTAGTGAGAAAGATTGCCACATGAATTTAGGAATATTTTTCTTGCTTAAATTAACTTTTAAACTGTACAGTGTTTTGCTACATTTGACTTCCCTTTACCTTCTGTTTTAAGGTAACATGAATTCCACTGCAAGGGAAGAGAAGAACTTGACTTATGGAACACAAATTAAAAAATGATATGTCAGACATAAAAGAGAGATCAGGCATATGTCACTTGTCACCTGCTAGACTGTGGTTTATAATTCAGGTACAGCTCATAACGTAAGGAAGATCAATACACTATCTGACAGTTTTTTCAGCACCATTTTTAATCACCTGCACTTTTGCTTCATATTCTATTTCAAATACAGTTGCCATCACCAATTCTGAAATATGTGTTAAACCAACTACTCTTTTTAGACTCGAATCTACATCTACTCCTTATACATCAGCATCAGTGTATTATGCCAGAATGTGAACTGCTTAGTTTTCTCCTGAGCTCTCATCCATCCTCTTTCCTTCATTAGGAAAAGTAACTCTTTTACACTCCTCTTCTGAAACTGTCATCTCAGTATTTTGCTTGAATATCTATCCTTTGGATTCACATAGGAATGTTATTTCCTTTACAAGGTCAGGTTACTTCCTTTGTAAAGAAAATCTGTGACTCCTCTGATAGTTTCCTGCTGCTAAAACGTCTGGTTATCAATTAATTAATTCCTACGGCAGTGTATTCTCTATTTTGCCTGCTACCATGCTACTTGATCTCCAAACAGCACAAAATATTTGCAACCACACTCTTACTTCTTGAAGCTTATTGATATTTAACAACATCTTTAGGACAGCTCTTACTGAATACAAATATCTTGCCGGCTATTGAATAGAAATCTGTATTTCTTATCTTAAATTTAAAATATGTCTTCTTCATTTTTCTATGTATCTCTTGAGTCCAGCTTTTGACAGTGGATGCATTATCAAACTTAGGAAAATTCAGCCATTCTTGTTTTCAACATCATTCATGTTGTCTATGTAAGATAAACGCTATACCTTGTAATTGCTGAGACTTTTCGGAGTATGTGTTACTTACTGCAGTATCTAGGCAACTTAGAGTTTGAAGATACTGAGACACAGAATATTTCATTACGGTATTACAATTTGTTTTGGCAAAAACTGATTATTTACAGTCTGTGTAGGGCAATACAAAAATGCCATTATCTCAAAATGCTGTTTAGTTAACCTGAAAAACAAATCAAATAACTCTTACTCAACATCTCATCAAAACTGGCTTGTCTAGGAATTGTGAGAATAGTTACTTGGTTGCCAGGACATAGGTTTGGCAGTCAAGGTCTAACTTCTGTTCTGGTTCTTCTTTAAACTGTTTTGGTCCTCAGAAACCCTTTGTACATTTTTTTTTTCTCCATCTCTAAAGTGAGGATTAACATAACCTTTTCTGTAAAATGTCACATGGTCTACAGGTGGAAAGTGATTTGTAAAAGCTACATAACTGCTAGTTGGATTGTGTATAACCAAACATTTGTTATTTTATACTCTGTTTCACACTTTCCTGCACTCAAGATAAAAGCAACAACTCCCCTGCATAATAGTCACATTTGCAGGGCAGGAGAAGTCTCACAACCTTTCTGCTCATTTTTGGCAAGATAGGGGTAGAAGTTCATGGCAAAAGCAAGAGTACAGGCTGGAGGGCAGCATGTGCTGGAAGCAAAGAAAATGTGTCGCATGATCCAGAGATCCTGGCAGGCCTTGGCAGAGTGTAGGTCATGGAGCCCCAGCAAGATTTCACAATACAGAGCAGAAGCTGCAGAAATCACTGCTGTCTGTTGACAGTAAATTATACTTTTGTTTGGTACAGGTTTTCCTGTGAGGGAACACTGGATTAAGAGGGTCTAATTCCAATTCATTTTTTTCACTAGTGTATTAGAGCTTCTGTAGCATGCGGTTAAGCATCCTGCCTTTGTTGCTGGCCTCACAAGCAACCATGGGTGCAGGCTCCTGTTTTCCTTACAACAGCTAATAGGTATAGTGTTCTGATGACTTACATGATACAAATCATTTAACTTCATTTTTTTTTTTAACCTCTCTGCATTTTTTTCTTCAATAGATACATATAGCTCTTTTTTTTTTTTTTTTTTTTTTTAATCATATCTTAGGCACAATCACCAGTAATCCTTTCATTCCTAACTGGGATTTTGTGGAGAATGTAGGAATTGAGCTGACTGCTAATGTTGCTGCATTTGGGAATGTCTTGTCATTACAACAAGTCTTTGACTTCCAGATTTTTTTTTATGATTTTTTTTTTGAGTTTTCAGAAATTCTTGTGGTCTATTTAAGAAAATCAGGGTGGTCTATTTAAAGAAAAGTGGAAATTCTTGAGGTATATATAAGAAAATCAGAGCTGTAGAACAAAAGCTCAGCTCAATGCCTCAGATAAGGTACCTAAAACCTTAAAACAACTTCCTTATCCAGACCTTTCTTTTCTTGTGCTTATGGAGGTACTGAAGGCTCACTTTGACCAAAATGTCAGCATATGCTTGTGATGACACTGCTGTGATTGTGCCACTGTCTTCCTGTTATGATTGTTCAGTAGAATATTTCAGGAGAATGTCTAAGTCAGAAGAAAAGGATTGATGTTGCTTTTTCCATTTTATGATAATCTACTGTTTATTTCCAGTCAAGCTCTCTATAATACGTGTGTAATGGATGTTATACAAACAACAAGCAGGATTTCTGATTTAATTGAAACTTAATTCTTCAACATGTAATATCCATTCAAGATGAACCACCAGATGAGTATTAGCACTGGTATTTAAAACATCCACAATGTACAAGCTAGAGGATAGGGTTCATAGGAATTAGTGATCACAAAATTTTAAAGCAGGTCTAGAAACCTGCTCCTCTCCAAAAAGGGTTAGATGTTTGGAAAAATAATGTTTATTTAGTCAGAAAAATGTAAATAGTTATATATTTTTAATTAGAAACAGATCCATATTTCAGATTTAGATTTTAATATGGATTTGGATGTCCTTAAAATTCAGGAGAAATTGTGTCTAGATATATTGGCATAATTTTGATGAGAATTTTGCATCAGTATAATTGAGTACCAAATATTAGGAGATTAGAAGTAGCCACAAACAAGTTGTTCCATGCAGTATATAATAATGCACTAACTTAACTATCATATTTCTTTCAGTGAATTTTTACTGTTTCTTCTGGATACAAAGAAAAATTGCAGATTGTGAGAATTTTGTACTCAGTAACTCTTGGTAGTTTAAGAAGTATGAAACACTAAAAAAGATTGTGAAAGCCTCAGCTGTGTCAAGCAGGGTATAGAATTAACCTTCTCCTCACCTTAAAATTACATTTTAAAATGACATTGATCTCTTTCTAGAGAGTGAGATTTTTTGCATTCTTTTGCTGAAGAATTTTTTTTCATTCTTTCACATGTGTATGGCAGTCTTTTGGCAGAACATGAAACACATCATGATCAGAAGCAGCTTTGTAAAATCTATTTGTCCTCTTCTAAAAGTGGTGTTTTAATCTGCTTAGATACAGTAGTACAGTTTAAAAAATTTCTTGTGGCATATCTTGAACAAATGTTACTTTAAAAGTTTGTTATTCCAGTCCAAGCCATGAAATCACAGAATCACAGAATCACAGAATTTCTAGGTTGGAAGAGACCTCAAGATCATCGA
>CM021768.1:43902155-43935387 GCA_011076525.1 Nettapus auritus | reverse complement strand
TTTAAAGACCTCCAGGGATGGTGACTCCACCACTTCCCTGGGCAGCCAAATGCTGGATCTCTACAGTGTATTTCAAAACAGCTACTTAAAATGATGGAAATATAAAACTTTGTGTTAGAAAATTGTATTATTTATTTTTTCAAATACATTATTATTTAATGTAATAATAGATTTAAGTTGTATAAGTAATATTCAAAAAATATTTTTAATAATCAGTTACTAGGTTCTGAGTCGTGGTGGTGATAGTATGAGGATTGAGTCTTCAATGCAATCCTTACACATACTGGCTTTGATTAAGGATTAATCAACATAGGAAGGTGATGATTAAGGATTAATCAACATAGACGGGTGATGACTGGCAATATCATCACTTCAGTGCATGGCAGTGGGCAGACAGGAGCAGTGAGTGTTGCAGAATAGCAAGTCTTCCACAGCAGAGCAGTGACAAGCAAATCTCTTCCTGTTGCATGAATATGGTGCCTGAAAACGTTCAACTTCTTATGATGCATGCCATTAGTTCATATTTTTGCACACATGCTCTGGCAATTTATATTTATTCAGTAAAAAATATTCCAAATATCAAGTATCTTGATTGCAATTTTCTTTGTAGCCTAATGAAACCTGTCATTTGTTTCAGAGTTAGAGCAAGTGTGACTGATAGATTTGGCTACCTACTTCCATTTATTTTGAAATGACAGCAAGTGTGGGTTGGCTGGCTAATATATGAAAACCAACTCACAACAAAAAATGTACTCATCCTGTTCACTTCAAGATTGCTGGCACTGTATTTCAAGCAGCTTAATTCAGTCCTGAAAATCCCTATGAATTAGCTCTCTCTCTCTTTTGTTCCCGTTTATCATTATCTGTATCTGTTCCTTGTGTTTTAGGTAATTGTTTATTTGCTGTACTGGCAATGCCGTAGATGATTATTTAATTCTTTGCAAATGTGCTCCAGTAACACCGTTCTGTCTCTTTCTTTTACAGTTTATCACACATCAGTCACAACAATATCTAGTTACCCTTTAGAATACAAGTCATTGTGGTCTGTTTGGGTTAATAGACCAGTTTTTTTTTTTCACTGGTTACAGCAGTGTGAGAAGTTATCCAGGATGTAGTTAGAACTCTGGTTTCTTGTTCCAGGTTAGAACAGCTTTGGGTTTGGTCTAACAAGCATCTTCTGAAGGTAAATCTCACAGCTATCTTTTGCCATGAATCCTACCTGGCACAGTTTTTCTACATTCTTTTGTCCAAATTATGCAAAAGTGGAAGTGTAAGAAGGCAAAGTCAGAGCCTTATCTGATCAAATATTTCCAGAATGTGATTAAAGAAATCTAGTGTGCCAAAACCCCCTTTACAGTGTCACAGCTGGTATTTTGTAATGAGTCAGAATGACTAAAAAATATCAGATATGCAGAACTGCCTAAATATTAGCACAGGATTGTTTATGTAGCACAGAGTACTTTGTTTATTCATGGTTTTCATCAGTTAATCAAATCTTTGTGCTTTTTTGCATTTCAGAGGCTATATTGTGCAACATAATATTGTATTATATTGTGCAACAAAGTTAAGACTGAATAGGTGATTAATAATTTGAAGCAGTGTCTTAGAAATGGTGGCATAAGTTAATGTGTGCATTTCAGGTGTGCTTAGTACATTTTTCAGCCTGCAGTATTTTTTGCACAAAGAACATATACATATATATGATTTTATGTCATGTCAGATTACCAAAACAGCATCTCTTCTCTAGCCTTTATATCCCTAAACATTTTTGGGAAGGATATTCCAATATTTTGGTGTTCTGTTATTCCAACAGACCTTTAAAAAATCACTAATAGAATAGCACTCTGTTAAGAGAAAGAAAAGGTGATTTACAGCTACCAAAGTCAATATTCACAGCTAAGTAGAGCTGTATAACATGGGCTGGAGTAGAATATTATTGCTGGACAAATTGAATTAATAACAAAAATATATTTTCAAAGTATTATTTTCTTCTAATATTATGTAAATATTCCAAATCCAAACCAGATGTAACTGATGTCAAATCAATTTCCATACAAACTTCATTTTTAACATCTTGGAAAATGATTTGATTTCTGCTTAATGAAAATGAAAATTGGTCCAAGAACCAAAAGCCCATTTCATATGGCTCTAACTCCTACAGTATAATTTCTAAGCTCTTTACTGTCCCTAGACTGTTACCTGTATCAATCTTCTCTGAACATAATTAGTTTGATTTTATTTAATTTTGTATTATTATTTTTTAATTGTTGTCATTGTTGAACTCTCATCAGGGTAAAATAGAAAAGTCCAGAATTTTAATACTAGAAATATTAAAATCTGTCATTGGTAAACAAACCAGCACCAATATAGGCTCAATAAGAACAAAAATGAACTTTTTATACATATCTTGCAAGCTCTACTTCCAAAACCAGTCAACATTTATTAAACTTCTTATATCCAATGCTGCATACTTAATGCTCTTGTGTGTGGAAAATATATTTTCTTTATTTAAATTATGCATAAATAAACCAACATGGCAAACACAAATATTCCATTGCAAAAATTGTCAGTACAAGCAAGTACAATGAAAGGAGATAATGAACAAACATTGTAGACTAACTGCTAAATCACTATAACTTTGCTCTGATTTAAATTTCTTTTCTTTTTTTTTTTTCCTTTTTTAAAAAATTATTTGATCAATTGAGTTGATATATTATGATTTAAAATAATGCCTTTTGAGTTGTAAAAGCTTTATTTATACACAGAAGAAATAGGTCTAAAAAATGGAGAAGAGAATAATTTGAATACCTACGCACATCTGTGAATTCTGAGGACAGTTTTCTACAAAGAAACCATCCAGAATGTTGAGGAAAATATCAGAACCAAATGTAAATTTGGAAATTGAACTGAAAAAAAGCTGCATGTGCAAAAGAGCATTTATGGTGCATGGAATCTTTTAAGCTCAACATTTGGATGGTTTTCCTCATGTGATATCAGGTAAATGAGCTACATTATTATTGTATATTATATTATTATATATAGCATGCAATATATATATATATATAGCATGCAATTATATCTCTAGACACCTAAGTATAAATTCCAAAATTGTTCTACATTTTCAAGTTTACTTAATCTTGGCAAAATAAGCACCAGTATACTTCACATTCACATGTATATTTTATACTAAGCATGAGATAATTCCAAACTGAGGTTTTAGTTAACCGTGTCATCTTTATCACATTATGCTCTCACACATTCTAAACTCACACACAAAAATAAAACTGTAAGTGCAAGCATGTGGAAGTTCATTATTAAGAAGGCAGTTACTCATAGTCCATATACGATATGCTTTGGGAACTTAAAACTGCATTACCCTGACTGTATAATCAGAGAAGAATTTAGATATTAATCTACATATTCTGCTTCATTATTTTTATGCATACTATCAAAAGTATGAATAAGGTGTATTTCATGCTGTTGGATGTATCATTCAACGCAGAGGCCGTTGAGAACTGATTCCTAGTTGATCCACGTTAATTACAGGGTTAGAGGGCAAGTGATAGATGGGCTGAACAGAGTTTACCAGAAGTTAGCTTAGAGCACCCATAGTGTTCCTGGACATAAATATTTTTGTGTGTTCTGTGTCACACAAATAAAGAAAATGAGGTTAATTTCCCCTAGCATTTATATGTCCACATCTCAGCCAGTCATGTGAAGCTCTTTACATAGTAAAGGGCTTTTAGTCAACATAGTCAACAGAATCAGAGTCCACTTCCTGTAGCCCTAAGTTGGTAGCTGTATTTGCCTAGGTGAGTCACACCCCAAAAGTACCTATTTCTGATTGATGAGTACAGATGTCTTCTGTGTGGAGATGCCTTTGCTTCAGGGAGTAAAAAGAAACTGTGCAGTGAATCTGAGTTGTCAGAAGTTTACTGCATGTGTGCAAACTGCTGGCTCAGCAAAGATTTTACAAAACCTTTATGATTTAGATGTCCTGTTCAAGTAATCTGGGCATTTTCAGTACATCATACCAGAACTTACTGAGTGTGCACAACGTATTGCCACAGAATATGGAAATCCACAGAAATCCAAAATGCAAAAGGTCAACACATGGGCCACTCAGATGCATAGAAAACTTCTCTGGTGTTTCTTGATATGCAAATGTTATACCATCTGAACTGTTGGATATTTGGAAATCCTGGGTAAATGTCCACTATTCCAAGTTTTTCTTAGGTGAGATTATGAAAAAGACAATGTGTCTGCGGAAACCCAAACTTGTGGGGTTTTTTTTTGAAGAGCAAGTCAAATGTTGTATTGATTTCAACTGCCCTCCAAATTCCAGCAGTAGTGGTTTCTCATAATGCAATATAAATATAATCACATGGATGTAACAAGAAATAGAAGAGAAGGATTGATCTTTTGGACATGTGGTCATTAGTCCTCAAAACTAATTTTTCACATTGGCTTTATGAACTGTTGGAGCTGAAAATCCTTGGAGACCTTTCTGAAATTTCTTGGCAGAGGCAATGCAGTTGGTGGGGCCTAGTAAAGCACAAGACTTCTCAACTAGGTTTGAAACTGTTGTTATCATTAGAAAATCACTGGCCATCTGGTTGGACATAATGTGCAATAAGCCATAGACTATGGATGTAAAATTCAACATTAGAAATATTTTCTTGAAAATAGAAGGGCCAAATATTTGCTACATCATTAGTATTCATAACTAGAAGAGAGAGACAACCTTTTAAGGTCTGAACTTTGGAGTGTGAAAACTAATTGAGGCCAACCAAAATAATCAGTTCAGCTGAAGAGTAAAAGAGTACACAAGCAGGATGAAACCCTCATTTAAACTCAGTTTCCAAGGGACAGTGCAGTAGAGCTTTAGATATAATTTACAGCCCTTATTAGAAAAGATTGTGTATATCATCTTAGAAGGTATGCAAAGAGCATACCTTTCTAAAAAAAAGACAAAGGATACAAGAAAGAAGTTTCCTGTTTTCTTAATTGCAGACTTTATTTTCACAACTTTAAGTTCTCTTTGAAATAAGGGAAATCCATGGAGCCGTATTAAACACACAGGTAGCGCATACAAAGCAGTTCTGATTAACACCCAAATTATCCAAGCAGCCTATCCATATCTTTGCAGTGATCTCTTACAAATAGTGTTTGATAAATAAGTACTTGTGCTGTAATCTAAAGCTACACATACTCCATTTTCTAGCTGCCTTAAATAGATTTACATGGCTATGTAATGAAAATTAATAAGAAATTGCTGTTTATTTTCAGAGACCATATGGATCTAAGCAGAAAACATTTTGGAAATGGATAAATTTTCATTTTTGTGTTGATTTGTGTATATGAAAGAGGAAAGAATTATTGGAAAGTTAGGAATAATCTGCCTGAAAAGAATCACAGCCCTAGTAAAGCTGTTAAACACATGCTTTTGCTTTAGATCATTTCTGTTTGGACACCCTGGACAGGCTGTTGACAACCTCGCAGTATGCAAAGTGCAGTAGTCCTTTTCTCATTTGCTGCACCAGGTGCTTGACTGGAACACCCTATGGAATCTTTAGAATCCACATGGCCTGATTTTTTTTAGGGAAAGCAGAATATATTCATGTATCGGGAGTGTAGAGGAAAAAGCATTTACAGGTCTTCTAGAGGAGTTGAGAAGCAGTTTTGGTTAAGAATTGTCCTGGCTCTTGTGAAAAGAAAACTATCCAAAACAAGTAGAGGTTATGATTATAATCCTCATAAAGATAAAAGGTGTTAGCTATTATTGTCATTACCTCATAGTCCTCAATGTCTGCTCTTCGGGATAAAAAACATCTGGGTCTCAGATATGAAAGTTTAAGTGAAGGAATCTATTTGACCAATTTGTTAAATGAAGCTGAGGCACTAACAACGAGAGTGAAGGGAATATGCCACCTCTTTTATAATTTAAAGAGGAGTAAGATGTCTTTTTTTTTTTTTTTTTTCTTCTGAACATAGAGATGAGGAAAAAGCTGAGGTGCTTAACGCCTTCTTTGCCTCAGTCTTTAGCAGCAAAACCAGTTGTTCTCTGGACGCCCCGTATCCTGAGGTGGTGGAAGGGGATGGGGAGCAGAATGTGGCCCCCACAATCCACAAGGAGATGGTTGGTGACCTGCTACAGCATTTGGATGTACGCAAGTCAATGGGGCCAGATGGGATCCACCCGAGGGTACTGCGAGAACTGGCGGAAGAGCTGGCCAAGCCGCTTTCCATCATGTATCGGCAGTCCTGGATATCGGGGGGAGGTCCCACTCGACTGGCAGATAGCAAACGTGACTCCCATCTACAACAAGGGCCGGAGGGTAGGCCCAGGAAACTATAGGCCTGTTAGTTTGACCTCAGTGCCAGGGAAGCTCATGGAGGAGCTTATCTTGGGCATCATCATGCGGCACTTGCAGGGCAAGCAGGTGATCTGGCCTAGTCAGCATGGGTTTATGAAGGGCAGGTCCTGCTTGACAAACCTGATCTCCTTCTATGACAAGGTAACACGCTTAGTGGATGAGGGAAAGGCTGTGGATGTGGTCTACCTTGACTTCAGCAAGGTTTTTGACACCGTTCCCCACAGCATTCTCCTCAGGAAACTGGCTGCTCATGGCTTGGACTGACGCATGCTTTGTTGGGTTAAGAGCTGGCTGGATGGCCGGGCCCAGAGAGTTGTGGTGAATGGAGTCAAATCCAGTTGGAGGCCGGTCGCTAGTGGAGTCCTCCAGGGCTCGGTACTGGGACCAGTCCTCTTTAACATCTTAATTGGTGATCTGGATGAGGGGATCGAGTGCACCCTCACTAAGTTTGCAGATGACACCAAGTTAGGTGTATGTGTCAACCTGCTTGAGGGTAGGAAGGCTCTGCAAGATTATCTGGATAGGCTGGATCGATGGGCCGAGACCAATGGTATGAAGTTCAACAAGGCCAAGTGCTGGGTCCTGCACCTGGGGCACAACAACCCCAAACAGAGCTACAGGCTGGGAGATGTGTGGTTGGAAAGCTGCCTGTCAGAGAAGGACCTGGGAGTATTGGTTGACAGTTGGCTGAGTATGAGCCAGCAGTGTGCTCAGGCAGCCAAGAAGGCCAACAGCATCCTGGCTTGTAAAAAAAACAGTGTGGCCAGCAGGTCCAGGGATGTGATTGTCCCCCTGTACTCGGCTCTGGTGAGGCCGCACCTCGAGTGTTCAGTTTTGGGCCCCTCACTGCAAGAAGGATATGGAGGTGTTTGAGCGAGTCCAGAGAAGGGCTACGAAGCTGGTGAAGGGTCTGGAGAACAAGCCTTACAAGGAGTTCCTGAGGGAACTGGGACTATTTAGCCTGCAGAAGAGGAGGCTCAGGGGCGACCTTATTGCACTCTACAGGTACCTGAAAGGAGGCTGTAGTGAGGTGGGGGTTGGTCTGTTCTCCGATGTGCCTGGTGAGAGGACGAGGGGGAATGGGCTAAAGTTGTGCCAGGGGAGGTTTAGGTTGGATATCAGGAAGAACTTATTTCCTGAACGGGTTGTTAGTCACTGGAATAGGCTGCCCAGGGAAGTGGTTGAGTCCCCATCCCTGGAGGTCTTTAAAAGACGTTTAGATGTAGAGCTTCGGGATATGGTTTAGTGGAGGACTTGTTAGTGTTAGGTCAGAGGTTGGACTCAGTGATCTTGTAGGTCTCTTCCAACCTAGACTATTCTGTGATTCTGTGATAGTTTGCAGTTGTTTTGGGCAAAGGATATGTTCATTTACATACAGTACATACATTACATTTAATTTGTTTAATTACAGGAAAATTTATCTGTCAATTTCCTACCTACTTGTAATACCATGTCCTCATCCTATGTTAAATCCAAGACCTTTGAAAACTGTAATGTGAACCAATATACAAATCTTGCAGATCTAGTCCTTGGTAATAGTAATTTGTTCCTTTCCTGCTACATGCTGACTCTTATCAACACAGTCCTCTGACTCTTATCAACACAGTTGTTGAGTGTCATCAGGATAATGTTCAGAAACCCAACACTGATTGTTATGGACTCACAAATTAACATTATTATGTCCAAAAGTCTCCTTTACATAAATAACGTATCTTAAAAGCTTGAGGGAGAATGCTTTTGTCACATGTTTCACTTACAGTTTTTGTAACGTAATCCCAAATTTCTTTATTAGATCTGTTGAACAAGATGATATTGTGCCTTGTATATTTTGTATTGTATATGTACAGACCTATAGATATGCGCGTGCACATATACACACACTTACATACATGATAAGTGTGCCAGAAAAAATACTGAAAATTAGTTGAAAAATGAGTCATCAGGAATGCAGACTTTTTTAAAAAATCAAGGAATGTAAGGAAAGCCTAGTGTTTGTCTTTTTACTATATTTTTATTTCATGGAGAACATATGTGATATTTCTATGAGGCACTATCCTAGAATAAATTTCTAGATGTAATATACTGGCCTAAAAGCATCAGGGGAAGTTTTTAGTTATCAAAGTTCTGGAGAAAGATCTTGCTCATTGCTCCAGACAAAAATGGCTAGATTTGAACACCATTGCAAAAGATGAGTCATTTAAACCATTTTTGGGTTTAGCTAGCAACCTGGGATAAAGGGCATATCCTCATTTGGATGCTTGTGAATGAAATTCACTGATTCACTGAAAGGAACAATTTGTGAAATAAATAGCAAATAATTCATTTGGTCATTATTTCAGGAACAGCTAATTTTTATTTATTTTTATTTTTATTTTTTTAAGTTTGGCATAGCAGAAATTGGACTCAGATAAGAAGTCTAAAACTGATCCATAGTCAAACTTCTCCCCAGTTTTGATAGAATTTCTTGTTTAGATTGGACAATAGGTTTAAGAGAGTATGAATACCTGCTGCATCACAAGCATAATAATAGACCATTGTCTTGTTCACTTATAATTTGCTGTTGATTTTTAAGAATAATTTTGCATTTCAGTGGGGATTCCGATTTATAAACTTCCAGGGATAATATGTTTAAGGCTTACATTGCTGTACAAATTGCAGGTAGTAGATACTTTAATAGAAGGTTCTATTTTTTCATTAGCATAAACATAAGAAAACTATTTCAAGGTCTGAGCAACAAAAATAAATGCTTTTAAACCATATTAAAAAAAAAAAAAAAAAAAGGAAGAAAAAAACACCTCTAGTAGTATCACTCCATAAATAACTATCAAAACATCATTAAAGAAGCAGGGAAGTCAAAAAGAGTACTAGAAAGTAGAGCTGAGTGGAACATTCTTTACTTTGAAAAAAACAACTTGTAAAAGCCAACAAACAGTTGTCTCAGAAAAAGTTACTCTCATCAATATTTTGTGTGTTATTGAAAAAAGTGTGGGATTTCAGGTCAAAAAGAGAGATCCCCTAGCAAAATGGGTACAAGAGTCTAGATGTGCTTTACTATAATAATTCAAAACAAAAAATTGAGTTTCAGGTTTTCCATATTCAAGTTGACAGTCTGATACTTGATCTAAAACACTGTTAAAGAATTTTGGATTACATTTTTAACTGCACCATATGAAAACTTTTGCAGTCAGTGACGAAGATAAATTTTCAGTTAGCCCCCAAGTAAAACATTTTCCGAAACAATAGGTGAAATGGATTTCAGTTACCATCTGCCTGTTGTAGTTAGAATGCCAATTAGGTAAGCTTTCAGAATTACTATTTCATAAAAGAAACGTGTGAATGGTATATTACATGTGTTTTCTCTGCCATCCAAAATACAATATTTAATAGTATGCACAACTGGAAAGGGAACCCAAGGAAAATGCATGATGTAAATTAAATGTTTACAACAGTTAATGTTGTATCTGAGCAGGTGTTAGCAGTTCAAATCAATTTAAAACATTTTTACTTCCTATGAAAGCCAAAGAAAAAATGAAATAAATCTACTTTTTTAAAAAAATAATCTTAATAAACACTAAATTGAAATTCAAAAGTGAGAGTAGTATCTTTCTCTGTCGTGTCATTATCTAGATGGAGTATAAAATTGCATTCTTACCAACACCCTGAACGTACCATGTGGCAGACTTTTAAACAAAGCTCCCATGACAAGTGTTCATTGTGAAATGCATATTATTGAAATTACTCAATTGAGAAAATACTTTGTATTACATGTTTCTCTAATATCCTTTTAGCAAAAGTAAAACAGTGAAGTAAAGAGTGTTTTATTCTCTAATTTATAACTTTCCTTATGCATCTGCTCTTCATTTCTCTGAGTGCCTAGCAAGAGAAGTAGCGTGTTATTTGTGTATGTTTTTCTGGTCAAAATCAAAAGCCTGGTATTATGTGCCTTTTCAAAACATGAGGCCTAGGCTGGAGCATATTCCAAATACATCTGTTATTAAGAAAAGTGTGTAATCTCTACCCCTTTTCCACCTGTCCCCTTTCTTTTCCCTCATCTTCTTCAGTCCCCATTCTTACTCTGTAGAACAGACCCAGGTAAAGTTCATCCTCACCAAAAATCCTGCAAGAGTGTCAGAGTGATGCTGAGTTACAGAAGACCCCCTATATGTCTGTAAGTCTTTTTAACATATGGCAGCAAATGGAATTAAGAGACACTGGTCTTGTGGCAAAAGTGATTCAGGAAATCTAGTCTGTGATTATTTGCTTTCCCCTGTAGCAAGGAAATCATAGTGTGCTTCAGTTCTTCCCTTGCAACCCATAGATAATATATCTTTTCTCTTATGCTTTTTTTTTGTCTATTCCCTTATGGTATATTTTAGGAACAATTCTGTCTTTCTGTGTGTGCTTTCACGGTGCCTAGAGTCAAAGCCTGCATTGTCAAGCAGAGCTGGCTTATAGCTTTTCAGGAGTGTCTCCTGATGGTGAGCAGGAGCAATCAAGCTGTTACTTCTCTCAGAAGGGCAGAAAAAGATGGAGCAAAGGCAAAGTAGTGAGGAGTGCAGTGCAGTGAATTAGGCTTCCTGTGGCTTCTGAAAATCGTATCAATTATTGTTAATATTGGGAATTGGCCTTCTTCTCAACAATAGCCCCAGCACTCAGCACATTTAGTCCCTTAATATCAACAAGCCAAGAGTTTGGCATTGACCTGATCTAGTGGGTGGCATCCATCACCATGTCGGGGTTGGAGCTAGATGATCTTTAAGGTCCCTTCCAACCTGAGCCATTCTATGATTCTATGACTGACAACAAGGCTGCTCATGAAAAGCAGGAAGCTTTTCTATTTCTTAGACATGAAAGTAAGGAGAAGTGATTATATTGGGATAAAATCAATCAATGTATGACAGTTCTTTGTTTGGCTTTTCTTGTGCCTGAAAGACTACCCCCCCCCAATAGCCCCCCAAGAATTGCTGATCATCATGGCTTCATTTGGGGAACTAAAATAAAATTGTGTAGTGTGAGTCTAGAATAATCTATATGTTAAACTGTCTGTATAAACATGTTTGATTCTGCTTGTGCACACACAAAACTGTAAGATACAATAATATACATACAGTCACAAGTTTCACTTCGCATAAAAGACACTCTGAAGACTTTGAATTAGTCTAAATGATTTTATTCAGTCACCTTTAAGTCAAGCTGAATATAATTAAGAGGATCAAACATTACTTTGCCTTCCTAGAAGTAACAGCATTTCAATACAGGAAGCAATTTCAGCAGTGAAAAAATCTCACTGTAATGCTAGGAGGAATGAAGGAGCACAGATTTCTAGAGCAAAGTCCTAGCACTACGCTGCCCCAAGAACAACACAGAATATTTCATAGTATGTACACATAGAGGAATATTTACAGGTGTGTGTATAGATACTTACGCACTTCGTTTCCTCAAGCAGCAGGAGAAGAGTAAAAAGTTCTTTCTGACACTTTTTTTTTTTTTTTCTTTTTTTTTTTTTTCTTTTGCTGGTTGTGTTGACACCAACATAGCTAGAATTAACAAAATGTTCTGCGGATTTTTTTGATGAGAAATCTGTTAATGCTGCCAAGTCTGTAGTCATTTGTGCCATGAAGGCTAGATGAGACTGTTTGTCAAGGAAACAAACAATAATGAGTTACAATAGAAAATGTTGCCTTTAGAAAACTGGGCAGAGAGGAGCCAAAGATCTACCAGACTAATCTGTAATTGATGTGGCTTTCACAATAGAACAAAACATGAAATGGATACCCTGGGTTTTGATGTGGAAAGTTTATTTGTAAATGCTTTAATGAGTTTTCAAGGAACATTAAAAATGATAGGTGGCAAAGGCTGTTTTGACATCATGCAGAAAGGAGTACAATCATTTTCTGAATTGTGTTCCAGATATCTGCCTGGGTCTTTTCTATGCACATCGAAGATTTTTTAAAGTAATAATATCATATGCAAAACCTTTTTTTTTTCAGTCCAAACTGGAATGTGATCATATGGAAATTCCATGAAGGCCATGTGAATTAATTCAATGGGAAAGGAGCATATCTTTTATCTTATTGAGGGATATTTTCCAGAAGTCCATTAGTTTCCCAGGGAAGGTCACTGTTTAATTACATCAAAATTTATTATGTGATTATTTCATACATTGGGATTCAAATATTTAACAAGGCAAACAATTTAACGTCGATACAAAGGGAACTTGTAAGTTTGTCCGTTTATTTTACCTGAAATGTTCCTGCCTATTAGCATGAGTTTATTTTGTAATGCAGTTTTGGAAGAGGATTTTTTGGTTTGTTTTGCTGAAATAGCATAAAAGCTATTGGTAGGCTATTAAACTATAAGAAATATAATTTCTATTGCACTGGGGCATAATGGAACCCATATAATCCAACTGGTAGCTAATGTACTGTCACTAGTACACTACAGAAAATACTGACACTTTTATGCTTCTTTTTGTTTTGCTTCTTGGGGTAGATTATATACTACCCCCTAGAAGATTAGCATTAGAAGGAAGGAAGGGTTAGATTGGAGCCTGGGCTAGAAGCATATCTGGGAGCATACCGTACTTTAACATGCTATTTTTTCAATACGTCTTTGAAAAATAACTCTATTTTTTTTCCAATCAGAATCAGATAAGGTTTGCAAATGAAAAAGAACACAGGTTCAACAGAGGGAATAAATACTGCTGGAAGGCAATATGTACAAATTAGGAAAAAAAATATTATTGAGGTACAGAAAAATGTGTACAACATATTTCTAGTCCTTAACTCAGTGATATTTTCACCTTTTCAAGCATCTAATAAAAATGTTACATATAAAAATGTATAAAAAATAGAAGAAGTAGACATACATAATCGCAAATGAGGTCCACATATCTAGAAAAAGGTTTTTATACAGGTCCTCCAATCCAAAAGGGAAACCCACCAATTTTCAATAATCAACATTTTCATATCAACCCAACATGCTAAGTGTGCTAAGTCAGTCCCTGGAGCCTACGTTTTGTTGTCAACCCAAAGACAGAATCATAGAATCATAAATCCAAGATCATCTGGTCTAAACATCCCCGTACCACCAATGTCACCCACTAAACCATGTCCCCAAGCACCACGTCCAACCTTTCCTTAAACACCCCCAGGGTCGGAGATGCTCTTTCTGAGAAGAAATGTCTCCTCATTTCCGACCTAAACCAGAGCCCGAACATGGGAAAGATAATGTAGCAACTGCTGGATAACACAGTGCTTGAATGTATCCACACATTCAGCTGATCCTGTTGGAGTTGATTCAGCAAGTCTGACAGCTTCTGTTGCCAAGAGTGGTGATACCAGGGTAAGAACTTCAGAGCTGTCAGTCAGCTGTCTAGCTGTATGAATGGTTTGTCTGAAAGCCCCAAAATCTGGAAAGTTCACAGCCCAACATGTCATCTTTATGATGTTGGTCATAGTCTATGGTCCCATCTGTGTCATCTATGGTCATCTGTGTCACATCAGTTAAATAAACAGTCAATAGGAAAAGCTTTGGCCTTTTGGTCTTCTGCTGTGGGATTTTAGGTACTGATTTAATAGCAAAGTGCAAGACCTTAGAAAGCAGATTCTCAGACTTCCCATCACTGCAGTGGAGGTAGGATTAGGCTTGGTACAGCAATATGAGGCACATAATGGTTTGTCACTGTCTCATTATTTTGTCCTCTTTTGCCTCTTCTCTCCTAAAGTTGTGGCATTTTTATGAGAAGGCTATCACAAAGAGAATGCTTGAAGAGGTGCACAATCCCTGTAAGAACTGTTGTATGGAACAGAGTTGTCGAAGTAGCCAAAACTTGGTCACAGAAACAAAAATGTACTGGGATCCACCTATAGTATTACACTAAACCAGGTCTTATCTGTGTTTGGATTTGTTCATGATGAAATAGCTTTGCTGCCTTGTTTTATCATGCATAATCACCTCTTTTCAGTTTTTCTTTCATTTGAAAGATGGAGCTGACAGCCTTATGAAGGTGATGTACTTGTGTAAAGATACTGACTTTTCACTGTGCATATTCTACCAGCTAAAAAGCTGCATTTCTTTTCTTTTTAAAAATAATTAATCTAGCTCAAAAATTGATTAGTATTGACATCTCTTCTTGACAATGTGGATAGGAACTCAGAATGAACAGCTGTTTGGACAATCCTGGATGAAAGCCTTTCCCTAGGCAAATGCAGTCACAGGCAAGGGCACGTTACTGCCATTACTGATGCCCATCTGTTGGACTGGCAGACTGCCCACTCAGCAGCTGAGTCTAAAGCAAGGTCTTCAGGATGTAGACTCTGCCTCCTCTATGACAGTACTGCCACCTGGGTGCTAAATGACTTTTCACAGTGGCTTCCATTTTTAGGTGGAAGTCAAAATAATATTTAAGATGGAGGAAAAAATGAATGTAATCAAATGACAAAGTTGTTTTACTTTTCATGTAAACTTGGTGTAATGTGTATATATATATATACATGTACATATATATACCTTTATATATTTATATATAAATATGTATGTAAAATCACTTGGTTCCTTTTGTGGCAGGTGACTGCAGTTGCTCATCTTCAAGACTTAAAGAATTTGGCACAGGTGACCAAATAAGAGGTACTGTATTCCAAGCACTTCTGAAATATCTGTCTCTAATATTTCTGATGGAGTCAATGTCACCAAAAGAGTAGCAGTAGTCTTTTATAGGCAGTGAGTAGAATTCAAGGTAACCCTTACTGCAGTGCATAATCCTCCTCCAAGCAGTTAGCGTGACCTTAACTATTGTATGCAGAATTACAGCTGCAGTGTTTTATGTCCTGCCAAAATTCAGCTTATACTTTACACAGTGTTCTCTTTAATTGTGTTTTCTTCAATAGAACTGTTTATTCTTTTTATTTTATTGTAGTCTGGCAAATGAGGTACTAAGTTTTATACTATGTGCCATGGCATATAATATGCCTTGCCATATATAATATATAATATGCCATGCCATATTATATAAAAATATGGGTAAGTTTAAAATTTATTACTGATATGTCCTTAAGTATGAAAGTGACTGTGAGTTTGGAACCCATGCCTATTGCCAGTCTAGCCTGAAAATCTTACTGATGAGATTAAGAAAAAATAAGAATATTCTAACTTTTCCTGTTTAACAGAGTATGAGGATTTTGTCTTTAAATGAGTACAAGTTTATTAATGTTAAAAGAATTACATTTAGTCATCAAGAACACAGTAATATGACAATAACAGTGATAAAAATAAATGTGGTTTTGAAATAGAAACATTACAAAAAGTTTCACCAGGGGGCAATATGACACAAAATCTCCCAAGTTCATTTCAGTGTATAAGCAAATAGTGAGTTTTAGACAGATGTCTTAGTTTTAGCCTAAGTTATGCAAGACTCTGCAGTAATAGCAGATGGGTATCAGAAACGTATACCATCTCCTTGACTTCTGATTGGAATTCATCATTGAAGCAGACCTGGATATTGATGACTAAATCCTGTTTTCTGAACTGCATGAATGGGAAACATACATTATGCCTTACAGGCTACTCAGGTTGCACAACATAGTTTTAAGGCTCCAAAATGACCTCCTAACTGGACTCATAGAGCAATTGCTGTGAAATAGGAAAGCCCTTAATATGGGGATAGTTCTTCTGTATGAAGAGCTTTCCAGACCCCAAAGAAAAGATTTGGTTTATTTCTCTCCATTACAGTAGAGCTCCCTCACAAAATAAAGGTAATATTGGAATGTGTTGTAATGGCTTTTTGCCAAAAGCTAGTAGCAACAATATCTTTGAATCTGTTGCTGCTGCTGCTAAAAGCAACAAATGCTTAGTTAGTATTTCATGTTCCCAATAGGGAAAGACCATTCAAGTTGGTTCAGGTAGGAAGGATATGCCCCATAATTGAGAAAGAAAGCCTACTATCCATCCCTGCTCCCTGATACAAAGAATAATCTTTAGTGTTTTTTTTTTTTTTTTTCAAAGAATTAATGGAAAGATATATTTAGAACGGTCATAATTCCTTAATTGTATGAAGCAGAAGTAAGAAATTTTTCATGTCTGCCTTCATCCAAAATGTTTAAACTGCAGCTTGTATTTTTAAAGTGGCTACTACTTTAACTTATGAAGTCATGAAAGCCATGATGACTTACTAAACTTAAAAAAATAAATTCCAAATCCACCAGGGTTGGGATATTTGAGGTTATTTTCAACCTATTTTCAACAGGTTAATGATTATATTTAGTGAGTTGCATTTCTATGCAGAAATTAAATCCCTTTTTTTTTTTTTTTTTTTTTTTCTTTTTGCTATTCAGAAGTCATGGAGCACTTTGCACATAGAAGGTAATATTATTGTGGCCATCATCTAAAACCATGCTCACATACTTTTGAAAATAGTAACATAGAAAAATAATTTAACATCAGTTCCTGGCAAATATAGATGGAATTAAACAGGCTTCTGAATTACCTGTTACCAATTATGTTGCAACACCAAATCCTATGGAATGTGGAATAATTCGCATATGAATGAGAATCTTATTGATATACTGTATTGCTGCAGCTGACTTCAAGTAATATAAACAAAGTAATCTATGCACAAAGCAGATAGAGACAGTTTGGGTCCAGGTGTAGCCCAATGGTTATTCATCAGGTATATAAAACAATTCAGACCACTTTCATTTGCCTCTAAGGGGACTGAATTTCTGTGAATTTGCAACAAAAGTTATTTATGACTTTTGAAAAGCGATTTTATTGATTCCAAGGTAAATGCTCATCTCTAGACTGTGGTAAGCCTACTTACAGGCTGTCAAAATTAAATAACGGATTCAATAAATAGATATAAAGAATATTTAGCTTAGAAAATGTAACATTTATTATCTAGTCTTATGGACTTCCAGCTTCTGGAATTGAATGACAACATTTGAATCACTTTCCTACTGCAGATATCTCTGAAACCAGGGTGACAGAAATGAGGCTGAATGGGACAGTACCATAGCTACTTTTTACAAAACAAAATGTGAACTCTGGAAGAACTCCAAACCCAAAGAAAATTAGCTCTGTAAATAGATGTGGGAAACCCAATGTCATACACTCTCCAGACATGCCCAGATAGATGGTTTATGAAATACTGCTTTGTTTCATGCATGAGACTTTAGATGTCCTGAAATAGTGTGACAGGAGATCTTTATTTACCAATTTGTTGGCTACTATTCCGTATAAACATTTTAAATAGTATTTTCCCATTGAGATGTACTACACATAAACATTTCATAACTTAATAATTATAGTTACAAAGTACCTTAACAAATTACCCTACTTTTGACAAATAACTGATGGAGTCTGTACCGGCAGTCCTACTACACTTCTTCGTGGCCTAAAGAGCCACTTCTACTTTTTAGTAATGTTGTTTCATCACATCTCTTTACCAGGAATGGCAGAGGGGTCCAGGGTTTGCACTAAAAAACTGAGGAGCTTCGGATTGGTAGTTAGATGTCAGGAGCAGACTAAGTCCTGAATTATCTTATCTTTGGTACTTCTAGCACTATTTTACATAATTGTTTGCTGCTGGTATGCCTACAGCAATTTTCACCATCTACTACTATCTTTTTGTGTGACTTCCACATTAGAATGGTTTATTACATTGCTTTTGTGTTTATACAACGTGCTTTTCCTGCAGCAAGGTGGAAGTTTTAGCTTATTCAGTACACAGTAAGATTCTGAGCCCTATTTTCTTAGATTTTTCTTGTCATTTTCTTTCCACAAGTTTCTTTGTCATATCCCTACCCCCACATACACCCCGCAGTATCACCTATCTGGAATTTACTTGTACACAGAGTCTAGCTGTTTTAGAGACTATCTCTATTTCTCCAGCAGCTGGAATTAATGAGGATATTATGTCTACTGAAAAATGAGTCTTTCAGAAAGTTAGGGACAGGGCATTCTCAGTGTGTGTAATTTATCTACATATCTGCATGTGCTATGTGGATGTTTTTTAATTGTTACACAAACATAAATGGTCTGTTCGGAAGAAGACATTTGTGTTTGTCTAATGATGTTCTCACAGAAAGGAAAAATAAGTTCCATTTTCACTTACAGGAGTTCAGTGGCTTTTGTATAACAAATAGATTGTTTTGATATATATTTCTGGCCATACTGAAATGCAGAGCCAAAAGAGTTGTCCAGAAATTACATAGGTTTTCAACAAAATACAGCAATATTTTAATGGAAATCAAGATAAACAGAAGAAATAAATCTCAGTCAAGTAAATTGTTGAAATGCCATTTTTACTTTTCCCACGATGAGTGTTGAAGTAACTTTAGCTTAAAGAGGTTATATAAGTAATATCAGAATATTCTTCAGTATCTGCTATATTATTTTATCTTAAATTCAACTTTTTTACAATATAAGGAAGTAGAGTGAAAAACAGTGTGTAAAGATGAAAGGGTTCTTTATAACAATTATAAGCTTAGAAGAAGAAAGGAAAAAGGAAAAAGCTATAAAAAAAAAAATAAATAAATAAATAAATAAGCTATAAATAAAAGGGAAAATGTAATGTGAAGTAATGTTGAACATAGAGGAAAATATGGAGTGCCTTTTCTTTTAATTTTTGGAGCCTGCAGGTGGTACAAGCACTTTAAGAAAGTTTGAAATTCCAGAATAATGATTAGTTTCTTATTTTTTACTAAGATTTTTTACAACTACATTGTATGTTTATTGAGTTTGTATTTTTTTTAATCTGATATAAATATTTTTTTTTCCTTGATAAACGAGTAGTGACTTCAGGTTGTTCAAAGACCATGATAGTGCAGGTGTTAGACTCTCTCACCTAGAAATAATTAAAATAAATTGTATTAGTTTATTTATAGCTTGTTTGTGGGAGAAAAAAAGGATAGGATGGTAGGATATAACAATGGATACTTTCCTATGAGAAAACAAATCACACATACCACCTCTTTTTGAGAGGTATTTAAAAAGGATGCATATGCTTAAACTAACATATGGAGCTATACCAACTTGCTGTTTTTTCAGCACAAAAAATACAGCAGCCAAATTATCTATGCTAGCCAAATATTTTATCAAGGTGATAACATATTTAAAGATAATGATTTGTTCATAGCTTGAAAGTGTTTGCAGGCTGGTGATTTTCACATATGTGCTTTATTCTTGCTTGTTATCTACAGACATCTAATAGTCTCATGTAATAACAAATGAGGATCTTAAATAAATTTGGTTAGATCCTTTCAGCACTGTGTTTGCAAATTTCTGGTGAAATTATCACTTGTAGTTACAATAGCTTCCATCACATGACTGATTTTTATGAGGCTTCTTAAACACATACAGCTATTTACTGTCCCCCTGTGGGCAGGGTGGGAGGAGGCTCTGGAAGAAGCCAGGCAGGAACAGTAAGGACTGGTCATTCCCCCAGATCCTGAGCTTACATCCAAGGATTTTCTTTCAAATAATGACTTTGTGCCTTTGTTTGATGGGAAACCCAGCCTACCTGGTAATAATACAAACATTCATAATGCATTTTCGTAATCATTTCCGATAAGTGACTTTATGACCCCGAGTCTCAGTTGTAGGCTGACACAAAATGAAGTTAGGTGGAAACCGTGTCACTGAACTGAAGTAGATATATTCGTGCGATCGCTAAGTACCCAAATTATGGGCTGCTTTAAGCTGAGACAGTTGAATAAAGTGCTACATTTTCTGTTTTTTACAAACAGTAAAAAAAAAAAAAAAAAAAAAAAGGTCAATAAGATGTTATTTGTAGAAATCTTAATGTTTTAGAAATCTTAATGTTTTTATCACAACTTCTTAGGAAAAAATATTTTTTTTCACAGGAAAAAATTATTTTCTTGAGTCAGGTTAATTACTGTTTTTGTATGTTTGTTTTTGTTTGTTTCTCCCAGGGAGGGCAGGGTTTCAGCCTGGGATGTAAGGACAGATGAATCTAATTTTAACTGTCAGATTTTTTTTGTGTTATTTTTTTCTGAACTAGCTGCCTTTGGAGAGAGTACTTTGATAATCTAGAAGACAGGAAGTAAAAGTTATAACTAGTAACTCGGAAAGACATCCATCAGCAATATGCGGAGACTATTTGGAATTGTTGATGTTTGTTCTTATTTTAAGACATTTTCTCAAGAGAGCTGTATGTATTCCTTGAGAAATGCTTGAGGCATATCTTGAAATAAACACATCAGTACCTATGAATTTTCACAGAGAGCAGTTTTTTTATAGTGAAACTCAAAAATTTAGAAACACTTTATGTAAAAAAGGGCTTAGGATTCTTTTTCTTTCTTTCTTTCTTCATTTTTTTTTTTGAAAGGTGAATGTGAAATACATTTGGTTCCAAACTTTTACCTTGAAATAATTATTAAAAAAGAAAAATCACCTGGCAGTTTTTCCTGTCCTTTTGTAGTATTCACAGCTCATTAGTTTTTTGCTAAATAAAAATAAAATACGTCATTATCTTTATTCTCCCTCTAAATGCTAGAAATTAAAAAACTCCATAGAGTTTAAAACTATAACTTGCTACAGTAATTACAAAAAATAAAATAATAATAATAAAAAAAAAAAGATTATGACATGATAATCAGGAGAAACCTGTAAGATGCATGCTCTCTCAAACATAACCAAACTGATACGTTCTATATAGCTAGATTGCATTGTTTCTAAAAGAAGGTCTGATGGCAGTATATTGTAATTTGCTTCACAAATTAAAAAGTGTAGCTAAATGTATGTAAGCAGCTAAATAATAAATAAATAAATACAACAAGCTAGGTTAGTAAGTATTATATTATACCTTGCATTCAGAAACCTTTCAACTCCTCAATTTATTTTACAAAATTTTATACACTAAGTATGGTCAGAGGTAGATAATACATATCAAAGGCTCCTACATCTACTTTGCGCTTTAATTTGCACATGGATTTCTGGACTAAGTCAAAATTTGTCTGCAGTGTTGATAAATAGAAAATTATACATTTCATTTTCATTTCATTTCTTTGCAAAGATCTGTTGATAGTTACTCAGTTACTCAGTTACTCAGACTGTACCACAAATACAGTTCTAGTTAAAAACAAACAAACAAACAAACAAACAAAAACCACTATTGGAAGTAATTCTAAAATTAATGAAGTAATTAAATAATTTCTTATAAATGTACTTACTGGATTTCCAAACATAGGCCATTCAATGTTGGAATAGTAAAACAATTTCTGAGAAGTGCTTCCTTCTTTGCTTTGGCATAGCTACTGTATTCTCTTAATAAACTGCTAAGCAAATTGGTTAGAATACCTATTAAAAAAAAAAAAAAAAAAAAAATTTTTTTTTTTTAAAAAAAAAAATTTTTTTTTTTTTTTAAAAAACAACTTTTTTTTTTTTTTTAAAAAAAAAAGGTTTTCCCGATTCCAATCCCCTAACACACCTTGTCTTAGACATCAGAGTTTTACTCAAGTGGTGATATCTGTCAGATATCAGCTAACTATGAGGAAGGAGTCATACCTAAGTTAGGCACTTGTTAGCAGATATCATGTGGTTTTTGTTGGTGTGTTTTTTACTCTGGAAGAATGATGAATGATTCACACACTTTGACAATAATTAAAAGGATTTCATTTTGTGTTTTGTGATGACTATCAAGTTTTTTTTCTGATACTATTTTTCTTTCTAGATTTTTAATGAACTGGATAGTTCATTAAAATTCAGTCAAAATTCTTTAGTGATTTTTTAAAAGCAAGCCAGCAATTCGTAAGCAAGCAACTTACACTAAAACAATTATACTGGATAGAATAGGATTATTTTTCCCTTTACAGAAATAATGGGCCTTTCTACTTTGTTCACTTCACTGTTCTGTATATCTCTTTCCTTACTGTTTTAAGTGTAAGGAAAGAAAACTATTTTTTTTCCCAACAGTTAAATTCGAATTGTTTCACTCTACCTGATCATTAACCCAATCCCAAGACTTAAAACAAACAAACAAAAACTTATTTGGTATTTTCTTCTATTTCCTTTATTTTTGTAAGACTTTTGTCTTTGTTCACTAAAAATATTTTAGTCCCACAGCCTCAAAACTCCTCTGGGTTCATTTGTCATACTGTATTTCTTATTTTAGTACAGTTTGCTCTCAATTCAAGACACGACAGGTGGGGAAACATGACTGATGTATTCCAAATGGAAAACTAATAAACAAACAACCCTGTTAATGTTTTAAACTTGAAGAACCAAACATAAATTAAACAACATATCATTGCAACAGAACATTTTTTGTTTAATTAATAAACACTGCTACAATATCTATTTTACCAGTTTTTAAGAAACGAAAAGAAAAAAAAAAAAAAAAAAGATGATTAATTTTTATAACCTGGACTTTTAAGAAACCTCTTGGTCTGTTTATTTCTCTGAGTAAAGATTATGGAAGCTTCTGTTCTCCTCAAGGAAGTTTGATGTTGCAAGCTATAGTTGTTCTGAGTATTTTGACAATATATGGATATTGTTAGATGATAAAATAATGTGTTTAGTAACACTATTAAAGTTTTCTTACTTTGATTGAAATATCAAGATATAGCATATTTTCTAAGTAAGGGTTAAATTATAATTTTAATATCAAAACTTCAGTGTTATGTAACATACGCAACAGGACAGATTGCTAATAATGGAAGCATTTCCTATTTTACCGTGTTTTATTTTTTCCTTTTTTTTCTTAGTTAAGTGCCTGTTTCCTTAAAAATAATATATTTCTTGTTCAGAAATTAAATGAAGTATTTCATTGCCTGCTCAAGCTACATCAGGTAATTTGACATAACCTGTTTTTCAAAAATATGGCAGTTGTAGGGAGCACAGGATATTACAGCTGGTCAAAACAATGCAACTGAGTCATCATATTTTGCTGGATTGGTCAAAAGGAAGCTTTTCAGTTCTAAATAACTCATTATGACAGTTCCAAAATTCAACTCTGAAATTTCTCTAACGTTTCCACTGGTAAACTCTTTTTTTTTTTTTTTTTTTTTTTTTTTTTTTTTTTTTTAACCCTTAAAAGAAAACATTTCAGAATAAGAGGCATTTGGATTTCAGACCTGAGTTCTGTTATTTACTGTTTATCAGAGCAAAACTGTAGTGGTCATAGGATCACAGGCACACAAGACTGACTTCACGCTTTACAGTGAAAAAAGTGTCAGCATATTTTGACAACTGACATTGATCTTCTGAAGCTTTTGACTGAAAGTCACCTCTATATCTCTGTCAGTTTCCAATGTTACCTGCGTGACATGTTCACTGTTATTAAGATTCTGATACAGAAAAATAAGTGAATATTTAATGTAGGTTGGTGAGAGCTATTGAACTTAATAGAGGTCTAACTGAGCACTTAATTGAAAAAAAGAACTAGTGTAAAAAATTGAGAAATGTATATTTTGACATATTTTAGCAGAAAAAAATATAAAACAATTAAATGATGATAATTTGGAACAAGAGAGTAGATAATATTCTTTGGTGCCTTACAGTTGGTTACATTTTTAGAGGTAAATATAAACAGAATAGCAATGGTTTGCATTCAGTTCAGACAAGGTAAAATGATTACAAATCATAATGTGGGAGTGGGAGAAAATCTGATCCTCTCTTCTTGGACCAGCTCTATATTTATTTTGTCCTGAAAAATCACATAGTAAATATTCACTATAAGCCTATTAAGAAATTGAAACACATCTTGAGTTACAAGTTTATAAAATTTGCTATATTAATTAATGTTCCCAACTTGCAAAAATAACATTTAATTTTTTATTTTCCAAAACTTTTCATGGATGCCATGCAAAGTAAAAGAAACCTTCAGAAATGATGGTGGTGCTGAATTGGATTAATCGTATTGTATGAATTGTATTGTCTTTAATGAGTTGTCAAAGCCAGAGCAAAAGTGAACTATTTGTCTCTGACCTTGGCACAAGTCAGGAATTAGAGTGTGTATTTATCACAACATGTAAAAAGTATGCATTGAAGTTTGAAAACTGGTAGAAGAAAAGGTTTCTGCCAAAAAAGTAATCATAGATATAGAAGTACATGGCAGAGATCCCAAGGTTAAGAGACCAGATGTGAGTTACATAATTTGTGAGGAAAAATGTTTAATATGACAACTGCACCGTCAGTGCAAAGTAATACTTGAACAAATCAATTGTTGTTTACATGGGAGACTACAAAATGATAGCATTACTTTGTTGAAAAACATTTCTTACACTCTGTGGTGGTCAGAAGTGAATAAATTTGATACAAATCACTTCATGCTCCTGGGAATAATACCAAAGAGATCTTCAAGACAGCACAGAGCTGATTTTTCTATAACTTGCATAATGCTTTTCTCAACTGTAGGGAAACATATTTTCAGATAGCCAAGAACCAAGTGTTACTAGAATTGTGAGATAAACTGTAACAGGAGGAAACTTCTGCCAAGCAACCCATTCCCTGTAATCCTAGTCTAAGAGAGATCCAAGAAATAAACAAAGTTTAAGAAGTAGAAAACCAGTTTATTAAGTATGAAATGAATATTTTGTGAAAAAAAAAAAAAAAAAAAAAAGCAGGCAACCATTTGACTACATTCACTTAATAAGCTTGCAAACTTCTGCCTTACTTTTTTTCTTATTCTTGTTTCTCTGTTGCTTCATTGTATTTTAGGACTTTGTAAACCACATGAAAGGAGAGGCAAATTATTCCACTGGCTGTCTTATAAGGAAATTAGGTAAAGAATTATTAGTTTGCTGCCAAGAAATAATTTGGTTTCCCACAGCAATCTGGTTAAAGCTTAACTAGCAGGTTCTGTAATAGAAGCTTGCGAAGTATTTAAATAACAATATTGAAACATTTTAATCACTATAGAGGTAAGGAATACACTTATATATAACACTGTCCATTTTAATGCAGAGAACCTTTTAATGGTTTTTATTATCATTGTTGTTATTTTGTTGCTCATCTACAGAGTACAGAATTTTGAAATTAATCTGAACAAGGTTTAGAAAAACAGAAACTGAATCTCAAAGGTCTTTAGATATATATACTTTGGAAATGCTGCTGGGCACCACTGCCCGATGCACCAAGGGACAACCTGAGGTTGGGAGGCTAGTTCTAATAGTTTCTAACTTCATATTCCTTCACTGCATGGTTTTGAGTGTGAATGTGAGCCATTTCTTGGGAGTTAGAAAATAATTGTTTTAGCTTTCAGTTTTACAGGAATTCAATTAAACTTGGCATCAAAATTTATGGGCTGGAGGGAACAATGTACTGGATGCTGTTGCTCATCAGGATAAGATGATCATTATATCATTAGTTTCCATTATCTTTAGTGTCCTGTAGCTCCTATTCCTGCCTTCAGGTCCTCCAGTATCTCCAGCCTTTTGCTACTTCCTTATGATACTCCAATTCTGTATAGTTACTCTTACAAAATTCCAGTAGCTCTACCTACTTCCAATATTATTTTTTAAGTTGACTAGTTAAATAGAAAAACAACACACTCAACAATACAGATCTGCATGTATACTGATTAGGAGGAGCTACTTAGGCAAGCACAATACCACCAGCAAGGCTCTCTGTTTTCTCTTTTTTTTTCCCCAGCAAATCACTGATGGGTTCTGTATTCTCAGTCAGCCATTGTACTTCACAAAATATGTCACAAAACAAGACCACTTCCTCTCTGAAAAATTTAGTGGACTGTGTCCAGTTGACTAAAAAGTGTATTAGAAAGGGGAACGGTATAACCTCAGTTTTCTTTGGAAATAAGGCAAGAATAAGAATTCCATTATCTAGTATGGCTAGTTGGGAACCATTAATTTCATACCATAGGAGTTCCAGCACTGTAGAGAGAACAGAAAATAGTGCTAAGTTATTGACAGATACCTAGACTGTGCAATTGTGAATTGAACGGGCACATGGTATTCTGGGCAAAGAACTGGCTGAACAGTAGGGTTTAAAGGGTTGTAGTGAATGGGGCTACTTCGGGCTGGTACTCGGTCATTAGCAGTGTTCTCCAGGGCTCAATATTAGGGCCAGTTCAGTTCAATATTTTTGTCAGCAATCTGGATGCAGGAGTTGAATGCATCCTTGGTAAATTTGCTGACATTTCTAAACTGGGAGGTGCTATGGACTCTTTTGAGGGACAAGAGACTTTGCAGAGAGATCTAGATAGACTGAAGCACCAGGCCATCAGCAATGACATGAAATTTAACAAGAACAAATGCCAGATTCTGCACTTGGAAAAGATTAATGCTGTATTACAGACTGGGAGATGACTGGCTGGAGAACAACCCTGCCAGGATCTGGGGGTTCTGGTTGACAACAGGTTCAACATGACCCATCAGTGCCTCGGCAGTGAAGAGGGGAAACGGCATTTTTGGGTGCATTAAACACAGCATAGCCAGCCAGTCAAAAGAGGAGATTCTTGCAATGTATTTAGCATTGGTGCAGTCTCACCTGGAGAATTATGTGCAGTTCTGGGCTCCACAATTTAAAAGGGATATTAAGATACTCGAGGAAGGCAATAAAGCTGGTTTAAGGGCTGGAAGGCATGTCCTATGAGGTAAGGCTGAGGACAAGTTTGTTAAGCTTGGAGAAAAGGAGATTGAGGGATGACCTCATTGCTCTCTACAGATTCCCAAGTTGAAGAAATGGAGAAGGAGGTGTTCATTTTTTCTCACTGATATCTTGTGTCAGGACATGTGGGAGTGGCTTAAAGATCCGTCATGGGAGGTTCAGGTTAGATAGTAGGAAAAACTTTACTGTAAAGGCAGACAAACACTAGAACAGGCTTCCTTGAGAGGTGTCTTATGCCCCATGCTTGTCTATGTTTAATAGGCATTTGGATAATGCTCTTAATGATGTTTTAACTTTGGATCAGCCCCAAAGTAGCCTGACAGTTGAACTCAATGGTCTTTGTAGGCCCCTTCCAACTGTTCTGTTCTGTTCTGTTCTATTCTACTCTATTCTATTTAATTCTAGACATATGCTTCTATTCTAATTCTAGATGTATGCTTATATCTAGGAAATTGTATTTGCTAGCCTGAGTTCCATAAATATTATTAGTCATTTGAGGAATGTATAATCCTTCACTTTTTTATATTGTAATAAAAAATTATATTCCCTTTCTATTACCAGTTTAATATCTCAGGCTGTTTTCTACAGTCAATGCATTCAATCTTTCTATCTCAGGTGTTCCTCTAATTTCTTTTTTAACAGTCAATGCTGCCTCTTAGTCACGTGTATGTTCATGATCTTATTCTGCAACTTGTGTTCCCATTTTCTTACCTCCTTGCTATGTTCAATTTGGCTAGCTAGTCTCAAATTCCTACACTGATTCCTTGTCAAATATATTTCTCTTTGCCACTGTTTCCTTCACATTCTTTAAGCAACTATTTTTCATCCAACTCATATCTTTATCTCAGTCTGTAAGCAACTTAAATTAAGATCTTTTAGTGGGGGGGGGGGGGGGGGGTGGTTGCTTTCAAAAATGTACGGAGCTTCTGTTTCTGCATGTAAAATCTGCCAGAGTAGTCTGAAAATCCTTACAAGTTGATTAAAGCTCTTTAATTTTTTAGTAAAGAAAGAAATGTAGCATATGTCATGCTGATAGCTCCCACATAATGCTATGGGGCAAAGCCTACAACAGAGAACCTATACATCCTTCTCCTGCAACCTAATTCACATAGTCTGCTCTCTTCCTGACCTAAATGTTTATTTCCCTTTCTGTTAAACAGCAGTGGTTCCATGTCACTAGAGAAATTTATAACATGACAAAATTATTATGGTAAAATTCACTAATTTATTGCCAACAGTGACAGATATTTTAGAGGTCAAAGACTGACATTAACATTGAACTTATTCAGCTGATGCTTTCAATTCTCCCCAAGTCAAGGCAGTTTACCAGGAATGAACTAAATTTCACATAACAAATATTTATAAAGTGATACAGTGCAAAGTCCCAGATGCTACACTGTTAGTATTTCACAGCACGGTTATTAGCCTAATGGATTTTATTTGCTGGAAAAATGTACTTGGTATCATATAAAAGTTAAAATAAGACCATTTTACAATTTGTACATGAAAAACTGCCAGGAGTAGTCGTTTGTACATTACCATCAAAAGAAAATAATTTTTCATATTCAGGATAAGATTCATGAGTACACTAGCCTTTATCATTTAACATTATGATATGGACAGCCTAAAGATGAACAGTACTGTGCTGATTATATGGTCAGGCCATTTATTAAGTGCTAGTGGTGTTCAATAACACCCTTCCAATACAATAATTTAATAGAAATCAGTCAGTTACTCTGATCCAAGAGTTCTCCAGAGGTCCTGTACATGCAGTAGTGATGCTTCATTAACTGAATTTTAGTACTTACAGGTGATTATCAGGCAACCATAAGATTCCCTGTATTTCTGAGAAACAACCTCTTCCTACAAGAATCATACACACACAAGGAAGGAAATTTATCTATCTGCATTCTGAGATCAACCTGAGTAAAATGTAATATGAAATTACCATCAAAGAGGTTATTTAATTGCTCTTCCTCTCATTCTGAAGTGTACAACAACAACAACAAAATATGCGTTCTACCAGTAAAGTGTTGAAAGAGAAATGGTTATGAAATCCAGTGACTGGGGGTACTGAGGTGGTAAGATGTCTTGGTGCTAGTTTGTTCTTGTCTGGGCAAGTGCTCTCACCATTACATTGTTAACTAAAATTTCCTTCTGTGATCAATTCGTACCACAAAGAATGCACAACTACATTTTCATTGGAACCAGATCAGGCATCCCCAGAAACATGCAACACTCCACCTACTCGCTGTGTCCCAGACAGGCTCAAGTGGGATAAAAGTGTCTAGATGCTCAGTCAGTATGGTATTTTAGACTACATTTTTGGACACAGATTTTAGATGCCAAAATCTTTTTTCAGATACAGACCCTGAACTTTTGTCACATGTAATTGAAATCATCCACAGCTGGCTATCAAACAGCTAAATAAATTGTGGTCCTAATCTCAAGTGACCAGGCTTAATTACTAGGAAGCTTTCCTGCACATATCTGTGGATAGAGGCTTCTGAAGCGGTGTGTCTTTTGTGCCAAATACTCTTAATTGTTACTGATTGGAAGCTGTAAACAACTGTTTCTTCAGCTCTTCAGTAGGTCTTTAAATTGAACTACTTTCCGTTGTATTTCATTGAAGACCATTACATTCATCAAATGACGATTCAAAATTAGTAAACAATCTGCTTAGTTTCTGTCAAACAGTGACTAAAACGAATGTAGTATGTTTACTAGTTGTGTTTGTTTGAAGAACACTATATGCATATGCACAATACTCATTGCAAAGCAACTTTACAGAATCGTGAAGAAAAATTATGCTGTTCTGATGATATCCACCCATTTCTTCTTTCCTAGAAGATGTGCAACAAAACCACAAAGGTGCTTCTAATTATTGGTACATTCTGAATATTTACCCAAATATGTTTACAATGCTACCACTCCCTACAAGAAAACAAGAGAATGGTATTTTCTATGAGGAAACATGGAGGTGAATAACACTTAGAAGTTAAAACAAACAACGAGAAAAATTTACCACAAACTAGTATCTTTTCCTTCGAACCAAATGCTTGTTATGCAGGTAGGGCACAAACATAGACCATATTGTAGATACTAGGTTTTCACTGTCATGCATAGTTCTGAAACATATATTTTTGTTCTCCATTCTTTAAATTTGGTAATGCCCTTCACAATACTGTCGATTATTTTTTGCCTTATTGCCCAAAGAATTTAGACTGTGTGTTAAAATAGTTCAGTAAGATTTAGATTACTTTTATTGCTTTGTTTATTCTGCATGTAGGCATAAGTAATTATTTTCAAAAACATTTAATGATTTTAGATGCTTGCATTTCTTTGGTACCAACCTGAAAGACTTTTCTCTGGGCATGAATCCAGGCCCTTGGAGGTGATTCAACTGATGTCCTGAAACCAAAACAACCGCAGTCAGCCTCAAATCCTGGAAAAATCCTGTATTATTTAGTAATCTTCAGCATCTATTACAAGCATATTGTAGCTGTAGTAGGCATGAACATCTGATCAGAAACCATGAGACTGAAAGGTGAATAAGCAAATACCACCAAAATGAAAATGGCTAGAAAGTTTTTACCTTTTATCCCTCTCTCTGTGGTCATTGGAGTTTAGAAAGGATCTTTAGTAAGACACATGTTCTTGATATGTTTTGCAAATTACATTCACATTTCCCATCTGTGATTTTCTATGTGATTAGTATATATCAATGTGGGAAATAACACCTTAATGACAATAATTTTAAAGGATGAAGTAGTAATGATTTTTGAATGTCCAGGTATGGTACAGCTGGTTAAGAGAAAAGCAATAGCAGCAGTGGTATTCTAAAAGAATAAACATATCTAATGATAGAGGAGTCTCTGCTTAGGCTTTTTGAAGTTGTAGCTAGCAAGGACAGGAGTTTTGTTGCTTTTTTTTTTTTTTTTTTTTTTTTTCTTTTCAATTTCAAAATGTATGATCACAGTTATAGTCCATTCTTCATATAACATCCTGAAAGTGAAAATAAATGAAGCTTTACTCCTAAACTATATGTTCACATTCACTAGAGTTGCCAATAACATCAACATTTTTTAAACTATTTTTTATCCCTTTTAGAAAATGTAAGATGTTAAACTGTGCACTAGGTTAAACTGATATTTCTGAACTAACTTAAGGAATCTTTCTCTCTGACTAATTTGTGTTTTGCAGCATAGTATAGAAGTTCTTAAATTAGCTTAAAAGTGGCAAGCTGGGATTTAATTGTTTGTGGCTTTTTCATTTGCTTTAAGAGCTTTTCATCCGGGAAAGTATCAGGGCCCTAATGTCCTAACAGGCCTCAATGGCCCTGGCCTGCCTCACCCCATACCCCAACCCATGGCAGAGGAGCCCCATTTAGGTCAGCCCTGAGCCTGCACTCCCTGCTTAGTGCAAGGGCACATCAGCTGGGGACCCCTCAATGGGTTGGCAGGGCAGAGCCTGGCAGCCTGTCCCATCCCACAGTCCCAGCAGGGCCATGCAGGAACAGTAGGGCCTAGTGGTGCCCTCCAGGACCTGGCAACAAGTTGGGAAAGAGATGTGTAGTCACATCCATCCAGATTACCTGATAATGATCAGAATCCCTCACCTAGGCTACAATGAAAGGCATTTTCTGAAACTTCATCATAGCTCCTTATCTTTTCACTGTTCCCTGTTCTTTTATGATATAGCCCCCAACATACTCTAACTGGACTTATTATTCGCATTTCTTTTAAGGGCATTATAAACGTTTTTTCTTTGATTATATTGGGGTTTCTTACTAATGGACTCCTTCCTAGAATTTATTCAAACTGTTTTGCAGTGAGTCTTAGAGTGTGAATATACTTTAATAAGGTAAGAGGTTTTTTTTTAGTTTATTGTCCTTACAATGCCTAACAAACTGAAAGTTGCTACATTACTGCTATTCATACACATATCTCCTTTCTTTGCTAACTATGCAAGAAGTTTTGCCTAAAAGAGACTCCAAAATGTTGCTAGCAAAGCTTAGATTCTTTCTGATTTCTGAAGTTTGCGGGTATATAAAGAGTTGACATAGTTACTCTACTACAGGTGGCAATAAAAAAGTGGTATAGATTATATTAAACTGTATTTAATATTTCAATTTAAACTATTTGAACTAATCTCCATATGCTCACAGATTAACATTTGTTGCACAAACAGTTTGGAATCATTGGCTCTGGCACCAAGTTTTATAGAGCTGGATGGACACCAACAACAATGACCTACAGTGCTTTTCAAAATAAACTTTAGTCTTACAGTAGATCCTTGCTAGTTTTTCTCTAAGTTTCCACCAATGTCAGGATGAATTAGTCAATGTGTGATAGTTTGAATCCCATGAGGTCTTCAAAATGTGATCAAAAGTAAGCTAGCTTGGGCATAGCTTTATGTTGAGCTCTGTGTTACAATAGCTATGCTACTAGCCAAACTCCAGGTGGTCAGCTAAAAGATAGCACAGGTACCTCATATAGAAGTCAGTATGCAAACAACCTCTGTGAAATGAGTCGGCTTGTGTTTGTAAAGTAATAACCATTGTAAATATAAAACAAGGTTTCAGTTTTCAGAGTTGTAAAAGAATTCAGAATAATTCTGCTGTCTATTCAGCTTTTGGTGGAATACAAATATTGTGCAATCAGTTACTCCAGAGCAATGTGCTTAACATTCCTGTGCTGAATTTAGGTAATATGACCCAGGGCAGGGTGGAGAGGGACATGACTCCCTTTTTCTGGTAGCAGAAGCACTTTGACTGGAGCTGGCTTTAAGCTTTACTTCTGAATTTCTGCCCATCATAAATTCTAGTTGTCTATTCAGATTGATTAAATCTAATTTGGTGTCATTTTTCATCAAATAGTCACACTTTGTTCAAGCATCTGATTCCTGCAGAACTCTGAACAGATTGTCTATTATTTTTAGGACTTTTAAACCTAGCCCAGTGCTAAAGAGAAAATATAAACTTATCTACCAGAGTTGCAATGACATCAGTTCAATCTTTCATCTCAGTTTTACTGTACCCTCTGAAATGTCTTCAGTAGAAGAAGTCAGAATTCTCTTTAGAGGGTCTATGTATTTGGACGGATGATTTGTATCTGCTGATGCATTTAAAAATATATCTTATTTCCAGACATATAACATGCAGTTTCGGTAACTTTATTAAAAATATTCTGCTATTTATAAACCACTGAAGGACTGTTCCTCAGGATTTTATTTTATTTTATTTTATTTTATTTTATTTTATTTTATTTTAT
>CM021768.1:43859831-43902145 GCA_011076525.1 Nettapus auritus | reverse complement strand
ATTTTATTTTATTTTATTTTATTTTATTTTATTTTATTTTATTTTATTTTATGTTATATAATGCCTTAGTATGCCAAACTCAAATCAAGAATGCATGTTGTCTTTTGTGGTAACTTCATGGTTACAACCATGAAAACCTGTTATAATTTATTGTATAAATTTTTAAATGTTTGCTGTCTTAGTGACATTATGATAGCATTATCCTCAACAGTTCTGATTTGCAAAGGTAGGCACAAAGATACATTTACAAATATTATCCACTGGCTTACATTGTACAGCAGTATTCTTTTATCCAATTATATCTTTGGAGGTATTTGTTGTGTTATCTACATATTATAGACTGACATAGAAGCTTGGTGGTTTGTTTTTGTTTGTTTTTGTTGTTGTTGTTGTTGTTGTTATTGGTTTGGTTTTTGTTTTAAATTCCTTATCATACTAATTGATTCCTTTTGTTAGAAATTTCACCTCTGCTTATGCATCCAATACTTAGAGCTGGCTGGTTCTCATTAGCTGTTGCAAACCTCCCTGAATACCATTATACCTCATGTGTTGCTGTCACTGTCTTGTTACATGCAAGGAAACTTCTCCTTATTACCAGAAGGATCTCTTCCATACAGACACCTGTCATTAACCACCTTTCAAAGTGTCTCACTAGATTTAGTGGAGCAATGCTTTATAACCTTTTGGACAACTTAAACTTGCCCTCATGAAAGAAGATAAAGATTTGGACAAATTAGAAATTTTATTCACAAGTCTCTCCTTAGCGAGACTCCATTCAGATCAAACCCTCTCTGCTTCTTCATCTCAAATTTATGTGAACCAAAGGTTAACATCCTGATACTGATAATCGTTTCCTCTGGAATTATTTCTTGCCTCAGTCAAGCTTCTACAGATATCGCCTTGATCTGTGGACTAATTTCTTACTCATATAGGCCTCTCAATTTTCCTTTCAACAGTTCCTACTGTGAGGAAGACACAGGTTGCAGCTTGCAACTGTTTGCAAGAAGACTCAGCTTGCAGTTTCTTTATGCAGTGACAATATCAAGGACATACTGTACGTTATACAAGAGCATATATGAGTCTAGTGCATGTAGTTGATACCTAGACTTAGTCAAGCACTAGCAAGGAAGGTAATCAAACACCAGGATGACAGTGCAATGGGGAAAGGAAAAAAAAAAAAAAAAAAAGGAAGGAGTAGCTGATACACTGGAGGGATGTGCTGCCATCAAGGGGGACCATGACAGGATGGTGAAATGGGCTTGCAAGAACTTCTTGTATTTCAACAAAGAGAAGTGCAAAGATTCTCCCTGCACCTGGGGAGAGACTAAAACATGCACCAATACTCTCTCTGGAGGCTGACCATCTGGTTGTATTAGAAGGAGGAAAAATGAGGTCAAGGAAGGTGGTATTTCCCCTCTACACAGCATCTGGAGTAATGTGTTGATTGCTGAACTCCCCAGTAGAAGAGAGACATGGACATGCTGGAGAGTCCAGCAAAGGGTCACTAAGATGAGTAAGGAACCAGAGCATCTCTCCTATGAGGAAAGACTGAGAGAGCTGGGACTTCTTAGTCTAGCAAAGACAATGCACTAGGGGGATCTTATATAAATGCCCAAGGGGAGGATATAAAGAAGTTGGAGCCAGGCTCTTTTCAGTGGTGTCTAGTGACAGGACAAGAGACAGTGTGCACTGACTGAGTCACAGGAAGAACTTCTCTACCATGAGAGGGACTGAGCACTGGAACAGGTTGCCCAGAGAGGTTGTGGTGTCTCTCTCTTTGCAGTTATTCAAAGGCTGTCTGGACATGGTTCTGGGCAACAGCCCTGCTTGAGCAGGGAGTTTGGACCAGATGATCTCCAGACCATTCTGTGAGTCTGTGAGTCACCAACCCAGAAGTATGGCATTTCCAGTAGACTGTAAGGTCAGCTGTCTGTGGTTCACTGAATCACATTATTTTTTCTAAACAGTATTCAGGTTTGATGAACTGTCATTTTCCTTTCAAACTGTGTTTCCTTAGAAACCTTTGAGCCAGATTTGCTGCTGACCTAACATGTGAGGAAGCCTTGAAATCTCTGACTCCTCTTGTCTCTTTGGCTGCTGTAAATGTACAGCATGGACTGCTGACACCTTGGGGGCTGGCAAGCCAATGATACAGACATAAAATACAGGGGCACTAGTAAAATTTAGGAAACATGACAAATGTCTGCTAGAAAACTCTAACGCAGTAAAAGTTTTATCAGAAGCAATTCTGGTATCCACTATTTTTGAGAAAAAGAAATGTTCCAATATTTCACGGACTCCTTTAGTTTCATATCATGAAAAGACAGCACATTTCCCAGTGCTATGTATTCCCTGCTGAGTGTCCTTCATGAATTGGAAACCTTTCCTCAGTACTTCTTCTCTTCAGATATATTACTACTAAAGTAATCACATCTTGTTCCACATCTCTCCTATAAATATTTAGAAAAGTTTTTCATTTTTAATGTTATCATGTATATCAAAACAAATAGAAGATATTTTCTTCTGTGTTGGAAAATGAGACCACAATAACATTCTTGGGATAACGTGTAACCAAGTGAAGCAACATCTGGATGAAGCAGAAAGCTATGGCTTCCTGTCGAATGGAAAGAATTTAAATCAGAATTTGTAAAAATATAGTACAGTATTGGACAGGCTCATAGGAGTGACAGAAAGCCTAATACAGGCCAAAATATGTATATTTTCTAATGTTTCTGGAAGACAACATCTCAGTTCTACACCTCTCCTTTAGGAAATGATTTCCTCCAGTCCAAGATAGCCCATATACATAAGTATCAGTGCTAGAGGAAGCCTGCCAAAGGTCAATCCGGATGAAAAAAAAAATGCAGTACAATTCTTGCTACAACGTTAGATTGCAGAAACAGAAAGAGAGTCTTAGTAGCAGCCAGGAACAAAAAGACATAAAATTGGAAGAAAAATATATTCCATAATTCTAAATTTTGGTCCAGTCATACTATGCTGCAAAAGAGATTAAAGCAATAATTGTCACTGCATGTTCTGTACTTCAAAATATTCTATAAAATATATTGTAACTGTCATTTTGAGAAATATTAAAAATGTATTGAATTGATTAACTAAATTAAAAGGGTAAAATAATTCATAAGTTTCAAAGAAATAAGATATCCCAAGGAAAAACAGATTTTCATATTTTTTTTATATAATTTTTACAATTCCTTTATGCGGGATTTTTTTTTTTTTGACTGCACATACTCTGATTTTGTAGTTTTAGAAATTAATATTAATGCATAGCTAAGTGTGTGATATGCCATGAGAATTTTACAATTTGCCTATGAATATGTAAGTCACAAGGAAGCATCATACTAATAATGTAATTATGTAAGAATGTAGTAAGGATACACTGGTATAGAGTTTAAGAATTAACATTTTGATTGGTATCTCAGCCTTTAATAGTTCTGCTCTTTTAGAACTTGTAAACTAGAAAATGATTTTCTCCCTACTTTAGGCTTTGAGACTAATTTATGTGTGGAAAACAGGACGTGTGTGAATAGAACCTGGTGGGAATAGAATCTGGTATGAATGTAAGCATAAACACACATAAACAATCACAGGAATAGTATTAATCTTGAATTTGACATGCACCTTTCCTTTAAATATATATATATATATATATAAAGTTATTGATGTACTTTTTTTAACTCTGTTAGCAGTGAGAATAGTTCATTTCTGATTCAGGACTCATTCTAATGACAGCAACTGGATTCCCCTTAAATAAACCCCCTCCCTAAAACAGAGTATACAGTTGATAAAACTATGCAATATCTATATAATAGACAGCTAGTAGTGCCAGTGAGAGTCAAGATAGGGAAGACAGATAAAAAGTTGTATTTATTTACTTTAATAATTTATGTGTTTTATGAGTTTAAGATACAGGGATCAGGTAGATGCTTCAAAAGATCAAACTTTAGCTTGTTTGAAAAACAGATTTATTTGTATTATTAGAAATCATTTATGAAACAATAAGTGCTATACTAATGGTGAAAGAGCAGATTCTTTCTGCAGCAGAATCAGCTGCAATCATAAATCTTTTAACAGTATCTTTAATGACCAGCCAAATCTTCTAAAAAGTGATATAAGCTATAAAACATCCTTTTGTTGTTGTTTAATCAGTAGATTAGTTTGTCAAAAGAATATAATTTGTTATTAATAAACATTTTTTTCCTTAGAAATCTTGGAAACTTTTACAAGGATAAATCATGGACAGTTTATTTTTTCTGGAAGATACTTTATGAAAATACTGAGATTTAAGTCAGTGCCTAGGATAAATGTTTTTATTTTTATGTAGAGATGATAAACTTAAATTTAAGGTAGCATGATAGTTTCTTGGCAGTTCAGAAATCATAAAGATTTTAAATCAGCATCATGAGTTATCTGAAGCAGCACTATTTAATTTTCTCATTAACACAAGCTGTGCTTTTTTCTTTTTTGGCCATTCTACTTGACTTGTCGAAACCATTTTATTTATGAACACCCTGAATTGTAGTCTCTCACCAGGCCGAGTAAAGGAAATAAATTTTATACAGTGGCCAGGTTATATATCTTATTTATCATTTGTTGAATTGAAGTTGGATAAGAGAAATTAGTATCATGTTGTGAGACAAAGGACTGGCTCATAACACAAGTGTAATATAAGCACTGACCTAACAAAGTATTTGTTCTGTGACAAACTTCAACCATGTTGATAAATATGGATTACACTGAGAGTTTTTATGTATTTTGTATATAAAGGCCACAAGGATCATAGCCATAAATCTATCTGGATACATAAACCAGTAAAACAATAGGTTGTACACACAGTTACAATTTTTAATAATAATTAATAGGATGTAGAAATTCAAATTTCACTTCTCATTACTTGCATGCATACTCTGCAACTGATGGTTAGGTAACTCCTCAACTGTGAGGAGTGTGGAATTTCCTTTTTGGTTTTGGAAGACTATAACACAACCTCATAAATAAGAGTAAAAGAGTATATATTTCAGTGAGGTCACTATGAAGCAAACAGATAATACAGTGAAGCTATGAAAGGTAGCCTATAATAAAAAACATTTAATTTCAGCATAACTTTTATGCAATATTTATTTGTCATTTGTTTATAGTTTCCCTCTTTTAATAAATATTAATATTCTAAATATTCTCAAAATAAATGCACTAAGATAGCTTGATTAAAAAAAAAAAAGTCATGGAAAGTTAGCTAAGAATGAGTTTTATTTTTATAATACTTAGTACGATTTTTTTTTGCAGTTTGGGTATATGGCATCATAAATTGAAAATGTTCCTGCCAAAATAATAATTTTGATATAAATTGTCAACAGCAGCTTAAACTTATTATTAAACTTGTTAAAAAATCTAGAAAATTAACTAAAAAAAAAAGAAAAAGAAAAAAAAAAAAAAACTTTTAACCCTGTAAATTAGGAAGAGCTTTATTTTTTTTTTAAGATATTTTCTGATTTTTTTTTACCAGCTCAAAGGTGAATTAAGCGCTGTAATTTATGGGAAAAAAAAAAAAAAAAGAATATGTGAATATGTTCTGAATTGATATTTAGAAAAATAATTCCTAGTTCTCCTAAAGAAACGCTATCCTTACATTGTGGTGTAAATTCAATCTTTATCTGTTCTTAGGTAATATTTAACATACTCTAGTAGTCAAAATAAATACTGTTTGAACTTGTTTTCTGTAAATAATAACTCCCATTTACCTGATCTTTTCAGTATGGAACAGTGATTCTTTAAGTAGATGCATAACTGGACCAATTTTTCACTTTTTCTTACTCAAGAAACTTTTTTCAACTTTTCCTTACTTTTTTCTTACTCACAGAAGGAATAACTTCTGACAGTCTGTTCATCAAAGCAAATCACCACAGTTTGTATTGTTTCTTCATTTTTGACCTCAAAGACCTTTTTATTTGTTACCTTTCTGGGCCAATATTTGTGTGTTTTTTTTGTTGTTGTTGTTGTTGTTTTTCAGAGAATGTGACATTTTAGGGGGAACAATGGTTGAAAGACACACACACACAAAATCCCTATATATGGGGTTTTCCCTATATATTCCCTATAATGTGATAATTGCAACTTTGGAAGACACACAGTTCCCTTGGGGGCTTTTCAATGAACTGGTAGATTCCTGGCTCCTTAACTTTGAACTTTTGAAACACCACCTCTCATTTTTAGACACTTTAAATCACTTAATAATTTGTAATCCTCAAGCTTTTAAGAGAGGTTCTTGCTTTTTATCTTAGCATTGTAATACAAAGCTAGGTGCATGTATGAATAAGTCTATTCAGTTTATGATAATGTACTCACTAAAGCCAAATAGGCAAAGTTCCCATCTATTTTAATGATGGCAAGAGTAAGCTTTACTTTTTATTGTCCTTGGTTTATCCACAACGTGGATTCAACTGGAGTTTAAATCATGACAGATGTTTTGAAATAGACTGTAGTAGCTAAGAAGTAATGGAAGTAGAATTTTTTATTTTTTGTTCCTAAAGTGCTTCTCAGTGTCTCTTTCATTAGAATACATCTTCTTCCAATTTTCAGAATAGAATTTCTTAACACAGCAAAACTTAAGTGTGGCATGTGTGAGAAATTACCATTCTCTCTATGTATGTCATCTATGCATGTGGTATGCTGTTATAGTACGGAAAATTGTATGAAAAAAATTTATATTAATGTGCTTTGCACTAATGATAATTTGATGGATCCAGATTTTATTGAAATCTTTGAAACAGCTTTGTGACCTATGGTATTTTATAGTTCATCTCTAGAATTTGTTTTCATATGTAGGTTTCATAAGCACTGCTGTCATTTATATACTGTGTAATCTAATTTTAATTAATTACATAGCATTTTAATTGTCCTGCAAAATTCCTGATCACAAACAACTTCTCAAAATAACTGAGAATAATTCAGAATGGATGAAGGAATATTGTTAGTAATGTTTATATAAGTTAGGTCAGAGGAAAGTAAAATGGACCTTTTTTGAAGCTTATATAAATAATTTATTAATAATAGGACAAAATGTATTCAAATTGTCATTCTCTATTAAAAATATAAGCCAACGTTTAGTTTAGATATTATTAATGTTTGAACCTCTCATCAGACTGCATATTTCTTGTTGCTTTACAGTGGATTTGATGTTGGTCTGGAAGAAGTGTTTGTGTTGGGAACAGTGCTAATAGCTGGTTCCTTTTCTCATACTGAGTTTCAGAGTATGTTAGGGAAACAGGAAATGTATTTTAAAACCTTATAAAAATAATTATACTGTAAGCTAAATTTATTTTTTTGTATCTTGGAAAGATAACATGACTGCAAATCACAATTGATTTTAGTTTTTCCAAACCCCAATTTATTTGGTTAAATCATACACACGTTTCTGATCATTACAAGTATGTATGATGTAGCTATGTCCAGTGCATTACTGAAGCATAATGAAAATAAAATAAAAATAAAATTATATTTTATATTTTGTTTGAAATTAATTATGAATGAGATGGAGAAGAAGAAAATTGAGATAAAATGTTTGTCTCATCTAGATTAGTTGAGTTCACTGGTTTTTCCCTGATTTGTACCAGCTGAAGTGCTGGCCTGCTAACTGAGTTTTAAAAATCACAGCTGGCTTTTGCAAACCATTTATTTTTCCTCATTCATTCAATCTTAGCTCTATTGTGTTTATACTATGATGAAATTCATTGGTGTCTTCTCAAATTTCACCATTTCCAATTTAAATGTCACACCAAATAAGTGCAAAATCCATCATGGCAAGGGAAACCCTGATGATAAATAAAATAAAGTTGTTTCATCATGGTAGAGTTTATAATATGTCACTAGCATTCATCTAAAACTGATGTATTATTTCAGCAACAATGTGTCAAAAGGACATACATGGACAATCTTATTAGAGGTCAAATAATTTTTATTTAGAATGTATATATGACACTCTAATGTCCCAGTGGCTATAGAAGATTAAAAAAAAAAATCAATTACAGTATCACAGAATGAAAATTAATATTTTTACTCAAATTTATATATGTATATAAATCTGTCTCAGAATCCTGTGTGTCTCTATATATTTATTATATATTTTTAATTGGATACTTAGAAGCCAGTGGGAGATCTCCTATGTGAGATATCCTTTGGCATCCTTAGTGATGCCAAAATTTCACCCCAGTATCAAAGACTTATCAGAATGCCTAAAATATATATCTCTGTGCCAGAATAAAATACCTTGGGGGATTTTCATGTGTTTAAAAGATTTATGGAGTTTGTTCAAGAATGATTAAGTGCCTATGCTAAATATATACTATTTATTTATGTATGACGAGGTAATCTTGTTCTCGTTCACACCATGTGGCTAATGGAAGCCAAGCTGAGAATACACACAGCAATTACTTAGACAGTGTAAAGGGATTTGAAGGTCATTGGCATCTGTTTGAACATTGTTCAGTTTCTTATAATGTTGCTACCTTTTTTTACTCCCACTAAAACTGTGATGTCAGCCCCACAACATTATTAAGCAACTTTTTTGTCATGGTAGTATCTTTTAAATTGCCCTCTTATTCTTCTCTCTTACAGAGTATCTCTGTTCAGTTTCTACTCTTAGGTATTGATTAAAAAAAAAAAAAAAAAAATCACAGTCAAACTGGTGTAGTTAGTACAGAGTGACAGAGTAGAAGAGGGGAAAAAAGTGAGCAAAAGAAAAGAAGGTACAGAAGACGAAGAAGGACAAGAGAGAGTACTCAGGTGGCAGTATGTAATTAGATCAATGCAAAGATTTTTACAGAACATGAAAACACCTAGTTTATGTAGAAATTTTAAATAAGAAAAATGGAGTAATCTAAACATTTTGGATGGAACAAAGTTTTGAAAATTGAATAAATTAAGGAATTTTTTTAAAAAAGGCATCAAAATTTGAGAGTTTGTGATTTCACAAACATCTGCTCATGGTCTGATATAATTGATCTAAAGTGGTGACTAGAAAATAAGTGAAAAGTTTGCTGGTGTAAATTAATTCATTTGCTGAAATAAAAGGAAAATTAAAATATAAGTCTGCTGCAGAGTCTGCTGGTAAACTTTGAAATTTTTGAGTGAAGAGGAATAAAAAGGCAGATGGAATTCAGTATAGTTAAATGTAAGTCAGTACCTATTAAATAAATACATATTAGTCAGTTGATACTTATTAATTAGGAAAAAAGATTTGAAGTTACAGGAAAGAATGATATGGAAACATCAAGTCAGAGCTCAGGAGCAAACACAAAAACAGAATCAAAGGGTAGAAAATAAATCAAAATTCACTTCATATTCCAATACAATATCTAGGGATATTAATGAATTATCAGGCAGCAGGGAACTTTGTCACACATCAATATATTTGGAATACCAAAAGATTGTGGATGTTCAAAAACCAAAGACACACATTAATAAAAGACTACATATTAACTGAAAAGTAAATCTGACATACTAGGTTCCAGTTCTGTGGTGAGGCATTTTGCTGGAGTAGTTAGCCTGCTACAAGAACTGAAATATCATGGAGTCTGCTTGGACTCCATGAAGACCAATCAGTAGTTCTTTAGAGTAATTACATTATATCCTTCTTCTCTACGATATTGAAATGGACACTTAGGACAGAAGGAATTCAAATGCTTCTCTGACACCCCTAATGCTTGAATATTTTGATCTAAATGAGCAACAAAACACAGTAGCAAACAGTTAAATTTAGATTAGATGTATTATTGCAATACTGTAAAAGCTCTGTTTCACTAATAAGAAGGTTGATGAACAGTTTATTCCAGCTAATGAGTTCTTGGCAAACTTAGAGGCAAAGTTAAAGTTTTTTCAAATATTTATCTCATAGTAGTTTTCAGTTGTTAAAGAAGTTGTATGGATAATCCTGTTTTTTGTTTGTTTGTTTTGTTGTTGTTTTTTATTTTAATTTTTTATACACTGTCAGAACCTCAGCAGTTCACTGTCAGAAGCTGAATATGATAGAACAAACCACAAGGAGGATAGTTCTGGATCTAGTTAGTGACTTTCAATAAAAATAGATTCATGATGTTAAGAAATATTGTGTCAGTCTAAAAATATTTCTGAAATAATAGTCTTCAACCTTCAGTCTATTACTTCAGCTGCTTAAGCAGTACAAGTTAACTAAAGAGCTCAGCTTTGTCTTGCAGTGTAAGTGCAGCTTATTGCCATGAATCATCTCTAAAACTGTTAGGGAACATGTTCATATTTTTCCCCTAAGAAAAAGTCAGTCTGGCAAAAATAAAACCTTTTTGGAAGAACATTTTCATTGGAAAAGTGTTTCTTAGATCCAGACTACAATTTCTAGCCAAATCTGTAGATAAATAGAGACAGCTTACACTTCTTTTTAAGACTCAAATAACGCTGTTAAAACACTGGGTTCTTGCATTATAGTAAATGCTACAAATGCGGTACTTGCTGCTGTTGGGGAGTGTCTTCTCTCTGTTGTCATCCTTTGCTATAAATAATTACTTATTAATTGCCCCAAAGTAGTGCAGTAATATATGGCTAAGAGGTTCATTGTTCAGATAATTTATGCAAAATTTAGTTTCTTGCCCTTTTCATATATTGCTCTGTTTCAGGAATACACTAAGGTTGATTCTTAGAGATAATTATAAACAAAATTAAATATATTATTCATGTAGTTAAATGATTTATAACATTTCCAAAAACTTTTTAGCATATTCCTACTAACAGCAAATTAGAAATAAACTTTGAAGTACACCTATTAGTAGATGTAACTGACCACCTGAATCTTGAGGTGTTTTTTCAGCTTTTTGACTCAGTTCTCATTGTGCTTTCATTTTACTCCATGAACATTTGCGCGTGTCAGGCACAGTGAAAATACTTACCAGTATTTATCTGAGTAGTTAGGAAGGTGGTAAAATATCTGCAGATTGACCTTTCTACATTTTATTCATAACTGTATGAATGGAGATTGTTTATATTATTCTTCCAGTTGCATTTCCAAAAAGAAAGCTGTGCTTTTTTAACCAAATATATATCAAGAAAAATATGTTTGGCTACTGCTAATACACAGACAGCAAAAAGCTACCAAATGTCTACAGAAAATTTTGGACTCCAGTGTCCAGGTATTTGCCCCAGCTGAAGAAAGTTGTTTTTATGCTGTTAGAACTTTTCTATGTAATGCTCACCCAAGTACCAGTGTCAGTTATGTTTCCAGTAAGCTGTGACTGCACTATGTAGATCTCCAAGAAGAAATATTAGCAACACTGCAAGTAATATATGGCCTTGATTATATAAATATAAAAGTATCGCTTTTTATCTATACATCAACAAAATCATAGAATTATTGAGTTAATTACTGCTTGCTGGAAAACAAGTTTTCTGTTATTTTCATTAATGAGAACAAAGTTTCAACGTTTTGTAGGCAGTATCTAACTCATTAAATATTTCTCATGTAATCACTGTTCAGTGTTTGATGGAAAATGTAGTTGCCCTTTTTTCTCTAAATGCTGTAAATACTAGAGCAAGTTTATTTATATTTTGATTCACTGTGGCTTTCTCTTGTAAAGTAATTTTTCTAAGATGAATTGTCTTGGTATATAAAGGAGAATGGGAAAAGAGAAAATTAAATTATATCTTTTATCAGTCAGTACAATAGCATATTGTATGTTAAAATACTTCAAATACTTTGTAATTTGGCCAGTATATATTCATTTTTAACAAAATAAGGAATTTGTTTTTCAACAACTCAGTGTTTCCATGGAGAAAAGATACTTTAGTAAATAGTTTTGGTATTGTCAAAACATGTTTTCCATCAAAACACAATGTTGATAAAAGTGTTCGTTAGCCTGTTTCTAAAAATAATACTAGAATAAACTGATGTTTTTTCAAATGTTACCGCAATCTCTTGTCTATAAAAACTGCTTTTGCAAAGCGTGAAATGGATAGCCATTCTAAAGATTCATTCTAGATCCAGGTCCCATTCTAAAAACATAATCTATTTCAATTAGTCTGTTTCTGCAGAGCACTTATTTTAATCCTGATTGTAAAGAGGCTCTAGTTTAGCTAGTGATATGCAATACTCCAATAATTGTTTCTAGAACCGTTTTTTTAATACTATAATCTTTAGGCACCAGGCAATATTTAAAAACAGAAGATGGAGCAGAGAGAGAACTGTAGACCAAAATCGTCCACCCTTTTGTTAAGTGTATCATAAGATATTGGAATTTCTTTTTTTGTGACATGAAGTTGTGTACCTCAGTTGGATTAGATTGCTAATAAGTTTTTCTGTTTACATGCATTTTAACTTAAGTAAATATAGAGTCATTATCATGGCGAAGTACCATGATAAGAATTTTAAAGGTGGTATTTCCACAATGCTATGGGTATTTTATACCTCCTTGCAAGCAGTATAGCTTGATTATTATTGCCTTATTATTGCCTCTAGAATTAGTGGTATTGGTAATTCCAGGTAATGTTAAATCATCCATTAAAAAATATAACTAGACTGTAAAAAATAGTTATGACTTGAGATGAAAGTAACATTTAAAGGAAGTAATCTTACAGGTGTGGTAAAACAGCCTCATGGCTGCTGTAGTCAGGAAAATTATTTTCATATAAATCCTATAGATCTCTGTTAGAATATTAATTTCAGTGTTTCTATTTAGGTTTGGTGCTTACACTAAAAGGCTTTTCTGTGAAGTAGACTCCACGTAATAGCAGTACAAAGGATCAGTAATAAACTGAACTATGAAATCTCCCCTGGTTTCAGTATGGGTAAAGTGGGACAAAAATCAATCAAGTCACTGATAGACCCTGTAGTAACTAGGCCTTATTTTGTAAGCATTATTCAGTCTGTGAATTCAATCAATTCCAAGCACAATATCACTATAAATAATAATCTTTTCTGGGTGAATATTGCTTCTTCTGGCATTCTCAACAAGGTAGCTGTTGAGTTTCTTCCTTGGAACATCTCTAGTTCCAACTACCAAATGATAATTTAGAAATAATTATAGATAACATTTGGCACTGCAGAAGAATGGATCACTGATATTTTCCAAAGAGAAATAGAAAAAGTAACACATAAATATGCAAACCATTACACATAAGATATATATTAAAAAATAATAATAATCTTTTTCCATTGTGACAGAGAGGAAAATTGGGGATGAGAAACACATGCAGTGAAAGATACAAGACTTCGAGTAGGCACAAGAGAAATGTAAGAATAACACAACCAGTGTATTCCACTCAGATAATCAGGCAAATTGCCAGATTAATCTTTCTTTCCCTCTTTGTCCCTTACTGAAGTCCTATTTGTTTTTGAGAGAAAATAGTTTTCTAAAACCGTTTCCCATCCAGCTCGAAACAAAGCCGAGGCTGAATACAGAGCTTCAGACATGAAGTACAAATGAAGGAAGGTTCCATTTCAGAAACTCCAGCCAACATCCATCTTGCCAACCTTTTCCCTTCAGTCTTGCTGTATGACTTTTATCTTGTCTGTAAAGAAAAGCAACATTTTGTGGTTTTATTTTCTGTTCATATTAAGTCATAGCGTTACCAAACATCTGTTGCAGAAATGAGGCATGGTTCTAACTCTGGCACATTTTTAACTTCTTTCCTCTCTTCAGAATAGAGTTTCTTATGGTATTTGTGTGTAGAAAAGTTATGAAATACATGTTTTTATGCCTTACCAGTTTAATCAAGTTTCATTTCAATTAAGTTTCACACAAACCCCAGAAGTTAAAATCAATTATGGCATTACAATGCACTTGCTAGTAAATAAGACCACACATTTTCACAATTTATACTGATAAAACTAGTAAATTTTGTAAATGTATGGTCATTTAAAGCATGTTAAAAATCAAAAAGCTTTGTATTGGAATCACAGAGACATAGAACATCCTGAGTTGGAAGGGACCTACAAGGATCACTGAGTTCAACTTCTGGCTCCACACAGGATCACCCCAAAATCAGACCATGTGTCTGAGAGCATTGTCCAAATGCTCCTTAAACTCCAGCAGTCTTGGTGTTGTGACCAAGGCACTGGGGAGAGTGTTCCTGTGCCCAACCACCCTCTCAGTGAAGAACCTTTTCATAGAATGGTAGAATCATAGAATCATTCAGATTGGAAAAGATCATCTAGTCCAACCTTTAACCTTGTACTAAAGTCCACCACTAAACGATGCTACTAAGTTCTACATCTACATGTTTCTTGAAGACGCCAAGGAAGTTGACTCAACTGCTTTCCTGGGCAGCCTATTCCAGTGCTGCACAACTCTTTCAGTAAAGAAATTTCTCCAAACATCCAATCTAAATCTCTCCTGGTGTAACTTGAGGCCATTGTCACTCGTCTTATTGCTTGATGCTTAGGAGAAGACCCAATTCCCACCCTACTATAGTCTCCTTTAAGGTAATCGTACAGTGCAGTAAGGTATCCCCAAGCCTTTTCTCTAGACTAAAAAACCCCAGTTCCCTCACATTCTTATGGTCATCATAAGACTTGTCTTCTAGACCCTTCAGCAGCTTCATTGCCCTTTGGACATGAAAGAAGCATTTCCTAACATCTAGCGTGATTCTCCTCTGTCACAGCTCTATACTGTTCCCTCAGGTCCTATCACTGGTCACCAGAGGGAAGAGATCAGCAACCGCCACTCCACTCCCCTTGTGAGGAAGCTGTAGACCTCCCTCAGTGTCCTCTTCTCTAGGCTGAGCAAACCAAATGACCTCAAACGATCCTCCTATGTCTTCCCCTCCAGACTCTCCACCATCTTTGTTGCCCTCCTTTTTTAAAATGAGAACAAATGTTTTACCATTTTTGGAGCAGAGAATATTTAATAAATGTATATTTTGTGGGAAGAAATGAAGACAAGTTGACTCTATAAGCATTTTAAAGGCTTTCATCTGTACCTAAATACAATATTGCATACAATGCAATATCAGAAATACAGTGAATGAAGGTGATAAACCCATTGTTGAAGCACTGGACTGAAAATAAATGTGCCTACTGCTCTAAGAGCTTGGTCAACTGACACACAGCCTGTAATTAAATTCAACAGTTAAATTACACAATGTCATCAGATTTTTCATCTTTTGTGTTTCTTTTGTTTATTGGTTTTAGTTCATGCAACATAATTCATAAATAAGAAAGTAAACATCAGTCACTATTCATCCTCTCATGCTACTCATCATTTTATAGAACTTTGTCTTCTCTTGCAAGGGTTGAGTCAGGATAGTAAAGAAATAGGAGCATAGACTAATAATGTAAAGATTATGTTTATGCACATTTCTATTAATTTTTTATTATTTTTTTTTAATTTAAAAAAAAAAAAAAAAAAAGCAAACAAACATTTTTTTTTGCTCTCCTTATTGACTTTTTTGAAGACCAGGTCTGCAGAGCATTTTTCCAGGTGGATATAATGCCAACTTTTGTAATATTACTTGGTATGTGTGGTTATATCTCTAGAAATTGCAGTTTTGATTACTGATGTGGAGAAGCACTAACTGTTATTTTGGGAAGTAAAGAAAGGACATTAGTAAAAAGAAGAGGAGGATTAAGTAAAATTTGTTATTGAAGGTCCAGTAGACACTGAGATTTTGATATATCTAAAACTAGATCCAGATTTTCTTAAGTATCTTCATTCTGAAGATTTTGAAGGTGATCCCTTCCCTTAGTCTTCAGAGCTCTATAGGACTTGCCCATACAGTCCATCTCTTACATTCAATCACTGGCTTGATATACAGATGAAGGTTGAAAGCATGCAAAGTCAGTACATCGGGGGAGTCATTCAGAAAGTCAGTCCCTCTTTATGACACTAGTGCAACTGACAGCTATGGAAAGAGGCAGAGTCTGTTAACCATGCTGTATCTCAATGCTGTGCTTCTTTCACAAGAAAAGCCCTACAAAATCATATTCCCCAACCCACTCTCCACAGAAACTCCCCCCAATTTGATCCTAAGAATACAATGTTTTTGAAATAATTGTTATAATTTTCAGATTCAAATTAAAACTTTGGGAAGAAATTAAGATATTGTCAGATCACTAATAATAGATCACTAATATTTGTGTGTATTTTTAAAAATATTTTAATTGATTATTTTTTAGAGAAATGCCTTCTTTTCAATAAACTTTATAAAGTTAATATGCAGAATGTAAGACTGTATAAAATCAGTATAAAGAAGTTGCTGATTAGATTAGCTCTTTTGTTAGTTCCTTAACAAGTCCTTTCTCTATATAGTTGCAAATTCCAGTATTTTTCCTAAGATACTCCTATCCCTTCCTTGAAAATGCAGTTTTTATAGTTAGCTTCAGAGCCAATTAGACTAAGTCTAGTTGTTCAGAGCCCACACTACTATGGAAAGTATTATTCAGATAATCAGATAAAAGTGACTTGAACTAATTTGATATTTACCATAGCTAACATGAGATAGTCAAGTGAGTTGCTAGGCGAAATCTTTTTCAATAAAACTAACAGATGTAACCAAGGCCTTTATTAATGTTTATTTATGGTTCAAAAAGAATATGCATTATTTTGTGGAAAATGAGAACCTACTTTATCATCAGTGCGCCAAATATTTAAGAGCATCAGATAAACCTTCACACAGAAAAAATCAAATGCAGATGAAATGCAGATGGTAGCATTATTTGGAATGTACAGTACAGCAGATAGCATTATAAATAGCTTATTTAAAATTTGGCTTTTCATTTTCTAGAATCATTCAAATTGGGTGTATGTAAATTTCAGTTCACAGGGAAACTGAACATTTTATGGCCTGAAGAGGTAAGATTTATATAGAGAAACTTTTCCACAATTAATAGAAGAACATTTGTCCCACAGCACAGGCAGAAAATAGTGTGACTGAAGCATTCACTGTGGTGCTAGTGTGCAGCTGAAGATTTTGTTCATGGTGAAAAAAATACAGTTTTCAGTGGAAATGGGGCTATTCAAATAGGGGCTATTCAAACAGTACAGCTTACTTGTCTATAGCTCAGGTGACCTCTGCCAAACATTCTAACTGTGCTGCACTCCATGCTAATTCTTCCCAGGTTATATTTAAGTATATAAATTTAACTTGTCTAATTAATAGCTCTTGTGTTTGCTGTAGATTTTAAAAGCCAAATAGTGCAATGCCTACAGCTTCAAAGTTTAATGTCTTCATATATGTAATCTGTAGTTTCTATATTTTATTTAAAAAGAGTTAATAATGATACCTAATTCAAAGGTATGTTTTAAAAGTGAATACGCTAAAGATGAATAAATGGCCAGACATTTCCACACATCTTGGTATTCAAGCATGTAGGTTATGTTTGTTTGTTTTTATATGTGTACATGTTTATAAGTTAGATGTATATATATGTTTGTTATGTTTTATAAATATGTTTATATGTATACAAGTTTACAGGTTGTATGTAAACCTATGTATACAGGTTTACATGTTGTTTTAAAATACTTGCTGTAGTCAGATCACTGCCAAACATATTCTGTAAATGAGTGAGTGCAATGATATACAGTTTAGGATAAACAGGTTGGTAGCTGCAGCATGTAGCACGAGTCCATCCTGTTGTCTTTCAGTTAATTTGCTAGAGATTACTGAAATATATATATATAATATATAATATATATATATACTGAAACAAATAAATATATATCATTTTGTATTTCCTGATTTACTTGATGTGGGATACAGGGGGATGATTGCATTTTAGACTGACAGTGCTAGTGACATTTCAATCTTGGCAAAACTGCAGTGCTATTACTGTTAAAATAATTAAGAGTTGTAAACTGTTGACCTCCTCCAGACTCTCTACTTGACTTTTTCTTACTGTCAAAAAGCTTAAGAGAAATGCCAGAAACCAAGAATTCGTAATCCTGTGCTCAAGTATTGCAAAGTGTAATGGTAGTGTTGGAACATGAATAAGACAGAAATAGAAGTTACATAAACAACACAGCTGACCTCATTTTATCAGAGTTTACTAGAATAAATACTGTGCCTGAGAAGAGAAGAGATAAAGTCAAAATATGACCAAAATAAAACTGCCACAAAACAATGTTTCAGTTTAAAGATACCTGGAGACAGATGTATAGCTGGATTTTCACTCAGTCAGGTTCCTCAAAAGTACTTTAGTGATAATGTTCACCACTTTAGGCACTTAGCTACCCATTTAGGTAACATTGATATCACTAACTGCCATCTCTCTCCAGAGGCAGGTACATTCTCTCTATGTTTCAGTTTCTGCCCACGAGTTTGTGTTCATGGCATAAGTTTTGATTCCAGACTACTGTTATCTTAAGTCTTAGTTGAAGCTCAGTCACAGAGGAAGATTCCCAATCTAAGCACCTTCTTCTTCAGTGGACTCAATTTTGTAGGTGTGTTTGAACCACAAATATGAAAATAGAATAGGATAAATTTGCTCCAGGTATTGGTCAACTATTTATATTTTTAGTCATATCGTAAGCCCAGTACACTAGGAAGTCTTACAGTAAAAATAAAGATTTCTGTAGGATAAATGACCCAGCTGATATTCCTGTGTCAAGATAGGTAAAATATTGAATTAAATCTGTCCCAAGTATTTTAAACTAACCTTTAAGCCACTGGGCCATTTGTTACATAAGAACTGTATGTTTCTGTTTATTCCCTCTGTCTTGGTTCCCACTATTCCCATGCAAGCACAAATAAGGAAAACTGGAATTTATCATCTTGATCCTAGACAAGGAGAATACAGGTTTAGGATTGCATCCTACTTCTAGGCCAGTTTAATAGATTATCCATTCAGATCGTTTTGATGATCCTTCTTAATGCATCTAATTCTGTGAAATGCAGCAGCTATTTATTTCACTAGTTGACAATATTGGCATGAAAATCAGTGGAAAACTGTACAATCATTTCTTAAAAACTTTACATGAAAATGTAGATTCATATTTGGTTGTTTTGAATATAAGATATCTTACATCAAAACTGGGGATAGGCATGGGGAATTATTAGTGAATGTGCAGACCACGAAAACAAGTAGAATTATAATTAGCTCCCTTGTGTTTTGATGGATGTCTGGCCTGATGGATATTGAGAAGATAACGACTGTTTTCGAAAACAATGACTTGTTTATAAATAATATTGGTTAAAATAGCATGGGAGTGATTTGAGTCCTTACCATTCTTGCCCTTGTCTATAAGGGCAGTCACCAATTAGCCAGTCTCAGTGTCAAAATAATGCATATTTTATAGACTCCAGTTTTCCAAAGTGAATAGTTTCAAGTTTAATTAATTACCTGCCCATTTTTCCTTCAATCATGTTGGTGCTTTTTCCATCTCAATTTATGTTATTCTCTCTATGTGGAAATATTACACTTTGACATTCTATGTGCTGTGATATCTGCTTAATAGCAGCTAGGAAAGCTGAAACATTGCTTTCTAAAAATTCTACATTTTGTTAATTTATTTATTTCCTTCCTCCACACATCCACATGTTCTACATTTCAATTTTTCTCTTTGGTTTTCAGGTTTTCAGTAGGTACTTTTTCTTTGTCCAGTGTCTTCCATAGTGGAACTTTCATTCATAAATAAATATTTTGGTCTTAGAAGAGTAATGAAAAATGATGCTATCTACCTATAGTACTGTCAGGCTTAGTCTCCAGTATAATAAAGTTTGTCTTGAATACTGAGGACTAATTTCATTAAGCACATTCTGGAGTTGTTCTAAACAAAGATTCCAGATGTTGTCATGAACTGAAAAGAAAAAATACTCATACAAGTTGGTAGCACCTAATACCAACACTTGCCTGGTACATAGCAGAGCCTATGCTGAAATTCCAGCAATGTGGTTCATTCCTAGTATGAGTTTCTTTCCATCTAATTACTTTCCCATTTAATTCACCCTCCTTCCCTCAGAAGGGAGGAGGGAGGAAAAAGCAAAACAAAACAAGAAAAGAAAAACCTTAAAAATAACTTATTGGAGCAGTTCACAGAGTTTGCTGTTTATAGTTACTTCTTTTGGAGTTTACCAGCAATCACTGGAGATACAACTGTAGTGTGACAGATTTCTCTGTTCAGGAAAGAATGATAGCTAGAATAACTGCTGAAGTCTGCAGGGGAAGATCCTGTAACATTGGCTGAAATACTGAAAAAGTCTGGCTTTACATTTATTACACAGAAGAAAAGAAAAAAGAAAAAAGAAAAAAAAAAACAGCAAAATAATGAAAAATATGATTCTGAGTAAATAATTTAAGTGCTTCGTATTTCTGGTATTGTCCCATTCTAACAACATGCAGAATACCTCCTAGCACTGACTGAGGTTTAGTATGTCTGCATTTCCCAGCTGATAACTGAATTCCATACTGGTGTACTGGTAAGAGTCAGATATAGATGTGACAGGAAATTATTTAGTTGTCCTTGAAAAGATCTTATTTTAGAAACAATTGATGCTTTGGAAAGAGCATGGAAACAGCCTAGAATATAGAAAGGGGATTTTCTTATTTGAAATCACTAAATAGTTAGAAACTTAGACATGCTAAGTAGAGCTGTGTTTAATATCAGTTTAGTAGAGCTAGTTTAAAATTATTTACTGAATTCTGATGCTCAGCTCCTACAAGTGTTTCCCAAAGTGGAAAGAAAATGTAATCCTTTAAAGGAAAAATACAGCAACATCCATTTATGTTGTCTGAAGAAGTGTGAATACCAAATGGGGCATGTAAAATCCCACACGTTGCTACATTTACAATTTAAAGAAATGGCTAAATTGTAAACTTGTTTTTTTTCTTTTAAGAAAGACATTTTTGGCTTGTATATTAACATCACAACATGATAGCAGTATAACGTATAATTTGTTAGTGTATAGGATACAAGCATTATTGCAACACATTTCAGATATTGTTATGTTACATATATTATATTGAACATAATATTTTAATATTGTGTCTTATACTACTATGATTCAGTGATACTTGCTAGGAATAATTGATAATATCAATTTTTATTGCTAACACACAAATAATGAATAGATACTTTGGCTAATCTCACAAGCTGTGTTCCAGATTCAGGTACCTTTGGAAAAGGAATCATTTTTCATTTTCAATTTAGCTGTATTTTCTCTAAACTGATTATTTTCCATAGACAATACTAATTGATTATCACAATAACTGAAAACACACGCAGACACTGCTGTTGTCTGATGTTCTCTGTGTTTTAGGGTTCCTTTCTGCAGAGAAAAAAAGAGTATTTTAAGAGAAACAAAATACCCCAAAAGAAATATGTAGACATCAAAATCTCTGTGCAAAGAATTTTAGAGTAAATACTTTACCTTAGTTGAGATTAACAACAATTTAATGTGCTTTTTTCCACAAAATCTCTCAATTAGTATTTGCAGAAGCAATTTGGCTACTACAAAATGCTGCCAAGGCAATTTGCAGGAGTTTGTTTGAAATTAAAAGCAGGAAATTAGATTAAAAAATCTTCAAAACATGCCAAGTACTAACACAAGTTTTATTTGTGAAACTTAGAATTCAAAGCCTAATGAAGGAGGACTTTTAAAGTGAAGATAATGGAAAAAAGAAGAAAACTTGAATTTAAAAGATATAAATTGAAATGTAACCATGATTTGTCCATTTTCTCCACTAGAAATAGCATCAATTGTTCTATGAAAAATGTCCCAAGAGTAAATGCTTCATTTAGATTTGTTGTTGTTGTTTGTTTTTTGTTTTTTGTTTTTGTTTCTGTTTTGTTGCCTTTAAACAAAGTAACAAATGTCTTGTTAGAAAACGAACAAAAAATCATTTAAACAATAAATCTGATATAATGTAGAACAAAAATCTGTTCTGAAGTGGTAGTACTTTTTTTCTAGTTCAACTTCTCTACAACAAAGTGAAACACATGAAGTATAAAAAATATTTTGTGTCAAAAGAAATTCCCCAGTGTTTTAATAAAATCTCTGAAGTAATAATTTATTAAATCTTTAAACAAATCTGTTCAATTAATTGCATGGGATTTGTTTCATTACTAAATCTTGGTTTTGTGATAAAGTGGACTTTGAGGAAAGTGACAGAAGTTCCATCTAGTTCAAGCTAGGTCAGATACAGAAGCATAAGGACACTCATACTAGAAGTCCTAGTTATTTTTTTCTGTCTATAAATTTTGGGGCATACTGTCCCAGAAGTGAGATTTTTTTCCATCTCTAAGAAAAGTGAGCTATCCAGTTTTGTAAATGAGATGCTGTTAGGAAATATGTAGTCTAATAATACTGTAATTCATACTTAGTTTAGTATTTTTGTGTAGTTAGATAGGATTTGCCTCATTTTTCTCTCTCTCTTTTTTTTTTTTTTTTTTTTTTTCCCATTTCACTGGTCCTTCAAAGCATTTCAATATTCAGTCAGCCTAGCAGTGTCTAACAGTTAACATAGAGATAATCCCTCTGCACTGGATCTTTTAATCAAGCGTCCAAAAATTCCGTCTAAGTATATTCTTTTGCTATAGAGCGGCTTCACTTTAGAAGCCCAACATCCAAAAGCTCCACTTTCATACACTCCTCCCCAAACTGGAGAACTTCTGGTACTATGCACCCAAGGAAACCTCCATACTTAGAGAACGTGCCTTAGCTGCGTTGCTAGACACAGTGAGCAAATAAAGGTAGTCAAAAATAAAAGAAAAATTTATATATATATATGTATATATATAAATACATAGATGGGCAAATTAAAGAATATTATTTCTGAAGCTTTCAGAACTTTACCAGTTTTCTGTAAGTACAACACAAAGAGATTTTAATTAGGTGAATAGTAATAGTATATCTGCCATTAAATTCTATTATGTGCACACGTGCTATATGTTTTAAGCATAGATTACTGTGGTAATGTATATAGTTGAATATCCCTAATTAATATACATATATTTCAGAGTTTACATATAATCATAGAGAATAGCTGCTCATCATATCAAGTCCAGCAATATTAATCCCAAATTTATCAAATATTTTTTGCAGAACAGTAAAATACAGGAATATGAAAGCTGATAAGGAGGAAAAAAAATGATATTACAACTAAATGATATTACAACTAAAATTAGAAAAAAATATCTTGTAATGCCTCGTTATTGTAGTTTCTACTAATACCAATTAGAGCAGATGAACTATAGTGCAGAAAGACACTCTAGCCTATTTCCTGAGATAACTGCAATGTAAACAACCAGACATTTATACAGCCTTGGGAAAAAAGGCAAATGCCAGCTTCCCACTGAATGCTTGGCATGAACTGCCAGTAGCAATTACACTAGGGGTTTCAAAATCAGCTGTCAAAACATTGTAGAAAAATCCCCAATACATTCTAACCTTAAGAAATCTCCATGACAGATTATAAATCTAGAATTAGACCCTTACTCTTCATCTTGTAGCAACAGAAGTTAAAATATGACTTGAGTTGGGCTATTGGATGAAGAAATGCTTTGGCTTCAATTTAGAGAGGTATATATTTACATACATCCATGATTTCATATTATGGCAAAAACTGAAAAAGACTAGAACTGTGTACTTGTTCCTATTTTAATATATACTTTCAACTGGGTCATTATATTATGCCAGTCATAACAGAATTGTTCTATCTTTTGCTTAAAGAAAACTCATTTTCCTAGGAGGATTTTCTCAGGTGCCAGACATTTTGTTTCTAGATGAAACTGATTCTGCAGATCATCTTGCTAAATACAGTATTTTCATAGGTCCGAATAAGACATATTAAAGACTTTCAAGATTCTTTAGACCACTCTTTTGATAAATATATATATAAAAAAGTCCATTGTCAACTTTATTTTGTACAAAAAATATTGAATTTTGAAATTTCTAATATATGGATTAAAGCAATTGTGTCTTTCATTTCAAGAAGTGATAAGTATTACTGGTGTTTCATTAAAATAAAATAAGTTATTTTAGATACAATGATAGTACTGACACCATTAAAAATTAACTGCAGTATGCTAAAATTCTCATAAGACATAAAATTTAACCCAGAGGTTTTTAGACATCTTTTTTAGTCTAAAAAATAAGTTGTACTTGAAGTATTATTTTTTGTTTATTTTCTGGTGAATTCAGTATAGAAATAAGTTTATATACTTTTCATCATGTTAAAGAATACTAGTCTGTCTGACTCAATGCACCACTGTCATCCTGGTATGTCTAACATATGGGAAATTATTCCTTGTATCTAAATTTCCTCATAGACTTATCACAGTAGATTCAAAATTTAGGGAAATTGGGATTTTTTTATTAACATATCAACTTTGACTCAGTGACATGAGACAGTTATGAGCAGTATAAAATCTACGGTAGTAGTGTAATAAATTGTGAATATTTGTTCATTGAGTAAGGAGGGGGAAGTTACACAATAACAAAGGTTGAGACATGTGGTTAAGCGAACAGACTGTGATATCACAGGGTTAAGTAAAATTCCTGATTTGTACAGAGACCTTGTGATCTCATGTTAAAACAAATTCACCGCAGAACAATACCCGAACCTATCAGAATATATCTATAATAAAACCTGTCAGAGACTATGTAACTGGGACTCTGAAGCAAGCAAGTAAATAGTTAAGTGTAAAATAATGCTTAGTTAATTAGACAGTAGAATAAATTGTTGTCTGCATACTGAGATTGGAATATATAGTCAAGGTTATCTGTTGGCTGGGGAGGAGGTTGTCTGAGTCTGAAGGATGTGCTGTTGGGGGGGGGCCAGGAGGCGAAGGATGTGTGGAGACTGGTTGCAGAGGCTTGCCAGACCATCACGTCCCAGGCAGAAAGAAAAACAAATGGACAACAACATAAACTAGCTCAGGCCGATAAAGAAACTGCAAGCCTGTCAAATCACTACATTCCAGGCCAAAGATGAAATATACACTGCGAGGAAGACCTACGGCCTTCCTCCCAAAGACCACTGCCCATGTCCCAAAGACCCCTGCCCACAATTCTTGGAAGAATCTGCGCAAGCGCAAAGGACTGATAAGCTAATCAGCATACGAAGCGAGAGAAGGCGGGATTGGGTAATGAATATGTATAGGCATTAATTGAATATTCAGTGTTCTGCTGTACAAATATGAAATAGTTTGTCACTCCAGCGCGTGCCGTGGGTGGAGCTGAGACTCCCCGGCCGCCCAGCGCTGTTTTGCTTGTGTCTGCTTACTTAATTACTCAATTAATAAAGCTTTCTCACTTTATTAAAAAAACCTTGAAATAGTTTGATTCTATGAGAAAGTAACTTATAACAGTAGTACTTAGATTTTTCTCATGGTCTTAACATATTTTACTGACATGTAGTATTTACATAAATAACAAAGTAGCACTGTCAGAATGTTCAAGATTTATCAGTACAATTTATCAATTGTTAAATTGAAGCAACCATTTTAAGCATTCACCATTAGAAAAGATCTGTTTTTCTTCTTAAAGAATATGTTTTCAGAATTTTGTCCTGTAAGGAAATACTTTGTCAAAAAATATCAGTATATTTCCCATTGTACATGAAAAATCTTACATGTGATTAATCAAGTTATGTAAATTAAGGTTTTATTCGAGTTTTTAAAGTTTTGTTTAAACACCAGACTACATACTGCTAAGCAGGAGTGCGCACTTACTCCTGTTTTAACAGATACCTTAACAGATGCTAGTCATAATAGAATTATTCTATATTTTGCATAAAGAAAATCCCTCTTCCCAGGAGGATTTTCTTAGGTGGCAGGCATCTTGTTGTTTATCTAGGGAAAGCTGATTCTTCAGATCATTTTGCCTTATCCATTTTTTTCATAGGTCATAAAGAGACAAGCTGTCAAATTTTATAAATAAACTGCTGGATAACTCTTAGTTGCTGAATAAAAGCCAAATGGCAATGCACTCAGTCATTAAAATGTTTTGAGAGAGAAAAAATAGGAGGAGATACAGGAAGTAATTAAAGTATCTGATAATTTTCAATATCTGCAGAAAATATCCTGTCTTTTGACGCTGATGTTTGCAAGAATGAGTGATTATAAAATGGTTATTCTTTGATAATGATAGCATTTGATCAAGGCACTTTTCTGTGTATGAAAACTATTTCACAAATTTGTTTAGGAAGCCTGACTTTCAGACATGTTTTATTTTATATATATATGCATGTCATGTCAAGTATGAAGCAAATAACCATTTGTAAATGCCACAGAAGATAGATTAAATCAATTTCTTAAACAGACTGAATTTTCCAAACAGACCTGTGGCTAATTATGTGGGATATTCATCATATAACTAAAGTAGAGCTCATGGATTTGGCACACAAATAGTCCCAGTCCCCAAAACATCCATTTCACTTTCAGGAAATTAGTGATTTTAATTAACTTTGTCCAGATCCAGAGTCTGATAACAAGTCCATCAATATTAACAAAAATTGACATATATGAGGTTGTATATTAGGTTGCTAAGTTAAAGCTTGCATTACAGGATTAAAAATAAAGTCTGATATGTAATTTTACCCTCTGAAATGTTCTATTTGATTTGTTCATCACCATGTACATGCCCTAAAATAACAGGAGATGTTTGACTTCCTTCAAGAAAATTATGGAGAGTACAAAAAGACAAATATATTGGAAAGGAATCCATGAAATACTGTAAATTCTTAGTCCCTTAACATGACATTTGGTTCAAGGCAGAAACACATTTGGACTTCCCCCACTGCAGAGGTGTTTTAGCTGAAATGACATGAATGACATGACTGATGTTAACTGGCTAACCAAGACAGTTAATGTTCCTAAGAAATAATGATTCTTTCTAAGAATAAGAAAAGGTTGTACTTCTAACTTTGAAAAATTAAGGGAATATTAATTCAGGAACTTCCTTATCTGGAAGTAATAATTTAGATTCTGAGTTCTGTTTTTATCTGTGACTTCACATAGTGAAATTTGGATAGCTTTGGTATAGTTGAGTGTAGAGTTTGACCTATATAACTGTTTTTATAACTGTTTTATTTATTTTGTATTTATTTATTTATTTTTTCTAAGTTGTTGAAATTTTGGCCACTCTCTCATAAACAAGAAAAATCTAGGGAGTATTCATGTAGACAGAACACTGAAAGTTTCATAAAGCACTCAACTTCAGTAGGTATTTTAAATTTTGGTAGTCCAGCTATCCTTTCTCACTCAGATAAATTGTTCTCTTCCTACAGAGTTAAACTTAAAAATTATGGTAAGCATAACACACAATCATTATCTAAAAAAGCACAGACTGTAATGAGATCTAGAAGTCCAAGAAATTGTATGTTATCAAATTGGTGAAGATATTAAACATCTATGTTAGTTATGCAACATTTATCAAAAAGCAGTCTCTCAATACAAAACAGAAACAGGTCAGATTCAGTAGAATGTCCTTACTTCATAGCAATATTTAGAGGAGAAAATACATGGTCCCTCAAACTGTGAAACAGTTGTGCAGCTGATGCAAATTCACATTAGATATCTCAGGACATTCTTTAAATCAGCTTTGTGTAGACACAGCATCAATTATCAACTACATTATGATATGACTGACTGAATACATTCTTTAGAATTATGATCTAAGAGAAAATGTCCCTATCACAGTTTACAGTTTTTACAATTTTTACTTGGTGCCAAGCAAACCATCATCAGGGTGGATATCTTTCCATGATCTCCCCCCAAAACAACAAAAATATTAATAGGCAACTAAGCATTTGTGATGTCCATGTTCAAGATGCTGGAAAAGAAAAACTGTTTTGAAGATTAAATTGAATCAGCATCATCAGGTTTGAACATGCTTTGATCTTACATCCATAAACTAATTTTGCTATTATAAGGGTTTAAGTTGTTTAAAGTATTTATATTTGGAAAGGATGAATAGTGGTTAGCTTTCTCTCTCTCTCTCTCTTTTTTTTTTTTTTTTTTTTTCTTCAAGTAATTATAAGTGATTATCTTTCTGAAACAGTCATTATGAAATATTTTCTGAATACTCTTAGGCAAAAAGGTAGTTGTTAAGTACTAAAGAAGTAGAACCTTCCTCGAAGTTTTCATATCATAAGAATACTTCACATAGAAATTACTCCTCAGCAGTGGAAAAACAACAAAAAATGTAAAGCCTAAGATGTCAATAAGGTACTAAGATACATTTAGGCACATTGTCAAAGAGGGAATTATGTGCCTTGGTAGGACTTAGCTACCTAAGTAATTGTGAGGATTTGGATATTCTTCTGTGGAAATAAATCATTAAGCTGAAATTATAGAAAGTTTTTTAAATTAGAAGATTAAAATTCCATGCAATTTTATGTATTTCATGCCATAAATGGATCTATATTACTGCTTTGAGGGCCTTGGTAAAATATTATGACATTTTGGGCACTAACAAGCCAAGAAGTATGGCAGGGTTTAAATAAAATTAGTCCATATTCTTTGGAAGTAAACCTAGACCTTGTTTTTTCCCTTTGTTCCTCCATCTCTTTTTACAGTTTATTAGTACACTGCATTCCTGATGTGTATTGAGCTGAAACAAATTCTAGTGCTAGAGCTTACAGATCTTTCCACAACTCCAGAATGTTTCCTTTCCTCATGATGAAGAAATATATACTTACATATCTATCAAAGGCCACTCTGTTTTCCATCACAACACTGGTTTAGCTGACTGTTCCTTTTTATGTGTGGAGCACACATTGCTCTTAGTGTCTGTTTTTCTTTTATCATAAATCCCAGTCCCCACAGAATAGGAAGATATTTGTTCACATTACTTCTGTTTTTAAGTGGGAACATGAAGTTCAGATTCTGAAATATATTTAAAAAGAAAAGTCAGAGCTGTTATTAGAAGGAATTCAAATTCCTTGAAACACTGACATGAAACATTGCACTCATTGTTATGGAATAAGGTCAGCAGTTCAAATAGAATCTAAATTACAGGCAGTCCCCAAAAAAATGAAACCGAAGGAATACTGACAATATATTTTTAAAGCACCTTTCTCTATGCTCAGTTATGTTATTCATAAGAGTGTGGTGGCCTCATAGCAGAGACAACAAGGCAGTGACTTATAGAACAGCCTTATCACAACGTATTAAAAAGTACATGGAAAATGTACTGTTCCTGGATTTTATTGTCACTTCTATTCATTTTGGCCTGTTTTTAAGGAACTATGAATAATAGTGTTGCTAATGGAGGTGTATTTACTTTTAATGGTGGGTTTCTACGGTACAGGATGGGCACTTAATCTTAAGGAAATACACTCAAGTATTACAGACAAAAATCTGTCTCAAGGAATCCTAGGAATGACAGCATGCAATATCAGTGCAAGGCTTGAATTACAAATAAGTTGATCAAATTCTCAAATAAGATGTGTTAATTATTTGGCCTTTCTTAGGGAAACCAAACAACCGTAAAAGATCATCCTGATTCTTGGACCAACACAGAATATTTGAATTCTTCATTCTAAACTGTTACATGAACTTTTAAATAGCAACACTAGGTTAAATGTTTCATTTCATATTTGCAAGGGGATCATTTTCAACATATAAAATTGTCTCATTTCATTAATTTATAGTGCAGTGTACAGAAGACAGACTGCTGTAATATTTTGCTGATTTAGGGTGTTCATTTATAACGTCTGATAAAAATGTCTCTGTCATAAATAGTGGTGAGACAAAGGATGAGATTTTCTAAGCAGCAGAGCCAAACAACTGTTCTTTGCTCATCTAATGCTACTACATCATAACACACAGCACAGTCTGCTGTCCTGTGGATGTGTAATGCAGTGATACGTTGCATTGTCAGTTTTCTGAGTGTCAGCATAGGGAAAATACAGATACTCAGCATTTTGGGGAAATGCTTGGGAAAAATGGTTGGACTGCTTTTTATATATATATATATGTATAATTTATGTTATATCAACAATCTTCTGCAGGCATTTCGCTGAGATGCATTAGTTGGAAACCATGACTATGCTAATTTTAGCAGCAACTAGAAAAAGTCTTATTAATTACTACAAAGGTCCAAGCTGTTGGATACCATAAGCATGAGATTAATGTCACTATGTTCCATGATTACTGTACAGGGAAAGATTATCTCTTGCATTCTTCAAAATTCCACCTCAAAAATTTAACCCTATTAGCTGCTGCTCAGATGTAGGCTCATGTTTTCCTTTCTGTACAGTAATTGTTGAATTATTTTACTGATAAAATATATTCTTTTCAACTTGTAAAAACAAAAACAAACAAACAAACAAAAAAAACAGTACTTGTATTTATTGATTTACTTTTGTCAAGTGAACAAAACAGAATTAAGTGTAACCAAGAAATATTTACAATAGGTGCCTGTGATGCTTACCAGTAACTAGTAAGTGGTTGGTTTTTGTCTTGAAATTGCTGAAATGCATCTTTCTACTAAACAGCAATTATTTGGAATTATATGTAGCTAGCAATATTCAATGCAAGCCTGAAACCCAGTGCTGGAGTAAACTACCCAAGGACAAGGGCATACCATGCCACAAACTAGCATCAAAGTCAGAGGGAGGGTATCCGTCTTAGTGCCATACCTCATCTGAAAAAAAAGGCTAATTAAGTCAGCTATCAAGCTACTCCCAGCATGACAATATTGCTTTTTGTGTGTATGTTAATAACTCTACAAGGTACTGCACACTGCACATTTTACACACCAAGCTTAGAAGGCAGTTCCCTCCTATTCTGTTAATGATTTAGGTGCCTGTTTAGATGAGAATTCAGAATCCTGCACACAGGTATGCTGGAGCGTTTCTCCTTAAAAATGCCAATTGTGCCTAATTCTCAAAAACTCTGTTATTGATTTATATATCAGAGACGTAGCAGTGCAGTCAAAACATGCTAACAAGTCAGATTTTACCTGACTAAATACAGCTGCAAGTTTATTGAGCTCCTTCCCTACCTCTTAAGCAAGTGCTTGCTCAAATATGTAAATATTTCTTGGACATTTCTAGGTTTTCCAAAAAAAGAAAAGAAAAGAAAAGAAAAAGACAACACTCTTTTTTTTTTTTTTTTTTTTTTTTTTTAGCTGTGTAGTTATATTCACTCACCGAGGCTTTACATGTTCAATGATTTCAGGTACCTTCAGGGTGAGACCCTGAGACTGAAATTTTGGAGTAAATTCAACCAGTAAAAGTTTAAATAGACAGCTATCTCATTTGTGATCTTTCTCTAATTTTTTTTTTATGAATCTAGCACATAAAACTATGAAGTTGCTTGACTGATATTTATCACAGGACCAAAAAATTTAAGATCATCTTAAAACAACACAGATTTGAAGAAGTAAAGGAATGGACAATTTTTATTGTCCACAACATACCTACACGAAAAGCATGCTATACTTCAGGACAGCAGAAAAGGTGAATTATATAGGTAAAAGAGATATTTTTATTTACCAATTATTAAAAATGTAGTAGATCTGTTTGAGAGTTTATTGAGTGATTGTAAGTTGTTCCAATCCTTACAGTGATGTACTGAATAGCTGATTTTTAGTGTAGTGTAAAAATATGCAGCCACATTTACTTTTTGAACATATTCTACATTAAATATAAAGTCTTTATTTTTATTTTTATTGCATTTTGCTTTCTATTTTACTAAAATTTTCTCAGAATCCAGTGCCAGACATTTGCAGCCACATTCTGAAATTTATTACAAATATATGGGTTATTAACCGACCTTCATTCAAAGCTAATAGACAATCAGTTTAACAGGCCTTTGGAAGGTTACGTGCAAGTTGCTTGTTTTCTGCTGACATAGGATTCTGGCCAGCAGAGGTCATAGTGAGTCAATGGGATTTCATACTCTCACTTTTCTGATGATTTTTTTCAGGTAAAGCTTCAATTAAGATACAAAATAATTCTTCCAAAAAAATATCCTACAGTTGTTATAATATTCTTAACATGAACTGAGCATTTTACTGCAGGTTGCCAGTCATTAGTAGGCACCTTGCCAGTAGTATTTCATTATTATGGAAAAGCTGTTTATTAAGCATTTCTTTACTCCCTTTTTAATTTCAAGCTGTTCTCTAAAGCTGTCCACCCATACCACACAAACTACCTTGTGGAGGATGTACATGCTATTAGCCCCATTTTGTAGGTCACAGAACAGAAGACCATGGCAGTAATGACTTTCCCAGGGCCGTATTCCCCAGGGCAGCAAGAGACACAAGTATGACTAGAAATTTGCCTCCTAAGTCATAAATGATCATGTAAATCACTAGGCTGTGCAACTTTTCATCAGATTGCACAGCCTGGCTGGTTTCCTTCAAGTACCAGATGAAAGAATGAATCTGGGACTGCATAGACATTGGTAATTTTTTTCCTCCTTTCACAGCAATAGCAGAGAATGCAACAGGGAGAGGGATGGATTAATGGTGACTGCATGGAGCAGTACCAAAACTGAAACGTTTCCAAGATGCTTGATAGTCAAGCAAAGGCATGGGTGGTGTTATTGCAAGTTTCTACTCACTGCTCAAGTGCAGCACTCAGGAGCTGGGACCAAGGCAAAAATGCCTGCTAGATCATTAATTCAGGAAGGCAGCCAGTAGGAGCTCTCTGAGAGAAGATAAAAATGAGAATGTGAGCTGATACATGGAAAGGAAAAAAAAAGTCTGTTACCAGTCCTGACTGGTGAACAGAGGAGAATCACCTGGTTGTTTTTTAGACAGTAACAGTAAGAATCAAATAAAAGCTGAAGTACAGGAGCAGAAATGCCTTCTATTTAAGATTTAATTTGAAGATACTGTACACATATCTAAATCTCACTACTTATATTAGGTGCTGTGTCATCTCTAAAGACTCACAAAGTTAATTTGAACATACGCAACAGTAAGCTTTATTATGTCTAACTTAGTTTACCAGGCTGACCCACGACTGCAAGATTCACACACAAGCAGAGCAGCCTAGTCACTCAGCAATACACAAGGCAAGATGAAGATATTTTGGATATGGTTTCTCATTGCATTTGTTAGAACTCTTACTGTATCCAGGAAAGGAAAAAACAAACAAACAAACAAACAAACAAACAAAAAAAACCTACTTTTCTTCTTCTATTTTTTAAAACTTTTTTTTTCATGTTTATTTGAGTTTAAAGATACTTATCTTCGGTTTCGTACCTTTCCTATTAACTAGTAATTCATACAGTTTTTGCTCTCTATGCTTGGTCATCATAGGAGAGCTGAAGCCAGTGCTAACTACTGCTCCTTGGATTTTGATTAACATAAGATATATGGAGATCAGCAAATGTCACCTATGGTTGGGATTTATTCTGATATTAACTGGTTGAAGACCATACCAGCATCAAAGTATACTGATGAATAAATCCTCTTTTGCTTTCATCTATTGACCCCAGGGAATCCAAAGCACCATTCGTGCTTTGTTTATTTAACTAAAACCTTGAATAAAGCTCATTCAAAGAAGCTTCATTTAGGAACTATTCACTTCAGTAGGGTTGGATCCCTATAATGTCTATACATACTATATTTTATATGTACTGGGTACTAAATGCTATATATTACCTTGCGTATACTATATACCATATCACCATATAGCATATACAATTTATGATTCATTATATATATGTAGTGTCAATGATTTACATAACGTATTAATGAAACAGATTTTCTATACTTCTAATAAAGAAATGCATGCAAATTTGCTTGAATACAAAAGTTTTTCAATGAGTGCTACGATCTCCACAGTAGCTTTGCAGAGCTAGACTCCCACAGCAAATGATTTCCTACACTTTATGAAATGCATCCAGAAAGGACTGTTAGGTTTAGAACATTACATAGTACTGCCTGATACTATCTCATAATCTGATATTTTTATACAATATAACATATCTTATTACACTACAAGAAAATATGCCAACGTACATTTAAAGGAAATAAATCTGTATCTGGATAAGACAACTAATTCAACAGATAATAGTCCAGTACAAATGTTTTTCATATTTGGTGTACAACCAAAAATTTGTTGAAATATTTACATTACTTTTGGCAAAGCTTAAATTCAACTTGGATCACACTACTGGTTACTCAGTTTTCTATTACCACAGTTCAGCATAACTACAGAATGTATTCAATATAACAGATAACGTAACAAGCTGTAAACTCTATTGCTTGTTTTTATCCCTGCTAGAGAAGAAAAGTATTTGAGAGCACTTTGAAATTCTGGGACATTTTAGGACTAAATTAATAGGAGTCTGCTTATTTTTCATTTTTAGCATAATACAGAAGCATACACTATCTAAAAATTATAGTTTAGTATGAAAATAAGCTCTTTCACAGTCAAATTATATGAACATTGAGAAAGTGTAAGCAAAAGGAAAAGATACTGAATGTAGAGAACTTCCAGAATGTAGAGAACTTCCAGAAACCTGTTTGTGTATTATGGGAGTGTTTTGGCTTCTACTCAGTGTATTAACTCAGAATATTTTTCTATCTTGTGCTTCAGAAACACAACTGAAATGTCTATTCTTTTATTCAGAACAGTAAAATTATTCTAAGTGTTCGAAGTACTTTTTTTTTTTTTTTTTTTTTTTTTTTTTTTTTTTTTTTTACAGATTGCTTCATCTGCGTATCAGCATCCTGTGCAGATTGGGACTAGAAAGTATTTCTGAAATGAAAATAATAATATATGTATTGTAATTTTCATTTTTCAAATATTTTGTGGGGGGTTTTTGGGGGGGGAGTTCTGACTATGTAGAAAGTATTTCTCTTTAAGCAGTCTTTAGGATGTTCTCCTTGAAAAATCGACCTGTAGCCTGAAACATCATTTGAATAACAAAGGCTTGGATGGATTTCTAGAATTCCACTGAACACAATTGCTAGAATTCATTTCTTGTGTGACGCAGTGTGCCCTTTACTAGAAGAAATCATGAGGGATTTGAGGGTAATTTGTAAATTATTTTTAAAAAGGTAACAAAATATCCCTGTAGCTGTTTGACCTCCCACAGTTTTTAGTATCATTAGTTGGTAATGATTCTAAAGCAATCAGGTATAAAGAAGAGGGCAAAAGGACAGGCTTCTCTGGCACTTCTTGTAGATTACGTAGCTGTAAAGACATTCCATTAAAGATAACTGATAATATGGAGGAGACACATAAAAATTCCTGCTTTGGCTAGCAAGAGAATTGGAGATGTTTGCTTACTGGAGATCTCAATTAACTCAGAATATATTTTCAGTATGGACTAAAAACAGCTATGTTTCTGTTGTGTTAAAAGTGCCTAGTGGTCAGCTGTCTTTACTTAAAAAGACAGCCCATTTCCCAGCAGTTACCACACAGTGGGTTTTAAGATAATGCCTCTTACCCTTTTAGCATTTCAGATACCACTGTGTACTGACTTGGTAAATGTAGACTTTTAGTGTTCAGCTGAGCTGTCCAAATATTTAACTGATCAAAACCTCAGCTGTTTTCTTATTTTAATAGGGTCTTTTAGTGGTATTTATGTGGTACTAATATATGAGCTCCTAGGAAAATTCTCTAGGTGTCTTATATTTGGAAAGACCGCCATCTTTGAAGTGGGAAGAAAAATGTCAAACTATAGAACAAGGCTCAACACATCAGTAAATAAGCAACAAAATATTTATTAATGTCTGGTAACAGACAATTCCATGACTAAATAGTGAAATGCAGCCTTTAGAAGTCACTACATCTAGGCAAAATTTATGCATTCATCATCTGTATTAAAAAGATTTTAAAAAGATTGTTTTAGCGAAAAGCTACTTACCTGTATGTCCTTTAAGTAATAGTGGTAGTATTTTTGAGATAGCATAATGGTGAAGTTTAAATGTTAACATAAAAAATGTGAGGAACTGCTTTCTTTATTTCCAGACCTACTATATGCAATTTATAGGAAATATTTTTCTTTTGAAATAGAACTTTTCCAGCAGCTCCTCTGAAACAAATAGTATGAGAGGAAAATCATAAGCCAAATAAAAACCATTATTCACAAGTACAAATTAACATAAGTGTAATGTGACAATTGTTAAATTAGAAGGTAAAATGTTACTTTGCAGAACCACAACCACAGTGACTCATGTCTGTTGTAGCTCCTCTTTAGGAATGTTGGCCTTGTGGTTATGGCAGGGAACTGTGACTTGGCAGATACCCTTTCAGCCTCTGGTTCTACTAGTTTTCCTGTGCAATATTTAGAAAGGAACTTCAGGCCAGATTAAAAATAACAAACAAGCTTGGTGATACAGTGCTGAGCAGCTCTGTGCCTGACTCTCACTTCATCCCCTCCACAATTCCTATAATGTGCAGAGGAAATGATCAACACTTGGAGCAGAGACCCACTTTCTGCTGGCCCGACATAAACCTGAAAACAGGAATGTGGTTTAAATCAAACCCTTATCCTGTATTTAGGTATTTTTCTCAGTCTTGCAGAGAAGTGTCTCCTCCCATTCAAGTTTCACAGCCCAAATCCTACTCTTCAGATAGATGCCTGTATTCTTTCTTTCAAAACCTGTCTAAAAGAGGTGATAGTGATGCCCTCTCACTTTTGCTTTTATACAGTACCTTGCTGGTTAAAGCACACTCCTAAGATAAGACAAATCCAGATTCAATACATTATTTTCACTGAGAAAACTGAAACTACATTCTTTCAGCCTTTAAATTCCTGTTCAAATGACCAACCGATAGGTCATGAAAAGATAGCACCATTTCCATCCTCCTATTCCATCCTTTCCCTAACTTCTGTTAGGGAAAAATAGCAAAGTTACTAAATCAGAGAGAATGTCACAAAAGTAAGCAGGCATTGTAGCCTAATTGTAAAGATCTTCAGCTAAAGGTGACAAGGTAATAGTTTTTCTGGTAAAACTTGCTCCCTAGTAACGTAGTTTTTGGAAGAGTTTTCTTTCCACATTTCCACTAAGATGATCATTTTTGTCAAGAAGTCACATGTACCCATATAGAATATGGTACAAACCACAGATAGAAACTAGATTTGTCATAGAAAAGAAGTGACAATTCACAATTCTTGCTGGATCCAAACTGTGTTTTTAGGCTTTAGTGACAATGCTTCATCATATTATTTAGGATCTCATATGTTCATGCTACAAAAAGTATGGTGTGTTCATCGGTGAGAAGCTTAAGGATGGAGAGAAAGAAAATTCTGCAGATAGCAGTCTTAAGGATAAAAAGCAAAGAACTTAACTGCTGACTCTTTAATGGAAAACTTTTAATTTTTGAAATATTAGGTATTTTTATTATATATTTCTTTAAAGGCTTGAAAAAGATTTTATCACAGTATTTTGTTTCATCCTGTCTTTAGAATTACACAGTATTTATATTGCTGTGGTTTTCCTCTCTAACTACTAATATTGTTCAACAAACGCTCGCTTTGTGTTGATAACTAATAATCTCCAGTATCTTTACTGTTGGGAACAGCAGAGTAATCTGACAGGTAAGCAGTTAGATCAATAATACTTCATTAGCAGCATAAGAATAGTCAAACACATGCACTGAAAAAAAATGGCAACTGTTTATAGGAAGTCTTCCTTTAGGTGCCTGATGGTGCCTGATTTTAAAAAAAAAAAAAAAAAAAAAAAAAAAGTAGTTTAAGTAGCTCTCTAGCAAGCGTTACATTAGCTAGCCCATGTGTCTTCGTTGTTATATCTGTATTACATGTGACAGTGATAAGCATCTTGTGTAACGTGGTTGTTGTTTAAGGCACTATCTGTTAATGAGGATATGCAGGTCCATAAATTGCAGATATGAAGGATGGACTAAAGTGTCAAACTGAAATTTTATTAAATTATTGAAGGCATAATAATCCAATCTATTGCTGTGGAATAGTGGTTACCGCGTTACCAGTTTCCTTGCTACACAGATAATTCAGACTGTTCATACCATGTTCAGGACGTTTCAGGTATAAAGCTCATTATGGGGAGGGTGGAAAAGGTCATTTTTATTCCCTATTTCCTTCTATCTGGCTATGAAGGTAAGACAGCCACAAAGACAGGTACATTTTCTACAAGTTAATGCTTCTAGGCTTAGAAATTCAAGAGATACTTCCCTTATCCAGATGAATGCTTCTCCCAACTAGTCCATGGTTTATAAGATTACAGTTAATTGTCAAAGATCATATTTCTTAAAAATCTACTACTTAGTAAATGCATACTTTATAAATTACCAAAATATATATCTTCAGCTAAAGTCCCTGCCAGGGACTTTACTACATACTTTGGTGACTCTTCATGGCATTTATCATCTTCACATGCAGTTGTTGTATATCGCATTTGAAAACTGAACACCGAAAAGTTCTTATAAAGCTTGAAGGTTAATGGCATTAGTCTGCCCCTTGACTATAGGAAGCTGTCAATCTAATTTAAACTGACAGATGTGCTTTTACAGCTGGAGCAGTACAGAGATCTTTAAGTCTTGGCCTTCTGGGAGAAACTAGTGGATAGAATAGCAAAAAATGTCATTGAGCAATTTTTCTAGAAGAGATTGATCAAAGTTTGGAATGTGTCTGGTCCTGAGAAACCCCAGGAATTCATAGGAGTCTCTCCAAAACAACCTTATTTATTGGCTGAAAACTCAATTATGCCAAAAGGAATACATTATTATTGTAGAACTTTATGAAGATTATAGTATATAATTTCAGCCAAACAATTGCTAGCATTTCAACAGCTTTAGCGTATTAGACAAACTTACTAAATAATTTCCTCTCTACAGATGTTTTTTTCAATATTATTTTCTGAACAATAAATATATGGAGCAAAACTTTATTTTTCATAATTTGTATGTTAATGAAGTAACAAGCAATATTTATGTTTTGGTGGGCAGAATTTGAAATCTCCATAAATGTCAAAAAAGGTATTTTTCCAGAGATTATTTCCACAAAAGAACAGAAACAGTGATTTTTGCAAAGTCTTTTTGATTTTCTTTTCATGTAAGAAAACCAGAATACCAAGGTATTAAGGTACCAAGGTACATATTCATGTAAGAATAAGAATACCAAGGTAAATTCTAGCTTATAATGTCTTGCACCATGTCAGTAAGGGAATCTTTGTAAACTACTTTTAAGAAGGAATTTCCTACATTTATGGAATAAATTATACAACATGTTCTTTATTACAACATATAATGTTGTTTGTAACCCAGAAAATCCCTTTCAGTCCTGTGATATCCTAAAGAAGCACAAAGGCTGCTCTGGCTTCAGAATAATCATTCACATCACAAAGGCTGAAATGTCACAAGTTTTTATCTTCTTAAAAATCTTTTGCAATACAGAAATCTTGCATAATTATTCTATTAGTCTATTCTAAGAGAATAATTACAACGTATATAAAACATTGGATTTGAGTCATTTCCTCATTCTTTGTAGAAAGTGAAGAAAGTGGTACGAAAAGTGCTACTGTTGATCTCTAAGGGCTAGCACTGAATTCCCCTGAGATAATACACAGATAGCATCTAAATGTTTGTTTGGAGTAGGACTGCACTGAGGTCACTGTTCAAGACAACAAACTGTCTGCTGCATTCCCTGACCCTGAAAGGTTAGAGTTTAGGAATTTCCTGGAGAGATTCTGTTTGGTCTAACATTTTTATGAAAGTATCAAGGGGATAGTTAAGAGCAATAGTAAGGTTATTTTCCCCAGAGTTGTAAAACTCTTTTATCTAGCCAAAAATACTTGCAGGGAGATGTCTGTTAAGGCTGTGTGAATGCAGAGGAGAAATAAGAAAAAGGAAAACTTTTTTTTTTTTTTTTTTTTTTTTCCTGCAGAAGTCTAAGAACACAACAAATGTGTGTGTGTGTGTGTTTTATGTTTTTATATTTAAATATCATAACACTCTTGTGACTTTTTTTTTCCATGTGAAAAAAAAAAAGATTATTTAACAGTATATTAATTTTGTACTTATTTTCATGTACAAAATGATTTAAAAAAATGAAAAAAAAAACAGACAGACATTTTTATGTTGGTGTAATGAGTTTGCTAATGATGTGTCCTGACAAAACAGCTGGACACAGCTGACTGGACTCTACAAGATACAATTGTATTCACGATAACCAAGAGGAAGTCACAGGGAACTTCGCTATGTCATAATTGTATTTGTGCATTTTTTTCCACACAATTTGTGGCATTTTTAGATTCTGAACATGAACTGTACATCATGCTATTATGAGATAAAGTCATCTTAATGAAGAAGGCAAATTAGTTTAACTTCATAGTCCAGTCCATAAGACTGATAGTATTACACCAGAAAAACTGATTGGGTCTTTCAAAAGAATCAAAAATTTTAACCTTAAGCCAAATTCACCATGTGTTCTTCATCAGTGTCTAGTTTTGGGTGTTAGTAATAGCTGATTGGTCCATCTTTCAGTATCAGTGCAAACTCTGTCAAGCCAAGGCAGGCAAGACCTCTGAAACAGGACAATGCTGGGGTCAACTATCAACATGGTGGATAAAAGTCAATAGTGTGACTGCTAGTAGCACTATATAGCCAGCATCCTTAAAGTATGCTAAGTCAGAGTTTCACGTGGAAAAAACATGAATAATCTGGTGGTAAACAGGGACCAGTAACACAGATTTTCAAAGAGCAAGTTAGCTGTAGACACTTTAATGACACATCAGAAGCATTCTAAAACAATAATAGGTGTTAAATCCAAGTTGTATTTCATACATATATTAATTGTAACTGCTAGTCACTGGTCATCTAACCTCTTCCATTTCTACCTTCTTTGCCTCCATTCACTAAGGCAGCAACAGCTTGAATTAACATCTAGATTTAGTACTCACATCTTGATTAACTTTCAGCATTGACTTGTTTTCTTAGAGTACTTAGTCCTAATCTCTAAAGGTCTGTTCAAGTTTCAGCCATATGTAAGTTTGTTCTTGTTCACTGTAGTGCTTCTTTATCCTCATTCCATCAACCAATTTTCCTTCTTACACCTTTTTTTTTTTTTCACAGTCCACTTTATGCTTAGGGCCCTACAGAAGGTTATAACTATATTTGGAATGGCCTCCCCATCCTTATTTTTCATATTAATGTTCAAATTGTCCTTTTCCCCTCTGAGTCCTACAAATACGAACACTTAAGAGTAATAGTGGCATCCTGCATATAGACTTAGTATTTAGGAATAACAGAGTTATCCTTCATATAGGTTTACTGTTAATATTTTACTGTGTTAGGCTGTTGCAGTTTTTTTTGTTTGTTCATTTGTTAGACTGTTTTTCTGTTTGTTTGTTTGTTTGTTTTTCAAAGTGGTCTCCTTCAGTAAAAACTTTTTTTTTGGTAAAGAATCTGTATTTTTGAGTGATCTATTGCAAGATCTTCAAGACAGAGACTATGTCTGCTTTTCGTTTTGTCAAGCAAGTCATTATAACGTCCATCTCACAGCCATGCAAAGGATAGACCAGATTGAATGTAAAATATCAGCAACAACATTCTGCCAGTTGGATCCAATTTTGGTTATCAGAATCAAAACCCAAACAAATATTCCCCGTCCATCATGATTCCTCTCATTCCCTACCAGTGAAGGAGACACATCTGAACGATACAACCCCAAAGGGTCAGTTCAGTTTGAATCAAAGGTCAAACTGGTATGTTACATAAAGAGAACCACTGAGCTTAAGCAATATTTTTTTTAACATGTTTATCTATTTCTAAGAAAAATCATACACACATATTTTTAAATAAAATAATACATTTGACTATTCATTCTTTTTTTTCTTTTAATGTTAGCAGTATAATAGAGCTTTCAACTGATCAGCCATGAGATGTTTATGTAGCTACTAATAATGTATATTAACTGGCCCAGGCTAATAGTAAGCACTTTGTGCACAATTCAGATCTTGATATAAAATACATTGGGGTTTAGATGCATTGAAGTCTGTATTTTCATTCAACTGCTGAATTACTTGGTAAATAACCTTACTCAGAAGGAGCAGCAGTAGAAGCAGCACTTATTCTGGCAAAGAGTCCCACTGATTAAGAAAGGAACCAGTGCATGCAAAAGTAAGATCTGACTTTAAATTTCAAGAGTCAAGGAATACTCAGTTTATTCACAGCATAAGATCTACAAAAAGCTACAAGTATTTTGGAATCAATTTGAATTGGAATTTTCTATTTTTTTCTATTTTGTATTTGTATTTCTATTTTGTTTCGATTTCTACATTCTTTTCTATTTCTATTTTGTATCTATTAGCAAGGAGGTTATATCAGTCACTTGTATGGCTGTATTGTTTAGAGATGTTTTACATGATGATCTTAGTCAAGTTTACAGAGAAAAAAAAGAAAAAGAAAAAGAAAGAAAGAAAGAAAGAAAGAAAGAAAGAAAGAAAGAAAGAAA